>OW026521.1:93401924-94103174 GCA_932274085.1 Protocalliphora azurea | reverse complement strand
CATCATCTGCGATTGCCAATTATCTTGAAAACGAATTATTAATTTTTTAGCCACTAACTGATATTCTTTTCCTTTATCGAAAATCTATCATTCCACCAAATTTTGGTATTTTCAATTTACATTTGATTGGAGTTAGACGTGATTAAATGTTTTTTCAATACTTTCCCAAATATTTCGTTGTAAGCATTTAATGTGACAAATTTTTTAGTTTTTTTAATTTAATAAAGATTTTGTTTCGGGTTATTAACTAGATAGTAATGATCAAGAATTGATGACAAGTGATTTAATAAATTCATTTTAAGTGTGAAAGAATTGACTTTGATGCATAAGACTACTCCTGGGGAGCATTCGCCAGACTGCTGGTATGTTGACCCGACTTATCCTCCAGGAACGTCGCGATCAGCTACGAGGTACTTACTAGCTGTAGATATTTATTATTTAGTGGTTTTCGCAAATTACTGATTTTTTTATAAAATTCAATGAAAGATATTAATTTTTGTTTGTTTTTTCAATTACACTATTAAAATAAAATAAGAAACATCATATATAGGCAATCGATTCATCACGTTTTTGGTCACGTCAGAAATTCATAAAAAAAAATTGACGTAACGTAGAGATAGTCAGAATCAAATGGACCTAAATTATAGCCAATAAATCTAAGTCTTTAATACAAAAGAAAGTTTACAGATATCGTTTACGGTTATGAGAATACAGTACTTTAAACAAAAAAGTGGCGAATGTTCTCCCTTCTTCCCTACATATAAAAAAAATTAGATTATTCTTTCAAAATCATTTATTACAAATTATTCAACGTAGCCAAATTATTAAATATTGTATAATTTAATGAAAATCTTTAAAAACAGTAATACATTTCATATTAAAAAAATCTGTCAAAATGTGTTAAAAATCAAATGACATATACTACGTTTATATGCTCCTCTTACTCGCAATTAAAAATATTGCGAAGTGAAAATTTTGCCACATAAACGGTGAGTTAATATTTTATTTTAAACATTTTTATAAATTTCAAGCAAAGCGTACGACGTTGCCACTTCCTTTTAGGTTCATATAATAGCCAGCAAAAACTTGTTAGTTACCAGTGTTGCCAGTTAGCTTTTTTTAAGGCTAAATATAGCCTTTTAATTTTGCTTTTTGCCTCAATTTTTTGCTTTTAGCTTCTAGCTTTTTTCTTTCCTTTTTTGATTTTTTAATTTTTTTTTAAATTTCTTTAAAATTTTATCATTTCAACAAAGAAGAAATTAATACTTAATAAAAATATTAAGTATAATTCAAAAATGACTAAAAACCACTTAAAAACATTTTTTAGGTAATTTTTCATATGAAATGTGAACCATTATGAAAAATGAAGCCATTCTATGTTTTATTTTCAAATTTACTAATAGAAACATTAAATAATAAAAATAAGTTTTTAATTAAAAAAAAAAAAAAATATTGGTTTTTTTCTCGCCTTATTTTTTGGGTCATTTAGCCATTTCTGAAAATTTTTAAAGTCCAATTTAGCCTCTTTTTTTTCTTACCTCCTGGTGGTTACGGATCTAGTTACTTTTAAATGACAACAACAACACACCGCCTACATTACATAGAAGTAGTTTAGTAACATTTATGATCAGCTTTTTTAAAATACTATTTTTTATTTATTATTTAGTTAAATTACCAATTCATATATTTAAAGAAGGGATAAATGTATGATAAAGCAACATTTGCGTATGAATTAATTTTTAATCTAAAACAATTTTTATTACATTTATTTTATGACTTTCTAAAATGCATACTTGTAATAATATGAAGTAAATAATTGCCTCAAATGTTATCACCGTGTTAAAATAATGGTTTATTCAGGTGAAGAACCATTATATAGCTTCTTAACTCATTACATGGGAACCATAGTTTTTTGAAAATATATTTCTTTATGCAATTTACCATATAAACAATGAGTTATTTATTTGCAAATTATTTTTATTTGCAATAATAGAGCAACTGAAAACTATTTTTTTGAGAAAATAATTCTTAATGATCTGTTTAAAAAAGAAAGTAATTAATCAAAATTTTTATTCTAGTGTACGATTATTCAAAAATATTAATCGAATAACTTTTTTTTTCAAAACTGGAAAATTTTGTTTGTTCGAATAAATTTTAAAATTTTTTCTTATTTTAATCGAATAATTTTTATTCGATTGACAATCTTAGTAACCACAAAACAATTTTTTTTAATGATAGTATCCATCTTAATTTTTAATTTAATTTTTTTTTAATACTTCGTACATAATTGGAAAGAAATACAGACGTAGGAAATATGACTACTAAAGGCTATTTGCGTATATTTTTAATAATTTTTCATTTTTTAATAAAAAAATAAAAAAATAAAAAACGGAATCACTGATACAAAACGACACTATTTATTTTCAATAATCTGGGTTGTAGATCTTCTTCAATACATCACAAAACAATTTTCAGAACTTTCGAAAAACACTCCAAGTTTTGAAATTTTTCAAAAAAAAAAAAATGTTTTAAGATTTACGAAATTTTAAATCAATTTCAGATTTTTTAATTGATTTATAAAATATTAAAATCTTTTAGATATACTTTAAATAAGTAATGATTTATTTAACATTTTTAAATTTATTTTACTTTTCTATTTGAAAACTTACTTGTATCTAATATGTATTTTAAATGATATTTTATTTAGAATAAAACAAGATATAAATCTTTAAAATCGCTTAAAAACTCAAAAAGTTAAAAAAAAAACATTTTTTTTTTTAGTTTTATTAAACAATTTTTACATATTTTAAGACAAAGGATTTCATTTGATGTTTGATGTGGAGCATACTTTTTGGGGCAAAAATGAGAAATATATGAATAGTTTATTAAAAGAGTAAATCTTGTTTTGTTTACAACAAAAATGCATATTTTAGCGCTTACTTTCCCAATTTTTTGTGCTTTTGCAAGTGTATATTTTCACTTTTGTGCTTATTTTTGATCCAGTACTATTTTTTAATAATCCAAGACCACTAATGCTTCATTTCATGGATTATGGTTCGATAAAAGAAAAGTTGTTCTTTTGTTATTTAATAATATAAAAATCGTTTTCAATAGTCATTATCCAGAAAAAAAAGGACTAAAAAAGACCTGAAAAAGTAATGATTTTAACATAGTAGTCATTGAGAGGAAGTACTTTGTGATTAAAAAAAATACTGCAGAAGTAATTATTTTAATAAGATTTTCCTTTTTTGTGATTCTCATTCACTGCTTTTGAATTTTTCCTACTAAAACTATGTTTATATATATTTTTTTTAATAAAAATAGTATTTTATCCCTGTTAAAATATATTAAAAATGTTTTTAATTGGTGTAATTTTATACAAAACTCTCGATATTCCAACAAATTTTAGAACGCTACACATAGGAGCATAGGTATACAAAACGTGTCCTTAAAACAACCGCGGTATTCTAACATAAGTGATTGGTATCGTTGAAAAATCGTTATCATTCAACTCATCCACAGCTTTTTTGAAATCGTCAAAATATTGTTCATAATATTTTACAGCATCAAGCCAAGATCTTGTAATAACTGGTTGAGGAGAAAGTTGCAAATTGAGATAATTTATCTTTAATTTTGTAACTCATGAAGGGACTTTCAAATATATAGGTTTTCCATATGAAATTAACTAATCAATGTTATCAAAATTATTACGCACCACCTCTGCTAATTGGTATAATGCGTGGCCTAAGCAGGTTACACGCTAAATTTCTGAAGAAAAATTCTTAATGACTTTTCCTGATTTTACCACATATGGAGTCGTATTCGATATATATAATATGATTTGATTTTTCTTAAAATCCTTCAAAACAATTTAACCGACTCATGAAGCGTACGTTAAATTATTTCGCGATTTATATTTTCAAGTTGTACAATATTTATCAAAAACTTTCTTTTACTCTACTTAACGTTGTAATCCAAAACTCTAATCGGTTAGTAAATTATTAAATTTATCCATACAAATTTGTTTTTTAAAAACGATTTTATTTCTTCAAGTTGAATATCGTATACTTTTTCCATATAACTTTTTCTGAGTGTTGATTCAGATGTAATGCTTTTTTTGTGCACTTCTTTAAGAAATTCAGATACAGTGTTACCAGAAAATTTTTAAAGTCTTAACCTAAATTCTCAAAAATAATATGTTAGAATCTGCTAAATTAAAAATCTTTGTAGGACAAATGATGTTTTTGAAAAATATGCGACCAAGAATAGTATTTTTAGAGTCAGATATACCTGATAACTGAAATCCCAAAAATAACTATTAAAATCAATAGGTGCAATAGTAGTTGTTTGCAACATTAACAGATTTTTGTTCAAAAAGCTGTGAAAAAACATATCACAGAAAAAAGTCACCAATCACCAAATATATTGGCAAATAACTCATTTTATTAAAAACTTTTTTAAATTTGCACCTCTCATCAAAATGATTATATCAATTACTAAAAACTGTAAAAAAATAAAAACAGAAAAAATTTTCCAATTAAAAATTAATCAAATCAAACAAGTACATGATGAATGAATTAAAAATTTAAGTGAGAAATAAAATTTAACTTAAATTTTATTCTTATTTTATAAACAACTGTGTTAATTGGAAAATATATGGTAATAATTTTTTTCTGTGTAAATTTGTCAATTTGCTTATTTGAAAGCAAAGTAACGTTCCAAACACAATATATTAGTATTATATATCATTTGAAATGGAATTGTGTCTTATTTAAAATACAATTTAAAGTTTTAAAATTTACTTTTAAAAATTTTACTATTTAAAAATTTATAGAAAACTTTTATTAAAAAAAAAAATGGAAATCAAGTCTACAGAAAAATATTTTATAAATTTGAGTCCGAATATTTTCGAAGCGGTTATAAGTATCAAAATGATTTTAGAACACGTTATAAAGTAATTAAAGAAGAATTCAGAAATGCAAAGTTCAGATAAATATATATAATTTCATTTTTTCAGATAATTATCTCGTGTCACTAAATTTACAATTTTTGCAAGAACTTTAAAAACATATTGTTCAATCTAATTTAATTTGCCATTAGATGAAGATTTTTTCTCTCATCTAGATTTTCAGTAAATTCTTTAATGAATTTTTTTACCAGAAAGTTTTTGCTAAAAGAAAATTTTAAGCCACAGTTTGAAAAGTAAATCGATGCAAGAAATTTAGTGCAAGCATTCTCTTCTCATGTAATGAAAATTATGCCAAAAATCTGCTTTCAGAAGGTAGGTTATGCTAAAAAGCATTTAGCAGAATTTTTTTAAATAAATAAGCATTTGCTAAACCATTCTGCTAAATTTAGCAGAAAAAATGATGAAATGGCAACATTAATTAAATAGTTTCTTTAAAGGAATGTTTGCAGATATAAAAGCTTCACACAAGTCCAAGTTGAAATTATTTGTTTGCGAATTTATGGTTAACAATGATTTTGAAGCTTTTTGATTGCTTTCGATTCCAATTCTTGGTGTTGTTTATGCACATAAATAGCAAAAAAACTGCCTTGTTGCAAATTTTGCAAAAAAATATTTTACCGTTAATTTTAAAAATTCCTTTAAACTCCAACACGTAATAAAAAAAAGACTAGTACTCGTTGTTAATAAGTCAGGAAATTTTGTTTAATAAAATGACTTTCTAGTTTATTTAATTACTAGATCACACGTTAAGCGCGTTTTACCTTAAAATGAAGAATAAAAAGATAAAATAAACAAAAAATTTGAAATAGTAAACAAATTGAAAAATATGCCAATTAATATGCATTATTAAGAAAAATATGACAAAATATGCATTTTTTTGAAACATAATATAGATAAAATTCTTTCAAAAAGGGTTCACCTTATCTGTTCTTTCACCCATTTGTAGGAAACAAATTTAATTTTTTGACTTAATATTACAAAGTGAAAGACGTTCTCTTTTTTGATATCTATTCACTGAAAAGGAAGTCATGTTCACTATTTCATTCAAAATTGCATTGAACATCAAAATTCTTTTTTTTTATCGGCGCAAAGAAATAAGTTTTAATTTTTATATAACAAAATGAAAATATTCATAACATTATTTTTTATTTATTTAAAACAGTTATTTTTAGTAACAAATATTTGCAAAAATAACAACCGAATGCCATTGTTTTATAGCAGACTTTTATAGAAGTACTTCACTAAAAATGTATTTTATTTATTTTACTGGGATATAAAAGACA
The DNA here is from genome assembly GCA_932274085.1 of Protocalliphora azurea. Lineage (NCBI taxonomy): Eukaryota > Metazoa > Arthropoda > Insecta > Diptera > Calliphoridae > Protocalliphora > Protocalliphora azurea. The sequence continues at coordinate 94,096,922 of OW026521.1, read as the reverse complement.
TTTTAAAAAAATATGTAGTTGACATAAATTTATTTTAAAAACAAAAAAATTTTCTAAATTTATAACTCCTTATAATTTTCAGTTAATCGGTTATTTGACAAAAATTATTCGGTTTATTCGTTATTCTAAAATAGAGAATTTAAAATTATTCGAACAGTTAATCGACCAAAATTAATCGGATAACCGAATGACGGTTATTCGATTGGATACCATAGTTCATACTAATACTTATATGGGATTTATGTACTTAAATGTGATTTCCGGAAGTGGGCCTTATATGGTAGGTCTGGTTTCTATTTATATATAACTTATTTATGTCAAGTATTAACTTGATACTAACATTTGTATGGAATTTATGCACATTGAAGTGGTTTTCGGAAAGGGGTTTATATGGGAGCTATATTCAATTATGGATCAATCTTTCTAAAATTTGGTGCAAAAATTTATTCTTATACAAAACTTACTTTTGCAGAATTTCATTAACAAATAAAATGAAATAATGGACCGATCATAACCAATTTCAATAGGCTTTGTCCCTGTTTGAGAACAATTGTTTGTGTCAAATTTCATCAAGATATCTTAAAAATTACCAACTGCACTTTGTTTCCAAGTTTTACATGGACAGACAGGCAGTCAGCCGTCCTACCAGATGGACGGAACAACAGTTTTAAGTCGAATCAGAAAGTGGTCCTGAGTTGAACGGTATACTTTAAGATGGAGGTCCAAAGATTTTTTTATGCGTTACAAACATTAGCACAAACGCTCAATACCCCAACCACCTATCGACCAATTCAAATGAAATCGGGTATTGCTCAATTTTATTGAAATATGACGATATTTATGTCATTTTTAACCCTTAAACCCCTATACCGGGAGGACATTTCAATGAGGGTTAGATGAAATAATGAACCGATCATAGCTAACTTCAGTAGTTGTTGTTCTTGTATCAAAATAAAAAAACCATTCATATCAAATTTCATTCAATTACTTTCAAAATTGTGAGCTGTAAGTCAAACAAATTCAAAAATACATTAAAAATTTAGAAATGGTTTAAAATCGAAAATCGCAGATTTTCAAAATGTTAAAATATAATGTACAACAGGGCATTCTGATATTTATGGAACTGGAAAGAGCTGTTACTTTTTTGCTTTTAAAATTTTTAAAAAATTTAATTGCTATATCGATAAATTGTCTAATTTTTGTAGAAAAATTTAGAGACTAGTTCTTAACAAAATTTACCATCATAAATAAGAAAAATTCTTTATTTTATTTTTAATGTCAACTGATATTTGCAGAATCTCATGAATACCTATATATAAAAAATATATTCATTTAAAAGTATATAATTTTTCTTTCACTTTTGACTTCCGTCACTGCCACTGAGATTACCTGCTAAATATATCATAAAGAAATAATTAAAACTTATAGCAAATTAAGAGAAAGAATTGAGTATAATTAAACTTAATTTTACATATTGATTAAATTATTTATAGATTTAATTACATACTAAATTATTATATTGAATAGATGTGAATAATTGAGAAATAATAGCATTTAATAGCAATTATTCCACAATATATAAATTTTACAAAATTACATTTGATTAAATTGTGCAAAATGAACTGAATATGTATTTGATGTATATTTATATATATTTTTGTTATTTATAATTTAATTTCTCATTTTTTTTGCATAAATTAATTGCTTACAATTTAATTAGTTTTGCACAATATTTTAAAAGATAATAACAATAAACCAAATATACAAACAATAATTTAATGATTAAAAATTTAAATATGTAATTATATGTATGTACATCTCTCATACATATATAATACATATATAAAAAAAAAAAAATTAAAAATTTTTGTCAAAAATTTGCCAATATAACTAAATTACACAATTCTCATTTGATCGCACAGAAAAAACTCTTACAAAAAATCCCATTGTGCTTTATGATCTTCTGGTAGTCAATAAATTTTTGTATCAAACTAATGTTACATTGTTTTTCTTTTACGTTTCTTTATCGCTTTTGTTATTAATCATTTGGAACAAAAAATCAAAAATCAATATAAATTTAACTAACCTAAAATCATAATTTTTACCTTACTCTCTTTTTTTTATTTGGCGGTTTCCAAAAATAAATACAAAACACAACAGAGCACAGACATCTCTTCTAACTACACGATTATTTATCATGATTTTTACTCTCACTCTCGTTTTATTAAACTTGATTTTGACACTGTTAATGATATACCATACAATACCATAGGTGGGGAGGGTATTATGTGTTTGTGCTGAAGTTTGTAACACCCAAAAATATTGGTCTAAGACCCACCTTAATTTATACAAATCGGTTTAGAATCTCTTTCTGAATCGACATAACGTCTGTCCGTCCGTATATGTACACCTTGTAAACAAACTACAGGGCGTAGTTTTGTAAATAATTTAATGAAATTTGGTACACAGGTCTTCTTATGGTCCATTTGTTGGATTTCATGAAGATCGGTTCATAAGTGACTCCCATATAAACCCCTCTTCAGAAAATCACTTTAACGTGCATAAATCCAATACAAACGATATCATCAGGTTAATATTTGATACAAATCCTTATTACATATTTAAAAACCGCAGTACCAAATTTTATAAGGATAGGCCTATAATTAACCACAGCTTCCATATAAGGTGCACTTCCGGGAATCCCCTCAAAATGCATAAATAACATACTATAATTCGTACATATATTTAAAGGAATATACACTAAGCTTAAAACATTTGGCCACTGGTCTCATATAAGACTCCTCCCCGATTTTTGATGCACATACACAGTGGTGTAGGGTACAATATGGTCGGCTATATATTTCTATATATTTCTCACTTATTTTATTTTGTTTATGTTATTTTTTTCGTAGTATGCGGTAACTGATGACCCATGAAACAGTACAATATGGTAACATATGTTTGTTTGGTTTTGTTTTCGATTTTTTTTTTCGTTTTAATTATAAATTCGTTTTTATTATTTTTCAGCTTTCATAAGTTACAAAGTCATGGTTTAAAAACAAAAGTTATTTTTATTTATTTTGTGCAAATGCATTTCTTCTGCAATTGATATTAATTTTACCTATAAAATGTCTGATATAATATTCAACGCTATATGTGATCGGTATTCTGAGGTTGTAAAGTTGTTTATAACGGTAATAGCCAAAAATATCTAAGCTACTTAATTAGATTTTTAAAGATTTTTAAATATAGAGTGATTCCAATTCAACGAAATTCACTACAGACATTGGCTATTGGAAGTGTTTTTCAAATCATAAACATTTAGAGTCACGGCCCTTTCCGGTCCAAAAATGTGACGTTTTGAAAAAAAAAAATCGTACTCAGAAAACATATGGTCTATTAAACGATTTATCAAATACAAAAACTATTTCAATTACTTTATTAATTGTACTAATTACTCAAGTGATCAAAATAAAATTTTTTTAATTATTCATAAGTTTTCATAAGTTGAATTTCAATTAATAAAATAATTGAAATTGTATTATACGTAGTTGAAATTGGATTTTAGATTTTTCTATGTAAAATTTGAATTTAATTTGTTAGAATACTTTGATTGTGAATAATTTATTTAATTATAATAATATTTGAAATCATTTTAAAATTCTGATTAATGATTTAATTGAATTTTTTTCGAAAATATTTTGTTTTCTGTGTAGAAAGCAAATTTTTTTTATGTAAAATTTAAAATATTTACTAAAACTAATTTTAAAATAGGTATGTTTTTTATGGGCTTATATTTAAAGTAAATGAAATTTTATGTACAAAATTTGACTTTAGATTATATTTTGCCACATAACTTCTAAATTAAATCAAATGGAGAAGAGTTATGTTAATATAATAGGGAAAAGAGTTATGTCAAAATTATATCATTTTTTAAGAATTTTAAAAATACCGTTTTTTGAGAATAATGGTTTGTTTTTTATACGTTCAATTTCGATGCTTAAGCTTTTGATATAAATAAATTTATGAAATATTTTGATATAATAAATTTATGAAACTAAATCAATATGTCTACATATATATTTTAGAAGTTATTAGTAATTAAACAAGTACGCCATTGTGAAACTTGTAGCTTTTTTCTTTTTTCAAAACGTCATATTTTTGGACCGAAAATGGCAATGAGTGTAAAAGTTTATAATTTAAGAAACACTTGCAATAGCCAATGTCTGTAGTGAATTTCATTGAAATCGGATATGCCAAATCAAAAAATTTCAGTTTTCTCTCCGTTTTGATATTTAAACAAATATGTTTTCATGGTAAATTTCAGATCACTTAAATTCTTTTTCAAAATATACTTGTATCCTTGACATAAAAAATAAAATAAAAGTAAAAAAGCAGTTATATTTTTAAATTTTGTTTGGCGGTTTATAATTAAATGATTTTGCTGATTTTTAGTAAAAAAATTATCGAAAGAATTTCAGATATAAATATACATTTTTATGAATTCTTGATCCATAAGATATGTAGTATATACTTAATGGTACTGTATATAAAAAAAATAGGTCATTATATAAACTGACATGACCGACTACTCTAGTTTATTATAATTTCTCTTTTTATACACTTTCTTCAACAGACAACAAACAAACAAACAAATTGTTAAATAGTAGTTTTAATTTTGACAGAATTTGTTTTTAAACAAGTACGACAAGATTTTAGATACGATTTCATATAATACATACAGGCTTGAATAAAATATGTTGGTTAATGGGTTACTTTAACGATTGTAATTTTGGCAACAACAAAAAAACAATAAGTATTTAAAAAAAGGATGAAATACAAGTGGAAATCTTTAAAAAGTACATAATTTAAAATGCTAGGATAGGTAGAAACTACATTTGTTATTCGAAAAATAAACAATATTAATTATTGAAGTGAATGAAGGTAATTCAAATCCAAAGGGCTATGTGTAGACTCTTCTGAATTTGAACTATTTTATATCAAAAATTTCGGCTTTGGCCTATATGTTTAAAATCGCAAAGCTGGGATTAACAAACAGAATACAGTTTCAGATGTGTTCTAAATCATTTGTAAATGTGGACTGGATTTAATCATGAGTAGAATTAATTAATGGATTACTATCTAGATTTTTTTTATAGTAGACCACTAAGCCACTAAGTCTTGCGTCTATTGTATAAGTGTTTTCTGAGTAATCGAAGTCTGTGAGTTTCGAAGCAACTTCTATGTATATTGAATGAAAAACTGAGTGTAGTACTCATTTAACATTTACATCAGTATCGAAATGTAATTAAAATTGAGTATAACGTTTCTCGTATTTAGGATATGTTTCCTTGGCGACCCTGCAAACATTAGTTTTACAAACTTTGCATTTGTATTATTAAAGAATTGCAATAGGGGATTCATGGGAATTGGGAAAATTCCCTGTCGCGAGAAACCACTTTTTTGCGATTCTGATGTAGGATATTCACTGAAACGATGCGTATTTATGAATTGAATACAGGAAAATACTTAAAATGAAAATAATAAATCCTATCTTTATAAAGTTCATGCGGACAAACCCTATTCGATTCAGGCCTTGGAGGAAAACATCACGCGTGTCATTCTCCAGTTACCAGTCGAAATGCTCGAACGAGTCATGGAAAATTGGACTCAACGGATAGACCATCTGCGACGTAGTAGCGGCCAGCATTTGATAGACATAATCATCAAGAAATAAATGCCAAAGAATGTTCTTTCAAATAATAATAGACATTCCCCATTAAATTTGAATTTCCTGTGTTTTTTTCCTTAAAAAAGTGGGGAACCTCGAAATGAATCACGCTTTATATTAGACTGCACCAAAATTTATTGACTTTTGAATTTTGAGCGTAACTCACCTAGAATCGCTCATTAGTTTGTAAAAATATATTGTGTGGAATATTAGTGAAATCGGATATCGTTAACCCGCGCCGCAACGGAGCTGAATTTTGTATAGTGTATTTAAGTGAGCAAAATATGGCCTCATAATCGTACTCACCTAATGAAATTAGGACGCTGTACGGTTTTACGTATTTACATTTACGGTAGAGTAACAGAGCCTTTAACATATCAATTTATATTGCTTCAAAATATATTATATGTAGGTAATTTAATTTGATTTTGAAGAAATTGCATATCGGTCTATGAAGATATATATATGGGCCATTATTAAACATTTTTGGTGTTAAAAAAAGATGTTCATCACATATTAAAATCTATTTGTGCAGAATCTGTTTTAGTTTTATGTATAATTGTGGTAAAATTTACACGCAATATCAAAACCTAATGAAATTTTTTAAGTAAAAATTACAATATTTTCAATGTTTGATGGTATTAGTGTAGCATATTTATTTTCTTTATACTAAAAATAGCAATTTTTAAAAATTTTGCGAAAAATTGAGTTCGCATCTAAGCTTTTGTTCCACATATTTATAAAAAAATATATTATTTCTTTTAATTTATTACAAAAAAACCATTAAAATATTTAAGTAATATTGTGATAGTTTTTTAACTAAAGTAAAGTTTATTGTCCATAAAATTCTTATCTTTCGAAATTTTTTGATGCGTCTCTTCATTTCTGTTGAATTTTACAAACTCCTGTTAATTATGCCATTTATTGTGAATTTTGACAAAAGTGTCCCGTTTTCAACTATCAACGACATTTGACTAAAATTTATGGTCACATATCAATTATATTTATCGGCGTTCTTACCTATGTATCAAAGAATTGTACAAGTAGCAATTTTCTATATAAAAATGCAAAAACAAAAAGTACAATTTTTGCATAATTTTCAAAAAGTCAAACAAGTTTTTTATTGAATTTATTCGTAATGTTCCACATAAGGGCAACTATATGGAGGCCATTGGCAATAAATCAAAAATATGTTTTATGATACAATTGTTATATAACTTTTAAGAGGACATTTTTCTACACAATGTTTGTTCTCAACATTTATCGTCAACGCATTTGTGTGGTCATGACTGAAGTCCAAAGTAAAATTAAATACTTTTAAATGAATAAAAATTTTGTTTTCTTATGGCATACATATAATCTAACATTATGTTATAATAAAAATAAAGAGTTTTTACTATTTGTAATGGCAAATATTGTTAAGAAGTAGTGTACAAATTTTTGTACAAAAATTTAGTCGCCAAGCTTTAAAATTGACAATTTATTATTATAATGTAATTACTATTATTTTGTTTAAGTTTTAAAATTTTTAAAAGCAAAAAGTAACATAAATATCCAGAATTTTCTGTAACTTTTACATACACATTAAAGATCAGAATATCCAGTTGTATATTCTATTTAAGAAATGTTTGATGTTTCTTTGAATATTTAAGGCCTCCGGCTAACAATTTTGAAAATAACTGAATAAAATAAAAAAAAAAATAAAAAAATTGATTGCTGAAATTAGTTATCATTTCGCCTAGCTTGCATACAAAGATTTTCCCGGAAAAGATGTTTAACGGTTATAAATAACATATATATAGTCAGGTTAGGTTAGGTTAAAAAAGGCGGCGTCTTCACGCCTCCACTCAGAGACCATTCGGTCCATTGTGATCCCTTTACAGATAATAGAGAAAGCTGATAAGTAGAATATAGCAAAAGATTGGAAATATTTAAAAGATAGAATGGTGTGGAACCTAAGACTCATAAAATCAACCCTGACTACCTGTAAGCCACTTTATTCCCATTATGAACCCTATAAGGTTGCCGAGTTCTTCACCCGCAACCTCCTCTAGTTCGTGCAGAATATGGCTCCCAAACCACCTCAATCTACTTCGCTGAAACCCTACACAGTGACAGAGTATATGCTCCATTGTCTCTAGTTCCTCTACATCATTGCACGTCCTGCAAAAGTCTGACGCGCCAGTGTCCCATTTACTAGTCACATTCCCTATTGCGAGGTGACCAGTAATCATGCCAACAATGATTCTTAGATTCACACGACTCATGACCAGAAGATGCTTCGAAGCTGTTGGTTTAAGTCTAGGCCATAACGCTCTAGATACCCTGCATTGCGATCTACTCCCCCAAGCATCATTCGTTCTACCTATAGTCCATTCCCTTATGGCCATGAAATATGACCCAATCGGAATCCTAACCGGTACCTCCACAAAAGACCTGTCCAACTCCGAGCACTTACGACCTAGCACATCGGCTATTTCATTGCTGAGAATATCGCTGTGACCAGGAACCCAACAAAATCTTATTCTGTAGGCATCCATTAGCCTCCTAAATTCCTTCCTACACTCCAGCACTAATATATATAGTAAATTACTCTAAAAAAATTCATAGGAATAGCGCCCATATAGCACTTTCCGAAATTCTCTTAAAGTGCATAAATCACATAATAATTTTAATATCAGGTTCAAATTTGGCACAGCTAGATTTTATTTATAACGTTATACAGATTTAGTGGTATTGGAAGCGGTGGCAACACAGTGGTAGGCATGGAAAAAAAATATATATTTTCGCAAATTTATAATTTCCTAATATGTTGAATAATCTTCAGAATAGTATAATTTTTGGAGCGTATTTATACCTAGTTTTAATGGTTCGATAAAATAATATTTATAAATTTCATATTCACCAAAGAAAAAATTAAGAAAATAAAAAAATCTGTATGTTTATTTTCACTGTTTTTTCATTAATTGTTCGGTGGATTATAATAATAAAACATATTTAAAATCTAGAGAAAATTATCTTTTCAACGATACAAATCACTTATGTTAAAATATCGCGGTTTATTTAATGCCACGTTTGGTATAGCTTTGGCCCATGTGTTCTCCTTCGATTTCATTGTGTAAAATAAAAAAAAACTATGTTCACGCAGTAATCTATGCTATTCCATTAGAAACTGTGAATGTGCCTCGCGCAATACTGATTTTTTTAAGTTTACGCTTTGAGGCAATCTTCTTCAATTCCTATTTCAAATTTTATATTCTTTTGAGGGATGCATAGACCCAGCCCAAAAATACCAAAAAATTTGTCAATAACAAAGAAGGTGTAGAAAATATCCACAAAGTTCGAATGAAATCAAAAAGTATAAAGTATAAACAATTTTCAACTTTTGATAAAAAAATTACAACATGTCGATTAATATATCATGAGCTAAAATTTATTTAAAATTACTTTTTTTCTCGAAAAATTAAGATCTTAGTAAAATCTATGATTTTTTGCCCTTCACCATAGGTGTAAAGGGTATATATAAGTTTGTCATGCCTTTTGTAATTTAAACAATTTTCGTCGGAGAGCAAAAAAATTATCTAGATCCACCGATATTTGCCATATATATGTATTAAAGGACCGGAAATCATTTCGAGTACTTTAATGTTGAAATTCAGCAGTATCGATTTATAAATGTCGGAGATTTGTTTAAAAAATCGTTTTTTTTTAGAGTTTTGGTTTAAATGGCTATATGATATATTAAAAGGTCAGAAGCTTTTCCAAAAATTTTTTATTGAAATTCAGAAAACACCGGGGTTTCAAACCTATTTTCGATTTTCTGAAGCCGCTAAGAGACTTCGTTTTTAAAACAAAATCTAAAATATTTTTCTGAATTTTTCTGCTGAAGAAATGAACTCAGTCGGTCTATTAGTTATAGAGATATCGGCCAAAACGCATTTTTGACTGACATCCAAATCCTAAATAAGCTACGGACTTGGTTCTTATGTAGATCGATCACAAATGTTTTTCTTGAATTTCGGTGTTTTGAATCAATCAAATCGGTTCCTAAACAACCGAGTTATTGGCAAATCTGCTTTTTTATTTATTTAATGTCTTCTTCCCTTATAGTTGTTGTTTTAATGGGTACTGAAAAACAAAAACAACAATAAACTAAGGCATAACTGTTTTTTCAAGCACCTATGTAAGCTAGAGACTTTACAGAAAAATCTGAAACTTTTTAAGAATTTTAGTGTTAAAAAAATGAACTAAGTAGATCCAGTATTAACTGAGTTATAGGCCAAAACGCGATATTAGATTTTTTGAAGCTCCTATGTAAGGTATATTCCTAATTATTGCATAAATTTATCACAAATTTATTAGAATTTTTATTTAATTTCAAAGAAAATAAATCTTGTTATGCTTATAACAAAGTCGTTAAAAAATATTGCATCGTTGCATAGCCTTTTGTAGAAAAATTTATAATAAAAATTGCATTAGAACTAAAAAAATTTCATTTTTTTTAAATGTTGTTTAATTTCTTTTTTTCAATATTTGACCAAAACATATGCAAATGTATATGGATAACAAGCTTGATTCTTCTAATTTCTTAAAAAATCTTAAAAAGAATAAATTAACAAAACATTAACATAACTTATCCAGGAACTTACCAAAAAAACTGTTTTTGAACATAATTAAAAATTTTTTATGATTTTTAGTTACAAAATTAAGCATATTTGTAATTAATCTTTTTCTTAAGATTTTACTTAAAACATTTCCATTTTTAGACATTTATCGTTGATAATTTATATGTAAATATTTTTATTTAGCTTCGAAAATAAAATTGTTTCAAAATACGCAAAAGTTTCTTTATGTATAATTTAATAATATCTAGGATAAATATTATTTTTTATGTGAAAAAAATTTTGGGAAAACTTTTTCTGTGTTGTTACTCAAGCGCTTTTTGTAAAAAGTTTTGGACATATTTTGATAAAGTAAAAAATATTTTTCATTAACTGATAAAACTAGTATTTAGACAAATTATTTTTTATCGAAAAATGAATTTTTGATCGTATGGTCTGTAAAATTTAAGTTTAAATTTAATGAAATTTGGAAATTTAGAATTTCGGAAACATAGGACAAATAAATGAAATTACAAAATTATTTACTATGAGAAGAATTTAACATTTTACAAAAATTCATCAATATGTTATGTAGTTATTTAAAAAAAGTAAAATAAAAATACTTAAAAATGTGCATTTCCTACATTTTTTATTAAACAAGTACCAATTTTTAAAATTTATTGATTTACTTAAAAATTTTCGAAAGAAGATACAAATTTTTGGATAGACAATGTTGGCTATAAATTCATCATTCCTTTTGCTATTTATGATTAATTTTTTTTCTCAAAATACTTTTAATCTTTTCTTATTGTAAATTTTTCTTCGTATTTAATTTTTCTTAGATGAAATTTTGGGGGAGGGAAATTTCCTTTTCCCCCTATGGTGGATCTGGAAGCCAAATGTATACAATTTACTTAAAGTGTAATTTTCAATGCTATCAGGAAAGACCTTTCCAATGATCCCTTAAAATACAATATATGTTGAAAAATTTCCGAAATATATAAAACTATATGTTTAAATAAGAAAACGTGAAAAAACTTTATTAAAATCTTAATATTCCGCGAATGAAAAAAAAAAATGTAAGAATTATTTGAATGGATATTTCAGACATTAGCATGTCTTTATATTATTTTTAGATTAATTTTCTTATATCGAAAATTTTGATAATGCTATTGAAAGAAATCTGTATTTTTAGAGATGTTCAGAGGTAATAATTTTGGAATCATATAAGAGCATACTTATCTTCATTTCTAGAGAGGTACCGTTTTTTGTTCCTTTTGACCTTAAGAATCGGCACTGTGAGATGTGCAAATTAATTTCTTCTCTATTTCTCATTAATTCCTTTATTTATGGCTGTTTTGAAATCAGTAGTTGTTATTAACTTGTTAAATGACTCAAAAGTATTTTGATTTTACACTATACCATCCATGTGAGGGTATGGGTTTTACATATGTTTTGATTTTGCTTGCTCCACTGGCACTTTCTGGTAGATGGAGCTAAAAAAATAATATGTGTGCAAACCGGTCAGTCGACTTTGACTTTTGTCCTAAAAAAGGTCTTACAAGTAACTATAGCTTTTGTTGCGCTACAACTCTTTAATTTAACATTTTACGAAAAAAAAAACTTTTTTATTTAGAACAAAAAGCAGACATTTTTGACATAATTTTTAGCCTACTACGACTTTTTGTGATGCTATCAAAGCAATCAAAATAAAAATGTATACATAGATTTTTTTAAAGGCTCTCGTTTTAATATGGACCTAACCTGTAAGCAACTTTTTTTTTATAAAATAGGACTTGTTGCTTTTATAAATCAATAAAATTTGGCACATATGTTTTCTATTTTAGCGTAGTTGGACCAAAATCATAATTTGAGATATTGATTTTTTACTTATTATATAAATATTGGCATTAAGTACATTATGCAGCGTGCAATTGTGGATCATTAGAGCAAGTGTTTTTATATTGTTATTGGATCAAACAGTCACTGGAAATTTAAGTGTTGCCGATTAACCAAAATTTATAAAAGTTGGCATGTTAATACTTTTATATATAAACAACTTTTTTACTTCTTTTTTCTTAAAAATCGGCGAGATATATTGAAAACAGACAACATTTTTTACAACAGCTCGCAAATCTATAAATAGTTATGTGTTATATTAATAAAAAATGTTCTTTAATATGCGTAAAAATTTAAAACTAAAACAGCAAGTGTACGATGAAAAAGAACTAAATGTGAAATATATGCAACTTAGTTGATAATTCAGGTATTTAAGTAAATAAAATATACTTTTTGATAAACATATTGAAGCTGGGATGAAAAAAAAATACATTTTGAGTGTTCAAAAACAAGGTGTTAGGTTAATAAAATATATAATGTCATATACTCTGAATATTCATATACTCTGAATGGAGGTAATTATTAAATAGATTGCATATTTGTTTCTTTTTGAAAAAATACTAAACACAAAAAATATTTCAGATGGAATCGAAACAAAAATAAATTAAGCTATTCTATGAATTTTACTCATATAAATAAATTTACTAGTTAATTTGAAAATATATTTTTATTTATTTGCAAGCTATTGTGAAAAATTTTATCTATTTTTAATATATATCACCGATTTTTAAGGCACTAGAAATAACAATAAAATGTGTAAAAATATTAACATGTCAACTTTTATAATTTTTGGTTAATCGGCAACACCTAAATTTCGTGTAACTGTTTAAATCAATAATAATCTAAAAATACTTACTATAATGATCTAAAAATTCACGCTATATTCCAATATTTGTATATTTAAATTTGCAGTTCTCACCAAAATGATTGATCAAAGTAATCAAATAGATGATTGAATGAATTAAAAATTTAATTGAGAAATAAACTTTTACTTAAAATTTATTTTTATTTTATACTCGTATTTACTTGAAAATATTTATTATATTTAGTTGCAAAATGAAACAACTGTGTTAATTGATAATAATTATAATATTTTATGTGTATAGAAAAATTTGTAATAAATTGCATTAGAACTTGAAAAATGTCATTTTTTTTAATGTTGTTAAAAAAATTTTTTCAATATTTAAACAAAACATATACAAATGCATATGGATAATAAGATTGATTCTTCTACTTTCCAAAAAATCTTAAAAAGAAGAAATTAACAAAAATCGATATCCCAAATTCAAATTTTGGTCCATCTACGCTAAAATAGAATGCAAATTTTATTGATTTATAAAAGCTAAAAATCCTACTTTACAAAATAATAAAAACCGTTGCATACAGTCTAGGTCCATATTAAAACGAGGGTTATTTTAAAGAAAGTTCATATATAAATTTTTACTTTGAGTGCTTATAAAATTACAACAAGTCATAGTAGGTTAAAAAACTATATGTCAAAAATTTCTGCTTTTTGTTCTGAATAAAAAAGCTTATATAGCTTTTTTCGTAAAATATTAAATTAAAGAGTTATAGTGCAGTAAGACCTTTTTTAAGGCAAAAGTAAAAGTCGACTGGCCGGTTTACGACCGATCGATTAGAATATCGAAAACCGAAACACGGTACACCGGTTTCCGGTTTTTTACAAACGCTGTCGGTTTCGGTTTTTTTTTTCTAATTTTCGTTTTTTTTTTTTCAAAACCGGTCTTTAAAAGCGTTTAACCAGTTTTTCTTAAAGAGCATTTTATTTAAATTTTGCTCAGAACAAAGAGTTTATGTAACTTGTCAAATACAATGAAAATGACCGATAGCTTATTCAACTTGGACAATTCTCTTTAAATAGTTGAAATAAATCGAACTATACAAAAAATTTAAACGTTTAAATTTTTGCTTTATAATTTTTGTTGAATGTATATATATACATTAAAAATAAAATATATTTATTATTATTATTAATCATGATGTTGTATATGTACCAAATGAGCCTCATTCAACAAATATTTAATGGATACTAAAAGATTGGAAATACATATATTACGGCAAAAAAGTTGCCAATATATAGTTGGCATAATTTTTATAAGCAGAATTTTATTCACTAGTTTTTTTGTGCTCACTTATAAGCAAGGACCGGAAGTTTAAGCAAATGCATGTTTTTTCTCTTAACTCCTAGAACAGAGTACACTAAATATCTTTGGGAATTAGAGAGTTTGCTTTAAAATGGCATATTTATACATATTTTGTCAAAAATATATATTTTTGTATATTTTGCCATAAATGCATATTTTTGTGTAATTTTTAGTGCAATATTCCAATTTAAAATTATTTTTTGTGTAGAAAAAAACTTTTGATAAAACTTTTGATAAAACTTTTGATAAAACGACATAACTCTACATTTCAAAATTTTCAGAAGAGCTAAAAAATGTTTTAAGATATTAAAAATGCCATAGACAAATTAATGTGTGGTAAGCTATTTCTCCTAAACTAACAATCACAGAAGGATATTGATTATTGTAAAGGGCGCGTCATCAGAAGGTTCCTTATTTATCTCGTATTAAGATGCAAAATTACATAGAATAAATAATTTCTTTCGGAAAATTATTGTCCTAAAATATTCGACAAATATATAGTCTAAAAAAATATGGACTTTCAGGGTCAAATTTTCAGTCATTTATCTGAAGTTAGAACATGTTCGTTTAATATCGATTTATGTATATGAAACATTTGTTTTCGTTGTCATATGTTTTTGTAAAACATCGAGAATTGATTAATTTCTTTTAGAGAAGCTACCAATGAAGCTACCATTCTGTCTAAGAGCACAAGAAGCTGTATAGAGCTACTCTTAATATCATTTTAGAAAAATCAATATATCATTAAGACCACATCCATCGAGAGAAGTATTACCAATTCAGTTGTTAGAATTTTAGATTCAAACGAACAATAAAATCTTTCCGCATCATTTAAAAATGCATCCATTAGATCTGATGATGTCGAAGGGTAATTTTCTTTGTACAAAAGCAGTCTAAGTTCTTTACTGTATATTTATTTTTAATTTAGGTCCTGTGAGAAATACTAGAAAAGTATACTCGTTAGTAAATTTTTGATAGTTATGAGATAAATAAAATTTTATTTGCTCGTAGGGTTAGTAAAAATTTTACCAAATGAATATAATTTTTTTGAAGTTTAAAATTTTTAGAAAAATTTCAATTGAACAAAATATTTGGAAAAATAACGTATATTTTATAATCTTTTAACATTTCAAACACATACCGTTCTTTCAAATTCTCCATCTTCAATATTCAGACATTTCATTTTGATTTAATATGTAATAAAATTTAAATTTGTCAATATTTTGCAGTTTTCATTTCACACAGCAGAAATGAAGATTATTCTCATCATAGAAAAATATTTTTTATCGAAGTACTTTTCTACCGTTTCACGTACGGCCTTAATATGATACTGAATTAAAATTTTTAGTTTTTTTTTATAAAAGTTAAGAAATAAGTGCATATTTTATTTATTTTAGGGCATATTTTAACATTTTTAGTGCATTTAGTGCATGGAAAGATATATTTTCAAATACCAGGATTAAGAATGTAATATTAAAGAAAGTTTGTTAGATAAGATAAATCAAATAAATAAGAACAATTTCAAATAAAAAATAATAAAAATAATAATTTCTCTAAAGTTATAACGTGAATAAAAAGCTTTAATTTTGAAATTATGCACATCAAAATTTATTATTTTTGAAGAGTAAAACTTGTATAAATTTAGGCTTTTGTTTAAAAATTTCCAAAAAAAAAAAAAAAAATTTTGTTAAAAAACTTAAATGACTGGAAACCGGTTAACCGGTCTTTTCAAGAGTCCAAAACCGGGCAACCGATTTTTTCTAAAATGAGATTCTTCAGTTCAACCGAAAACCGGTTATCTAAAAAAGTCGTTTTTTTCAATACTCTACGATCGACCAAATCTTTGCACACATATTATTTTTTTTTTTATCTCCATCTACCAGAAACTGCCGGGTATGTATACGAATTCGTTGTTATTGTGTAGGTATATTCAGGTTCCCTGCCAACATTTTCTATCCAAATTTGCACTAAAGAGTAACCTCAAGTTGTTTTTAACAGTCGAATATGATATCATTTTCTTATCCAAGAAGAGTCACCGTGCGGGAAAAAGTGTGCAGCAGTTCTAATACTTTTTTAATGACAATATTAAGTGCTTTTTTATGTTTCAAATTGGAGTCATTTTGAGGAACAGAAAAATTCGCTATTTATGTCGAAATTCTAACTTAATACTATCAACATTACTATTCAAACTTTGACTAAATAGTATCCATATTTATTTTAAAATAGTAAAAAAAAGAAGTTATTTTCCTATCGAAGAAGGGTCATCGTTCGGGCAAAACTGTATCGCAGTTTTGAAACTTTTTTAATGACACTATTAAGTGCTTTTTTTTGTGTGACGAATTAGAGTCATTTAGGGTTATTCAAAATCGGTTTTAGTTGTGCTTAAAATTACACCAAATTGCTGATAAAAAAAAAAAAAAAAATAAGTATTGAAATCAGGCACGAATCCACGGGGGTAGGGGTGGTATAGGAAATTTACCACAACAAATCTATACCTAAAATTTTCATATTACACTCTGCTACAACGAAAAATCACTCGAGAAATGACATAGCATACGTTATAGGCCTTCTTGAAATATAGGAATCCATAATATGTTTTTAAGGGTTTTGAATCATAATCTCCAGAAAAATGTGAATTTATAGGCGAAAATGTGAAAAAATCCCATTTTTGGGATTTTCAGTTTTTTTTGTGAAATGTGGGATTTTTTCTACAAAAATCTTAAAGCATTTTACAATTTCTCATTCTAAACAATCAACGAAAATTTCGTTAGGATATCCTAACTAACAAAGATTTTATTACAGATTTATAGTTTCTCCAAAAACCATGTTTTTTTGTCAAATAAATTACGTTACTTAGCTAACATAATTCTTCATTATGTAGATAAAAATTTAAGTCAATATCTTTTACAGAATAGAAATTACGCAAAAAAAAAAAAAAAAATTGGCAAGCGATGAAATATTTTCTATGTCAGAGTAACCTATTTTGAGCCCTATATGTTCCATATGCTTCTGAAGGGCATATGGAGCCCCCATTCAAATTAAAAATTATACGATCTTCTGCTATTTCTTGTGTAAATCCAGCCAGGCTATTAGAAGTTAAAGATTTTTTTACAAAAAAAAAAAAAAAAAATCGAAAAAAAGAATTGTGTCAAAACGTGGTGGAGGAGCAGAATTTTTTACTGCAGATATGAAATAATAATTTATGAGAAACAAGAAAATTAAAACAATTACTTTAGTAAAAAAAATTATAGATATATTTTGATAAATTGGAACAGGATACTTTTGAAAAGCCTAACAACTTTAAAGATTTAGTTGAAAGTTTTGACGAACATACATATATGGGTTCACTTTCACTAAAAATATACATATTTTTATGAGCGAAACGCAAATTTATTTCGAAATTTTAGATTATTAAAAACAAGAAATAAATCCAAATTTATTTGTTGTTTTCAAAGTAAATTGTCAAAATGAATTTTCGCTTCGTTTTACGGAATAACATTTATTTTTTAATTAATTTAATTTAAAATTTCTTTCAAAATTTTTTTTCTCATTTTTTCACTCACTCTTTTTTTTTTTATTAATCTTTTTTTATTTTTATTTTAAGAAGCTTTCTTCAAATTTTTAAAAAATCGATTGCTTGCCTTTGAAAGTAACACGCCAACAAAGTATCATCGTCTTCTCCACATTTTTTGTTTTAAATTTAAAAACAATGTAATGGTTTTTTACTTTCAGAAGGTCGAAAATCGAAATTAATGTTTTTGTTTTTGTAAAATTTTTTACTATCAGGAAAATAATATCTGGAGAACTCTAATGGGAGACAGTTTTTGGAAACTTTTTATTTATCCATAAACTAACTTTTAAGTGTCTTTTTCGACATTTTAGTTAGTAAGAAATGTAGAATAAGTAGATGAAAAATCGAAATTAATGTTATTTGTTTTTGTAAAATTGTTTATGAACAGGAAAATAACATCTTGAGAATACTAGAAAGAGTCATTTTTCTGATAGTGTATAAAACTATCACCTAATTGCTGGCAGGTTAACACACAGAAAAAATCATTCAACACTCACCTTAAAGTATACCAATCGACTCAGAATCACTTTTTGAGTCGATCTAACGATGTCCGCCCGTCTGGCTGGCTGCCATGAAATTTGGCACGTAGGACTTTCATGACACAAGGATGAATCCTATTGAAATTGGTTATGATCGGTCCATTATTTCAACTAGCCCCCATAAAAATGTCCTCCCGGAATGGGAGTTTAATGATCATAAATGCCTTAAATATAGCAATATTTTAATAAAATTTAGTGTAATGGAAGTTTTGTATAAGTATCAATCTTTGTACCAAATTTCATGATGATCGGTCCATAATTGACCATAGCTCCTATATAAAACCCTCTTCATTAATGTGCATAAATCACATACGCATGTTAGTATCAAGTTTATATTCGACACAAATAAGTTTTATATAAGTAGAAATCACAATGACAAATTTTATGAAGATCGCTCCATAATTTACCATAGCTCCCATATAAGCACACTTTCGGGAATCACCCTAAAGTGCACAAATTCATATAAATGTTAGTATTAGTATTCGCATATTTTATTTTGCACTTAGTAAAAGTATCGGTCCTCCACGTGTCTAATACAAGACCTCACCACGAATTTTGATGGACATACACGATGGTGTGGGGTATCATATGGTCGGGCATGACCGACTATATCTTTCTTACTTGTTTTTTATTGTTATTATTTACTTTTCTTTTGACCCATGCATCAAAAATTGAAATAAAGTTAATGGTTTACAAACTGTATTATTATTATTTTTTCTTGGCTGTACATATGACTTTTTACTATTTGTCTGACCAATCATCTAATCTATTAACAAACCATGCGGCCACCGTCTGTCCATCGTTTAGTATTTTGGGTTGTTAATGAAAAGTCGTAATTGTTTGCCAGTACAAAATATTATTGCGCAATTTTAAATTGTTATGTGAAGTGTTTTTCTTTGTATGAGCAGATTGAAATGATGAGATCGATCGATGTAGAAAGATGATCATGATTATTATGTTGATGATATTACACAGTAATTATGATGAAGCTTTATAAAATGATTGTTAAGAAACTATTAAATAGTCCATATTTTTTTGGGAATTTGGTTATTAGAAATTTAAAGAGTTAAAATATGGGTTAGTAAGTTAAAAATTATACTATTATTTAACTATTTATTTTTTATTAAATATTAAACTTTTTTTATATTTTATAAGAAGAAAATTTTAGAAAGATTTAAAGGGGAATTTGCGACCAAATCAAATAAACATTGTTTATTTATTTTAACAATATAGTTGACTTTTTCTATTAACAATTCTTATTTCATTGTTAATTGGTTACGGTTTTCCCTTAATGACAACTACGTAAAGATTTTGACGGTTTTTTTCACAAATCTGGTAAAAAATTGTAAATAATACAATATAAAAAATATTACTGTCATTTATTTCCCTGTACTCAAATATTATCGAACAATATGAATATACATATTTATTACAAATTATTCTAAAGTGCGAACGTGACATTCTAATGTTCTAAATATGTCTAAATGATCTGTTTTCATCTATTGAAAGAGTAATTGACGATATGAGATAAATAATTATTTCTTTTTTCGACGATGAATGGAAATTTTGGCAAAACAATTTGTCAGTGACATTTTTAATTTATAACTAAAGATTAGCAGAAATTATTTGTTTAAAAATTAACAAATGTGTTAAAAGTTAAGGTTTCTATTGTTAATATTTGAGAAAGAAAACCATTTTTTTTAATAAAACAATTAGATTTGAATTAACACTTAATTATATCGTAATTTATATATTTGTACTAATTGTGTAAACTATGTATTACAAAATCATTATATGGTAATAGTAATTGACAAATAGAAAAATTTTGCAAATATTATTAGATTTTAATTGGCATTATTAATAATTAAAATAAAGTTTATTTAAAGAAATCCCAGCAAAAACATTGGTTGCCATTTAACGAGTTAAGAAGTTAATATAATGGCTTTTCTCTACTTACACATTAGCTGAATAACCCATTATTTTAACATGGCAATGACATTAGAGGAAACTAGTTACCTCATATTGTTACAAGTATTTGAGAATGTCATTACTTAGATATCATTACAAGAACTAATTACTTCGAAGCTGTTTAATAATTCACTGATTTTAAAGTATTACTGAAGTCATTATTAGTAAAAACAATATGAGCTGGTTACTTTTTAGATTATAAATAACTAATGAAATGTTAGAATATAAGATACAGTTTTTTTTAACAAAATTTATTATTATTTTTTTTTAATTTTAATTTAAATAACTTAACAATAACCAAAAATTTAATATTTTACAAACTATTTTTGTTTAAAAATTAATTCATACGCAAATGTTACTTTATCATATATTTATTCCTTCTTTAAATGTATGAATTGGTAAACTGAATTAAAAAATCAATAAAAAGTAGTACTTTTTTTTAGTGTAAATTTTAATTTTAACGAATTTTTTTATGATTATGATGATATTTAATTTATTCAGAGGCTCAAGTTCATATTTAAAGCCCTGCGTAAAATGATTTGAAAAGCAAATCCATTTGCTTTTTAAGTGTGTTGTTCATAGCCAACCTGTACAATAACAACAATAAATACTGTTTGTACTGTTCGTTGACAGAAGCAAAGCAAATGCGTCGTATGTATGAGCAGGGTTGTCAGATTTTTCTGAGCCTCTGTCGCCAAATTTTTAACCAGAAATCGCGAAATTAAAATTTTATTTGGTTTTTTTTAAAGATATACCAAAAAATTATTTTATTAGAATTCAGTATTATACACTTCAATGGAATCTTAATTGCTTATGTTGTTTAAATTCAAAAATTAACCACTGTATTCATAAATTTTTAATTTTAAATTTTAAATATGTTTTCCGGACAAAATTTATATGAAAAATTTGACTTAAAGTGATTTTAAATTCAAAAGTAGTTTGTGAATACGGGGTAAATTATTAAATTTATGATAAAAAACTTGATTTTCCTAAATTCTTTTTTAGCCTTTAAAAATGAAATATCTCAAAAAAAAAAAAAAAAAAAAAACAAAAAATTTTGCCGTCAGTGAGACTCGAAATTGGATACAAACTAACCATTCGTTTTTAATGACTGACGTCTTACTCAGTACACCATCCTAAGCGACAAAAACTCTTTTTAGTTTAAAATATCTTTTTAGACATTTTGTTATAAAAAACTAACAGCTTCAGAATGGGGTTGAACCAACAACCTTCTGGTTGTTAATCCGGCGCTCTAGCCAACTCATCCACGTGATTGCAGTATTACTGTGCTATTATACTATTGAGTACTTATTAATGTAATAAAGAGTAGGCAAATAATAATGACGCCTCATTACCAAGAAACTACTTTAATAAGTAGTTGTCATTACCGAAAACTAAAAAGTTTTTGCTGGGTTAAAATACACTTCTTTGACATATAGCCCTTCTTAGGTCATCAGATTTCAAAATTTATTGGACTTTATTATATTTTTTAAAAGAATAATTCTAACATTATATAACAACATTAGTCCTATTAAACTTATAAATTGTTTCAAAGAATTAATTTATTAATGAACGTTTATTTCATAGTGGCCGAAATCATGAACATTCTTAAAATACAAACATTTAATACATATGTATTGTAAAATATATTTTTTGGGGATAAAATTTCGTAAACTAAATTTACAAATTAAGGCAAATACCAAAAATAGTCGATTTCTAGTAAGAAAATATAATAGTTTTTCTCTTCAATTGCCAATTTAATCAAAATTTAAAAATTAGCCAAATATATCGCCACCATATTATATATCGCCAAAAAATACGTCATGTCGCCAAAGTAAAAAATCAGCCGCCAAAAGCAATTAAAAATCGCCACGTTTGGTGAAAAATCGCCATATCTGACAGCCCTGTGAATGAGCGATTGCAAATAGAGGCGTTCAAGACATTTGTCACAAATAAGTGGTGCAAGTGGTGTGGCAAAAAAAAAAAAAAAAAAATCATACAAGACATTGAGAAAGTATTTAAGATGCGCTGGTATTTCTAATGCTTTGCTTGTTTTTTGTAATAAATGGCTGCTATATGTGCAGTGTTGTCAAAACGGCGGTTTTCCCGCTAGACGCCGAGTGTATGTTTTTTTAACTGGCGGTTTCTAGCGACTTTTGCCTTAATTGTTAAAACATGAGTTTGAAACTAAAAGAAAAAAAATTCAAGGACATTTTTTTAATTCTACAACTAACTAAATTATCTAAAGTATCAAGTTACCAGAAATCCGGAAATATTATATAAAACAACTTTTTTTTCTAAATTTTGTTGAAAATTTAAAATCACTTCAATATTATTGTATGGAAAAATCTGTCAAATACTGGGGGATTATTGTGTAATTCGTATTTAAAATTAATGTAGTATGAAGAATTATATCGGTGATTTTTCCTGCAAATATTTTAAGTCCAGTATAGTAAAATGTAAACAAAAAATAGATTATAATCTTAGCAATGTGATACGTCTGCATCGCAGGTACTGCATCCCAAAAAAATTTTCCACTTTGATTGTAATCTCTGAAATGCATTCAAGTTTTCAAAATAAATATTTTGAAATAATGGAGAAATAATGGATCATTTTTAACATGTTTGTAACGTAAAAAGTTATAATTTATTGGATTCTTTTATAAGAAGTATTTTAGCGGTAAAAATCATCGATTTTATTTAATGTGTAGGCGGTTTCTAGGGGTTTTTCCAGCACAGTCTGGTGGGCCTTAAAGTTTTGACAACACATAATGTGTGGCAAAAAAACTTCTTGCATACACACATACATACATATATATGTATATTTATATTTTATTGTTGGTTTTTATTTTTTTTTTTAATAAATGTAAAAAGGGTTAATTAAAAAATTAATCTTTTTAATTAAGAATTAAAAAAGTAATTGAAACCTAGAAATTATAGTTATTAAAAATTTGAAACTCTCAGTTACATAATTAAGAAGTATATGACTAGTATGTTTACTTAATGCCTTCAATTTTTTAACTTTAGTATTTATTTATATTTTAAATAATTTTAGTTTAAGCAAGTGGTATATAAGTAGTTATTGATTTGTTTTATACATATACACTGCTTGCCACTTGAACAAGGAATCACATTTTTTTAACTTTAATTTAGTATATCTCCTAAACTAAAGTTCAGAAAAAAATATTTTTTTGCGCAACCAAATTTCAAAGTGTTGGCTTTAGTTTCCTGAAGAAATAAAAAATATACATATTTTGTTATACTAAAATTATGCATTTATTTAAAGACATGTATTTCTGTGGTACATTTTCGTGTGTCACTTGAATAAGCAATATTTTAAAACTAAGCAAACTGTAATTTATTTTTAAATTTTAGGTTATAAAAATGAAAGTTATTATCTTCTAGCATTCAATTAGTAATGAGTACAGCCACCATTTTTAGAAATAACCTCAAAAATGCGATTTGGCATCGATCTGTATAATGACTCTAAGTAATTTAGCTAAATTGAACTCCATGCTTCCGTTATTGCATCCTTTAAGGATTCTATCATCTCAAATTGTTTTCCTCCTTCATAAACTTTTCTTGCAAGACTACCCCAGACATTTTCCATTGGATTCAGGTCTGGTGAATAAGGGGGCCAATCCAAAAGTTTAACACCTTGTTGATTAATCCATCGTTTCACTGCTCTGGCGGTATGAATCGGAGCGTTGTCGTGTTGGTACGTCCAAGGTATGGGTCCAATGAAATTATTAAATTTTGGAAATGCTTCCTCCAGAATGTTTTTGTAAGTCGTTGCAGTCATTTTGTTGGATACAAAAACCAACTCTATGGTATTATAATACGAAATGGCACCCCATACCATTATTGTGTCTGTGGCTCAAAAATAATTCCTCCTTATTTAGGGCATGGAAGTAATAGTTATACCCGTCGGGACCATCAACATTAAACTTTTTTTAATCGGAAAATACAACTTTAAACCATTTGTCGGACCATGTCATTGTATTTTTGGCAAACTGTAGACGTTGTGATTTGCGTTTTTCATTAAGTGGTGGTTTTTTTGCAGTTTTCGTTGATCTACGTACGGGCACGACTTTAAAATACGGTGCACTGTTCTTAGACTGGCACTGGCTCCACTTTTTTCTCGTATTTTTGATACCGACATGGCAGAATTTGATGCAATTCTAAGAAATTTTCGTCTTTCTTTTGGAGTTGTTGCCATTTTCTTCCGCCTTTCATGTTTTTTCCATATCTTTCCATGTTATTTAAATAATTATACACAACTGTCTTTCCTCTATTAATGTTTTTGGCTCTTTGGACCGGATTCTGATCCTGAGATTTCAAAATCAGAATTTTTTCTTTTTCAGAGTTATTAAGAGCCTTACCACGTCCCATTTCAAATAAAAACTATTTAAAAACTATCAAATTAAAAATTCTCTAGCCGTTTATATTGAAAGAAATTCAAATCATAGCCTTCCTGATTAATATTAAAAAAAATTCCTTATTCAAGTGACACACGAAATAGTACCACAGAAATGCATGTCTTTAAATAAGTGCATAATTTTAGTATAACAAAATATGTATATTTTTTATTTCCTCAGAAAACTAAAGCCAACACTTTGAAATTTGGTTGCGCAAAAAAATATTT
This sequence comes from Protocalliphora azurea, assembly GCA_932274085.1. Taxonomy (NCBI): domain Eukaryota; kingdom Metazoa; phylum Arthropoda; class Insecta; order Diptera; family Calliphoridae; genus Protocalliphora; species Protocalliphora azurea. The sequence continues at coordinate 94,071,804 of OW026521.1, read as the reverse complement.
TTTTCTGAACTTTAGTTTAGGAGATATATTTAATTAAAGTTAAAAAAAAATGTGATTCCTTATTCAAGTGGCAGGAGAGTGTATTTTTATTTTAAGTTATAATATATAAAAATTCATATATGATAATAAGTATCAAAAACTAATTTGAAAGACTTTTTTTGAATATCTATACGAGTATTTAACAAAATCTGTACTAATAAAAATTATCGCATGTTAATTATTTTGATCATAAATCACAATATATTATAAATACTTCTTTTAAAGGACTGTTTTGCTTACGAAAATATTATCATTTACCCCAGGTCTACAACTGAGGTTAACGCTGATATGTGATATGTGAGATAACGCCGGCAGAATCCTACAAAACATCATTATTTTCAATCAATTACAGAGTAAACATGTCATTTTATATAAAGAAATGCTGACTATTATATATATATATATATATATATATATATATATATATATATATATATTTTTTTTTTTAATTTAAATTAACCAATAAAACAAAATAATTTTACAAAAAACATTATATTTGAAGTAATTTCCAAAATACATATGCACACGCTCAAACTAACTTTCATATTTGTGAATTTTTTTGACAGCTCATCTTATAAGATAGTTGTGTAGATAAGTCTCATAATATCTATAGCATCTTTAGAAATTTTATTGACGTACCATATGCCGTTTAGGATTTATAGCGAAAGCAATTTTAGCTTAAGTGACATTTTCCATACGCGTAGCAATATGTAAACAAGTACAAAAATGCTTCTCCTGAAAAGTTTTATGTTCTGCACTTATGTTATTTTCGCGGTTAGGGCTCGATATGGTTTTGAATTTCATTTATTTAAAAAATCGAAAAAAAGTGAACTTTGAATCGCGACAAAAATTTATTTGCAAATAATTTTAATGTTTTAAAGTAACATTAAATATATAAAAATATGTAATTCAAAGTTTCTTTAAATGAATTTTAATTAAAAACAAATAAAAGATGCAACTTTTTAAAGTTTTTGCTATTTTTCGAATAAATACCGCTATTTTTGTTACATTACCAGTATACCGTTACCGTTACCGATATCGTTATTCGTTTCGGTTTCCAACCTTGAAAAAAAAAGAATTTAATATTACATTTTGCTTATAAAAATTGAATCTACAATAAAAATTCTAAATAATTCTAACACAAAACTTAACACTTAAAAAAAATATTTTTTCATATATACGCAAATATTAGTTGCAAATTTAATTATTTATTTTAAGGTGAATCAGTTAATTTGTTTATAATCCATAAAATTTGTTTCTGTTTTTATTTACTTAAATTTAAATTGTTAAGTACATAAATAAAAAATGATCATAGTTATTAATGTATCTATTGGTTAAATAAATAAATAAAAAAAAATAATAATAATAAATTTAGTTTTAATTCTTAATGACATTGAAAATCAATTATTATTGTTATTATCGAAATGTATGTGTGTATAAATTGTAATATATTTGTGATTATTTTTCTAACAATATAGGCATACAAGGGTATTTTTATTTTTAATACTTTTTTTACTTTAATTACTGCCAAAAATATATTGATTAAATATTAGGTACGAATATTATTAACCTTCAAAGATCAATTAATTGTTTATTTCATATAAAGGCATTTCAATATTATATCAAATAAAAACTTATTTGATTTGAATAATAAATTGTAGTGAGAATATTTCTCGAAATCACATTAAGCAAATTACAGCAATTTTTATTGACCATTTATCGGCCATTTGTAACTGGTTATTAAGACAAAATTATGCAGCCATAGCAGAGGAGTTTAAGTTTTATAGGATCTCAAAGCAGGTTCCATCCCTGCTGGCTTATTTCATTTAGTACCAAACATACAAGTAAAATGTCCTTTTTCGATAATGAGGGTTCAGTTTTATCAATTCATTTTTATTGCAAAATTGTACATAGAAATTTAATAGGTTATAAACATTTTTTTATCAAACAAATTTAGTAAAAATATTAACAGCAATTTTAAAATTCAAGCAATAGATTTAGATTTGTTGAGTTCATATCTCGTGCGTGAATGAAACTCGATACAGTAGAAAATTATTTCTTTTTTTATTGTAATTATGTTTTGGTAAAAAGCTTTCGCTAACAAATATGGAATATACAGCATTACTACAATAAATTTTGAAATTTTTAGAAAAAAAAACTCAATTAGTCCACTTTTGATCAGCTATACTTTAGACCAGAAATAGTAAATTTTTTAATCTTTATTCCTTTACATACGAGTATTTTAGTGTTCTGTATTTAATATTTATTAACTTTTTATTTTTTGGAAAATCATTTTCGAAAGGGAATAATTAAATTAGTTTGTCTCAAAATTATATTTTCCGGAATCAAAATTATGAAGCTATTTAAGCATTTTATTATCAAAATTCATCTTCGATTTTAAAACAATGCAAAATTGTTTGTAAATTTATTTTTCTTTAATTCCTGTAAATTTACTGTAATTATTATCTGTTGAAAAATATACCGTTGGCTTAATATCCCAGTAAAAAAAAGAACTGAAAAAAGCTGAAAAGTGATGATTTTAACATTGCGTTGTCATTTTTATTTATTTTTATTAACTTCCAAAAAAGCACAAAATATGCACTTAGTTCTACTTTTGAAGTGGTAAAAAAGTTCTTTTTTGAAAGCACTTACTCGTTTTGTTTTTGTTTTTGCTGGGATGGAAAAGACGTATCTCGATTTTTTTATATTTTGTTTCCTGGTATTTTTCTTCCAATCGCACCTCGCTTAAAAAAATTAAATGTGTTATGATGGTAATTATAAAATTTATAATACTTTTAGAACAGCACTATATAATTTAGAATTTCTTTTAATGTGTTTTTTTTTTTAAGATCTTATAAGTGTATTAGTGTAAGCAACTAATTCATTTGAAAATTCGAGATACTCCTTTTTTATATTAAACCGTCGATATGTAAATATAATACTATTCGCAATTAATATTTACTATAATAACTCATATTCACCTAGAACATACATGTTCAAAAATTAAAAGGTATATCTCAGTAGAATTAAATGTACATACATTTTAATATGCTCATAATGATTCTGATGATTAAATAAGGACTGGCTATAATAAATAGCTTTAAGCTATATTGTAATTAAAAGCTAAAAATTTATTAACTTGAGTAAAAAACAAAATATTTAAACACTTGTGCGTTTAATGATATATGAAATGAAGCCAGTGTAGCGTTAAGTGTCTATCGCAGTTGATTCTTAAAGTTTGAATTGATTTTAAAATAAGTACTTAACCACTTAAAATACAATATGTTTACAAACATACTAAAACAAATTTAAATTCGTGTTTTTTTGTTAAGTTGAGGGGCTTTTTTCAGTTTAATTGCGAATATATCAGATTGATCCGTTTCAGATTTATGTGGGCATATTTGTGTTTATTATAATTATTTAGTAAAGATTTACACGTTTTCTTTATATTTTTGTTTAAAAATCCAGTCATTTGGAATCAGTTTTGAAAAATTTTATTCTTATCCAGTTACTAGATGTGTTATATGTACTTTGGAACAAAAGTGCACATTTCATTAGATTAAAGTCCTTATACAGGACAAACCAAATCATGTGGGACATTAATATTGACATAAATTATTATATGGTCCTATATATATATCTATATTGTTACAAAAAAGTCCAATCACCGATAATAATAATTTGGCATCAAAGGATTAACAATTAACCACTTCTCACTGTTATTATATTTTAATCGAACAGTATTGGCATCAAATATTAACTTTTCCTATAACAAAAATTTTCATGACTGTTTTTTGATTTGCGAATTTTTTTGCTGCGCCGAATTTAATAAAATTAATATTTAATGAAATATAGGTACAATTTATCAAGGCAAATTTTAAAACTATTGGTTACATTGTGTGGTGCTTATGTTTAATTAGAAAATATACAAAATTTCTGCAATTATAATTTCATTCAAATATTTATCACTGCGCAATTGTGTTAAACAAAATTTTTATTTTTATTCATAAATTGGGCGCACTTTTGTCGACGTTAAAGTTGACATGTATGAAATTGCCTACGAATATTAACAATAAAATACAGCTACTATGTTCTTTATGTCGATGAAAATAACCTGAAAGTATTAGGTTTATTTCGGCATTTCTTATCTCACGGGCCATCTACACGTAATAGAATATGTAATATTTTTCTGCCAGAGAGTGTCAAATTTACTCTCTGAGAGAATTATTTCACGTGTAGATTCAAATATTAGTATTACAAGAAATATTATGAGACTTTTGTGATGAGATTTCTCTACACAACTATCTTATAAGACGAACGGTAAAAAAATACACTTATGGCAAGGTTTGTTTTTGTGTGTGTATGTGTATTTTGGAAATTACTAAAAAACAATGTTTTTTGTAAAATTGTTTTCTTTTTTACATTTTAAAAAATATTATTATAAAAATTGTACTAAAATAGTGCTAAATTCTTTTTTCCTCTGCCACTGGTTGAAAATAATATCTTATAGGATTTATTACAGTATGTGTACCCCTTATTTATACATATTATATCAGCGTTAATCTCAGTTGTAGACCTGGGGTCAAGTCTACAAATGATATTAACGCTAATATAATATGTGAAATAACGCTGACAGAAGAGAGCAACCATTTTGTTTATATTATGTTATGCTTCACATAACAATTGTAATTTACTATTTCAGTTACAATTACAAGTAAATTTTGTAATTGAATTAAATTGTAATTGAAAATTGTCTATTAAAATTACATGTAATTGGAAATAATATTATTTAATTACATTTTGAATTCTTTAAAAGTAAATCATATGTTATTAAGAAAATTTAATGTACTATTTTTATTCAGGGTAATTTTGCATATTCGTTATGAATTTAATTTATAATTGGAATTTTCAATTACAGTTACATGTAATTGAATTGAAAATTTCCAATTACAATTAATTGAAAATGAAAATTGTTATATAACATTCCAATTACAAATTATATATTAACTGTAATTGTGTATGTAATAGATTACTTAATATAATCACTACCCTCCAAGTCTGGTATGGGGTAGGTATTATGGTTATACATTTTTGCAATTTCTGTAAATATTTGAAATACCATAGCAAAGTATTATACAGCATGGAGTGATATAAATGAATATGTTACTAATTTTTCGCGATCGATAAAAAAAAGTTCACGCACCAATCGCGGTAAAAATTTTTTTTATAGGTATTTATAATTAAAGGTAATAGGTATAGAAAAATTTACATTTTCAATCAAATTATTTGCTTTTTATCACTTTTTTGTGTATTCTTTGATATGAAATAATTTTGCAAACATTCGCGATATAAATATACAACTCACAAACAATAGAATTAATTTTTTAATTTTTTCATGACATTTTTCTCGAGTTGGTTAAGTTCAAGTACATTTCATGATGTATATTTAAATGCAAAATTGTTTCCTACTAATTGGACACAAAATATGAGGAAAAATGCATTAAATTATTTCTAGTTAGATTTCAATTTTTTATTCGACAACTGTTAATTTTTTTCTGAATAATATACCCCACAATATTTTTTCTTTAAGTGGAAGCTGAATATAAAACAAAGTGATTTTAATCCATACAAAATACCAAAGTTATACTAATTTAAATATAGTCTCGAAAATCTTGGTATTGAAGTTCAGCGAAATCTGTTCAGGAATGGCGGAGATATAAACGATCTTTTAGAGCAGCCTCAAAAAAATATAAAAAATATAATAAAATCGATGAAAAAGATTATAAAAAGTCATCTTGGGGAAAAAAAGCAACCAATAAACAATTTTGATAAACAAATTATTAATTTTAAGTTAGTTTTAACTAAAAAAATTAGTTAATTGTGTTAAATAACGTTATTTTGTTATAAAATTTCTTCCTTTTTGTTGTTTTTGTTGTTACTATTTCGTTTTTTAAAAACGTTTTTTGATATATACTCTAACAAAAAAATATGTACATTTGTATGTCTATACTAGGGTTTGGGTTCCAAGAATTTCTCGGTCGGGAAATCCCGGGATTGCCCCTAAAAATACTTTTGAGAATAGCCGGGATTTTTTTTAAATTTCCCGGGAAAACGGAAAATTAAACATTCTCGTAGTTTTAAAATTCTATAACAAAAATTTTGTTGTTTTTTACACCTTATATCATTGAAGGATTGACGTTTCTCTAAATATGGTACTTGCAAGAGTTTAAAGCATATAATATAACTAGAATGTTGTCTGATAGGAATTTTAATATTGCATAAATTAGGTTTTTTACTTTTGAATTAGGGTTTTTTCTATCAGATATCGGATATTTATGTGTGTGTTTATCTATGAATTAACGAATTTACTAATAAGTTGTTTCACTTGAAATTTTAAATCAACTTTATTTTTGTTATATTAAAATTTTAGATACTTTAGTTTTAATTTATATAGATTTATTGAAATAAACATTAAATAAGTTGAACTTCATTGGGAGATTTTTCATTCTAACACAACATTTTCCTTTAAAACAGCATCTCTTTTCCAAGCAATGGATATGCAAATGTTAGATGTAAATGTTAAGTCTTTTAAGAAATAATTAATCTCATGTTGTATTTATCAGATTTCAAACACTATGATTAATCCGAAAAACATTGTTGCGAACCAATTTTTTCCATTAAATTGAAAAAAAAAACATGGACAGTCCATTTGTAATGAAATTTATCCGGTAGATTACTGTATACTTTTAAAAAGTTTTAGCGTCAAAAACACAATAATTAAAAATCTGAGACACAGTTTTTAACATAAATTACGAAAGGTACTAATCTTAGAAATGGCGTTATACTTTTATATTATTTCATTTTTCGTTAATTTAGTACGATTTATAAGGTTTCGTTTTGTTTTAGAAATCATGGCCTTTTTCTTATAACTAAAGTTTTAAAAAATTCCCGGGCAATTGATTTTTCCGTTTCCCGGGAAAAGAATATTGCGTGAAACCCCAAACCCTAGTATGTACATACACTGCCTGTCACTTTAATAAGGAATCACATTTTTTAAACTTTAATTAAGTATATCTCCTAAACTAAAGTTCAGAAAAACATAATTTTTTTGTGCAATGAAATTTCAAAGTGTTGGCTTTAGTTTCCTGACGAAATAAAAAATATACATATTTTTATTATACAAAAATTATGCATTTATTTAAAGACATGTATTTCTGTGGTACTTTTTCGTGTGTCACTTGAATAAGGAATTCTTTCAATATTAATAAGGAAGGCTATCATTTGAATTTCTTTCAATATAAACGGCTAGAGAATTTTTAATTTGATAGTTTTTAAATAGTTTTTATTCAAAATGGGACGTGGTAAGGCTCTTAATAACTCTGAAAGAGAAAAAATTCTGATTTTGAAATCTTAAGGACAGAATCCGGTCCAAATAGCCAAAAGCATTAATAGAGGAAAGACAGTTGTGTACAATTATTTAAATAACGTGGAAAGATATGGAAAAAAACATGAAAAGGCGGAAGAAAATGGCAACAACTCCAAAAGAAAGATGAAAATTTCTTAGAACTGCATCAAATTCTGCCATGTCGGTATCAAAAATACGAGAAAAAAGTGGAGTCAGTGCCAGTCTAAGAACAGTGCACCGTATTTTAAAGTCGTGCCCGTACATAGTCCAACGACAACTGCAAAAAAAAAACAACACTTAATGAAAAACGCAAATCACAACGTCTACAGTTTGCCAAAAATACAATGACATGGTCCGACAAATGGTTTAAAGTTGTATTTTCCGATGAAAAAAAGTTTAATATTGATGGTTCCGACGGGTGTAACTATTACTTCCATGACTTAAATAAGGAGGAATTATTTTTGAACCGCAGACACAGCCGAGAGGGCGGAATAATAGTATGGGGTGCCATTTCGTATTATGGTACCGTAGAATTGGTTCTTGTATCCAAAAAATGACTGCAACGACTTACAAAAACATTCTGGAGGAAGCATTTCCAAAATTTAATGATTTCTTCGGACCCATAACTTGGACGTATCAACATGACAACGCTCCGATTCATACCGCCAGAGCAGTAAAACAATGGATTAATCAACAAGGTGTTAAACTTTTGGATTGGCCCCCTTATTCACCAGACCTGAATCCAATGGAAAATGTCTGGAGTAGTCTTGCAAGAAAAGTTTATGAAGGAGGAAAACAATTTGAGACTATAGAATCCTTAAAGGATGCAATAACGGAAGCATGGAGTTCAATTTCGCTAAATTACTTAGAGTCATTATACAAATCGATGTCAAATCGCATTTTTGAGGTTATTTCTAAAAATGGTGGCTGTACTCATTACTAATTGAATGCTAGAAGATACTAACTTTCATTTTTATAACCTAAAATTTAAAAATAAATTACAGTTTGCTTAGTTTTAAAATATTCCTTATTCAAGTGACACACGAAAAAGTACCACAGAAATACATGTCTTTAAATAAATGCATAATTTTAGTATAACAAAATATGTATATTTTTTATTTCTTCAGGAAACCAAAGCCAACACTTTGAAATTTGGTTGCGCAAAAAATTATTTTTTTCTGAACTTTTGTTTAGGAGATATATTTAATTAAAATTAAAAAAAAATGTGATTCCTTATTCAAGTGGCAGGCAATGTATGTGTCCAAGATCATGTCAAAACAAGACGAACGTAAAATTGTCAATTTCTTGCATTTGAAAGTGGACGAACGTATTTTACTAAAAGTGAAAAGTCATTTACAAAACAATAATAATTGCTTGCTATTTTTAATAATAACTATAGAGCATCGCAGTTTGCTGATTGATACATTTTCCAAAAATAAAGAATTTTAGTTATCTATTTTCCAATGTTTTGACATGAAAAAAATATGCTCAATTTTCCCCTCAAAAGAATTGATATTCATTTGAAATCATATAACCTTAGAAATTCTTCAATACTGACAAAAAATTTATTTCAATGAGTATTTTCAAGTCTGAAAACAAAAAAATTAATCCTAGCTGCCGTGAGGAACTTGGTAAGATTAAATATTTCTTAATTTCATGTAAGTAAAAATATGAATATATATGTATATTTCTTTTATTTTTACAGATCCGGAAAAAGATTCGTAAATCAATTATATACTTCAAAGTGAAAATATTAGCAATGACGAAGTGGATTTGCATTGGAGAAAATGTTTTAAATATAGATTTCAACTAGTAAAAGAATAAAGTTCAACTATAACTCTACTTAAAGTTTTTTTCGTATTCGACCTAGAGTTTTCTGAAGAGTCCGATTTATTTTACAACTTCATACAACGTTTTTCAATAGTATTTAAGATTATAAATGAAATTGTGAATTTAAAAATGTCATAAGAAATATTACAGATTATATTTAATATATAATATTTTTTTTTAAAAAGTAGCTTAAATCGAGAAATATAAATTATATATCATAATTCCAATATAATTTTAAAAAGAAATATTTACTACATACTTCTAAGTAATATTTTAATATTATAATTTCATATATATTTTAATATTGTATATATTTTGTAATGTAATATTTAATAATGTAATTTTAAGTTAAATAAATTTTAAATCCAAGAAAGAATTTATTGATTTAATTAAAATTTTGGTCAAAATGTTGTTATTAATTAAAAATGATCATAATCAAGCGAACGTATTAATTTATTATAAATTATTTTTATTAAACAAAAACGATGATTAGTTTGACAATAAAACACTGCTGAAAACTAAAAATATTCAATAAATTTCTTAGTCAATATAATATTTAAATATTTTTTTTAACCAGTTGTATATAAACATCTACCGCGTCATCGTCATTATCGCTTAAGGGTGATTAGGCTGTACTTTGTTTTCTTTTTTATTCCTCTTTAGTAGTATATTGCTGTTGAAGGGGTAACTTAAAAATCACTCAAACAAACAAATAAACCAGTTGACATAAAATTTTAAAGTTATTAGTCAATATGACAAAAATCTTTATGGGCTGGAAATTGAAAAAAATTTTTGCTTGGATCTTTGAAATACATTTTTATTTTATTTTTTTTTTCTGTGTAGCATAAAAGAAAAATTTATCATTGAGGTCATTTAGTGCTTACAGCGTTAAAAATTGAACTCAATCAAAGTAATCAAATGAAACAGAATGGGTTCCAGCCGAATACTACAAATTTCTTTACAAACAAAATTTGCATAAAAATTAAAAATTTAAAAAATTTAAAAAATTAAATTTATGAATAAATTTAATAAATAAATAAATAAATGAATGAATGTGCAAAATTTATTTGTTTTTGTTTGTTTTATTTTTAATCAAAACGAAAAAATGTCAAAATTTGTGCTATATTTTGATTTAATATAGTCTTTGTTTTTTTTTTATTTCTCCTTCTCTTTTAAATTTCAAGGTCAATTTAAATTATTGTAGACATATCTTTAAATGACTGACTACTTATCTGTTGGTATATTTGTATAAATGTAAAAAACAGTTTATGAATGCCAAATGTACAAAACTAGACACCAACCAACCAACCAACCAACCAACCAACTAACAAATCTAATTCGTTGTAAATTTAATATAATGTATATTTTTTTATTTTTGGCTTTAAATAAAGTTATTGTTGTTTTAGGGTTTTTTATTGTTTTATTTTTTGTAGTTTATAGTTAATTTTAGAGTTGTTAATTTAAACAACAAACACCTACTAAACAAAGCCAACATTTGTTTATTCATTTATTTGCCTTAAATATTGGCCACATCAGTAGCACCAGTTTAGCTTTGGGTCAGCAATTGCATTTAGCGTTTATTGATTGTGGTGGTATCGTATGATAATGATTTTGTTCGAGTTTTAGTGAAATCTGCTAATGACTGATAATAACCAATAGTTTTCATTGAGTCACAACTATAGCACAAATAAAGTACACAATTTTGTTTTTTTTTTTTTTTTAATTTAACATTTCTAGAATTGTTTCGAAAAAAATATGGAAATTTTTTGTTTACACATGACCTTTTGATTGTTTTTCCCATAATTCAACTGTTTTATTCATTTTGTTTTGGTGACAAAATTTATATTTATATTGCATTTATAATAGGGTGATCGACTCGGTTTTCCAAACGGTTTTAAAAGCGGATTTTTTCAGTTGAAGTTCGTGTTTTAGCGGAATCTGCTAATGACAACTATAGAACAAGTAAATAGAATATTTAATATAGCTTACTTCATTTTTTAAAGGAGAAGTATTTAAAAGAAGTTTATCTGCAAATGCGATTTCGAAAAAATTGAGATAAGATTTCTCCATATTTAGCCATAGTATCTTTACATATTATATAAAACTTAGTCACATTTTTCATGATTATTTTTTTACCTTTATTAAAATTTGTTTCTTAAAATAATTGCATTTAATAAATAAATTAACTTGAATACTATAAGATTTGTTGAGTTTTTTTTCTAGAGAAATATAGTCGTTTGATGGAAATATTTACTTCCGCAACCGGTTTTTTTCAAAATTTCAACTATTCGAACTCTTCGAAAACCGTTTGCTTCAAAAGGTCGAATAATCGATCACCCTAATTTATAAACTAAAATGTTAATGTTTAAACAATGATAAGAGTGTCAGTTTTATGATTCTCATTTAAAATTAACATGTTTATAAAAGTGGAATGCAAATTTAAGGTTTTTATTTGTTAATTATTTAAATTCGTTCATACGATAATCCCGATAACATGCCTTAAGGTAAGGCTGAAGTATATAATACTTAAATTACTTTAAATCATTTTTAATTTTTTAAAACACTTATAAATTTTGTGAACTTCTTTGAAAGAGTTGAGAGAAAAAGAATTCAAAAAGATAAAAGTCAATATATTTTATATAACAAAAACTTTTTTTGTTTTGAAAAACTCCAAATTATGTACAAGAATTTAAGGGTTAAAAATTAAAGTTGATAAGTGGCGATCAAATTTTATACAATATTTTTATATAACACTTTTGAACAATATATACATATATATATATTTACAATCACCACAAAACTTGATATTTGAAATGCATACAAAAATTTTTTTGAATCTATGGTTCGTAAATTTCAATGAAATTAATTAAAACGTATGACCTGAAAAAGACGAAAGGTTGTGCTATGTAGGTTTTGATACATAGAATATCAATTTTACTTAAATAGATCTAATTATATTCTTTAATATCAAAAACTTACTGATGCTAAAATTTGGAGCTAATCTGATAAAGGGACCCGTACCGAACATCCCTATATACTTTTTTTTTACAAAAATAAAATAAATACTTTATTTTTATTTGATTTCAATTAATAATAATAGCTTTGTTCCATTACTTTTCATTACTTGTAAAAAATAAGAAATTGTAAGAAAAACTAACAAATTTTCAAAAATTCGAAATACCCTGTAAATTTTGAGATATTTGGAAAAAAAGTTTTGATGATAGTTGGTGCCCTAAAAATCCCGTCATTATCTAAATTTTAAGTCAATTTTGAATTTAATTGAATGAAGAAAGCAAAAGAACGTAGCTTTTAAATTTTATTTAAATCTTTTATATTTATTACAAATAAGAAATAATTTATTACATTTTTTAAATTAAATTTGCTTTTCTATTTGAAAATAACACTAAAGATATCAAGTTTTAAATGCTATTTCATGTACAATCAATTGAGACGTCAATCTTTCAAATCGTTTAAATACTCAAACAATTATTTAAAAATTTCAAAACTTTATTAAATTATTTTTAATATATTTTTCAGCAACTCACTTTATGCTTTATTTGAAACATACTTGGGGCAATTAAAACGTAGAAAACGTTTAGGTAAATCACTCCATATCAAATCGAATAAGTTAAAAAATTTTTGTCCAATTTAAAAGAAAATAAATCTTGTTGTGCCTACAAAAAATTCCTTAAAAAATATTACATCGTTGCATAGCCTTTTGCATAGAAAAAAAGTCACCAATCACCAAATATATTAGTAAATAATTCATTCAATTAAAAACTTATTTAAATTTGCACCTCTCACCAAAATGATTGATCAAAGCAATCAAACAGATGATTGAATGAATTAAAAATTTAATTGAGAAATAAAATTTTACTTAAAATTTATTTTTATTTTATATTAACTTAAAAATATTTATTATATTTAGTTGCAAAAAGAAACAACTGTGTTAATTGATAATAATAATAATGTTTTTTTCTGTGTGTAGAAAAATTTGTAATAAATTGCATTAGAACATGAAAAATTTCATTTTTTTTTTAAATGTTGTTAAAAAATTTTCTTTCAATATTTCACCAAAACATATATAAATGTATATGGATAACAAGATTGATTCTTCTACTTTCCAAAAAATCTTAAAAAGAAGAAATTAACAAAAAAAAAAAAAAAAAAAATAACAGAATTTATCCAGAAACTTACCAAAAAACTGTTTTTTGAGCATAATTCAAAATTTTTAATGATTTTTAGTTACAAAATTTTCAATTAACTTTTTTAATATTTCTTGTAAAATTTAGCTTCCAAAATAATATTGTCTCAAAATTTTCTTTATGTATAATTTAATAAAATCTAGGATAAATATTATATTTTGTATGAGCAAAATTGGAAAAGACTTTTTCTGTGTTGTTACTTAAGCGCTTTTTGTAAAAGGTTTTGGATAGATTTTGATTTATAAAATGACAAGATATTTTTCATTAATTGATAAAACTAGTACCTAGACAAATTATTTTTTATCGAAAGATGCATTTCTAATCGGAATTTGAAAATTTAGAATTTTGGAAATTCTGGAAAAATAAATGAAACTACAAAATTGTTTACTATTAGAAGAATTTAACATTTTACAAAAATTCATAAATATGTTATGTAATTATTTAAAAAAGTGAAATAAAAATACTTAAAAATGTGCATTTCCTACATTTTTTTTTTATTAAACAAGTGCCAATTTTTAAAACCTCTTGATTTACTTAAAAATTTTTGAAAGAAGATGGAAAATTTTGGATAGACAATGTTGAAGATAAATTCCTTTTTCTATTTATGAAATTTTTCTAATATGAAATTGAAAAAAGTTAAAAATTTCTATGAAAATATAAATTTTTGGATAAATTGTTTTATGTCAACTTTAGAAGTTTTGTCAAAAGTTCAGATATGTTTTTTAATACTGATTTTTTTTTTTAAGTTTTAAACCTTTTACATTAATTTAATGCAAAAAATTGTTGTTTTTTTATAAAAATAAAAATATTTTATTAAATAGTATAGAAGACCACCTGATAGCTTTTCTTCAAAAGATTTTTTGGTAGCACTTTCTAGAAGTATTCTTGAATAAAAATGCCAGCAGGCAGGTCGTTTGGAAGGGCCACTAATGTGTAAGGCCTTGCTCTCAATGACATCGCGTGTAAAATATACATGAACACGGAATGCAGGGAGAAGCTCTTCTGGTTATAAAGAAGGCTTTCTAGAAGGGCTCTTTGCCCCTTCTTTTTACCACTGGGAATGCTTCTATTTTCAAATAAAAGCTTCCAAACATACATAAAAAAATATTGCAAACAACAACTACTGCTTGCTTATACAAAAAACAACAACACTGAAAGTCATTGCAATGCTTCTTATGTATGTTTGTGTTTGTATATTTTTAATAATTGTTTCAGAGTTTTTCCTATAACTCGGTTGTTTATAGATCAATATAGTTAATTCAAAAAAATTTAAAATTTCAAAAAATATTTACAACATATTTGTAAAAAAACAAATTCTGAAGCTTATATAGAAGCTTTACAAAGTCCAAAAATGTATTTTGACCGATATCTCAGTTACCAATTTTGTTCATTTCTTTCGAAAAAAAAAATTAAAAACATGCTTCCGAATTTTATATGCAAAAACGAAGTCGAAACAAATACGTTTTTAGAGGCCTTTTCGGTTTTTTGGTGATATCTCAGCGTCATTATTTTCGTCATCCCAAGTAGTATTCCCTATAATTTGATGTATAAAACATATATATCCGATAACTATTGATTTCTAGATACTGATTTCAACATACAGACTGACATCATTATATCGAATTCCCTATCAATATGAATCCAGAAAACATATACTTTTTGTCTTAGATGAATATTGTAGGATTTAAAAATGGAATGACAAACATCTGCAGTGCAGGTATAAAAAATAAAATATTTAGTACATAGATACCAAGTCATTTTTATTAATGACTACGAAATCAATTGAGTAACCATGATGAAAAATTACAAGTCTATTACGAATATTATAGTGAATCACATATGCATATGTTTGCCATTTGTTTTAAACCATCTTGGTGGCATACTTATGTCCGTATGTGCGGCGCAGAGAAAATGATTAGTTATACCCTGGCTACATCCGCAGATGTCCACAAATAAAATTTTAAAAATACAATACACAGGATATCAATCATTCGTTTTATATTGATTTTAGCGCGAAGGTAAAGGGATATATGTATATATATATATATATATATATATATATATATCACGCGTGATATCTTTTTTATTATTTTAAAATTATTGCAAAAATTATTAAAAAAAAAATAATAATAATTTTCCGTGTAACTCAGCTAGTAATGATAATACTGTGAGTCTTTACATCTGGTAATAGTTCTTCACAAGATTTACTAATGTGTTATTTGTAAATAGTGAAATTTGAAATTTTGAGTATTTTTCGCGAAAGTGATTCACTCCAACAGATTTTAGACGCTGTCAATGTGCCAAAAAAAATCGTTTAGTTGAATTTTTGTTTTGTGTTTTTTCCCATATTTTATTATTAGATAACACTATGCAACAGTATTTTGGGGACGGAATCAATCCATCTGCAATTAACAGCATTTGATAAGTGGTAGGCAAAATTTTTGATTTATGACCTTCTAAACTTTTCCTTTTTAAGACCAAAGTAGTCTCAGATAAGTCAAAAAAAAAATAATATATAGTTTGAAATTCAATTACTTTCGCATAAATATTTAGAGAATTTAACCGGGAATATTTCATTACATTCAATTCATTTATCTCTCCTTAAGAAATGACATGAAAGTCCAAGTTAAATGTTCTAAATATTTATGCAAAAGTAATTGAGCTTCGAACTAAATATTATTTTTTTCGATTTATTTGAGACTACTTTGGTTCATGGGTTAAAATGTTCTACAGATATTTTGTTCGTCGAATTTTACTAGGGTCTCCAAAGGTAAGAAATTCATCTGACTTATCAAACATTTTTAAAAAAGAAAGTTGTCAGCCTCTTTTTATAACACGAACGCAAAAACGACTCGTCTAACTTACATTTAAAACAAAAACAAAATTTAAAAAATTTGTTTTTGTTTTAAATGTTTTAAAAGCAGGCGGTATCAATTTTCCCCACATTTCTTATATAAACTCCTTAAAGTAGGCAATGAAATACAACATAAAATCTAAAGTTTTGTTGAAATCGTTGACAAAATTACTAATATTTTTTTCATTTCATTTTTCTGGATAGATGCTACACCGGATGAACTTTAGAACATCAGTGACCCCTGATGGAATTCGACATAGAAAATTTCCGTAGAACATTTTAATCCATTAAATCCAAGTTTTAATTGACTTTTATGTCTTTTCATAAAAACGGACTAGAAATATCCCCTTATAATGGGAGGTAGATGAATTGAAAGTTCTACTAAAATATTCCCCGTTAAATGCTCTAACTGTTTATGCGAAAATAAATGGGATTTGAACTACATTTAAATTATTTTTTTCCGTTTTTCTTGGAGCGTTTATTACACTCATCAAATGCTTTCAATCGCAGATGGAATGATTCCGCTACCACGCGATGAATCTTAATTTGTTGCACAGTGTAAATTAAAGTTAGAAATACAATTGTATTTTGCCGCTCATTTACTTCCACAACTCATTTTCCTATTTTATTTTGCAATAAATTTCTTCAAATAAATTATTTTAATTTTTTTTTTTATCTTTTTAGGTCCTCCCTATAATTCGATCATGACTGCGGTAAGATGGAAAATTCTATTTCCATTAGTAGCCTTAGTCATTCTTAGTAGTGTGCAGATTTCTCGGGCAAATCGTAAAAATGCCAGCTATTATTTATCTTCGAATGCAACACTGCTCAGTCACTATAAAATAGAGGATAATATAAATGATACCTTAAGCAATGAACAAGAGACTATAGTGGAGACTATAGAAGAGGAAGATGGAGTGGATTACAATTTAATAGCGCCCTCATATGAAACACATCTAGTCAAATCGTCCATAATTTATGGCTTAACCAAAACTGTTAATGTCAGCAATGTTAATCGGGAATGTTACAAACATTTGAGAAATATTCAGAGAGGAATATTGAGAAAGGAGCCATGGGCCATGAAAGGTAAGTAAAATGTAATTAAAAATATCTTATAAACATTTGAAAACCAATTGAATAATTGAAAATTTTTTATAAATATTCCCAACTTTTGTTTTATTCTATTTAGCATTGGATGCTTCAGGTTCCAAACCATCTGGTTTCGTATTTGGTCAGAATTTCTGGTTTGGCAGTCAAGAGGCTTGTGGTGCTGTACGCCGTCCTGTGGGAATTACTTTATCTGACAATTTCCCCCGTGTTATGAAATTGGGTATTATTAAGGATGTTGCTCCTTTTGATATGGACTATCGTGTAGTGTATTTACGCCATAACTCTCCTTGGCAAGTTGAAATCAAATTAATGTCCGAACAAATTATACACATTGGTTTGTGTTTGCCCTCATCTTGTGGTTCATCCGAAATTCAACAACTTATGTCCGACTATGTTAATGAAGGTTTATTTGTGGAGAATGATATTTACGACATCCAACCGGAAGTTCTTTATATTAAAGATTTAAAAATATCAGAAACATTTTTCGAACGTGAAAGCTTTAAATTGATCAGTGTATTTATAGCATTTATTTTGGCTATGATTTTAATTGCTTCGCATCTAAGAGCCCAATCTAAAGATGTGGTAAATAAATTGGATAACTTAATACCTTTAGAAGAAACAAATGCATCTGCGAATCAAAATATAGCCGAAATTAATTTATCAAATTATCCTCGTCTACGCAATTTTATCATGTGTTTCGATGTTCAGGAGAATTTTGACAAAATCTTTACCACCAAAGAATCTAAACCAAGTGAAATTCCTATCATAAATGGTTTACGTTCAGTGTGTGCTCTATGGATTTTAGTGTTCCATGTGGTGTGGTACATGTATTTCACTGTAAATAATAAAACTTTCTTGATCTCTTATGCCGAAAAAGTATTTTTCCAATATGTTAGTTCAGCTCCTGTTTTGGTGGATGTTTTCTTTACTATAAGGTAGGAAATTATGGGAAATTATTTTTAAAAATTTTAGTCAAATTTTATCTTTATTTTTTTAGTGGTTTTTTGCAAACTTACAATTTCTTAAGGAATACGGAGAAAATGGAACTTGTACGTAAAAATTCATTTGTACAAAATACTAAACAATTTTTCAAAATGTTTTTCCATCGATATTTAAGGTAAAATTTTAGAGATTTTTAATTAAGAAAAAATATACTTGATAAAAAACCGATTCTTGAAAGGTTTATGTCCGGTTAAAAAATATAGTTAAAGTGGGTTAACTTCCATTATCAATGAACTTGCTTCGGAGTTCAGTTAATAGAAATATTAAATTAAGTCCTTAAAAATTATAACTGATCTGTTTTTGCAGGAGCAGAGATTTTAAGAAGATCGCGTTTTTAAATTTCGAACTTATTACACAAGCTTTATTAAGAGATAACCATGTTTCAATAAGTTCTGCTAAATATTTGAGAAATCTTTGTATTTAAGCAATTCATATTTTGTTGTACTATAGTTATTAAGAGTGGAAGGCATAAAAAACTCGAGTAGTCCTCTCCTACGCCCATGTGAATTTTTATGGCAATGGGATTAGCTGATTATGGAAATATTTCCAAAATATTTTGATTCTGCGTTACTGTGTCGTGCGATCTACTGGTCAATAGATAACAAATTAAGGTGATTTGCTGGATGTACTGCCTCAAACAAACGAGTATCGGGAACAAGTTATTTTATTTCTTCGGAATACATTCAATCATAATAACAATAGAACGGTGAAACATGACCCATATTGTGAGATGCTTTAATAAATAGAGTTGGATACCCTGCAGTCAACGATAGGCACCTTCGACCTCTGCTGTACGTCGTTCAAAATAGGCTTTACATCACCGGCCCATAAATGAGAGTTGTATTTCATTTTTGGACAAATATAAATAGGTGGATCAGATAGAGTACCTTTTATGCCATTTTAGAAATTTTCACTCCCGAACTGCAAGAAGTTCTGATTCCATTATATCTATACCATCACGAAAGCTTTAAAATGTTTGATTTTTCTTCGGAATTGAGAGATTGACGTAGGATTTAAAAAAATATTCTGAATTGTAATGTCAAATACAAACTAGGAATAGTTATGAGGAAGGAATCTAAAAAATCCTTTACAATGAATATTAATCTCAATATGAAGAATATTGGAGGACTGGATTTACTTCCAAGAGCTAAAACTATAGATTAAACTGGAGTTTTGGGAATATATTCGACTTGAGATAAAAATAATAATCGGTTTAAAATTCGACTCAATAGTATAAGTGACAGATTAAAATAAATTTTATATCAGCTAATATTTTTATTAATTGGAATTTAAACTCGAAATCTTCTTTTATTTTTTGTAATTTTTTACAGACTTGGTCCACTATATCTTGTCGTAATGGCTGTGGTGGATCTTTTGTTTGCCTACATTAGTAAAGTCTCCGTCTATCACATCAATGAAAGATTTGATGAAAATTGTGCCAATTACTGGTGGCGTAATATATTATTCATTCAAAATCTTTTCGATCACAAGGATATGTGTCTCAATTGGACCTGGTCATTGGCATGTGAAATGCAATATTTTGTAATTGCCACCATTTTATTATTCACATACGTCAAGTAAGTTTTCATAAATTGAAAAGACATCAATAAGCATATTATGAAAAATTATCTTTTTTTTTTCTTTTAGGCATCCGAAATTGGCTAAAACATTAACTATTGGCTGTTTTATAGCTAATGTGGTGTGGTCTTTTAGTATAGGCTTAAACATTAACTTTCAATTATCATTCGATACTTTTTTTGCTACTGGAACTGATATTTACATTAGTCCATTTGTGCGCGCATTACCCTATATAACGGGTGTCGCAGCTGGTTGGTATTTCTTGGAGCATAAGAAACGAGAATTCGATTTAAGCGAATTTCAAGAGAAATGCTTATGGAATTTATCATTGTTGATATTTTTCATTTGCATTTATTCGACCATCAAACGTGACATGTCGTACATAATGGCCATAACGTTATTCGTAGTGGGTCGTTTCCTATTTTCATTGAGCGTATGTTGGATGATTATTGGTAGTGCTACGGGAACGAGTACAAGTTGGTCTAGATTTTTGGAAGCCAAACCATTCCAACATTTAAATAGACTATCGTATGCGATTTATTTATTAAATCCATTTGTGATTGCTTTGTTTTTCGGCTTAACCAGTGCCAGTACACATGCCGATCCATTTATGTTGGTAAGAGTAAATATAATTAATTTTTTGTTTGAAATATTTATTTATCCATTATGTTATTCTTCTAGTGTGTGCTCTGTTCCGGTTTCTCAATCATTACCTATTTAG
The DNA here is from genome assembly GCA_932274085.1 of Protocalliphora azurea. Lineage (NCBI taxonomy): Eukaryota > Metazoa > Arthropoda > Insecta > Diptera > Calliphoridae > Protocalliphora > Protocalliphora azurea. Next base: position 94,051,060 of record OW026521.1, on the reverse strand, counting down.
CTTCTATTGTCTTTTCCCTGGCATTCGAGATGCCTTTTTGTAACTGGTCTTCGTTGATATTGAGACGCCAGTCTGCTAAATTGAAAAATGCCTAATTAAGATGCAGTTTTAAAATAGTTTTATTTTTATTTCCTTAAGTTTTGGTATACTTACAAACATACATTTATTTTATACTTTTGTACTGCACTGTACATTGTGTTTTATATGCATATTGTGATCATTAATTCATTTTAATCTCTCAAGAGTTTATTACATACATACATACTTACATAATGAAATGTAATATTATTGTGGAAATATTTTATTTGTAACTATTTTATTCATTTTAGTTTTCTAAGTCATTAATTTTAAATTGCTATTTCTCCCTAAAGGGAGCGAAAAAAAAATAAATCAATAATTTAATTTAATCCATTTTGTTTATAGAAAAATTGTACATAGAAATATTTAAAAAAAATGCCCAGGGATTAAAACCATTGTATAATAAATTAGAATGTAATTCAATTCGTGTAAAACATTTAATAAAAAAAAAAATCATATCATATGACTATAAACTTATTACAAAAATGTGTCTTGTCTTGTAGAATTCTGCTTAAGGATTTAGTGAAAGAAAAGTTATTGAATTTCATTGAATTTTTCTGTTATCGTAATTATGAATGAAAACTTTAAATCGGACAAATTCGCACTAAATATATATATATATGAATATCTAATGTTTTATGAATTTTCAACATTAAAAATAATATTTGCTTCAAAAGTTTTTTCATTCTGACTCGCGGTAACGTAAATATATTTACAACTCATCTGAATACGACAAGAATTTTATTGTGATTCTCCGGCTTCTCTCTCAAAACTCATAAGAGCTTTTTTTCAATGTTAAAATTTGCATATTATTATTTTTTTAAGTGGTGCATTTACCAAAAAAATACAGTTATCTATTGCAATTTATATATTTTTACGTAATAATTTTATGCTAATTTAAATTTTTTCTTTCTTGTAAAAAATTACAGAAATCTTAACAGAATCATTAAATTATTAAATTAATCAATTAAGTAATTAAATTATTTTTTTTGAGAGTGGCCTAGTCCCATTTTAAGGGTGCGGGATAGTTATAAATGTTTAAGTTTTTATCAATTGTTTATAATTATAAAGGTATATATTACTTTGCTAAAATGTATATTTATGCAGAAATGAACGCAATCATCTCCCATAATCTGCATTGGAAATTTGCAATAAAATGAATGTGAACTTCACTGTAAGTTTTATATTCGCATTCAGTGTTACCAGTTTAGTTTTTTTTTTTGTACATTTTTTTTGATCATTTTTATTTTGCTTTAGCCTCAAAATTTTCTTTTCAGCTTCAAGCTTTTTTTTTAAAACATTGGGTATTTTTTCATATGAAATATGACCCAAATTTTTATGGGAAATTTTTGGGCGATTTTCCTATGTAAAAGATTCAAAAATATTAAAATCTAATCAGAACGAGAAAAAATAAGTTTTTTAATTAAAAATAATGTTAGTTTTTATGTGGCTTCATCTTTTTTAAATTCCAATTTAGCCATTTTTAAATGACGCTCCTTGCAACACTGATGATAATGCACCTATTCATACTACAAATATTGTTAAAGACTGGATTAGAAAACAAAATGTGACATTACTCTATTGGCCGTCATACTCCCCAGACTTAAATATAATAGAAAATGTATGAGAATGGTTAGCACGAAAAGTGTACGATCCTGGGAAAAAATATGGAGGAAAATGCGACCTAACTGAAGCCACTAGCAAAGCTTGGAGTGCATTTGGATTACATAAAAAGCCTTTATGACTCAATTCCAAGCCGCATTTTTGAAGTTATTTCTAAAATTACCAAGAAACGCACAGTGGGTCCAAACTAAACTGCTGGTCGGATCGAATTGAAATGTATGAAAGAGTTGTAGAGGAAGATCTTTCAGAAAACTCATCTTGTTGTCACTATTTGATAACATGAGATAAATTACAGGGTGTCAAAGTTGACTATTTTGAGAATGTAAAAGTTTAAAAAAATTTTCAAATTCTACAAATCAAGTCCGATTTCAAAGATTTTTATAGTTCTGTAAAGTGATTGAAAACGAGCTTGAATTTTTAATTTCTGATATTTGCATAGACTTTATTTCGTTTTTCCGGAATAAGTCCTAAGGTATATGAAGGAAATTTTTCTTTAAATACTCTGTAACTTGCAATATATTCCGAAATAATATGCTGAAAATATTGTGAATTACCTTAATTCGTCTAGACGTGAAAAATATTCAAAATTTGCACTATAAATTATTGAAAGAAATGGCTATTTTTTTACAAAAATATAGTATTTTTTTATAGTATCTTTCACTTTTTTCTCAAAGCTTTTTAATATTGTTTTCTTTAAATATTTCAAAAGACAAATCTTCGTAAATGGTAAATAAAAAAAATTTTAATTGATTTAGATTTGCACCTTACAATCAGCATTGGTCGAAAATTACGAATTTTAAAAAAAAGTTTAAGTTTCTTTGGCAATTTTTCAAAAATAAACAATATTTAATAATAAATTATATTATTACGAATATTATCAATTACACAACAACATCGGCAATCTCAGCCCCAGTACAATTGTGTGTAGCGTATACGCAAATATAAAAATGCACAGTAAAATATTATAAAATAGTGAATTTAGTGAGAATTGGCTTGAGTTGACAGTTTTGAGACCATTATATTATGTTTTGAAACAACCTATATATTCATATTATATATCATTGAATTGGCAAATAAGTTTATTTTTATAATCTTTTAATACTTTTTATGTTTTTGGAAAGTGGACGAAGTTTTGCTTAAATAAGTATTCTTTTTTTTGTTATTCGATTCGAACGCTGTTATGGACATTTGAATTATTAACCCTAGATCCCTCAGGGTTTCATAACGGGACCAAATTGAACCAAAGTGAGATGTCTCCTATTGATTAGACAGCGGCCCACTGAATCTAACCCAATCTTAATACTGCATTTTGAAAAATCGAATAAATAATTAATACCAAAATTGTGCACATAAGTATATATCGTTATTTAAATCTAATAAAATGTTATTAAATATATGAATTTATCTTTAAAGGTTTTGTACAGATACGTTTCCATATATGTATTATAATTAGAAATAAAATATCATATATGATTTCATATATAAAATGTCTTTTTATCTATAAATCCTATATGGCAAAAAAAGTACATATATGAACCCATATATCACAAAATAGGGTCATATATATTCTCATGCCACATAGGGATCATATATTAAAATCTATGATCGATTTTAGCTGGGATTGCACTTTTTCCATAAAAACTTTAACTAAAATGACACTTTTTATTCTTATGATCTATACGATCTAATGTGAGTTGTAGATTTTCCTGAGAAAACTATTTTAAAAATTTCGAAACATTACCTAAATTTCGAAATATGGTGAAAAAACGTTTTTAGAATAGTTCCTCCACTCTCGATCTCGTAGCTAAATAAATTTAAAGTCAATTTAAGATTTTTAAATTGATTTTGAAAGCAGAAAGACGTAGCCTAAGAGCTCAAAAAGTTATTGATCATTTTCTAAACTTTATTAAAAAATTCGTTACATATTTTAAAACAAAATACTATTTTGTATTTTTTTCTTGGTTTTTATTTTGTTTTTACTTTTTGAAGATGAAATTAAAAATGTATTGAAAGCTTTAGTAAGTTATTATGGATAAAATCTAATAAGTTCTATAGTTTTTGTCCAATTTAAAAATATTAAATTTGGTTATGTTCACAACAAAAATGCCCTTTAAAATGATTGCATCGTTTCTTTAATAAACCTTAGTTAAACTTGAAAAATTGTCAAAAAATTTTATTTTTTCTAGAAGTTGTTTAAAAACTTTGCTTTTAATATTTGATTAAATCAAGCCAAATCCATACTTCAACCGTATCCTGTTCTTTTACTTTCCCAAGAAGTTCAAAAAGAAAAAATAAATAAACGAATAAAAGAATTAGAAATATATTTTTACAAGATCGTACCCAAAAACCGTTTTTTTTAAATAAATCGATATTTTGAGGGTGTATTGCAAATTTGTAAAACTGATTTATGATGTCCTCAAAAAGGCCTATAACCTGCCCTATGTCATTTGTCGAATGATTTTTTACTGTAAAAGAGTGCTACTAACGTTTCAAAGTGGGGCTGAATGCAAAATTTTTAGTTATAAATCTGTATCTCCTAAACTACTGGTCGGATCAAATTGAAATGTATGGAATGCTTGTAGAGAAGGACCTAAGCTTTCATAAAAATCTACTTGTAGTCACCCTGTGATGCCATGAGATAAGCTACAGGGTGTCAAAGTTAACTGTCTCGAATATGTAACAGTTAAAAAAATCGTAACCTACATATCAAGTTCGATTTCAAATATTCTTATATTTCTGTAAAGTGCTTGTCAAGGTGAGGAAAAAATGAGATTACTCACCTAAGTTATCTATTAAAAAGACATTTACTTTTGAATTTTGAATTTTCGATCTTTTGCCTCGAATTTATTTCGTTTTCGGGAATAAGTCCTTAAATATTCTGTAATTGAAATATATTCCAAAATAATATGCTGAAAAATTTGTTGGTTATCTCTGTTGGTCTTGATGTGAAAAAGGTTCAAATTGTGCACTCTGAAATTAGTATGAAAAATTGCTATTTTTTTTACAAAAATTCACTTTTTTCTCAGTTTTTTTAATAAGAAAATTTTTTTCTTTACATATTTCAAAAGACAAGGTTAGGTTAGGTTAGATGAACAGCTGCAAATGTATCTATACAGCTCACTTCGGTCCTATTGGTCCCATTATGGTACCCTAATGGATCATGTGAATCCATTTTCACATGTCCGAAAATAGGTTCGAGTCGAACAAACCTGACACACAAACAAAAGATCTGATTCGTCTAACATCAATTGCAGAGGGATCAGATAGTCGGTGCATGTACGGACTGCCAAATTCAGCAATCCTTATATCCGCAAGAGCAGGACAGTGACAAAGAAAATATTCTACTGTCTCTTACTCCTCCTCGTTGAAACAACTTCTAGAGTAGTCGTTAAAAGGGAGTCCTAGTCTCCTAGCGTGTGCACCAGCAAACCAGTGTCCTGTAATACTGACTACAAGTGTTCGTAGCTGACACCTTGGTAATCCTAGAATGAAACTCGACTGTTTCTGATTATACTGGGGCCATATCTGTCTCGAGATAGAACATGCGAACTCGTTTGTCCATCTTTGTTGAACTATTCTCGACAAGTACTTCAGTATCATTGATCTGCAAGATGACAGCGGTATGCACACTAACTGATCCCTTTCTTCACTTTGAAGAAGGGAACCAGTTCTTGATAATTCATCCGCAATAATATTTCCCGGGGTACTTGAATAACCCCTTACCCAGACCAATTCTAGGTTTGAATGTCTCGCCACCTCATTTAAAGATGTCCGGCATTCATGTACCAGCTTGGATGTCGAGTAGACACCTGAAAGAGACTTAATCACGGGTTGACTATCGGTACAAATTTGAATATCCACTCCGAATACTCTATACTACATTAGCCAATTTACCGCTCTTCTAATGGCTGAGATCTCCGCTTGAAGAGCAGTGCAGTGATCTAGCAATTTAAAGGAGATGTTCCTCCCATATGCGGGAATAAAGTCACCTCCCTCAACCCCTTCAGAAGATTTGGATCCATTAGTTTAAACCTCAATCGATCCATCTCTTATAGTGGTATCGGCTGAGATTGAAACTGAGAAGCCTCTGTCCAGAAAGGGTTTGGGAATACAATAATCAGTATTGTTAGGGATGTCATCCGAGATTCCCAAAATGGTCGCATGGCCATAGCTTCTACCATTCCATGCACCTATAGTATTGAGCCTAGTCGCCGACATGATGGCGATTTTGAAGGCGGTTAGATATGGTATATAAATATTTTCCAGATACGACCACCTCTACATAGTCCGTATACGCGACGGTCTTGGACCTCAGTGAATCAAGTTCCCTGAGCATAGTGTTGACGGTAATATTCCAAAGAAGTGGAGATAGTACTCCCCCCTGTAGCTGCACCCATAGTGGATATTATAACTCTGTTGGTTAGAAGTCTCCATATGATGCCAATAATAAACAGATATATATTCAGTCTTTTCATAGCCATTTTAATAGCATCCGGAACCACATTATTGAAGGCTCCTTCTATATCCAGGACACTATTGCTATTCTTTGTGATCGAGGGCGTTTTATATATACCCTATAAGCGAATGCAACGCCGTCTCAACTGACTTGCCTTTCATGTAGGCGTGTTGGGACGCTGACAAAAGGTTAGGGTTGATTATCTTGCGAATGTGCAGGTCAATCAGCTTTTCCAAGGGTTTCTAGAGGAAAAACGATAGACTAATAGGTCTGAAGTCCTTCGGTTCATATGGGAGGTCTTATCCGATTTTGGGATAAAGACCACTTTATATCTAGTCCATGAGTCAGGGATATAAGAACATGATCAGCAAGCCGAGCATATCTGAATCAACCATGAAATTATAATATCAGCATTATATTGTAGGTATAATGCCATCTGGGCTCGGGGATTTAAACGGGGCAAATCTGTTCAGAGCCCATCTCAGTTCATCTTCAGTTATCTGAAACTGTTGCAAGGATCTCCGTTATAGGGAGGCTGCCAGGAAAATGCGCATCCATTAAGACATCTAACGTCTCATGGCCGCTTGTCGTCTATCTGCGACAAGGTTTCTGAATGTACATACCGCTACAGAAGACCTTCCATAATTTGCGTTTCGCATTCCTGATCAGTTTTTTAAATCTGTTTACTGAGGATTTGTAAGCTGACCAGTTTCCCAGTTTCCCATTAAATAAACGGCGGTACTGTTTGCGAGTGTCACCTATTTCGGAGTTCCACCAATGTGGTTTATTCCTTCCTTTGCAGACATTTGGTATGCATGCTGCAGAGGTCGCTCTGTCAAATGCATTTGTTAGCAATTCTACAGAGGACTCAATGTCCCTCCGATTACGAATAGCCGGTGAGTTCGGAAGGAGTTATATTGTTCCGTCCAGTTCATTTTCCTTCTGTTTTGAATCGGGGCTACCCCTAGTAAAGGGACTTCTATAGTGAAGTTAATGTGCAAGTGGTCAGAGAATGAGCAATCATTTGAGACCCTCCATTCACTCCCTTCTATTACAAACTACAAAGGTTGGTTCCTTACCGTTGTTTAAAATATTGCATTGGTATCAGAGCTTCCAGAGCTTCCCCAAACGATATGGTGAGCGTTGGCGTCAGCTCCTATCACGTGCGGTATATTTCTGTTATTTGCCGCCTTTGTTATTGCGCGAACTTTAGCGTTTGGTGGTGGTTCGCTGCTATCATTTGCCATATAGCTGAAGACAATATAGGTGGTACCACGAGTTGTCTCCCAGGCCGCTACAACCGTATCTTCATCACTGAAATCAGAGAGGATGAAGATACTAAGTTTCCTGCTTGCTATTATGCACGATCGTATCCTACCTGAACTTGCAGCGTGTAGTAGCACAAAGTTATTCGCACGAAGTTCGCAAACTCTTTCCCTTGCGATCCAGGGTTCTTGAAAAAGAGGCGAGGAGCTCCTCTTTCAGCCATCCAAAGCATCAACGCAGCCGAAGCTGCTTAAGAGTGGTGAAGATTAACTTGCCTTATCTTCACCATTATTATTTATAGGGGTGATTATGACATTGACGCCATCTTGGTCCGAGTCCACGAATTCAGAGTTTAAGTAGGTGTTTTCTTGAGCGAAAGAACTAGTAGTCTCCTCATATGACATTTCTACCGGAGTCGGATCGTTATCGTTCTGAATCGGTATGTCTCGATCGTCTCCTCGATAGACCTGTAGAAAGATAGACTCGAAACCTTAGTATATCTTTCCACTTTCCCCTCTCGAAGTGACGGCAGGAACCCCTTATTCATGACGATAACTATGCTCCTGCTTGCTCCGTCGGATTCGGATACTCTGGTCACCTTCCAATCATTTGTGGGGATCTTAGGGTTACCGAACCGAATGAGTTCCAGAATCTCCTCTGGTTTGGACGGTACTTCCAGTACGCGGGTCATGGCTCTAGGCCGACATCCGATACCATCCGGCATCATCGCATTGGAGAGAGGGTCCTGGGTTCTCCTTGAGAACCTTCCAGTATGCTTCCATCAGCTTTTTGCGCACTCAATCCCAATTTGAGTGGAAGATAGTGCAATCAACGTCGCTCCTGTTGATGACAGCATGCACGAGATGACCTTTTGCCACTTCACTAAACGGTTTGTCCATCGAGTTATAGGTCTTCGGAAGTTAGGTTCCAAGCTATTGACCTTGCAACTGTGCCTCCTCCTCTGATCGTTGCCATTTAGGTCCGTCTATCGACAAAGGAGGAGATTTTTGCTGCAATTCGGCCATTAAAGATTTGGCCCAATTTAGGGAAACGAGTTCCTCTGGGGTTAGGGATTCGGCTGGATTTTTACCAAGACGATCCAAAAAGCGATCGGCAGCACACCGTCTTAAGAAGGCCCTTCTGGCGGGTGTGGTGTGCTTTTGGGACGCATATATCTTGTCCTTTTGGGTTGGAGGCGCAGATCCAGGGCTCGAAATCAAGTTCCCAGCTTCTTTACTTTCGGGGGGAGGTGATACTTGGGAACCCGAAAGCTTGTTCTCAGTTCCCTTTTTCACAGAAGACACTGGGTTTGCTGCTGCTAGAGGCAATTTCGAGCAGACAGCTCTCGAAGCAGGGGTTTTCAGCGGTTCTTTACCGATGCGGTCCAGAGCAGCTTTCGAGGTGCTTGGTTTGAAGCACAGAGGCACCTCGCTGCTTTTGCTTCCAGAATTGGAAGCTGATCTTACGCATTTGGTGGACTTGCCACCTCTTGCTAATTGTTGTACCGTGTATATCTTACTTAGTTTGTTTCTATTTTTATTAATTAATTTCTTTTATTATTTTATGGGGTTGGACCATCCATGCATAGACGGCGTACATGGACTATGCTACACAACATTTACAACCGTGAATGGTATCGTTGAAAAGATAATTGTAGAAGAATACATTGTAAAAGTATTGCATTTTCTAGTCAACCACGGCCGTCATTAGCACTCTTTAGCGTCCCACTGTGGTATTCTCTGTAAACATCATCTATTTAACTCACAACTTTTCGAGAAATGGAATCTGTAACCTATTTTTCCTATATGTTATTAAGTAAGGTTTAGGATAAAGCTTTTTACAATTATTTTGTAGTTTCCTTTTTTCAATTATTATTGTTTATATGCTTAAAGCTACCAGTTAGGTAGTAAATGAAGTAATGTATAAATTGTTTTTGTAAATTGTTGAACAATGTTGTTGTTGTTATTTGATTTTATCCCTTCTGTTTGTTACTATTTTTTTTGAAATACTTAACAGGGGAGTCAATTAACACTTTTTTTACCCTGCCCAGTGTGAGGTTAATTAGTTTGTAGTTTTTGTTGAACTTTTTTTATAGCTTTTAGAATTTTTGTATTCGGGCTTAAGTTCAATTCTAAAAACTATAAAAAAGTTCAACAAAAACTACAAACTTTTATTAAAATCGGATAATGCACATAAAACTTAAACTTAAATGCCCGAGTTGTTCAAATTTAGAGGTCCATAAAATATGAACCGTAAATAATATTATACTAATTCATACGCCATAAAATGCACAATGACTAGTTTAATGTACACCCCAAATTAAAAAAGTCGAAGATGTAAAATTTTCAAAACTGTAATTTTGGATTGAAATTTTTTGGAGTTACCCAACCCACTTTCAATAAAAATCAATTTTGCTACTTTCTTGATGCTACTAAGACAATTCACATAAAATTTCTGTCACAAAGAATAGAAAATACTGTTTATAAAAATTTAATATTTATGGGTACCACGCCTCTTTTTTCGCCCACTTTTATTATAATATGATATTTTTATACCACTGTCATCAGAATTGCAATGAATTTTGAAAGTTGTTTAATGAAACACAAAGTTACACCTTTTTTGTTTTAAGTTTCATTTCAATCGGTTCAGTAGTCTGAACATAATGTTAAGTCAAATAAAGTAAACAATATTGTTACAAAAATGGGCATAAAAAGGGTGTGCCACCCAGTAAAAATCTAGTATAAAAATGTAGAAACTCTACAAAAAAAAACAACAACAACAACATATGGATTAAATAATTTAAATATTTTTTATTTTCAATCATATTGTAAAAAGGGCTCCAAAAAATTTTAACATCAAGAAGCCATAAAACCGAAATTCGAACCAACTTTGAAAAACCTTTAGGATATTTTGTTAGACTACTTTTGCTCTTGCATTTTACGTTTAAATTATTGAGGTATATTATAATTTCGGATAATTAAATTTTTGTAAAATTGAATGAGTTTATTCAATTACATCGGCCAAGCCTTAATAATTTTTTATACAACGGCTGATTCAACCTTAAAGAAAAATTTTAGAAATTTAGTTTTTTTTAATTTTAAAAAATAAATAAAAATTACAATTGCACATAACTTAAAACACTTACATACTACAAAATGATCTTGCTACGTGCAAAATAAAAAAAATTCTCAACTATGACTAAACCAACTTGTGAGTCGCGGTATATGATATTGCTGTTAATTATTAATTCCAAAAATATCTGCAATATATTAAAACAACGAACGACAGCAAAACACAACAATCGGAACAAACAGGAAGAAATGTTTATCATTACTTTTGGTCTTGTTTTCTTACCGCTAACTGAGGAAATTAAACCTTTTTTCCCCTCAACACCAAATAGATGTCTTCAAGGATGCTGTTGGGTTTTTTTTCATAGTTCATTGACGCTATTCTGTAAATACCATTAAATAAATTTTTGTAAATTTCATGTAAATTCTTAAAAAAAAGCGAATTAAATGTTAGTGAATATATATCATAATTTTGTTGTCGTTTCCGTCTGTTTGTAAAGATCACCAACCGCTAAGGCACTTGTATAACATTGTGGTCAGATTGTTCACTGATTAAAAAAAAAAAAAAAAAACAATAAACAAATTAAAACAATCTTTAAAATTTATTTTAGTTCACTTAACCACACCTCTTAAATGTAACTTATTTATTTTGTTGCTTTCTACTTGGTTTAAATAACTTTTGTCATCAAATGTCAATGGTAATTATTTTATTAGTCTTAATAATCGTACTGAAGTCTTTTATTATTATGAATTTAGCCTCGTTGTTTAGTGCATAAAGAAATTTATTTCATAGTTTAATAATAGTTAACGTATGTACATTAGGGTGGTCCAAAATTATTTTCAGCGAACTATATTTAAATGTACTTAAAATTATGAAAATTATGAAATTATTACTTAAAATATTTTGGCCAAATTTCAACTTCCTATGATGATGATCCCGGAATAAATCTTAGACAATTTTTTAATGATATATCAAAATGATATATCAAACGATGTTTAAAGAAAAGTAAATAGTCCCATATTTTGTCATTACAAAAAAGGAAGGACAAAAACGGCATTTTAATAAAGAGAACTTATATAAAAATCACGCACACAGAAAAAAATATTACATAAAATTTTTCGATTAACGGTGTTGATTGAATTTTTTCTAAAATTTAATCCAAATATTAATTTATTCAATAATGTTTTAATTTGTTTTAAACTTTTAAAAATAATAATAATAATAATAATAATAATAATAATAATAATAATAATAAAATGTGATCTGTTAAAATAATTTAAAATTAAGCGAAGATTGAAAATTTATATCACATGTATTTTGTAAAAAATTTTGTTAAATAATGGTTTAGTCAGGGAAGGGCAACAGTGCTGCAAGGGCGTATGACTTTAACATACTACACAAGTTTGTAAAGATACTTAATTACAAATATAAATAATAAATATTTATTCTAAAGTGTTTCAGAGGTTTTTTAGGGAATTCTCGTCGAACAGAATAATAAAAGACTTGTTGGCTGATACAAGGAACGAACAAGAGATTCGGAGAATGCCATTTTTGGCTTCCAGTTATTTGTTTGTAAAAAATTTTATGGCTACAAGTACAAGCAAAATAATACGAAAGTGATTCGAATTCGTATCGCTTAGAAGAAAAATTTTATTGTCGCAATAATCATATTCGTATTGAGGAAGTTTCCCCATCGGGAGAGATTGCGCGTCACAGGCGATATGTTTACCGCCAGATAATCTTCTAGAAGATGTAATAAATATATAAAAAAATTATAACTAAATAAATCTTGAAATAATATAATAAAGAAACCTTTTACATCTTGTAAAGCATGCATACACATAAATCTTAATATCATAAAGCACGCAAAATAAAACGCTCACATAAAATATAAATTTGTTGCTAAATGAAAAAAGAAAAAAAATCTTCAATACTTTTTCATATTTTAACAACTGATAAAATTGTGACTGAAAAATAAAAGTATTGCATTAATTCCTTCCAGATGATCTCAATGGGATATCATCAATTTGTTGCGGAGGTTATAATCATCTTACTGAAAAATAGTCGATATTTTGAGGATAAAAATAATAATAAAAACTTTAAATTTTATATATTTTTTGTTGTTTATTGCCTAATTTTCTTTAAACTGATAAGAATGCAATATTAGAAAAATATTGCTTTGATGATTTTCGTCCAAATAATAAAAAGAAGATATTGTGTAAATTTCTTCCAGGAGGATATCTTTTAGATGTTTGTAGGGATATAACGACTTTTTATTTTATTTGATCCCATACAGGAAATTGGTTGAAAACGTCTACCACAATTTATAACTCAACATCAAATAATTTTTAATCGTGTCTTCTGGAAACACGCTGTTATGTTCCGTGAGAGACAAAAGATGTGGAATTGGGATTACATGATAAGTTTAAATAATATGCAATTACATGTTGAAAAATATTAACAGCCATATTAAAAAAAATTAATTTATATTTAAAACACAAACTAGCTAATACACAATTTAGCCTTAAAGTCTTTTTTAAAAAATCATATTCAAGAAAAAATGTTTGAAGTCTACATTAACTTTTCTGTCTCATTTATATTGTCAGTATTGTGAACAGTTAGAATAAATTATTCGTTAACTGTTTTATTCCATTATTATTTTTGATATTCTGGTATGTTTTTGATGATGAATAGGTTTTTTTTTGAAAAAAAAAAATCATTACTTAGCTTATGTAAATATAATTATGGAATAATAACATTTTAAATTTAAAAATTTTAACCTCTTTGAAATTTTCTCTATAGCAAGTATACCGATAAGGCTTCCTAACAAAAAAATATAAAAAAATTAAAGATGGACTTTTTTTAGATATAAGTAACTAAAGAAAATTCTTATACAAAAATGTGTTAATAAAAATATTTTCAAAATTTGTATATGACATCTTAAAATACAAGGCTTGACAAGTCCACTGTAAAAAAAAAAAAAAATATTTTGATACCTTTTATATAACAAAAGTTATGGTCATTTAAATAAATATGTTAATCAATTTCAAAGCTATAAAGTTGCCACAGTTCTCAAAATAAAAATGACAAAAAATTATTTTACATGCCTCTGTATCCTCCTCTACACATGCACCAAATTTTATCTAAATCGGTAACCAAGGTTCAAAATTTATATATATTAATGAAATACTTTTATTTAATTTTTGTTGGTTGTTATTATATGTGTAAGAATAACGAATATTCTGTGATAAAATCAACATCACTATTTCATATTTAGTTTTGTTTACATTATTTTTGTTAAAATATAACTATTTTAATAATTTTTTTTCTGTTAAAATGTGTAATTTTTAAACCGGAGTTGATACATTTGATTAATGTCATCTTAATCTAAGACTTGTACATATTAATTTATTATTTGGAATTACGTGGAACCAGCAAACAACTAAAAAGTCGAACATATGTGATTGTGGCGATCATTTGGTTGACATGCGGGCAGCCGGAATGTTGTCGAATACTCAAAAGCACCCAAAATAGACTTTTTCCTATTTATGCTTATGATTTTATTACAAATAAGTTTAAATTTAACATATGTGCTGAAAATATTATCCTGTCCCGGAATTCACCTTATAAGCTATATATATATTGGCGCATTTTTTAATTTCGGAACGAATCATTCTGTCAAAATTTTACGCATGAATACAAAAAAAAAAAAAAAAATCTTGAAATATGTATGTAACGAAAATAATCTTAAAGAAAGGTTGAACCTACTTTGAAATATTTGAGGGTAACAATGATTTACTAAAGGTACATTAAGCGATTCATCGTTTTTTAATACAACTTTAAGGAATTTTGCTTAACAAGGGTTAGTAAAGCTGTATTAAGTTGGATTGAATGGATCCGATATAACGTAAGGAAACCTGTGCGCCACCGAAGATTGTAAATTAAAAAACAGGAAAAGTCTATTTTTCCTGCTTTGGATTAAAATATCAATATTCTGGCTGCCCGCATGTCAATCAAATGTTCGCCATAATCATATATGTGTGACTTTTTCGTTGTTTGCTGTTTCCACGTAATTTCAAATAGTACATTAGTATGTACAAGTCTTAGATTAAGGTGCCATTAATCTAATGCGTCAATTCCAGTTTAGAAATTACGTATTTTGTAGAAAAATTATTAAAATAGTTAAATTTTAACAAAATTTCAACAAAAACTACGAAACAAATCCCAGAATATTCGTTATTTGGATACTTATAATTACAACAAACAAAAATTATATAAAAGTATTTAAGTTATACATAATTATATTTTTATAAGCTAATTAATGATTTATTTTTAAATTAAAAACTTAATTATCATCGAAAACATACTAGAATATCAAAAATAATAATGGAATAAAACAGTTAACGAATAATTTATTCTAACTATTCACAACACTGGCAATATAAATAGAGAGAAAATGAGAAAGAAGGATTGATTGCATAAATAGAAAATAGTTTATTAGTTAATGTAGACTGCAA
Source organism: Protocalliphora azurea (assembly GCA_932274085.1). Lineage (NCBI taxonomy): Eukaryota > Metazoa > Arthropoda > Insecta > Diptera > Calliphoridae > Protocalliphora > Protocalliphora azurea. The sequence continues at coordinate 94,036,051 of OW026521.1, read as the reverse complement.
ACAGTTTTTTGAATACGATTTTCTTCATAAAGACTTGAAGGGATAAATTATGTATTAGCTATTTTGAGCTTTATATATAAATTAAAGTTTTTAGTAAATTGATTTAATTCGAAGGTTCAAAGCTCAAAAACGGTATTTTTAAAATTCTTAAAAAATTATATAATGTTAACACAACTCTTCTCCATACTCGTGGAAAATTTCATGTTGGATACTTTTGTAGTTTAAAAGTTATGTAACAAAATATAAACTAAAATTAATTTTTGTAAATATTTTATATATTAATTTTGGCAGGAGTATGGAATAGAGTTAAATTATCAGGATATAATTTTTTTAAGAATTTTAAAATACTGTTTTTTGAGAAATTCAGCTTTCAAATTCGAAAATGTATGTTTTTTTTGTCAGTTTTGGTATGGAATCACTTATAGGTATAATAATTTAGGTATCGTTTGATGTGTATATTATTAATTTAGGTAATAATTTTTTTTTTTTATGATTTGTTCTAGAATCATCAATTTAAATAGTCGTGTATCATCTTGTTACAATCTTCATATGAATTTCAAATTTGGCCCGGATGTTGTAAATGATGCCTCCTTTCATAAATGTGCTATACAATGTTGGTCAATTCTATTATACATATGTACATTACACAGTGGGGCAGAATCATTTTTTTTTTTTTTTGGAAATAAATTTGTAATCGGTTGTTTAGCTCTATACAAAATTTCACATAACTGTAGCACAGGAGCGATAAAAATAAATTAAGATGAGAAGGAGACATAACAAAAGTTTTAGACCCAGTCCAAATGAGTCCGAAATTTTGCTATTTTTCACAAATATGTTGGATATTTGAATTTTTTACATATAAATATTTAAAAAATAAGACCAAAACAATACAATATAATCCTCTGGTAGTTTATTACATTAATTAAAATTGTGTTTTTTTCATCGATGTCAATTAAATTTGAAAAAAAGAAGTCATTAAATTTATGGCTTTTTAGCACAAATCTTTTTGATATTCATTTTATTGTTGGAAAGAGATTAATAGAGTAATACCAATGACACTTTAAAACTAGTTTATAAAAATAAAATTTTTGGATCAACAAAAAAATAACCAAAATGGAAAAAAGTCACCATCTCCACATTGGAATATAAAGTAACCAATTTTGGTTAAAAATAACCTAAACGGCAATACTGGCTTTAAATATAAATTCTCTATTCTTATTTTTGTCGTTTTCCTCAAAAGCTCTTTTTAGGCTTTTACTTTTTTGTTTTCTTCGATCTGTACGTTGATAGTATCGGCCATAGAATACAACTAGAAGTTTATGTGAGAGGCATTTCCAACTAAATTTTCAAAAAAAAAAAAAAACTAATTTTTTTCAAAACACAAAAACATAATATATGTGACAACATGTATTTTGTTGTTGCATGAATTAGGTTTTTGACAATTGAATCAGGTTTTTCTCGCTCATATAAATATTTAGTTATTAATCTATGCTATCGGCTTTTACGATTCCATTCATCAACATATTTACCTGTGTTAAGAGTTCCCGCGGAGCATAAATTTGAAAAGCATTTGGTTGGTGTCAGACTTGAAGTTAAGTGATTTAAATGATGATTTTTTGTTATTGAAAAAACATTCAAATGTCGACTTTCTTCACGGATATGAGAATCAAAAGAAGTTATCTCGTTATGAACATACGCTTTTTTTTGAATAATGTCATGAGCAGCTCTGTCCTTTAAAATATGAGAAGTATATTTGATAATTTTTTTATAGCATAATTTAATAGTTTATTCTTACCACACATAATTACATAAACTTAAGACCATTCGTTTAATTCGGTAGAGCATTGAAAGGCATAAAGGAATGTGATATTAATTTTTTGAGATCGTTAAAAAAGTTTACTCATCAAAAATATAAATCCTACCATTTTACATAAGTTTTGGCCATGTTGCTGTGTCTTCTTTGATATAAAATAGTTTGCTGGTGCAATTTCTATTAAACCGCGATATAGATATAACATATAGAAACAAAGTAATTAATTTATTTTTTTGTTAATTTTTAACGGTATTTTCCACTAAATATTTAATTTCTTGAATTTTTTGATGCAGGTTTTAGTACAATATTTATAACCGATTAAGAATATAATTGAGCCAATTAATCATCATTTTAACTCATAACAGAGTTAATTAAAAAATTTTATTTATTTTGAGTAATAATTTTTTCTTTGTAAACATTAGCACCCAAGTCTGATCAATAACATTCTACTACAAAATTATACTTTTTACTTTCCACCGAAATATGACCTACGACCTTTTTTCTTTAAGACTAAACATACTTGAATATAAAGTTTTAAATGCAATTTTGTTTGGAATCAAACGAGATGTCAATCTTTAAAATTGCTTTAAAATCACTTTTAGACAAAAAATTAATCATATATTTTAAGACAAAGTACTCGTATCCTATCTGATATATGATTTGGTGCATACTATTTGTGGCAAAAACGTATGAAAAGTTTCTGTAAGTTAATCCAGATAAAATCGAATAAATTCTACAGTTCAATTTTTTTAAAATTTAGTTTTGTTTTGTTTACAACAAAAATTTCTTCAAAAAATTATTGCATCGCTTTATAGGCTTTTATATTTTAACCCTAAAGTTTGCCCATTTCGGAGAAATAATAACTCATAATTCATTAAACAACAAACACCTATGAAAAAGAGCATTTTCTATATTTTTATACAAAAAGTAAAAAAAGTATATGTATATAATAATAATAATAATAATAATAATAATAAATTACAGTTTAACTCAAAAATTGGTGCATTTTTTAGTATAAAAAGAAAAAAATCAACAAAATAATAACAGTATTAGGGATATATTTATACGAGAACCTACCAAAAACATATTTAATTTTATTTAGTTGTTAAATAAAATATTTTTAGTAAATTTTAGAAAATACAAAAAAAAAAAAAAAGAAATATTTGAGAAGCAAAACAAAGCAAACGCCCAGAGAAAAAATATGGTTGTTGTGACTATAATCTAAGAGCAACATATTATGATTGGAATATACGATTACAATTAAAAATTAGAATAATTATAAAAAATAATTATTATGAATCCATTTTAACATATTTTTATCCAGTTTTATCATTTAAAGATTCGATTTTAAAATATTATGACCATATTTGATCATATTGTGTCCGATTTCATAACAATGTTTTTATACTATGATTCGATTTTATCATACTATTAATCAATTTTATCATATTATAATTCATTTAAATGTTTTCATTCTATCATATTACAATCCAATTTTTTCATATTATAATTTGATTGTACCAAAATATAATCCAATTTTATCATAGTATGACCAATAGTTATAAGTTACCTCTACTAAATTTACTAAAATAAAACACATAATTTTATTAATTTTTTATTAAGTCCATTACACATTTGATAAAAGAGAAAAAATATAGAACATTATTTATTAGATATGAATATTAATTTAAATATTAATTCCTTAAAATTCCTAATTACTTACATATAAATATTTACATGGGAACTTAGTTCAGTATTTTTATTTTTTCTTTGGAAATGTAGACCATAAAATTCGATTCTAACGATTTAAGGGTAACCGAAAAAAAAATCCACGTATTCTTCCCAATTTATTGATGGTGTATTTAGAACCTTAGGGCGTGTGTGAAACATAAGAAAAGTTCTATGGTAAAAAAATATTTTTTCTATGGTGAGGAAAAATGTTCATTCTACTGTGTGAAATGAAAACTGTAAAATATTGACAAATTTAATTTTTATTATAAAAGAAATTTAAATAATTGTGTAAACATATAAATGAAAAATTAAATTGAAAGAATAAAAAATGTTTTATTTGAAATTCCTTATGAAAGAACAACTCCACTTTGGTCAAGTTTTGTATTCAAATGGACATTTAATAATCAATAATAATAATAAGCATCTTAAATAATGTATTGTGTCTGAAAACTTAGAACTAAATATAAATTTTCTGAAAATTTTTTGTTATTGAAATATTTTGTAATATTTTTTAAACGTCGAAGTTTTACATACGTTTGTCAAAAATGCTACTAAACTTTGGTTAGGTTAGGTTAAAAAGGGCGGCGTCCACCCAGAGACCGTTCGGTCCATTGTGATCCCTTTATAAACAGCAGAGAAAGCTGATAGACGAAGAAAGAGGAAAAACTATAGTAGATTAAAGCACAAGATTGGAATGAAAGATAACTAAATATAAGAAATATAAGAAGAGAAAAGTGTGAAACCTAAGACCCATCAACCAACATTGACTACCTCTAAGCCACTTTATTCCCATTACGATCCCTATAAGGTTGCTGAGTTGCTAACCGCAATCTCCTCCAGTTCGTACAGAATATGGCTCCCAAACCACCTCAGTCTACTTCGCTGAAGCTCTACACAATGACAGAGTATATGCTTCACTGTCCCTAGCTCCTCCATATCATCGCACGTCCTGCAAAAATCTGACGCGCCAATATCCCACTTACTAGTTATATTCCATATTGCGTGGTGACGAGTAATCATACCAATAATGATCCTTAGGTTCACATGACTCATGCCCAGAAGATGCTTTGAATCTTCTGGCTTAAGACTAGGCCATAACGCTCTAGATACCCAGCAGTTTAACATAATTTTATAAAAATCAATCTGTCATTGAGGCAATAGCCATCGGAAGAAATTTGTTGCCAATAAAATTCAGATGAAGAAACATTAAACTCTTACCACAAAAGGAATCAAAATCCTTTAAAAATACACCTAACGCGATAATTTTCTATAGTATGTAGAACAACTTTCTAAACTTTCTACATTTCTAACTAAAACTAAAATCTGTTTAACCTATGTAAATAAAAAATTTAATTAATTTTTATAGTCACTGCAAATTTTTTTAAATTTAATATTATACTGAATTTAAATTATATGTTTGTCTTTTAAGAAAAAAATAGTTTATATTTTATTCGTTTTTACGGCATATTTTAAAATGTTTAGTGCATATTTTAAGCGCCTAAAAGACATCTTTTAGGTGCATGAACTTCCTGTCCCTGATAATGTGTAATCGAAGTTGTAGATCGTTTTTAATTTGGGTTTGGAGGAGATAAAAAAGATACACCCTTTTATATTCTATTTCCGATAAGAGAAAAAATGTTGAGCTTGATTTGGAAAAACATATTCTTGACAATATGCAGCAGATATATGTACATAGGGAGTGGATATATCAATAAAATCTCAGCCTTGTTTAGAAGATATGAAGGCTTGGATGAAACTTGTGATATAGAAGGAAAAAGAAGTAATAAGCTCACACCATATGTGAAAAATCGCTAAACTTCTTTATCTAAAGTATTTAATTCAGAAAATAAAAAATGCTTCTTAGATTTAAATTTAACTGCTTTACGGAAAATGATATCAGAATATTAAAATGTTTAGGTGATACTCTCAGGACTGTTTATTTTACTATCATAGAATTAAGTTAATATAGAGAAACAATGGATCTATAAAAATACCACAGAAAAATAAACTCAAATTTTAATTTTATATTAATTTGGAAAGACTATTTCTGAAGGGCAATTTAACCGTTTCTTGTATATATTGTAGACATATTTTTGATGTTTCAAGCAATTTTTTGGTTTTAGTAAAGTTAATTATTAACATTGTTGTTGTTTCATTTTTTTAATAAAGCAATAAAACAACAAAAATGCTTGTTTAAATTTTTAATAAACTTTAAAAAAGCATCAAAAATTAAAGTTATAATTTACTCGAATAACGTGAGTAATTTAAAAGCGTTACTCGATTATTCAAAAAATGAAAAAATCAAGTAAAATTAATATCCTAGTTATGAGCCACTGTATCTTTTTTACTTTCCTTGTATCAATTTACCATTCTTACCAATAACTATTCCCATATTCTTGAGCAGAATAGGGAAACAATTATTATCCTTTTTATGCCTTTCACCACGGTTGTAAAGGGAGTATACAATATTCATTTAAGACCCCAAAAAGTATATGTTTTCGTCCCAGCTATTCGATATATATGCCTATAGATCAAATTATAGGAAATATTCCAAAGAATGTCACTAATAAAAATCAACAAAATCGGTCCATTAGTGGCCGATAAATCGCAAAAAAACGAAAAGGCCTCTAAAAACGTATTTGTTTTCAATTTTTCTAAGTCCCTGTATAAGCTAGTGACTTCTTTTTTGAACAGAAAATTTGGAATCTTTGTTTGAATTTTTTTTTGCAGAAGAAATGAATAAAGTTTTTTCATTAGTAACTGACATACCGGTCACAACGCATTTTCGGACTTTGTGAAGCATCTAATTCCTCTTTGTACAAATTTGTTGTAAATATTTTTGGAATTTTCAGTTTTTTGAATTAACCATATCGGTCCACAAACAACCGTGTTATAGGCAGAAAACCGAAAAAAGAAATTATTAAAAATATGCACATATAAACATACACAAAAAGCCTTGCAGTGACTTTCAGTGTTGTTGTTTTTTGTACAAGTAAGCAGTAGTTGTTGTTTGTATATACACACAATATTTTCCTTATGTATGTAAATTTGTGTACATAAATTTAGTAGCTATCAGAAGCATCGCTTGCTATGATAGTTTAATTTTGTGTTTACATTTTTTTAGTTTGGAAAAAAATTTAGGTAAGGTGGTAAATTCACTGTTGCCAGATAATTATAGTATGAAACCGTCAAAATTCGACCAAAAAATCGTCCAAATCGGCATAATATTTTTGAAATTGTCAAAAAATCGGAAAGATTAAAATGTTAGGCTGTTTGTGTTCATATTAAAAAAATAATATTAAGTTTTGAAACTTTGTTTAAAAAAACAAACTTTCAACATTGTTTTATATTATACAAAATTTTAAAAATATAAACGAATTAAGATTACTCTCCCAGTTAAAATGAAAATATATATATTTCTTAACTTTAAAAAAGGCTTTTCCGTAGAGCTGCACTTTGGCCGGACTTAGAAGCTTTCTCCTATATTTATTCGTTGGTTCAAGTATATCAATACAAAATGAAAATTGCATAAAACCTCTCAAGGATTTAATGAATATGGTCATATTATATATCATTCAAAAGGTATTTGCACTTTTAAATAGTATTAATATAATTTAAATCGCATATGTATTAATAAAGATATATATGAAAATATACCATAGAGATCCATATACTATAGAGATCCATAATTCGTATACTAAGAGCGAGTGGCTAAAATTTTTGACATTTCTTCAATCACAATTAAAAGTATTTCATCATTACTACATCATCACCACTACATCATTATAAAAATTGTTTAAAAATTAAATGGGCCGGTGATCCTAATTTACAGTTGATTACAGTCAAATGAATAAAAATTTTTAAAAAAATCATATGTATTGGTTTTATTTTCAATTAAATGGTTTACTACATATGTATATAAAATAAAATTTTTATTTTCACACAAAAATTTTATTTCACCAATAATTATTAAATTGCAAACGAATTTCGAAGAAAAATCTTAAAATCTAAATTTTAATCAAATCTGGCAATAGTGGGTGAAGGGTATAAAAGATTTGGCACAGCCGAATATAGCGCTCTAACTTGTTAGTTTTATTATTAATTAAATTTATATGTTTTAATAGTGATTTACGGTAATGGAACTTAACTGTTCAGTATTCTGGATTTTTAATAAATATTTATAACAAAATTTAAATAATGACGTGCAATAGTTGATCATGAACGCAAAGAATAAAAACCAATGCGGCCAAAGATCACAAAGCATAGCGTTGCATTTTTAATGCTCGCTAGTGAATTTAGATTTTATGGGAAACAAAAATCATGATTAAAATTGCAAATGTTTAGAAATTAAAATAAATAAATAAAAATAAAATTTTATTTATAAAAATTTAAAAGTTCAAATATTTGAATTTAAAAATCTATTCTTAAAAAGTGGCTAAATAACTAAATTTAAGTTTTTTAGTTGCGAATTTAATGTTTTAAATATTGTTTGATATGTATTATGTTTTTTTTTTTTTAGGAAATTCGTGATTAGAAACTCAAATATTTCAAAATGATAATAAAAGATCTAAATGATCGATTCCATGATACAAAAGCAACATATGTATATGCTTGCTTATTATGTCCACAACTTAATTGTGGTGCAATATTTCATATTTCCAGTGGACTCTCTACAAGTATCTTAATATGTGTAACTAAATATAATCAAATACATATATATTATATAAGTTTGAATCCAAGCGATGCTGTCGGCATTTAATAGTATCGCGCTAAGCTACATTTAATGCAATTCGTAGTGCTTTTGTTTTAATACTGGATAAAAAATCAACAACAATTGCAAACTTTCGAAACCCTTTCGCTACTCCAGTTTCACATTCCAACTGATAAATAGACACTCTATTGGAAAAACTATTTTTCACATTTTCATAGACAACTATTTTTGTTGAATGGCTGGCTGACTGGCATTCAGTTGGTGTTTGTGCTTTAAGTTGGCAACAACCGTTAGTTAACGTCTTAAAATCGAAAATGTGGTACGGAATAAATCGCGTTGCACGAGTGTTAGCGGTAACATTAAGTATTTTATGCGTTTTTGTGGTAAATGCATCAGCAGTGACGATGTCGCCATCGCCACTGTTGCAACAAGCAAAAGAAAGTGTTTTAATAACGAAGGCGGTAGACGGGGTTCAACAACTGGTTGAGCATAATTTCCTTGTTGGTATAGCTAGTTTGGGAGCTGTTTATGAAAACCATACACAATGTGGCAAAGAACTTGAAATAATGTTGAATGCAATGGTTAAACATGAAGTTTGGGGATTAAAAGGTGTGTGAGTTCGCGTGTGTGAATGGATTTCGTTTAAGTATTTTGTGTTTCGCATGAATAAGAAGTACATTGATATTTTCTTGATCAAGTGTAAATAAAAAATGATTTGTTTTTGTTGTGTGCATAAATTAAGGGTATTCGCTTTAAATGTTTTTTTTTCTTACATTTTAAGTGTTCATAAAATCATTAGTGAAGAAATTAAAAATATATTACATATAAAACATAAAACTAAAATATATATTTGCTACCTGTAGTAAGTCCCCATACGCATGGTTATATATCTAAGCCATATGTGGACAAGTAAATACAAAATTCCAGAAAAAAGAAAAACTACTATATATTGTGTTAAATAATTTGAAAAGCGAAAATTTCAAAAATATTTATTATGTGTACAATTTATACGATTTTAATTACAAAACATGTTCGTCAAGACAACAAATTTAATTGAAAACTTTACATTTCATTATTTCTTTCAATGAAATGTGCTATGTGTTTTAGTGTGCTACTGTGTCACCGAAATCCAGCTTATTTGTAAATTGGCGTTAAATTTAAATTCTTTCAATTATTTCTTAACTAAATTTCTATAGAACAGTCAAAAGAAAAATGTGTACAGTAATAAATTCAAATTTGAATATTTGTTCCATAATTAGTTTCCTGAAGAAATAAAAAATATACATATTTTGTTATACTAAAATTATGGATTTATTTAAAGACATGTATTTGTGTGGTACATTTTCATGTGTCACTTGAATAAGGAATTCTTTTCATATTAATCAGGAAGGCTATGATTTGAATTTCTTTCAATATAAACGGCTAGAGAATTTTTAATTTGATAGTTTTTAAATAGTTTTTATCAAAAATGGGACGTGGTAAGGCTCCTAATAACTCTGAAAAAGAAAAAATTCTTATTTTGAAATCTCAGTGTTAGAATCCGGTCCAAATAGCCAAAAACATTAATAGAGAAAAGACAGTTGCATGCAATTATTTAAATAACGTGGAACGATGTGAAAAAAAAATGAAAGGACGGAAGAAAATGGCAACAACTCCAAAACAAAGACGAAAAATTATTAGAATTGCATCAAATTGTGACATGTCGGTATCAAAAATATGTGAAAAAAGTAGAGTTAGTGCCAGTCAAAGAACAGTGCACCATATTTTAAAGTCGTACCCATACATTGTCCGACGAAAACTGCAAAAAAACCACCACTTAATGAAAAACGCAAATCACAACGTCTACAGTTTGCCAAAAATACAATGACATGGTCCGACAAATGGTTAAAGTTGTATTTTCCGATGAAAAAAATTTAATATTGATGGTCCCGACGGCTATAACTATTACTTCCATGACCTAAATAAGGAGGAATTATTTTTGAGCCGCAGACACAGCCGAGAGGGCGGAATAATTGTATGGGGTGCCATTTCGTATTATGGTACCATAAAATTGGTTTTTGTATCCAAAAAAATGACTGCAACAACTTACAAAAACATTCTGGAGGAAGCATTTCCAAAATTTAATGATTTCTTCGGACCCATACCTTGGACGTACCAACATGACAACGCTCCGATTCATACCGCCAGAGCAGTAAAACAATGGATTAATCAACAAGATGTTCAACTTTTGGATTGGTCTCCATATTCACCAGTCCTGAATCCAATAGAAAATGCCTGGGCTTGCAAGAAAAGTTAATGAAGGAGCAAAAAAATTTGAGGATGCAATAACGGAAGCATGGAGTTCAATTTCGCTAAATTACTTAGAGTCATTATACAAGTCGATGCCAAATCGCATTTTTGAGGTTATTTCTAAAAATGGTGGCAGTACTCATTACTAATTGAATGCTAGAAGATAATAACTTTCATTTTGATAACCTAAAATTTAAAAATAAATTACAGTTTGCTTAGTTTTAAAATATTCCCTATTCAAGTGACACACGAAAAAGTACCACAGAAATACATGTCTTTAAATAAATGTATAATTTAGTATAACAAAATATGTATATTTTTTATTTCTTCCGGAAACTAAAGCCAACACTTTGAAATTTGGTTGCGCAAAAAATTATTGTTTTCTGAACTTTAGTTTAGGAGATATACTTAATTAAAGTTAAAAAAATTTTATTCCTTATTCAAGTGGCAGGTATTGTATACCAATAATTCCATGAAAGATCGGCCGAAAAGAGCATTTTTTACTTGAGATCTCTCAATTTACATAAAAATTTGTAGTCATAAATTCTATTATTAAGCCACTTATCGAAACTTCGCGAAATATTGAAAACTAGCGATTTTATTTCGTATTTTTATTTTCTTAAAATTCCAAGCGTATGTAACTTTAAATAGCAATATCTCTGGGGTGGCATTCGTCAAACTGTATTATGCATCTAGTAAGCGTAATACAATTAAAAAATATATATTTTAGAAATTTTTCATATAAAAATAATATTTTTCTTTTTTTTAAATTGTTTTAATTTGTATAAAATTTAATAAAATATGGAAAGTATGCATGCAACTTTAAATAGTCATATCTCTTAAAGTTATTGACGGATTTGTGTCATTTAAAAAAATATATATAAGGCTATTGTCTCATTCTGGAGTAATTTAATATGAATATGCAAAATATTCCTTTCGTGCAAAAATATTTGCAAAATACATTAAATTCATTACATTTAAATTTTTCTTGATAAAGAAAAAAAAAAAAAAATTAAAATTTCGTATTCGCAGAAAAAAATAAAAATCAATATCAGTTACGAAATTACTTATATCATTTAAGGTTTTGTTTGATTTTGCTCCAATCGTCAATATTAGTTAAGTGAAAATAAATGATTTTTTTGTATAAATCAATAATATTTATGAATGAAATTTTTCTTAAAATTAATCAAGGCAGTAACTGACACAAATAAAAGCCTAACTGAATTTTTACCACTACCTAAAAATCAGTATACAATCAAAACTGGAACTAAAGCGTTTATTGCTAATTATATGTATTATTCAATGTATTGAAAAATTATGTAAAAATATAATTTAAATACAAAACTAAGAAATATGAGGAACCCAACAAATTTAAATAGCCAAGAAAGTAAATTTTGTTCATCGGCTCATCATCCTCAAATGGAAGCGATCATCAAGAAAGAGTCCAATAAGAGAATGGGGGAGGGTAACCATTAGTTCTGCATAACAATAAAAAAGCAAAAATATATATTTATTATAATATATATTTGTTAAAAAAATCCTCAAAAATAGCAAACATTTTTTCACCTTTAATTTTTTCAAAGAGTAGCCGGGCACACTATATAGCTTTGATAGTTTACTGATAACTTCCTTCATACAATGGCCGCATCATTTACGATAACACTAAAATAGTTAAAAAATATATAAAACATATATAAACCTATACTCACCAAATAACTCACAAAAATTCGCATATCTAATACCAATTTGACACACATTTTGAAATTATTGCTGATTAAAATATGTTATAATTTTTCAAACAGTTTTATTTTTTTTGAAGAGCTGTTAATTATTGTAAATTAAAAATTATAACCAATTAAAAAGTTAATTTAAATAATTACTAATATAATTAAATTTTAATTCAAAATGAAATAATTGAAACATTATTTTAAATACTTTTTTGTGTGTCTATTATTACATTTATAAAATCAATTATATTTTTTACTGAAATCTAACTTATAACTGAATTAGTAAAATTAAACATTCAAATTCATAGTTTTATTGAAAAAAAAAAAAAAAATATTTTTTTCTTATTAAAATATATTTACTATTTATAAAACTGAATGTTTTAAAATTCATAAAATTTTCTACAACCTCTATTTTTTTAAACAATAAAAATAATAATTGATTTTTAACAGATTTTCAAACAATATTTATATTTGAAACAATAAAATGTTTAATAAGATTTATTACAAAAACAAAAAAAAAAAAAAATTTGCAATAAAAAGGTGCATTTTTAATTACATTGCAAAAATATACACTGGTGCATATTCCTATAAACGCATTTACAAATTTTGTTTTTCTTTGGGGGATATTTTTTTCTCTTAGCCAAAAACGTCGCGATATAACGGTACTTTTTTATGTAAGAAATATTTGTTTCTTGCTTTTGTAGTTTTCTTTAATTTAGCAATCAGAACATATTGGTGATCAATTCAGTTTAATATTCATATAAACGCAGGCGAGAAAAATTTGTCTAAAAAGTTATTGCAGAAAAAAAAAGAAAATATATATATATATTAAAAAAATTTTAACAGTTTTAGTTGTTTGTTTCACTTAAGAAAAGTTTCTGATGACAAAATCTCTGTTTACTAGAAATATATTGCGGGAAGCCACCACCTTCCTGTCACTTCCAAATATGTTGTACACATTTTACGAACAAATGGTAATATAAAATGGAGGAAATCAAAATGTAAGCCAATGTTAAAATAGCATCATAAAATTTGCGCGCAAATACATGAAATGAACTAATGAGTGTAGTAAGGTAATCTTTTTTGGTGAAAATAAATTAATTTTCAACGGTCCCGATTCATATACTTGCTATTGGAATGGCTTGAGGTCGAACGAATTCGTACCTCGAAATGCTATTTCGGTGAAGGCAGTGTTATGGCTTGGGCAGTCTATTCTGCTGCAGGAAAATCAAAAATATGTTTTGTTCCAACTAAAATTTATATTGAACTGTTGGAAGATGCTCTTTTCTCATTTATGGATGAAAAAATGAATGAAGATTGCATATTCCAACAGGATAACGCTGCAATCCATGTCTCGAACCAATCTGAATCGTGGTTTAATGAATATAGTATTCCACTATTGGAAGAAATTGACAGTGATTATCTTCAAAAATTAATCGAATCAATGTCAGACCGAATTTATGAAGTTATCCAAAACAAAGGTTCATCAACACATTATTAATAGTGTTTAATTGGTTCAATAGTTTAATGTACATTTTAAGTTTTTTGTCATTAAATTTTTAAATCAATAAATAATTTAAAAAATTTATTTGTAACACCTTAATTTTTTTTAGCCCCATTTTTGGTAAGTTGACAAAAAAAAAAAAATGTGTGTTTATAGGAATATGCACCAGTGTACATTTATGAACGTGAAATAATAATATTGTATTTTAAGATTTAATTAATGTTAAAAAAAAACTTCCTTCGAACCGTCTTTCACGATACGCCAATGTCCAAAACGATTTATTGGAATTAGAATATTACTTACTACATGTTCTAAATGAAAATATGACTGATCCATGTATCCTTTAGCTATGAATAGCGCATCTACCAAGCGTAAACCTGTAAGTGCGAATAAATAAATCTTGGTTATGGCAGGTATTATTACAGATTACATTAAAATCTATCTATAATGATTTTAATGTAATCTGTAATAAGGAGCATTTCATTAAAATATTTCTATATTTAAAACGTTTAAACCCTATTTCAAGTGTATATATATATTATGAGGACTAGGTCAAAAAATGGATTAAGCATGAAACTGGTTATGATACACCAAAATATATTTAAAATTTCGGTCCAGCCGATCAGACAGAATTACTTAGACATAATACCCCAACCACATATGGTGGTAAATGGCAGGAGTTCTCACAGAATTATGCTTCACGGATACTTTGCGGACCCATATTTGGGTTATAACCAATTAAAAGCGCTGAAGAACTTTCTTTGGCAAAACAATTGAATCGTGTTAGGTGTACAAAAATAAATAAATATATATAAATATCAAGTTTTATGAAATAATGTAAATTAAACTGATTTAAATACATATGCATACGATTTAAATGGATCTATAGCCGAACGGTTATGCATACGGACGGTTATAGTTAAATGGATTCCGAGATGATTATGTTAGTGTAGAGTATAAAAAAACAACACTACATACGTTCCATATAAGATAAATTTTTACTTGTTTTCAGATCCATATTTAACAGATTTCCGAGTTGTCTAGAATAAAATACATAAATATTAATTATTACATTTAGAAAGTCTTTATTTAAATGAGTATAATTTACATCTGGGCGTCTGAAAATATTGGATTCTTCTACATAAATGAATTTTTTTTTTCATCATTTTAATTTTTTTTGTTGTCTTTCCTGAACTTGTCAAAATACAGAAAATTGTGTTTTATTTAGAAAAATTTTAGCCAAACTGTCCAAAAAATTCGTAAATTCGTAATCATAAAGATGCCCTACTTTCGAAATATGTTAAAAAATTAAAAATGTTAAATATAAAACGAAATATTTAACGAAAAATGCATTTAAAAATGAAACTTTTTATTTATGAAATATTGACATTGAAGCTGATGTAATAAAATTCAAACGCCGTTTAGATAATTTAAGTCCATTTAATTACACAAAGCCTGCCCAGAAATACTTTTGAGATTTTTTAGATTTTTTAGAAAGTAAAAAAGCGAAATAAAATCGCAATTTCACGAAATTGAAAACTGAAGTCGATATAGATATACGTACATCATTTCAGTGCAAAATTTTGTGAAAATCGAAAAACACTCGGTAACTTTTTAGGTGTTCTTTCATGGAACTGTCGATTCATATTTATAAAATAGAATGTTGCGGATTTACTTAATATACATATAATAACTGAAATTTATTAATTTTTTGGATAAAAATAATAGCACTGATACAAAATTTCACTTCTTATTTTCATTCGAAAAACGGCCTAATGTGAGCTGTAGGCTTAAGGACATTAACTAAAAATTTTCAAAAATTTCCAAGTTGGATTAACAACCAGAAGGTTTTTGATTCAACCACATTCTGAAGCTGTTAGTTGTCTGTTAAATGTCTGAAAAGATATTTTAAACTAAATAGAGTTTTTGTCGCTTAGGATGCTATGTGCGAGATGGTGTACTGAGTAAGACGTTAGTCAGTAAAAACGAATGGTTAGTGCGTGTCCAAGTTCGAGTCTCACTGAAGGCAAAGTTTATTTTTGTTTCCAATTATACCTTCTAGCTTACCAGGAAAGCAAAGTTTTTTATGGGATAGTACATTTTGTCAAAAAAAGTTTCGAGTTTTATATCGAAATAGGTATCAAAAAATTCATATTTTTGAGCTTGTTATAAAAAATATGAAACAATTATATTTTTCGCAAAATTTTTCATCCAAAAACGGCAAGTTTAGTACATCGTGTGAAAAACAGTTCGATATATTTTTTGCAAAATGGTTAAAAAATTAGTAAAGTATTATGGTCCATAATAAAGTAGATACAAAAAAATTTTCACCACCTCTATAGGCACAAAATAATATGGGAAACAATTTAGAAATAATGATTAATAAAATTATGAATTTTTCGACACCTATTTCGAGAACTCGAAACTTATTTTTTGTCAAAATGTACTTTGAAATTTGTTCTTCTTACATCGCAATCACAAAAAAAACTGTTTCTCTGGACATCCTATACATGCTTGTATCTTAAGACAAAGTATTTTATTTTATGTATTATTTGGTGCATATATTTTGGGGCAAAAATTAAAAATGTATAGAAAGTTTCAGTAAGTTATTCTAGATGAAATCCAATAAGTTCTAAAGTTCTTGTTGAATTTAAAAATACTAAACTCGTAATGTTTACAACAAAAATATTTTTACAAATTATTCCATCGTTGTTCATAATACTTTGTTGAATTTAATGTTATTTTATTAAAACAGATAAAATTATTTTAAAAATCTATAAAATTTTAGTCAGAAAATTATAGTGCTTGGTTCAGAGTATCTAATAGAGCACCCATCGATTTCAAAGTTAAATTTTGGAGAAAGAACATAATAGATCATCATATAATTTTATAATGGTCCATAATAAATAATATGTTGGCTAGTATTACATCATCCAGTCATTATAAACTATCATGATGATGTAATTAGTTCCGTCCGTATGTCGCAGATAAAATATTAAAAATCGTATACATGTACAATAGAGTGACCCGAGGAAAATCTGTTTTGAAATTTCGATGTAGGAAATCCCCTTAAATATTTAAAATCGATTGAAAATCACAAGTCTGGCAAATTTTTTATTAAAAAAAGTTACGAGTTTTTTTTCGCGAAATAGGTTTAAAAAAATTCATAGTTTTTAGATTAATATGAAAAAAATATTTTAATATCTTCCCCATGAGACTTTGTTCCACTAGAGGACTTTTTAGTGTATTTCGGTAAAGAATTTTTTTTTTTTTTTTTTGAAAATAATTTATTATGGACCATGCTTACTACAATGCAACTCTTCAATATTTTACCCATTAAAGGAAAATAGCGAACTTTTATTGGCATGATGTATTAAAATGCCAGTTTATGGACCAGAATTTTTCAAAAAAAAAAAAAAAAAAAAATATTTAATATTTTTTCCGTAACATGCTCAAAACTGCTAGTTTTTTGACACCCATTTCTAGACAAAACTTTTTTTTTTTTTTTGGCAAAATGTTCTAGACCCGTGACATTAAATCGCTGGTAAGAAACTGAAGATATCCTTACAAACGTTAACTAAATTTATAAGCTTAAAATGCATTTATAAAACATAGGTTACATATACACACATATCTTTCAATGTTTGTTATTTAATGGTTGCAATTATCGTTTTCAATTATTATTTTAGTTTTGTTTTTGAGACCATTCCATACATACATATGTATGTATGTATGTATGTATATATGTATGTATGTATATATGTGTGTATGTATGTATGTATGTAGTTGTTTAATTGAAATGTGTTTCATTTTTTCGTTTCTTTAGTAAAACTTTTTAAGTTTTTGCTTCAGTTTTTTTTTCTTTTTTTTTGGTCTAAAAATTATTTTTGTGAATTTTACAGTAAAAGTAAGATATATACAAAATTAGGTCTTAAATTGCTACAAACAGTCAATTAAAATATTTGGTGTTTTTCCTAAAAAAATATAGAAATATTTTACATTTTCTTAGGAATTTTATGAAATTTAAAATTAATGTTTTTTAAGATTAAAAATTAAATTAAAAGTAAAAAAAAATCAAAACTAATCATTACATATATATTTAATCAAATCAGGTAATCTTTTATGCAAAAAAAGTATTCTAAAAAAATTCAATTGAAAAACAAGTTAGCGCGCTATATTCGTCTGTGCCGAATCTCTTATACCCTTCACCACCTTAACGACAAATAACAAAATTTAGGCCTTAAAGTATGCTTTCATATTATTATTTATACTTACAAAAATAATCTACATTTTTTTTAAACTACAAAAATGTAAGCACAAAATTGCCACATTTATAGCTTCTTATGACCACTAAATTTATATACATGGTATGTTTGTATATAGATTAGTGCTGGCAAATTCTACTACTTTTGAATAGTCAATGCTACTCAATACTTTTCATTTAGGTACTCGATACTACTCGATACTGAACATTTTTAACCGAATATGAAATTTTATAACTTTATTTATATAAAACATAAAATAAGTAAAAACTTTAACTTTAAATTCAACGTTAACAAAAATCAATAAAATTATTTTCATGTATTTAATAATTTATTAGTATATTTATACAGAATTGTATTTTAGCCGTTATAATTTAATACATCATTAAAAGATTAAACTCTAAAAGTATTGTGTAACTACTTTACAGTATTGAGTACCTAAAAAAAGGAGCAAATCCTCGGTATTCAATATTTGCACAGCACTAATGTAGATACATGCTAATACAAGAAACAACAACAATGGAACTAAAAAAGTCTAAACCTACATAAAAAGTGATTATGTATATACAATCAACAACTACTGCTTGCTTATACAAAAAACAATAACACTGAAATTTAATGCTTTTTATATATGTTTGTGTGTGTGTTTTTAAAACTTTTGCCTATAACTCGTTTGTTTATGGACCGATATGGTTATTTCAAAAAATTGAAAATTCAAAAAATATTTACAACAGACTTGTACAAAAATGAATTTTGAAGCTCATATAGAAGCTTCACAAAGTCAAAAAATGCCTTTTGACCGATATCTCATTTCTACCGCAAAAACATTCCAAAAAAAGATTTCGAATTTTCTGTGTAAAAAAGAAGTTGCTAGCTTATATGAGGGCTTAGAAAAGTCGAAAACAAATACGTTTTTAGAAGCCTTTTCGTTCTTTTGGTGATAATTCCCATTAATGGATCGATTTTATAGATTTTTACTAGTGTCATTCAAAGGAATATTCACTATAATTTGATACATAAAACATATATACCCGATAACTGCGGCTTTCGAAAAACTGATTTCAACAGATAGACGGACAGACGTATATCGTTATATGGACTTCTCTATCAATATAAATCCAGAAGATATATACTTTCTCGGGTCTTAGATGAATATTGTAGAAATTGCATAACAACAAACTTATATATACCCTTTACACCTGTGGTGAAGTCTATAAAAATGATTAACTATTAAAAGTAAGAAAAAACTGTTTTCTCCCCTAAACAGTTTTTCTGCTAATATTTGTAATGAACAGAAAAAAATCTTCGCATCTCAAGCTTGAAGTACATCCTTGACTTGGAATCTCGATTTAATAATGTTTGTGTGCCATTCCGGTTGTGCGTAAAGTACGGGTTGCACTTTTGAAGATACCCAGCAAAAACTTTTTGGTTTTCGGTAATGACAATTACTTATTAAAGTAGTTTCTTGGTAATGAGGCGTCATTATTATTTGCCTACTCTGTATTACATTAATAAGTACTCAATAGTATAATAGCACAGTAATACTGCAATCACGTGGATGAGTTGGCTAGAGCGCCGGATTAACAACCAGAAGGTTGTTGATTCAACCCCATTCTGAAGCTGCTAGTTTTTTATAGCAAAATGTCTAAAAAGATATTTTAAACTAAAAAGAGTTTTTGTCGCTTAGGATGCTATTTGCGAGATGGTGAACTGAGTAAGACGTTAGTCATTAAAAACGAATGGTTAGTTTGTGTCCAAGTTCGAGTCTCACTGACGGCAAAATTTTTTTGGTTTTTTATTTTACTTTTCGTTTAGGTACATATTTTTGAGTACCCCTAGAGTCAAAAAATAACTACATGAATTTATGGACAAGTCGAACAAAAATAACTAGTTATTCAGGCAAAAAATAAGTAGTTTATTTTTGTTTCCAATTATACCTGCTAGCTTACCAGGAAAGCAAAGTTTTTGCTGGGTAATTCAATCAAACTTGGCATGTGTGATTTCTTCATTTTTGATCAAACCTGTTTAAATTTGTTACGACCGTTTCATTATTTCACCTAGCCCCACAACAAATACCATCCCGAACTAGGGGTCTAACGCACATATGTATATGTCTCAAATAGTTTTTCGATCAAATATTTCGGAAATACATAGGGCTATAACTCTCTGCTACAGAGAAAAAAATTATTCAAGAAGTGTCAAAGCGTACGTTATATACATCATAAATCAATCTTACAAATTTTCAAAATACCCTCAAAATTTTGGATTATTTAAAAAAAAAGTATTTTTTTAGGTTCTTGTATAAATGTATCCCTTATTCCGTTATCCTTTTGTTGATTTTTTCTTTTTAAACTTTATTGGAAAGTAAAATAATTAAGGTTTTCAACCTTGTTTATGCTTTGGTCAAATATTAAAAGTGAACTTTAAACGACATTTAAAAAATTTAATTTGTAAACAATTTTTTGAGTTTAACTGCAACTTATTATAAATTATTAAATAAAACCCTATACAACGACGCAATAATTTTTAAACTTGATAATATTTAGTTTTTAAAAATTAGAAAAAAAAAACTATAGAACTTATTTGATTTTATCTGGAATAACTTTCTTAAACTTTCCATACATTTCTCATTTTAGCTCCAAAAAATATGCACCAAATCAAACATCAAGTAAAACACATTGTCTTAAAAATATGAATAATTTTTTATATAGTTTAGAAAATGTTCAATAACTTTTTGAGTTTTTAATTGATTTTAATGACTGATATTTGATATCGAAATTTTTAAAAAGAAAAGGGAAATAAATTTAAAAATATTTAAAAAATCACTACTAGAAAGTGGATTTTTATGCATTAATTTTTCGAAAATATGCGCTTAAAAAATGCATTTATAAATTCAAAATATACCCTAATTTAAAAAATATGAATTTTTTTAATATTCATTAAATTAAAAAAATTATATCAGAGGTAGCCTACTTTGAGTTCCCATAACTCCGCTTCTGAGGGGTCTATGGCCTCACCTTTCAATACTCCAACCAGCCGATTGGAAGTTGCGGTTTTATTTCTAAAAATCTTCGGTTCTGCCCCCTGTGCATGGCAAGCTATGCAACACAATATACGTATTTTGAATTTTTAAACATTAAAACTATTGTTACGTTTTTACTTTTCAAAAACGTTGGTTTATTTCCTATAAAAAAACAGGGGGTTCTTTCACTTGCAAATAATAAGATATCAGTACAATTTGCTTTTCAATCCAAATACAGCTTTTTAATTACTCCTTAAAATATACACAACTGAACTGCAATGACTTTAAAACTTACAACGCAATGGCAACCTTACCACTGAACTGCAACTTAACGATTTATGACGACTCAACTTTATCACTGACTGGCAACTTGCCAGTGGCAACTTACAAACTACATCTGCTTATATACTAGTGACTAAGTTCTCTATAATGATCTAGTAACATTAAGAGCCATAAACAGCTTACTTTAGCAAACTGAGCTACTCACTAACATATACGCAATAACTTATAACAGCGTATAAAAAACAAGTTTCTCACTAATACATACGCAAGTTAACAAAAAGCTTTCATTATCATTATAGTGACTAGAACTCTCTTAGATAATTAAGATAAATCGCAATTAAGAGATTTTATTTAAATTTAAATAAACAGAAGTTACTTCCAATAAGTAATCTTCTAATTAGAGATGGTTATTTCACGGTCTTTTTGAATTCCATTGATAGCGGAAAAAAATGTTCAACTTCCCGGGATCCTGGATTAAGAACAATAATTTTCACTACTCTCATTAGTTGAACAAGTGAGACCCAAATAGGACATGAATCTTTGCATTAGCTGATTTAAATCATGATTTCAAATGTACTGACAAAAAGAAAATTGATAAATTACTTAATCTACTGATTAATTAACTTAAATGAATACCGACAGAGTGATGTCATGAAATAGTTTTGTGGATATCAATATAATATTCAGAAACATTGTCATTCTTATTTAAAAGATATTTAGGATAAAAAATTGTCGTATTTGCGAAAGAAAAACTGAGATATCAGGAATTTAATAACAAAATATTTATTCAGACATTGATATTATTAAAGCATTTTCTAAGCAAGTTTTGTAAATCTCTTTGAAAATTAAATTTATTAAAATTCACTAAAAATGTAGAATTTAATAATTCTTAATGGCTGTTGATTACTTTTTCTTTTTTGGGATTATCAACATAAATGGCAGTGTAGTATCCTGTTTCAATTGTAGTAGGAAGTTGAAATTTGGCCAAAATAAATGATAATCCCTTTTATAATTGTAGGTGTACGTTTAAATGTAGCTCGCAAAAAAAAAAAAAAAAATTGGTCCACCCCTTATAAAACAGCCGCTTTTATGTTATAGATCCTATTAAACATTCTCATACATAACAAAGAATATTTTCTATATCTCACCAATTGAAAATTATATGATTAATTAATAATTTGCCGAACTATGATATGATACAAATTCAGCATTTTTATACTGCTAACAAAATTATAATGTATATTTAAAATGTCTAAAAGATTCTTTCAACCGGTTATACTTCTTCACTTGCTGGTTTTTATGGCTAATATTTAAGATGTTTAATTGAATTCATACCATAGAATTATCCGATATTAATTTTCTAATGAATTGTACAAAAAAACTGGGAGCTATATCTTAGCTCCCAACTAAATTTTTATTTATTTATTAGTTTCAGTCTATGGATACAATATTATTCTTACAGACATCAATGATAATTTAATATACATAATTAAATTAATTATTTAAACAAACTTTTTAACAAATTTTTAAATTCAAGATTTGATATACATAAGTCTAATTCATTAGAATATTTATTGAATAATCTCATAGCCTTTATTAAAGGTCCATTCAAAGCATATGTTGTTCTATGAATATCTATATAAAAGTTTTATGTTTATAGTTTTATGGTATGAAGCAAATCAGGACAATCAATTAATCCACGAATTATAGCATATAGGAAATATACAGAAGAAATTTCTAAAGTTTTCATAGAAATCAAGGCACATTTATCAGGGTATGTAGGAATCGAAATTTGAGGGTTTACAAATGCAAAGTTTATAAATTTTACTAGAATTTTTTCAATTCTATTTGTGTGTAATTGAGTAATTTAATTTATTATTCAATTAATTTATTTTAAAATATTACCGTGTATTCTATACTTCTAGTACGTTACAAACAGTGTTGCCAGTTTAGATTTTTTAAAGCTAAATCTAACCTTTTTATTTTGCTTTTAGTCCCAAAATTTTCGCTTTAGCTTCTAGCTTTTTTCTAGCCTTATTGATTTTTGAAATTGCCTTAAAAATGCAAAAATTTTAAATACCATAACGATATCATTTCGATGATGAAGAAGCCCGAGAATAATATCATTTATAATTCTAAATGGTTTATAATTTATAATATAATGGTAAAGGTTGCTTTCTAAAAGGTACACTATAAAATGATATAATTGTTGAAAATAACGATATCATTAATTTAGCAATATGTTCCAGAATTTATATAATATACATATATATATATATATATATATATATATATATATATAAATAAAACGAGATAATAAACTAAAATGCATCCTGATCAAAATAATTTTATATGTAATACGAAACTTCAGTAGTCAAAAAACAGTTCCCCTTAAAATCCAAGCTGATATTGATTCCTTTACCCTATCCTCTTTTACTTTTTGAAATTCCACTAAATTATGCTGTAAAAATATAATTTTCATATAATACATAACATAAAATATTTTTTTTCTACAAATATTTTCAATTTATGTTTATTTTCCCGAAAATGTCCAAAGTTTTTTACTAATGAAAAAAAATTAAATATTTTATCATATAATTTTAAAACTGTGGTATCATTTATGACACTGTATCGTTTCTTGGTTTTTATAACTATAGTACAGAATAATCACTTCAAAAGATTGGACCATTTTTTATATGAAAAATAACCCAATTTGTATGAGAAAATTTTAGGCAATTTTTCATTGGGTTATTTTGCTGGAAGCCATTCTATGTTTTATTTATAAATTTATTAAAATATCTTAAAAATATATGAAAAACTAATGAGAACGAAAAAAAATAAATTGTTAAATTTAAAGAAATTTTAACTTTTTATGGCTTTATTTTTGGGCCATTTAAATTTTTTTTAAATCCAATTTAGCCTTTTTTCTCATCTCCTGGCTGCACTGGTAACAAACTAGAAAATTCTGAAGTCGTTATTTTAAACTTATGAAACTAATTTTCGTAATATGCCGTTTATACCGAAACAAAAACTTGTTGATTTTTATAAAACCAAATTTACAAAATCAAGTCGTTTACATAACTTGTTTTCTCTCAATGTGGTTTTTACTGACACTTTTATTTTTTATAAATTTTTATTTAAATCAAATTTAGTTTATTCTTGTTTTTTTAAATGTTTTAAACAATAATTAAAAAACAATTTTTACGCAAAATTCAAAAAATACAAACAAAAGAATTGAAGAAATTTCAAAATTTTATTTTATTCATCATATTCAAAAGCTCAATTTTATGAAATCAACTGAACAGACAGTATCATAAATATTTATTTTACTATTTTTTATTTGGTTTTCAATAAAAACTAGATGAAAATGGTTTTTGATTTGAGTGCTGAAAGAATCGAAACCCTCTAATTAATAATATTTTCAGTGAGAAATCAATAGTTGGAACAAACAAAGGAGAGGTTAATTTTAATTTTTTATGTTAATACTCATCACCTTTTGAAATCATCAAAATATTGTTCGTAATATTTCACAGTATCAAGCCATCATCCCCATCTTGTAGTAACCGGCTGTGGACGAAGTGGCAAATTGGACTAATATTCGTTTAATTTTTCTTCGAGCGTAGGGGCTTACAAATAAGTATATCTATTTTCAAAATGAAATCAAATAATCAATGTGATCAAAATTATTACGTATTATTACGTATTTCCTCAGCTACTCGTTGTAATGCGTGGGTTAAGCAAGTTATATGCAAAAATTTTGGATAAACAATTTTAGTGGCTTCCAGTGTTGCCAGTTTAGTCTTTTTAAGGTTAAATCTGGCCTTTATTGTTTGCTTTTAGCCTCAAAATTTTCGTTTTAGCTTTCAGCCCTTTTTCCAATATGTTACTATTTCGCTAACATGTTACTATTTCAACAACGAAGAAAATAATCTCTTATTTTCTACTATTAATTTTATTTTTACAGAATCATTCATTTAAGTATTTTTGTGTATTTATTAGCACAAGAAATCTATATATTTTTTATATTTAACAAAAATTTTCGTCTGCGGCGCTTTATTATCCAAATCAAGAACAACTAATATACTAAAATACTAATAACTAATTTGATGGAATTGCTAAATCGATTATTATGATTATTTTTTTTATTTGCTTCATTAACTATAGAAACTAATTCTAAAAATAATTTTAGCAAATTCTTGTAAAAATGAAAAATCAACCAAAAACATAAAAATTCTTAATCGAAAAGGAATTATAGTTTAAAGATGTCGAAAAATCACTTCAAAACATTCGGTAATTTTTTATATGAAATATAACCCAAATTTGTATGGGAATTTTTTAGGCGATTTTTCATTTGGGTCACTTTACTGACAGCTGTTCTATATTTTATTTATAAAGTTATTACAATATCTTTAAAAAATATAAAAAACTAATGAGAACGAGAAAAAATAAGTTTTTAAATTAAAGAAAAAATGTTAACTTTTTTCTGACCTTATTTTTTGAGGAATCTAACCTCTTTTTGTCTCGGCTCCTGGCAATACTGATGGCTTTTGAAGATTTCACCATATGTGGTTAAACGTCCGATAAATATGATAGAATTAGATTTTTATTAAAATCGTACTACAACAATTTAATCGACTCATGAAATGTACGAGCAGTCGCTTCGTGGTTTACACAAACTTTCGTTTGCTTTCATCAATGATGTGATCCGGTAATGTCCGCGGTTTCACCCATGATAAACCATATAAATTGTTTTTTTTAAAACGATTTTGTATCTTCAAGTTGAATTTTTTGACATAATTTTTCCTGAGCGTAGATTCATATGGAATGCTTTTATTTCTGTAGGTCTTTAAGAAATTCAACAAAATCGGATTTTAAAAGAATGTCTGCAGGTAAAAACGCATCACATGACATAATATTGCTTTTGTGTTATTTTAAGTAACAACATTGTTAAACTTGTTTGAAAATAACCGCTAAATGCAAACTAAAAATCGCTAGAACACCTGTTGTGTGCGTTTTACATAAACATGAAGAAATAAAATAAGAAAATTTTAGCGAAAAAAAAAAATAAAAGAAAAATTAAAAATAAAATATGTAAAAAATTAATATGCATTATTAAGAAAAATATGATAAAATATGAATTTTCCATTAAACGACATAAGGTAGTTTATAAATGTTACGGAAAACATATGGATTTGTATGAAAATCCGCCCACTGATCATTACTTTTTTGGAATATGTATACAAGGTTATAATGTAATTAAAAATTTACATTATTCTGTTTTCTAAATAAATTAGAAAATATAAAACTGGCTAAAAATTTGAGGAGCTACGTGACCTTTAGTGGAGTAACGACACTCAAAATGTGTGTTTTTTTTCGAAACATCTCAAATTTAATTTGTGATGCACTCAAGAAAATATATAGCCCACATTAGGTCATTTTTCGAGTGAAAATGAAAAGATCAATTTTGTCATACCTACTATGTAACACCCTCTAACGAAAATTACTTAATGTGTGTAAGTTCCATATAATTGTTTGCATGAAAATGCAATTTGACATAAAAAATATTTATTTGAGCATAAATCAGATTTTAGTAGACTTTTGAGGATTGTAAGTATATGGGTCATTATCAAAAATTTTTAATATGGTTTAAACTGGCTTAAATCGTTAATAAGCTTTATGACATTACTTTTTTAAACAAACGCGTTACAGATCTGAACTCACAAGACCTGAAACTAACAGAAAGCTAAATTTTAGCACTCTAGATCATGATTGTTGTTCAAAGTTCAAAAACTTAGAAAAAGGGCTTAAAATTACTTAACCTTTTTCCATTCTTCTACACTTTTTGTGCGAGCATTTATACTTTATGATATCATTCGATCTTATATAAATTAATAGGAATTTAATCGGAAATTTTGATAACAAAATTTTTTTAATTTTTATGGAACATAAATTTTCAAATAGGAATTGATACTTGCTGTAATTATGTATATTTTGCGTTGATGTGCCCGAAATAGTCAACGTAGTAGATAGTCTCAAAGTCTCAAACAAGATTGAAAATTTTTTAAGAAATCAGTTTTTCTCGAGGTACATTCACATTTTCACATAGAATAACGTGGATTATTGCATGAACTTAGTTTTTTGATACTTTACACAATAAAATCGGAGAAGTATTAAAAATAAATTTAATAAAAAAAATTTAAGGACTTTTTGAAAATTTCGTAAAAAGCAAATTGCAATTTATAAAAATCTTGGATATATAGACATAAGAACGGTGATAAATATAATTGGTCGGGACCTTAAAATAAAATCAATTTTCGTTAATAGTTGAAAACGGGACACTTTTGTCAAAACAAATTTTGCTAAGGCAGATCGCATGGACAGCACGAAATTGAACATATTTGGCATAATTAGGTGGTGTTTGTAGTGCTTAATGGAAATACAGAGGCGCATCAAAAAATTTCGAAATATAAAAATTTTATGGACAAAAAAAAAAAAAAAAAAAAAAAAAAAAATAATAATAAATAAATAAAGCACTTGGGTTAGAAAAGGACCACAACATTAAATAACATTCTTTGTAGTAAACTCTAATAAAATATATTTTTGTATAATAGCTTAGACTCAATCCCCATTTTTCGCTATATTTTTAAAAATAGCGATTTTTTGTATAAAGATTTTTTTTTAATTTGCTGAGAAACCTTGTAATGTGCCATACTAATACCACCACTCATTGAAAATATCATAATTTTTTTTTGAATAACTTAATAGGTTTTGATATTACTCGTAATTTTTACCAGAATTATACATAAACTTCTACTTTATAAAATTGTTTATATGTTCAACTTAAAACTGCTATAATCTTCGCGCCCCCTGCACGAAATGATTACAGCAAACTAATTCTACATGCGTTCGAGTCTCTATATTTATACAAATGGATTTTAATGTGCCATCAAAAAAAAAAAAAAAAAAAAAAAAAATTAAGGCCTGAAATCAAAAATTTTTGATAATGGCCCATATCTATTCTTGTTCTATGCGGGCGATTGGAAATTTTGTCTTAATTCCATAATTTTAAAAGTAGAAAGTTTTCAAAATTTCTTTTTGCATTAAAAATAAAATATATTATTTTTAAAAATTTTCTAGCCTATAAATAATAAAATTAGAGACCTCATTTGCATTTCTATTCTTTGATTTGTTTATCTTGGCGTATGAGTAATATCGGCTAATGAAAACACGTATTTATGTTGCAAATGTTCCCCCTAAAATTAAAGAGTACATAATTATTAACTTTTGTAAAAAAAGAAAAAAAAAAATACAACAGTGACGTTTAATACATAATGAGGGAAAAATTTTAAATTAGTTTTCATTATCGCGAAATTATAATTTTAGTAAAAATTTCTATGATTTTATATCAAATACTATATTTTGGACATTTTTAATCGGAATTTATATTTTAGGGCATCATTGGTAAGGTCTCATTCAATACTATTGATATATGTATTTTTTAACACTTTAGTTGCACAAGTAATATTTTGGGATTTCCGGTCCATAATTGGTTAAGTTCATTTTTATGTCGAATAAATGATTAGTAAGAAAATAAATTTCATAAATACATACCTATTTTGTAATGTGCTGGTTGTTACTGTAATAATAATATTGATTTACTGTAAATAATAATGTTAAATCAAATAAATACCCATCAAAAACTTTGCTTTCCTATTATAATTGGAAACAAAAATAAATTTCTTATTTGTTGCATGAATAACTAGTTATTTTTGTTCGAGTTGTCCACAAATTTATGTAGTTATTTTTAGACTCTAGGGTTACTCAAAAGTATATACCTAAGCGAAAATAAAAAAACAAAAAGATTTTGACGTCAGTGAGATTTGAACTTGGGCACAAATTAATTTATTTTTAATGATTAATATCATACTCGGTACACCATCTCGCACTTAATTTTCTAAATGACAAAAATTTTTAGTATAAAATATATTTTTAGATATTTTGTTAAAAACCTAACATCATCAGAATGGGTTTGAACCAACAACTTTCTGGTTGGTAATCCAGCGCTCTAGCCAACTGATCCACGTGATTGCATTATTACTTTGATATTATACTATTGAGTACTTATTTATATTTATAATAATGACGCCTAATTACCAAGAAACTACTTTAATAAGTATTTGCCATTACCGAGAACCAAAAAGTTTTTGCTGGGTAATTTCTAAAAAAGTGGATTGCGCTAGTTCAGCTGAATGTACCTTAAGCAAATTTAATAAATAAATGTATTAAGTATTATATTCTTAGCATAGCTTTACTTCATCTTTTATAAGAGATCAGCGGGTCTAGACGTGACAAATTTAAATCATAACAAGTAACAAAATGTCGACAGAGCTACGACGTAGATATATTTTTATTATAATAAAAAACTATTTTTTTTTGTCGTCGTGGCAGTCTGTCAAAATTAAATGGTAATTTTAATCTCTTTTCAATTTTATTGTCATTTTGTTTTATTTTTTTAGTTTTTTTTAAAGAAAAATTAATGCGAAGGCGAGTAATTAATTGAGATTTAAGTGAAGAATTTCACTTCTTGTTTAATAAAAATATGCGTAAATAATAACAAAAATTACAATTTAAGTGACGTTTCATAGCAAAACAAATTTATCTTCGCTTGAGTTTTAACAATTAAGATGTTTTTTTTCAAATAAAAGATGAACGGAATGAGTTAGGATTAAAACTAAATCAACTACTTATTTATCCAGATTTTTCTGATATATCATTTTATATGAAAATTAGTTGCTAACTAGATTATTTTTATTTTTTGTAGGTATGACTTCTAAAACAATTTTAAAGTACTTTTATGAAATTTTAAGTGGTATCTCTTTATAAGAATTTCAAATTAATAATCACAATTGAGCACAGGTTTATAAATTCGCTTTTAACTTGGAACCAAATCCTTTAAAATTGACAAAATTCTGGGTAGTTTAAATAACTAATACTCCGTGGAACTAAAATAGTTTTCCCAATTCTAATTGGTTCTATTGTAACGATAAAATTCTAAATCTGGCCAGAATTTGTTAAAAGCACAATTGCATGTCACGAGTGTCTTTTTATGATACTATTTCTTATACTTATTCGAGTTTATTCAGACTAAAGAAGCAAAAAAATCACATATTTTGTCGCATTTTGAATAAACTTGTCATACGAATTGTTTTGTAAATTTGTATTGTTTTTAGTTCAGTTCTATTCAGGACCATTTTCTGGATTATTCGATATACAAAACTTGTACCTTGGAACATAAGAAAAGTCAGATATAAGAAATATTTTCCAGGCTAATACAAAATATTGAAAAATATTTTTATATTTTATACCCTTCACCACCATATGTGATTGGGATTTATGTGTTTGTGCAGAAGTTGTAACACTCAGAAAATTTTCGAACGCCCTTCTTAAAGTATAGCATTCGATTTAACGATGTCCGTTCGTCTGGTCGGCTGATTGGTAATTTTGAAGATAATTTGTTGAAATTTGGTACATATAATTTTGTTTACACAGGGACGAAGCCTATTGAATTTGGTTATGATAGACCTATTATATCGCCTAGACTTCATATAAATGTACTATCGGAATAGAGTTTTAACACTCATAAATGCACAAATAAGTTTCATGAAGATCAGTCCAAAATTGACCATAGCTCCCATATGAACCTCTTTTCCGAAAATCACTTTAAGGTGCATAAATCCCACAGAAATGTTAATATTATGTTAATATTTAATACAAATAATGTTAATTTAAATATAAACTACAGTGCTAAATTTTGCGGTTATCGGTCCATAATTTACCATAGCTTCCATGTAAGATGTACTTTCGGGATCTATCCTAAATGTATAAATGTATACATATATTTTATAGAATTAATTTATAGAAAGTGCGGTAATACACTAAATACTATTTACTTGAAAAATTATAATTTTTCACGTATATATACATATTGGGTATTTTTAATATCTGATAAATTGCAAATTTTATTTCAATACTTTTGATCCTTTCTAGACCCAAATTTCACGCAAAAAAAGAAATACTACAACATTATGAAAATATCATACGTTACGTTTAAGTACGTCTAATTAATAATTTTATAATTTCTCTTTTAAATTTTATTTTCAGTATTGGACTCATTCGGTTCACCACCAAAAACATTTACATGGGGTAATTACTTTTGGTTTGGTACCCCAGATTTGTGCGATGATCTAAATCAACCATTTAGTATCAGTTTATCACATTCAAGACCACCAATTTTTAATGCCACCAGCCCATTTCCATTACAATTCGTTGTTGTTTATTTAAATTTTACGACACCCTATTATATAGATATTAAATTACCATTCGAGGTGAACAATAACAATAATTATTTGTTATTTTATATATTTTCTTTTAATTGTTTTTATTCTTTATCTATAGAATCTTATTCATTTGGGTTTGTGTTTGCCAAAAAGTTGCAGTCTTTCAAAAGTAAGTTTCTACACCGATGCTTACTTTCAACGTCAATACTTTCAAATGCAACGGAATTTTAAATTGCAAATGAAAGCTTTAGATGTAAAAGCTCCTCATTTTAGTTGGAAATATTTTACTAAAACTGGAATTGTTTTGTTTATGTGAGTATTTATTGTAATTTTACACAGTGGGATACATACATATTTGATGTATTGGAGGGGAAAAAATAAATATATAAATACCCAGCAAAAAACGATCAAGTTGTTTAAAAAAATGAACATTTTTACCACTTCAAAAGTAGAACTAATCCCATATTTTGAGGTTTTTTGCAATAATTACTTCCGAAAAAGTGAAAATAAATGTTTCTTTTTAGCGGGAGAATGTTAATAATTAAAATTAAAATTACACAATTATTATCTTTTAATAAGGATAAAACGAAATTTTCATAAAAAAAATTCTATAAACATAGTTTCAAGAGAAGTACTTCAAAAGCAATGTACAAGAAGCATAAAAGAAGAACATCCTACATATTACAAATATGGGTTAAAAAAAATGGAACTTTTGCAGCTCTTTTCCAGCACTAAGTACTTCATTCCAATGACGACACAATGTTAAAATCATATTTTCAGCTCTTTTTCAGTTCTTTTTTTGCTGGGTACGTATATATTTATGAATACATATGTATTTATGAAGCTCAAATATCAACATTATAATTTAACTTATCAAACATAAAAAAAGGTTTTCGTATTTTGTTGACACCACTATTATTGAAAGCTTTTTTTTAATATTTTCCAGTATGATACTCGTAACAACAACTTTGTTGGGAATAGTTTCTGAAGTTGTTTATAAATCCAGAAATAATTTAAAGCTTCAACATTCATCGTACATTAAAAGTCACCTCAATTTAACCACGATTGGTGTATCCACCACCAATAACAACACCATCATCAATAAAGAAATACCAAAGGAATTTGAGAGACAAAGCTCTATTTGGGAAGAGCTTTTGATGTGCTTTCGTTTGTCTCTTAATTACCAGACTATTATAAGTTTAGAAAATTCAAATTCGAATTCAAAGTTTTTAACTGTCATGGCGGGTTTTCGTACTATTATCTGTTTGTGGATAACGGTATTTCATGTTTATTATTATTCTCTCTTTGCCATTTCGAATACACCATTCATCTTTGCCAAATTGGAGGCTTTTGCTTTGCAGCCAATTTTACAATCCTGCTTTTATGTGGATGTTTTCTTTATAATGAGGTTTTTGAGATAAAAATTTATTGAAATCGAAACGATTTGCTTCAACGTAATTATTTTTTAGTTCTTTTCTTTTAGTTAATAATTTTTTGTCAAATTCTAATTTAATACAACAAATACAACGACAATCGTGGTGGGGAAATTTGAAGCTTTATACACGTTCTTTAACGCTGCGATATATGCGGTAAGTACAGATTTTAAATTGATAATTGAAAAAATTTAATATTAAATATAATTTTCTTTTTTTTTTATCAAAGTTTAACTCCTGTAATGATTGTTACAATGTTATTGAGTACAACGATTTTAGATTTCCTAAATATGTATTCACCATTTCGTTTGGGTGAGAACAGTGGTTTCTATTGTAAGACGTAAGTATTTATGCACTACCTTTATATAAAAGGTTATATGGTAGCACATACATTAGAGTTTCCCGTTGAAAAAAAAAAATTCTTTTGTAGGATGACCATTAGAACGCACCAAAATTTACCGTAACTCCACCTAGAATCGTTCATTGGATAGTAAAAAGATAATGTGTGAAATATTAGTGAAATAGGATATCGTAAACCCGTGCCGCATCGTACATGAAGTGCATTTAAATGGGGAACATTTGGGTTTTTTACAGTTGTTTTTGAAAATTTGATTAAATACTTTGTACTGTAACTAAAAGTTAAGGAATCGTAATGTACAAGATATAAAGAGAAAAAAATCCGTTAAAAAAATGTTAGTTATTACATATTCCCCAGAACATTAATCTGTTCTAGACAATTTATGTATGGACTGTACAGACAAATTTTTAATTGTTGGAGAAATGTTTAAATAAAATACTATTTTTAATTAAATTTGTCCGTAATAACTGAAAAAAAAGTTTTTGTTTCCATGGTTGTTATAAAATGTCGATTTTTTTAACACTAGTGGAGCGGACCAGGTAAAATTGTAAGTTTTTCATTTTAAAATTATAATATTGTAATATTCTTGATAATCTCGATATTTCTAAAAAAAAGAATCTAGACGTCTTCTTGGGAGAAAATACGAAAATAGAATTAAATCAATTTTACTAAAGCTATTTATTGAATCTGTATAAATTGTCTTTACATACGAATGAATATACGAACAAAATATTTTTGTTGAATTTCTTTGCATGAAACAGTTGAGCTTTTTTATATTGGCAAATATAATAGCTTCAAACGATATTTGAGGTTCCACCTCCGTCACAGGATCCCATAGGATCAAGTTTTGGTGCTACAACAATGCCTTGTGCAATTTCTATTTCCGCTGCACTTCTAAAAGTTTTTTGGTAAAAGTGATTATATTCCAAATTATGGAATAATGATTTATCGATTACTGACAAGTATAATAGTTTCCAAGAACTGTCTTCCCTTAATTTTAAACTTGGTTATTGGTCCCTATATACTCTTGGAGAATTTAATTTATTTTTAATTTTCCGATTACTCACATTTTTGAGCAAAATGTAAGTATTGTGAAAGTCTAAAAAATTACAATTATAAGTCATGTACACATTTGTTATAAGCCAGTCTAGTTAGTTTATAATGTACAAATTTAAATTACGTTGAAATTTAT
Source organism: Protocalliphora azurea (assembly GCA_932274085.1). Taxonomy (NCBI): domain Eukaryota; kingdom Metazoa; phylum Arthropoda; class Insecta; order Diptera; family Calliphoridae; genus Protocalliphora; species Protocalliphora azurea. The sequence goes on along the minus strand of OW026521.1, from coordinate 94,001,390 downwards.
ATAAAGGTACAATTGTACCTACACCGCACACTGTTTCGATTTCATATAAAAGTTGGCCAAAAATAGAAGGTGTTGTCGTAAGTAAATGAAAATTAGTATTTATAGCTTTTGTGTTTAGGAAAGAAAAAAATTAGGGTTTGTGAAATTCGGTCCAAGGACACGCCCATCTCCCATACATCCTGAATTATAAAGATATTTTATTTTCTAAATTTTTAGTTCGAATTAAATAATATTTGGTACAATTTATTGCATTTTCACTTAGAAAAGAAAAAAATAAGTTTTATGGAGATCGGATCAAGGACACGCTCACTTCCACCCACCCTAAATTTAAAAACCATATTTTTCCTAAAATTGTAATTCGAATTGAACAAAACTTGGTACAATTTAATGCTTTGCCATTTAGGAAAGAAAAAATTAAGTTTTATGAAAATCAATGATCAAGAACACGCCCAACTACCACCCACACTGAATTTTCAAAATCGTTCTTCCTCTAACATTATAATTCGAATTAAACAAAATTTGGTAGGATTTTTTTGATAATATGTTAACTAATTATTGAAATATATTATTTTTTTCAAAGGACATATCCTGACATATCGACATATCCTGAAATTTTGAAATTTTTAAGATAGTAAAATACTAGTATTTTCAACTGAAAATTGATTAATAAGTTTAAATTTTTGTTACACCATTATGATTTTATATTTAATATTAACGAAAGGATATAAAAGAACCCCAAGTTCTTTCTAAAAAATATCTTAATATATAATTAAACTTTATAAAATAAAACTTTTATATTTTAAATATTTCGGAATTTACACCTCATACACGAATATTTCCACCAATTGTGCTTTAATTTTAAAAGTATAAAATTTAATAGAATCATTCTTTGTAAATGATTTTCATCAAATTGTTTAATATTTTGTGTTACAGTAATAGTTGTACTCTGCTTTAACTCCAGCCACAGCTTAAAAAGATCACGAATCTGCAGCGATGTTGACACTAAAAAACTTTTACTAATCAAAATTGTGCAAACTTGTGCAGTTGAAGTTTAATATATATTAAAACACATACTTGTAGAAATGATATATCAAAAAACTGGAGATATATTTTTTGGTATATTTTGTTTTATTCATTACTAAAATTTTGGTTTCTTAAAAAGCTTCGACTTTACAGTTTTCTTCGAATTTATTATGTTACATGCAACCTTTATCTTCAACTTTGATCCATAATAACTCAAAAACTCACTGAGATTTTGAGCTAATATTTTACATATGATCTAATTGATGTATTTTCTTTTTTAACAAATTAAAAAAAATTAAACTTTTGACGACTCGTGACAATGTGAACCGTCTCCTCCGCTTTATGAGGAATAAGACTCCAATCAAAGAGTAAAAGAAGACGAAACTAATTGTCAAAAACCTAACACCTGCAGTAACAAAATACATGCAGTCATATATTTATATATATTGTTATTGGTAAAAATAAATTTTATCGCCTCCATTGGTCTCTGGTTCCAATTTCAAACTTAACAAAAAAGAATTAAGGAAATTTCAAAAAAGTTCGAATAGAACTATGCAGGTTTATAGACAACGCCACATGAAATAAACTAAAAAAGTAATACCTTATGCGACTAAGCCGTACCTGCGATGTGAATTTTGCCAATTTTGCAAAAAGGCATTTTTTGCAGTTTTTAGTTATAAAGTCATTTATTTTTTTTTCTTTTTTTGAACTGTTGGTCAGACTAAACAGAATTATTACAGAATAAGATAAACCATGTCTCAAAAAAAAAAAAAAAACTTTCAGAGGTTTTTAAAATATTTAATAGCTTAATTTTTATAAAAATTGTAAAAGGTTTGTATTTTCGCCATATAAATGTACATTACAAGCTTCAGGACCGATGCGGTACGGGTTAATGAAATCCGATTTAACAAATATTTCTCATAATATCTTTTTACAACCCAATGGAGCTGTGGTCAAAATTCAAAATCGGCAAATTTTGGTTTAAAGCTTATATATATATTTATATAGTGGCGGCCAAAACTAAAGGACCGAATAGCACTTATTACAATATATTGAATAATTTATGGAAAGTAGTTTTGATTTCAATTCTTTTTGTTAATAAATTAACACTAGATCCTAAATTCTCTACAACAAAAGAGAAAAAAAATTGTTCATTATTCAAACTAAAAAATTTTAATGATATGAGAAATATACACTTTTCATGCGGGAAAAAAGTAAAGTACATTCTCCATTTATTAGATTCAAATGATAACTTCATTAATATTTAGTACCAAAGACATACTCTTTTCAATTTTTACACATCTCCGTGGCATGGAAACACTTAAATTTAAAAACCTCCTAGGAAATATTACTCCTGGCTATTTCTACTACAAGCCAAATAATTGTTTTTCAGTACCATTAGTGCAATATGCATTAAGTCCTTTTCTTTCTGGTGGACGTACTAACCTTAATCCAGAAACTTTAACTTCACTATGGTTCAATAGAAAACCATATTTTTCTCCGTTCAAGTTTAATTTTAAAAGATGTTATGAATTTATGAAAATAAATTGACTAAACGAAAAAACGACTGATTGTATGGTATACCAAAAGCCATTGAGAATGAAGGGAAGACATGTTTTCATCTGTGATTTTTTCCGGTCAGTATATCTATAAATAAGTGCCAAGAGACCACAGTTTAATCAGTATACATATAACTCTACATACACATATAAAGTACATATGTTTCTGTTTATGTATGTATGTTCTTCATTGATTGCTTTGACAAATTAATATATATATATATATATATATATATATATATATATTATTTTTTTCCGTATTCTGCTCATCAATACGATTCGTTTGAGTGGTATTTTTACAACAGAATCGCAAAAAAGTGGTTTCTATTAAAAAATCCGGTTTTTTTTAACTCTACACAATAGCTATTCAATTTCCTAATTTACATTTTCCATACCAATATTTTTTAAGTTTAAATATAAATACAAGTACCCTCGATTTATGCCGCTTATTGGGACAGGAGAAATACTTGTCAATAAAAAAAAAAAAAAAAAACGAAAAACGGAGTTCGGAAAAGGTACAAAATTATATTTTCGGTAAATTAAGTGTATCAATTTACCCAAAATATAATTTTAAATTAAATTTTAAATTTTTAAATGAAAAATTTTGTTTGAGACCTTAAAATCGCGTTAGATTAAAACACATAAAATTATTTACTTTTTTATATTCTTGCCGATTCGAAAAATGAATCATATGGTAAATATTTAACTTGATTAAGGTGATACCGTTATTATTAAAATTATTATTAATCGATTTAAATTAAAATAATGATGGCATTCAAATCACCAGATAAAGATTTTCTTTAAAATATTAAATTTCGAGATAATGCCATTGCTAGACCAAAACTTTGCTTTAACAGAATTCATCTTTAGGTTGTAATAAAAATCTTTTAAAACTTTTTGTTCAATCATATTATTTTTATTTTTTTATATATTTTTCTAACCCTGTTGAATTTAGAATAAATTGCATTTAAAATTTTTTCTATTCAATTTCCTCGGATTAGGACATATGTTTTGCTGATTTAGTAGCACATATTTTTTGTATTGTTCTTTTTGTAGATTTATTAAAATTTTTGAATCTATCCAATATATTGATTTTTTCCTAGCAATTTAAACTATTTCAAACCCTTTCTTAAAATAATTATTTTATTTTCTATAAATTCCCACAGTACATACTTTATTCAAGTCATTATTTTTTAAACGCGTTGTATCAAATTCGTATTAAAAAAAATGCGTATTTCAAAAAATGGTAACTATTATTGAATCGTGTTATAAGGAAACCGCGTAAATGAAGTACTGTGTAAATCGAGGGTTACCTGTAATTTGATTTTATTTACACTCTACACATTAATGAAATTAACATAAAGCGCATCTACAGAGCAAGCTTACATTAAAAGTTGATAATTTTCGTTTTACCAAATAGAAGTTTTAAAATTTTATGATAAAAATGGTCATCCGCTCTACTGACTGTTTCTTTTAAAATGTGTTTTGTGTATTTTAAAGAGAAACTGCTTCTACGCGATTTTGATGTAAGAAACGATACGTATTTATATGGTGAAAACGGAAAAAATATTAAAAAAATTTTTGAAATTCATCTTCAATTCCCTATTAGTGATTGAAGGCCTGAAGTCTGGTACATTCTGACCGAAAAAAGTTTTTAGTATTTTCATGAAATAGGTCGTTAGAATACATATAAATGAATTTTTGTCGGAAAAAATTTTGTTCCATCAGGCAGATTTTTTGGTGCATTCTGGAGAATTTTTTGTTGAAACTTACTTAGTATTTTACTCAAAAAGATAATGAGTATTGATTTTAACTTTTACAAAATATATTGAAATGTTGCTACCACAATGTAAAAAATTCCTCTTTTGGATCCAAATATTCGCCAACAAATGTATTCATATTTTTTCACAATGAGCTCAAAATTACGAAAATTTTGTGATCTGTTTTGAAAGAAAAACAAAAAAACTAAACTATTTACGCCAGAATGTACCAGACTTCTGATTTTTAATCGTTGGTAGGAAACATACGATGAATTTCAAACAACTTTTTAATATTTTTCCATATTCAGCTTATCAATACGCATCGTTTGAAGGAATTAAAAAAAAATTCCAGTTTACACCTTATTGTGTATTTTTACCTTGTATTAAAAAATAAAAAGTAAGAAAAAGAATTCTTAGCAAAAGAATTTGTGTACTTTTAATAATACCATTAAAGAAAATATTACTAAAACATTCAGAATGATACTCGTGTTTATATTATATTTTGAAATAAGTGAATTTATATAATTTAAAGTTTTTATTTTTAAATAAAAAGCTTTTCTTAACAAGGTATTTGTATTTGATTCAAGAACTCAAAAGGTTAAGATTTAGAGATATATAAAGAAAGTCCGTCTATTATAAACAAATAAATGCAAAATCTCGTTTTCTTTTCATAAATTTTTTTTAAATCCCGCTTTTTGAAAAAAAACCATACGTTCACGTACGGGATTTGTTGAATTTTTAATAAAGAGAAGGGAGAAAATAAAGACCCAATTTTTGACCTAACAACCTCCGATTTTAATAAAATTTATTATATATACAAATTACGTCAATACCAAATTTGAAATTCTTCAAAATTTTAAAATTTGTAGTGGTTTACTTTTTTCAGATTTTTTTAATGCATGAAATTTAAATCCATGTATCATAAGACCAATTTGTTCGATTTAAATAAACTTTGGTACAAACTGATGTTTAATAAATCTATTTTATAACTATTTATGAAAAATTCCATTTTTGAGAAAAAAAGGAAAATTGAAATTATTATTCATATCCTTTTTTATTTTTATAATGTTTCTCTAAAATATTCCTTAAAAAAGCATGTATATCAATAAAACTTTGCACGAATAGTTGAAGGACCAGTGTCTTTACCACCTACCTCCCATATAAGGTGAAATTTTAAAAAGTTGCAGATGGTGGGTACATAGAATCTCACTTGTTATTTTTTTTCCTTATTTTACCCTTTCTTTTTGCATGTTTATAAAAATAAATGCCAATGTTTTAGATATGTAATTTTCATCTTTAATTCATTTTTCCCAATCTTTTGAAATTTTCATTTTTTTATAACCATGTATCTACATACAAACATATGTATATAAATTTAATAGTTATCAGAAGCACCGATGGCTATGGTAGTTTAATTTGTGTTTAAATTTTGTAGTTTGCAAAAAATTGTAGATTATTTTTTAAGTATATATGTGAAAATATTAAAGTATACTTCAAGGCATAAATTTTATTAATTGTCGGTAAGGTGGTGAAGGGTATAAAAAATTTGTTACAGTCGAATATAGAGCTCTAACTTGTTGTAACTAATGTTGTTCTAATTTTTTCAATTAATGTCGTCATTTGGTATTGTTTCATTAACTTTAAAAAATATATTAATTTTTTATGTAATTTTTTATTTAACTAATTTATGTATTAATTAAATCTGTATGGATCCTCAATAATGTTCCAATAAATAAAAAACGTGCCAATTTCAACTGAATTGTTTATTGGAAAGTTATACAAATTTTTTAAAATACAAATACTATTATATGTATTATACTATTATTATATGCAAAATTAAATGTACATTAAATATATTCATTGTGATTCTCAGAATGTATTAGATGTTTTAAGCCAGAAAACGACCTCGTAGTTGTGGAGGTGCCAATTGCCATTGCACTGACTCCTTGGTAGTCATGGATATAATTGTGTGTGCAAAAAAGTGCCATCTCGTAACTTTTGAGGTGGAAATTGATTTCCTCCTATGACATGCCCATGCTAAAGTAACTAATCAGGTAGCTCATAAAGTAACTAGTGGTGTACCAATGTTGTTAGTAAAGTAACTAGTTTGGGGCAGCCACCAAAAAGTGTTGGAATTAATGAATAAATTTAATGGGTGTATGTATGTGTGTACCTAGTTGATATGCGATGTTTCATTGATTTGTGTTTTGGTTATAGTTAGTAGGGATATATTTATGATTCATCAGTGTCTGAAGCGGTCACCTCCTGTGGTCGTTCCAATAAAGTTGGAAGTTGTACTTAATATCTGGGTCGACGCCTTAATCTAGATATTATTGGACATATAGTTAAAACAAATCTATAAAATAATCAACACATACTAACAAGCGAATTGGAATAGCCTTTAATTTTCTGCCACGGAAATATCTGTAAGAACGCATAAAAATCTCACCAAACGCATGAAATTGTACTTACTTAAGAATTAAACAAATCTATATACAGGATATTCTTTGCAATCTACATTTTGGGAGCAATAAAAATCAGAAAATCAAGACTCATTCATATTTTATATAAAATTAAGTTTTCAAATTGTTTTTCTATTTAAATAATTTCTTTTTGTTCTCAATGTTTTAAATTTTTGAAACAAATTTAAATTAATTTGAAAAGTTAATTATATTAATTAATATATTAATTTAACTTTAAAATAAAAATAATTAATAAATTAATTGAAAAATTAAAACGAATTAAGAAATTATTGAATTAATCAATTCTGTAATTAAATTTTAAAATATAATCAAACAATAGCGTTAATTGAACATTTTTATGTAATAATTTTTTCAGTGTAGCAAAAGGAAGAAAATCGATGATCCCTCATACTTCATTTAAAAAATCGATTTTTATATAAAAAATTGAAAACCAATTTTATACCAGAGCCATTATAGCAGAAAGGGCACAATTCTATAATATGTAATAATTGATATTTCCTACAGAAAAATTGTTTTTTTATTTATATAAAAAGTTTAAAAATCGATTTCTTAACTAAACCATAGCAAATAGAGAGAAAAAAAGTTGCCACAATTATATAAACGATTGTATTTAATAACATATTTCATTATTTTTATACCCTTCAACACCATAAGTGGCTGGAGTATTATGAGTTTGTGCACAAAAATGTTGGTAGAATACTAACCTTTAAGTATACTAATCGATTCAGAATTACTTTCTGAGTTGAAACTAGTTATTATTGGACCATTATTTCACCTGGACCCCATACAAAGATCCTCTCGGAATAGGGATTTAATATTTTAATAAAGTTTGGCACAAATAAGTTTTATATAACTATTAAGATCGATCCATATTTGATCCATAATAAAACCCTCTTCCGAAAATCCGATATACAAGGAGAAAGCAAAGTGCCAAATTTTATTTGTATCAGTTCATAATTGATTTCCGGGAATGACCTTAAAGTGCATAAATCCCATTTAAATTTGAATATCAGTATAATATAATGTATACATAAGGTATGCGGTCAAATAAAACATAACATATTTTTATAAATAAAAGATGAACGAAATAAGTTAGGATTAAAACCAATTCAAGCACTTGTTGCATTTCTTCTACAGATTTTTCTGATATAGCATTTTATATAAAAATTAATTGCTAACTACATTATTTTAAATTTTTTTAGGTATGACTTCTGAAAGAAAAGATCTAAAAGGCTTTTTCTCTTTATAAGAATTTAGAAAGAAAATATCTAAAAGGCTTTTTCTCTTTATAAGAATTTAAATTAATAATCACAATTGAGCACTGTTGTTGCTATCTTAAATTGCTTTTAACTTGGATTCAATTCCTTTACAATTGCCAAAATTGGGACTAAAATAACATTCCCAATTCTGGGAGCTTCTACTGCAATGACAAGATTCTAAATCTGGCCAGAAAAAGTTAAAACATAGTTGCATGTCACGCGTGTCATTAATGTCTTTTTATAACATTCTTTGTTATGATTATTCGAGTTTATTTGGACTACAGAAGCAAAACAATGAAATGTCTTGTCCCATTTTGAGTAAACTTGTCATACAACAAACATTTTTGTAAATTTTTATTTTATCGATAATAATCAGAACCAGTTTGTCTCTTATTCAGTATACCTTGAAACATGAGAAAAGTCATCAATAACTTATGTTCTCCAGGCTAATACAAAATTCAAAATATTTTTTATTATTGGGGAACTTTGATAATTCTTTGCCACGGAGTAATTCTCAGCATTGTTATTTATTTTTTTTAGCTTTGATTGATTAAAACTTAGGCATAGCTTTAATATGGCTCATATTTGATTTTGAAGAAATGAGCACAAAGTGCCATTATGCGGCCGAACATTCATTTCTGTGACTTTTTCTGAACTAATTTTCATTTCATTCTTTAAGTCCTTGTTAAGCTATTTTATTACCCTGAAATGCAATATTTTGGTCAAAATGTATTCAACCAACACTTTCTAGTAATTAAAAAAAAAAAAAAAATAAATAAATAAAAATAAGAAAAAAATATACAAATTTTATTTTGTAAATTTTTCTTTGACTGTCATCCTCATGTGGACAAATGGCCGGATTTCAAGAATTCGATCTGCTGTAAAATCTGATATGCATCTAGAAGATATTGTAATCAAGAAAGATATTTAAAATTAACGGCAGTAAGAATTATTACGAATATTTTGTGTTATGTTTTATTCGAACGCACACTTTATGTTTTATAGAAATATGTCACATATATATAATGGTGTAGGGTATCATATGGTCTGGCTTGACAGACTATAACTTTCTTAATTGTTAATGTTGCAGTTGCCTGTGGCCATACACAATCATGTTTTATTTGTTCATCTGCGTTTTTGTTTTTAAATTTTTTTACAGCAACTGGTGGTATAATCTCCTTTACATACATAATTTTCTCGATATGAATGTTATTTGTTGCTCATGGACCTGGTATTTAGCATGTGAAATGCAATATTTTATTTTATTCACTGGATTGTTGCATGTGTATGTTAAAAAGCCAATTGCAGCGAAAATAATATTTGTCACATTAGTACTGGGATTTGTGGTCACCGGTTGGATTTGTAATTTTTGCAATGGAATAACATTTGAGTAAGTATAACTAAAAGCTTCAAATAATACTCAATACCTACATACTTCTCATATTGATGTCAGTTAATGAAGTAGCAAATTGTTGTTTTAATATAAATACATATGTACATATAACAGCAAAATTCGAAAACTAAAAATAAACTTTAAACTCTTAGAACTACTACAGGTAACCCTCGATTTACGTGGGTTGTTGGGACTGCAGAAAGTACGCGTAATTTAAAAACGCTTAAACCAAAATTCAGAATAAATACAAAATTATATTTTAATTTATGCGGTATGTAGAAATACAGCATAAATTAAAGCACTAAATAATTGAAAAATATTAGTTTGGGACCTAAAAATCGCGGTAAACTAAAACACATGAAATTATTTATTTTTTATATTGGTTCCAACGATTTTCTATATTTCCACACATTTTTATTTACTATCATAACATTATTTATTAATTGATTTAAAATATTATGAATATGCTTCAGTGGATTTAGAATCACCTGATGAAGATTCTCCTTAAATTAATTAATATTGTGTGAATGCCATTGATAGCAAAAAATTGCATTTAGGTTGTTTCAAGCAACCACAATTTTTTAAAAAATTATTTTTATTTTGCTTAAACACTATTTTGCTAATCTATATATATATATATATATTTATACTATTTTCCTCTAAATAATATCGAAATTCCTTTGTTTTGGATCCTTTTATTTTAATATTTTCTTAAAATAATCTATTTTTTCAATAACCATTTCGGCACCTCATTCGGTACATATTACTGTATTTCGTGCAATTGTAGATTTGTCATTATTGTTTAAAAACATTGCATCAAGTTCGTATTTCAAGAAATGTTTACTATTAATGAATAGTGTTACAAGGAAATCGCGTAAATCAAGGGTTACCTGTACTTTAGTTTGATACTAGAACCACAAATAAACATTAACAAGAAAAAAATTAACCAAAATGAAAAAACTACCATCATATTTCCCATAACTAAATATACTTATGTATTTATATATAAACCATCAATTTGGGGAAACCTTTCTAACCAACATTTTTATTTATTCTTTCAACATTTAATTTGACAGAATTGATGTTATCTACAGTACACTCAATCAGTTATATGTCAAGCCGTGGGTTCGCATACCACCGTATTTAGGTGGTGCAACAATGGGTTGGTTAATCCACATACTGCAGCAACGTCAACAGCATCAACAGCAAACCATACAAAAAAGACAATTGCAACAAACAGAAGAATATCATCAAACCGAACAACATGTCAATGTAATAACAGATACTTATCATCTACAGCATCAACAACATCAACAACATGAACAAAATGTTCCAACATTTTGTCGTAAAACATTTTGGATTATTTGCATTGTTCTCTATGTAACAACGAATTTTATGAGCTACTGGCGCTCAACACCCTCTTGGGTGGTGGCGACAATTATGTCCATAGGTAAATTGCTTTTCGCACTTTGCATCGGTGGTGTCATCATCATGTGTGCTTGTGGTCGCGGTGGCTATTTTAATGCGTTACTGAGTGCGAGACCATTTTTGTTTTTGAATAAATTTTGTTTCAGCATTTATATGCTGGCTCCTGTTGTTGTTGTGGCCATGTTTGGTTTACGCAACGAACCCACCAACTTTACCGAAGTCGGTTCGGGAGCCGATTTTTTTACCGTCATCGTTTTATCCATAATGTCAGCATTTTTAATGTTGATTTTGGTGGAGATGCCAATGCAACGTATCGCAAATCGTTTGCTAAAACAAAAGAAATCGTAAATGAGAAGGAACATATGTATGTACGTATGTATGTATGTATTTATGTATGTATTTATGTATGTATGTATTTATGTATATATATATATATATATATATATATATATATATATGTATATGTATGTATGTTGTTTTATATTGATTAATAGATTTTATTTATCATCTAAAGCATTTGTGTAAGTTTTTTACACACTATATCATAATATCATAGCAATGATGTAATTTATTATATGAGATTTAGACAATTTTAATACCAAAATTTAAATAAACATTTCATATCAATGAGATTTCAACTAAATTACCTGTCTTAATTATTTTTTTTAAGAATAATTCATAAACATATTTATATAATGTTATTTTGTTATGTTATATTGAAAACTAAAAATAATAAAATATAATTTTTTTTTTGTTAAATGCGTTTATGTTTACTTTCCGAATTTCCTCTACAATATAGGCAGTAATCTAAATCTTAAATCCAGGAAATACAAAGATAAACGTTTGAAATACATTTGGCTCATTTACTTCAAGAATGCCCTAGTCAAAAAATGAAATTTTTGAGTTAATGTTAATCAAGCTTTTTTGCCTTTAGTTTTCGATGCGATTTCTGCAAAAACAGTATTTTTTGAATTATAACGTTATGTGTGCAGCGGTGGTCAAAACATTTCTAACTGGGTAAAAATTATTGTAAGTTTTGTTTTAATAAAAACGACCTAGAAGATATCAAATAACAATTTTAAAAATTCCGACATATCTCTTTAGATTTTGAGATATCCCCAAAAATATTTCAAATCAATTTTAGAATTTAAGATTAATTTAGAAAGCAGAAAAAGATAACCTTTTATCTATATTATTTTCATATATATTTATGTACTTATGATATATATATATATATATATATATATATATATAGGATTTTTTTTGTTTTCAAATGAAAAGAAAAAATATTTTAAGATTTTTATTTTTTACTTTTAAACAATATAACCCTGCAAGAATTTAGTGAAGTTTTTCGAAATAGCTCACTTCTTCGCCACTCTTAGAAGTGCAATAGAAGATTTCTCTCAATTTTCCAACAACAAAATATATTAGCATACGAATTGAATCTTCTAAACGTAACTTCTTTAATCACTATTAGAATTTGTTACAGTTACAGTTATCCAAAAACGAAAACATTATTTTTCAACACCTTTGCTAGCGTTTGGAAGATTGTCTTTTATCAATCCACATAATCTGTCGAATTTGGTACTCTAAGATGATTAGTAGTAGAACGTGCAAAACTTTACAAAAACAACACACATTAGGTTCGAAATTTTATCATAAAATCATGATTTTGGTGATTGTTTATATTTCATAATAGGGAAAAGATCAAGTAGAAACAATATAATTTTGCTTAGTAAAAATATAAATTTTGAAGTGATTAGAATGAAAAAATATTGACACTAACTAAAATTATTTATGTAAGCTCATATTGAAACAAAAAATTCGTAAGTTTTACTTATAAAAGGAAAATTAAGAAAATAAGGTAAGCGTTTATCATAATTTAAAAGAAAATATCAATATTTCAACTAGTTCTGGGCAAGCGAATACATTTAGGAAAACATTTTCATTTTCTATATAATTAAAATATGTTATTAATAATTTGAGGGCCAGAACATGGACAGAAAATTTTGTTTGATATAAAATTCTTAATAACCTAAACAACATTTTTTAAAAGTGTGAGAGTTTGACTTATATATGACAGGCCCGCAGCACAAGTCGCTAATTTTCAGAATAATTTTATATAGAACAAAAAATTAAAAATATATTAAAAATTGGATTTTACAAGTCTATTCTGAGGAAGATTAAAATTTGTAGATACAGCAATCAAAATTTTGGGAATGCATCCTTTTAGAGTATCCGAAAAATATTTTAGCAGAGCTGAATTTTTGCATTTTAAATTTGAAAGGGAATTTATTATTTTCAAAATTTTATTTATTATTTTCAAAATTTTAAATAAAATTTAAAAAAAAAGAATTCAAACGTTTTGTTGTTATTAAAAATTTTGAAGAAATTGTTTTGTTGTTGTAATGCTTGAAATGCGGAGTAGATTGTCGTAACTTCTGGTTAAGTAGCGGTATTTATTTCTGAGTTTAAAAAATCTTAAATATTGGCAAAAATGATTGAAAAAATTTACATGGCCAAGATGAGATTTAAATAATGATTTAAAATGGTACATCAGCATTAAAATTTGTAACATAGCATGGAAATGGTTAAAATACCATGTAATCTTTAATAAAGAGAATACCCTTTATAAAAATAGAAACATTTGAAAGATAAATTAGAGGAAATTTGTTATAAATATTGTAGTCAGCTATTTGTTCAGCGAGAAAGTATGATTTTAAGAAAGTATATGGTGTTCGCCTTATAACAAGTGTAATTGTTTTTCTGTAGCAAAACTAGCGATTTTAGAAAAAAATTAACTAAAAAAATTTTATTTATTTTAGTTACATAGAAAATTCAATACAAAATTAAAATAAATGATAATGTATTCTTGTAATATTTAGAAATCGTATATGGTATCACTGAAAAACATGTTGGAAATATTGAATTACACTTTTTTATAATGCGAACATCATAACCTTTCTAAAAATCATACATTGTTGCCGAACATACTAATAATTGCAGAAAATTTTGTAAATATTCTAATAGATGTTAAATGTTAATTTGAATTCAAAATCTTTTTGTGTAATTAATTTCATTGTTTTCTGTAATAAATACAAGAAAATGTTATTTTTGTTATTTAAAAAATAAATTAGAATATGAATAATTATTCTTATTTTATTATATATTTTATATATTTTATTTATTTATTATATATAACTACATTCATTGAAAGAAACAAATATTCTTTTCTAATTTTGTACTTAAAATATTTCTTAGTATTCTTTTTTAATTTAATTATTTTTTTATGTTATGTTATGTTATATTTTTGTGCAATTAATTTAATTTTAAAATGTAAATATTACTGGCAATATTATTTCAAAAATTTTATGCAAAATAGTTTTAAAATTCTTTATATATTTTCTATCGAAAGTGCAACTACATCGGCACACCGTGAAATTGATATGTATCGCTTTTACTATCGAATTCTAATATAGTTAGAGATAGCATCTCTTGAGTAACGCTTTAGTGGAGATTGGAAGATTTGAATTAGGATTTTTTTATTAGACACTTTTTACTGCGTTATAGTAGATCTTAATACGTGACGTACAAAATTCACTAAAGCGTTACGAATTCTGATCTACTTAGTAACACTGTTCGGGAAGAAATGTGCCACTAAGAGATAGTTCCTTTTGAGTAACTCTTTTGGGGATTTGAAGAGTCGAATTAGCACCTTTCATTATATGCGTTTTACTTGACATTCAATACTGACTAAAGGGTTACTCAAAAGGAGCTATCGCTTAGTGGCATAGTTCTTTCCGAACGGTGTTACTAAGTAGATCAGAATTCGATAGTAAAAGCGACGCATATCAACTTCCCGGTGTGTCGATATAGTTACGCTTTCGATTGAAAATGTTTGCAGGGAAATATCATGTATTCAAATTTGTATTAATATGTATAGGAATTGGATACTTTATTAATATGTGGGTAAGCTATTTTTTAATCAACTTCTTGATAAGGTTTGACATGCAATGTATGTGTTTAGATAAATCTAATGAATACTTTAAAATATTTGTGCATAGATTACATGAAAGTTAATTTGAAGCGAAAGATTCAATTAGAAGTTTAAAATTCTAGTTCTTGCAACTACAAAATATTTTTTCCCTTAAGTGCCTGTCCTGAATATCTCTCGTTTTACGTATACTACACAGAAAAAATAAAATTTCATATTCTAATACTAAATTTATAAAAATCAGTGATGGATGGACTATCACTGAATTAATAAGATCAAGTATTCAAACTCGTAAATGTTTTATTAAAAAAAAAAAAAAGAAAAAAAATAATTTTTTTCTTATTAAAATATTTTTCTATTTATAAATTTGAATATTTAAATTTTTTCATAAGATTTAATATATTTTTTTAAGTAAAACAATGAATATAATATTTATAAAAATATAGATTTTTATTAAAAGTTTTATTGGTTCAACAATAAATATTGTTTGAATATCTAATAAAAAATATTCAAACAATATTTTTTATTACTTATTTATTAAATATAATTTATTAAAACTTCTAATAAAAATTTATATTTTTTTTAGATATTGCAATTATTTTTTTAAATTAAATTGCGAAAAAAATAATCATCTAATATTTGTTTCAATTCGGTATAGGATTCATGAAAGAATACATGTATATGAGGTGTAATGGTGGTATTTTATACAGTTAGTAAAAATGATGAGGAAATAAATAATAGTGTGTTTTAATATACATGCATACATATATTTAAAAAAACAAAACAATAAGAAAATCCTGATCCTTTGACGCTTCTTTCACATTATATAAATTACCAAATCATCAGTCAAAATTTGACATTGGTTCCAATTGACAACAACTTACTTAAATGTGGTTTTGATATCTAAAAAAGATGATTTGGAGATTGGCTCAAAGTCTTCAGGTATGCAAAAAGTGCTTGTAGGATTGTTGCATGTAAATCAAACAACAGTTTCCAATTAGGTGCCATGGGAGCAGAAGTCAAGAGACGACTTAGCACGTCTGAAATGCACTACAAAACCGATTTGTTACAGGTGGTGAAAAGTTAATCCATTATGATAATTCAAAACGCAAAAAATCGTTTGTTAAGGACGGATAACCTCGAAAATCCAAATGAAACGACCACGGGAGAACACAATCATTTCGTTTGAAGAGAGCATAGAACGAAAAACTGTTCGGATATTTCTAAACTAACTCACAAGATAATATTGATAAGGGATAATAAAACAATATTACTTACGTATAGATATTTTATGAGATAAAATACATTTATAAAAAATACATAGGAAAATCTATAATAGGGATAACTTACCTCCGAATGTCTTCAAATGTTGAATTTCATATTTTTTGATTTCCTCATTTTTATAATTTTATTTTTTATTTTACTTTTTTATTTTATATTTTATTTTACATAAAATTGTTTTTGTTTTGCGTATTGGTTTTAAAATCAATTTATTAAAAAATTTGATAATCTTTTTCATCAAATCTTATTTACAAACAAATAATGATTTATTAAAAAATATTTTAGCCATAATTTTTTCTGTGTGACTTTTAAATTATATTTTAGATTTATTTTACTTAGTTCCAATAAATTTTCAGATATTCCTTGAACATATCTTTCTGACTGAAATTTTGCGAATTCTCTAGTTACCACTTTATATAACTAATTGCAGTAAAAGCATCAATACAATTTTCTATTATAGCGTTTATACGTTTGTTAAGCGTTTATACGAACCTCTTACTCGCAAATAAAAATATTGCGATATGAAAATTATGCCGTATAAACGGTGAGTTAATATTTTATTTACAAGTTAGTAACTCACGAAAAATAATAGTGATTACTGAAACTAATTGCAAATAAAGCGTACGACGTTGCCACTTTCTTTTACGCTCATAGAAATTTCTATGACAATAGTTGTATTTTTCCCATCCGGCATGATAAATAAATAGTGAGTTATTTATTTGCAAGTTATTTTTATTTGCAATAATCGTACGTATAAACGTAATATATGAGAACATAGTCAAATGTGTCATTTATGTGTTTTCCAATACTTATTTGGATTCGCTCGGAAAGTCACCACCTTTCATTCCAAAGTTTATACCTGTTATTCATTATTGACAAATAAGCGACCAACACAGATTAATTAGCACATAAACCTAATAAATAACACATAAACATGGCATGTTTATCAATTTCAATAATGCAAATAAATGCAATAGACTTAAAATCATTTTATGATTTTGATTTCTTGTTTAAAAAAATAAAAATCATAGATAGATTTTTATTTTTTGTGAGAGGAAATAAAAATCACAACTTAAGTTTCATTTAAAAATTATCAATAATTGTTATTTGAAATTCATAAAATAAAAATTAGAAATAATTTTTATTTCTGAGAAATAAAATAGAAATTAAAAATAAAAGTTTATTTCTCAATGGCTTAAATAATGTAATAGCAAATGTTATCGCGTGCTCAGGATATTTTTAAATAATTTCTTTCATATTGATTTTTTTGATCCAGAAGTACACAAATAATAATTATTTTTGGTCTCTAGTATTTATTCGAAATTTGTCTTATTCAACATTTCTAAATTAATTTTTCCTTTGTTTTTCATAATTTCGAATTTTAAGATATCAAAAAACTGAATATATATATATATTAGGATAAAGTATTTATTTTATGTTTTATTTGGAGCATACTTTCTGGTATAAAATTAAAAATGTATGAAAAATTTAAGTAAGTTATTAGAGATAAAATTGAAGAAATTTTATAGGTTTTCTCCAGTTTGAAATAAGAAATCTTATTGTATTAATAACAAAAATGGCTTTGAAAATTGTTGCGTTACATATTTATAATAAATCTTAGTTAAACTCGAAATATTTTGGAAAAAATTCAAGGGCCCAGAATAATTATTATCACCATTTTCAAAATCAATAAAATTTCCACTTTAAGTTATTAAAAAATTGATTTATAATAATTATTGAATAATGTATGTATAAAGATGCACATAACTATTATTATTTAAATTTTGTTTTAAAAATGAACTGAAATAATTGATGAGTAAAAAATTATTTTTAATAATTATTATTCTTCGATAAAAATTTAATAACAATTATCGTCCTTACGCTAATAATTGCAATTTCATCGTCTGGAGCCTCAAATTATGTTAAGAAACCTAATTCAGCGCATGGTGTAACCAGTATAAGGTGACATTTTAGGATCAGCTGATTTCTTTTTTAGTGTAAGACTGAAATGCCATATTTTAATTACGTTTGCATGTATTGGTTTATTTACATATAAATTAAATTTTTTTTCGGTGGTGAAATTTGTATTCTTAATATAATAACAATAATATTAATAATAATAATAATAATAATAATAATAATAATAAAATTAAGAAAAAGTGCTGTACAGATTTATTTATTTTATTTCAATTACAAATTTCTTACAATTTATTCATATTATTTTTCAATTTTAATAATTATTATTTACAATTTGCACATGCTTTTTTTCTTTTGTTTGACGTTTCAGTCTTATTTAACCTAGTGTCTACATTAGGCAAATTTATATCAAAACAAACGTCAAAATCAGTGCGAATATATACGAGGTAACCTTAGTTAGACAGTTGATTATTATTTTGGTTGTTGCAGTTGTCAAACTGCATAAATAAAAAACAATAATGAATACGCCATATTGTTGTTTTTTGCAACTGTTGCCACCTCACACAAATTCGCGTTAAGTTTGACGTTTGTCATGATAAAAAAATCTCTAATGTAGACACTATGTAAGAGGAAGCGGCAATTTTCCACTTAAATAAGACTGAAACGTTATTGCATTGTTGTAGTTGTTGCTTTTGCTAAATTGTTGTACCATGATGCAGCATGCATATGTTGTTTTCATCAAATTTCAAAGAAAAAATACAAAAATAGTAATTATAAATAATATATATTATTTTTCTCATCCACATTTGTAATATTTCGATAGAAATATATTAATTGAAAGCAAATAACAATTAATACCGAAAAAAGTAAAAATAGCAAATTATAATAAGAATTTAAGAAATTCGCAATAAAAAAAATATAGGATACTATTTATCATTTTTTCTCTTACTAAGAAGCAGTGATATTCTGTCTGCATAGTAGTAACCCATTTGCTTTGGTAACAATAACAGCTATATATTGGTGAAAACTCTACCCGTGTTCATTGCCTATTGCTTTCATATTTTCGACAATTTCCACAATTTTAAAGACTTTTATATAGGACAAGTTGGAGATTTGACTTGTACTACATTTTTGTAGCACTACTTCTTATCTATAAAACATGATTGACTAATTTGCTCAACTAATTTGGTCGTCAATGGGTTAAAATTGTGACGTAATGAAAATGTTTCATTTTACTTTCTAGAGTATATCTAGTCTGTTAAACAAGTAACAGTGTTATAATTATAAAATATCATAATATATAAACCCAAAATTGGAAGATAACCGTGTTGTTTATTTGTCTTCAAAGTGCCAAAAAAAAGAACTTTTTGCATTATTTTAGTGACGTTTAAATATATTGCGAATATAGTACACTAAAACATAACAGGCGCACCCTATTTTTCTTAAAAGTTCAAAAATGAAAACGGTAAAAATTTAAAGTTTTTATACTTAATCTTAAAGCCGAATAAAATAAGTCATGTATCATTAACATTGATGTAAAAATCTTGATATTGATTTCAATTAAGTAAAGACATTTATATAAAAATAGTACGTATACTTAATATTATATATCGAGGGCTTATATTCAAAAAGGGTTATCTCAAACACACAATTTTTGCATTTTTATTTTTAGACTATTGTGAGGTTTGCGTAGTAGCTACTTGTATTTTTTTCACTTTGAAATTTTTATTTTGAAATATTCAAAAAATTTCAAATAAAATCTAACAAAATATTTGTGTTTTAATTTTTTTTTTATTTCAAGTTTAACAATCTTATCCCTAGTCTACACGTGTACATTTTTATGTTGACAATTGTCAAATTCTATCTCTCTTTAAAATGCTACATATGACCAATAAGAAATCTATTGCGCAATTTTTTTTTTTTTTTTTTTTTGTATATGTGTGTTTAAACATTTATTGCAACAAAAATTGTAATAATGTTTAAGATAAGCTGTCAAATTTAATGTTATTTATTTTAATATTTTGCTCTTTTTAACAAAAACGAGGTGCAAAATAAATTAATAATGTAAAAAAAAAAAAAAACGGAAAAGAATTAAAATTTTGGGTAAAAAAGAGCAATTTAAGATTTAAATTTTTCATGTACATATTCTTCACCCCTTAACAAAAAATTGGAAATAAATATTTGTTTTCGTTGTTCTGCCGACGTTATTTCTTATGTTAGGGAATAAAAATGTCTTCGTGTAGAAGTAGAGTTAGTGTTCAATTTATTTGCGTTTCCAAATTTTGGAAAATAAAATTTATTAAATTTAAAAAGAAAAAAAAAATAAATAAATTTATATTTCTATATACTTTTCATACATTTGATCAATAGATTTTGCGTTATAATGGATAAGAGTTATAAACTGGTGCATATTCCTGTAAACGCACATCAATTTTTTTAATCAATTTATAAAAATTGTGCCTAAAAAATGTTTAAATTATTTATTGACTTCACTTAAAAAATTGATAACAAAAAACTTAAAATTTACTTTTTTTTTTCATTGTAATTTTTGTAGTTTAATGCCATTTTTTATGGCATTTTCCTATATAGGCATTTAAACTAATGACTGAATTTAGCGTTATTAATAATGTGCAGCTGAACCTTTGTGTTGCATAAAAATTTGGTCTGGCATTGATTCGACTAATTTTTAGATTTGGAATACGCAATCTTCATTTATTTTCTCATTCATAAATGAGAGAAGAGCATCTTCCAACAGTTCATTATAAATTACACTGTTCATTTTAATTGGAAAAAAAAAATATTTTTGATTTTCCTGCAGCAGAAAAGGCTGCCCAAACCGTAACACTGCCTCCACTGAAATTGCATTTCGACATAGGAATTTCGTTTGACCTCAAATCATACCAATAGCAAGAATATGAATCGGGACCATCCAAATTAAATTCCTTTTCATCAGAAAAGATTACTTTATTCCACTCATCTGTCCATTCCATGTATTTGTGCGTAAATTTTAAACGACTTTACTTATGATGCTGTTTTAACATTGGCTTATATTTTCGTTTCTTCCATTTTATGTTGCCATCCGTTCGCAACATGTTTGGAAGTGAAAGGAAGGTCAAATTTATTTTCTATTTGTGTAGCATTTAATTTATTGCGGGTGGCTTCTTTTTTATTTTATTGATTTGCCGTTTGGTTAATTTTTGATTACCTTTTGTTGGTTTACGCACTCCGTATTTCTGCCGTTTCTTAAGAAAGCCTCGAATAACTCCTTCCGAACGGTTAATTTTTCGTCCAATTTCTCTGTTAGAACAGCCTTGATTACGAAAAAAATTCCTGGTCTGTAAGAAAAACAGAGATGTTGTCATTAGAAACTTACCTTAAGTGAAACAAATAACTGTTAAACATTTTTAATACGTTTTTTTTTCTAGACTGCGTTTATAGGAATATTCCACTGAAATGATCAAGAATATGTTCCGATTGCTAAATTAAACAAAAGCAGGAAACAAATATTTTTTACATAAAAAAGTACCGTTATATCGCGTGTTATTATAACAACACAACATTGTTTTTGGTTAAGAAAAACAAAAACTTTAAACGCGTTTATAGGAATATGCACCAGTGTATTAAATCATTTAAGGGCGTTTAATGAAATACGTATTTCTTTCGCCATTGAGTGATCTTGTGTGTGTATTAATGATACGTTTTCTTCAGATTCATATTTGGACTGTGTTTTAGACAAGAAAGGAACCAAAATTGGGAGGAAACTATTAATGTTCCCTTTCCATTGTTGTCCAAACAGGAGATTATTGTCTATATTAGGTTTGCTATGAGGAAAGCCATTACTTGAACCAATAAATTTTCAAAGACAAGGGAAATCAAAGCCATTGTGGGTAAAACCAGAGAGTATACACACAGAGACGAAACTCTAGGTTGACAATTGGAAAAAAATATCTTTTTTTTTCTGAGAAAAAATGTATTTTTATTTTTAGCAACAACAAAATATACTCGATTACATATATTTTGTTGTGGCATGAGTTAGGTTTTTGACAACCAACTTAGGTTTATGACAATTAGTTACGCCTCTTATTATTCTTTGGGTACAAAATCAATCAACACAGTACAAAATTCACAATACATGCAATATGCGTTATATTTTTTATCATCTGGTTTTAAAAAATTAAAAAACAAAAGTTAATTGCCTCAATATACCGGATACTATTTCGCCTTAAAAGATAAAAAGTCATTCTTTCATCAAAATTCAAAATTGTTAAAAAAATTTTAAAGATCATATTCTAAATTGTAATTGTTTTTGTTGTATTTTTCAAAATTCAATTTTATTTTTCAAAATTCTAAATCAACATGTAAAGAAAATAATTCTTTTTTTTATATATGATTTTTTTTATTATTTTTGTGTGTATATTGGGAATTTGAAATTTTCAAATTTATAACTAAAAAACAAAGAATTATTTAACCTCAGACAATAGGCTTGCTGTCGTTGATTGACCGTAAAATTTGGTAAGTCAGAAATTTAACCAAAAAATTCTACAAAGTTCAAATAAGGATATCATTGTGCATTATTCTTTGAATACACTGAAAAAGCAAATACTAATTTTAGTTTAAATTAGCAATTTTCTCCACTTAACAAAATATTATTTATAATTTTTGTTTTCATAATTTTCTTTTAAAAATGTTTGAATATTAACGCAATTTTTAAATTAGTACATAATATGTATTAAAATAGTTTTAGTATTGATTTTTTAACTTGACAAATTATGATAATAGTATTTGGTTACATTTACTATCATATACCAAAAAAATCATATCAATATCTATAGTTTTTACTCAGATATATGCAGTTAAATTTAACAAACTTTCTCACAAAAATTTTGAATAGAATTAAAATATTTTTAAAAGTAGCAACTTTAAAAATCCATAATTCACGCTACAGGCACTATCCAATATTCTAAGTGTTTTCCATAAGATATGATATGTTTATAAGTAAATACGAAAAAAAAAAAAAAATTACTTCAATTAATAGGCTTTCATTTTCGTATTTTTGTCGTTCCAATTTGGATAAATGTAACGCTGTGCGAGCAGAACCTCTTAAATTTTTTAGAAATTTATTACACGTCTACACGAAGAAATGTTTATTTCTTAATATTAGAAATAACGCCGGCAGAATAACGGGATAACAATTTTATTTCCAACTTTGTGTTAAGGGGTGAAGAAAACGTACATGAAAAATTTAGATGTTAAATTTCCCTTTTTTATTGAAAATTTAATTTTTTTTTGCATTTTTATTCTTTATTTTTCTTTTTAAAATAAAATCAATTCTTTTTGCACCTTTTTTCTGTTAAAAAGAGCAAAATTAAAAAAAAGAACAATAAATTTAACAGCTTATGTTAAACATTATTGATCAACTTTGTGTTTAAACAAATTGCGCAATAGATCTTTTATTGGTCCACACATAATATTTTAAAGAAGGATATAGCATTTGGCAATTGTCAACATAAAAATGTCTATGTGTAGACTGCGTTTCTAGACTTATCTATTTTCTTTTGCAGAAAGGTTTAACTCATTTTCTATATTTATCCTACCAATTGGATGCATACTTTTGTAACGCAAAATATTGATGTTTTGTAATATCAATGGGTATAGAATCTAACGGAACGAAGAAATGTACTATTTTTTTTACCGATCGTTGTAAATGAAACAATGTATTAGAAAAATAATAAATAAATATAAATATTTTAAGTAAAACGTTACAAAAGCATGGTGGCTACAAGGTGGATAAATATTTATGCGATTCAGTGTATGTTATAATAAACCACAAACAAGTACCAACAACAACCAAAATGATGTCACGACAAAGTTTTCAGTACTCGAATTCTGATAACTTTGTCTTGAAGCTACAGGAATACTGACAAATTCAGTTTGGAAGAGGCAAATTTTTATCTTGATAAAATTTTGATGTTTTTCTTCATAAAAATTGGTATAGTATAGACTCGACGACGTCTAACACACTAAATATTCTAGAAATTAGGTTATTTTTAAATTGTTTAAAATTCTTATTGGAATTCAACGAATCGTAATACTTAATTAAATAGTATATCTAATTAAAACAGCATGCACATATCGTTTGATGCCATTATATTCCCTATAACAACGCTAATCTACGATATAAATTTCAAATGAAAATTCAGAGTTTTTCCAATTTGATCAACGTTTTTGTATCTATCTTACAAAATAAATATTTTTTTATATTTTTTAGTGCAGAACCCTCTACCTCTATGAGTAATTATTCTAGTTTTTGAAAATTAAAATCTAACATATACAAATTCTGGCCAAAAAATATGAATCTGGCCAAAAAAGACTTTCACTATAATAGTTATCTTGTTTGGGTCTAACACTTCCCCTAGAACCGCCCGCCTTATTTTCATATCAGTTATGATTCTTAATAGGAAAATTAGTCCTAAACAATTTTAAAACTTTTGCTCGAATAGTTTTTCTTTTAAGAGATAAATAATTTTTACTCCAATAATAATTATTATTTTGTTTGTATGGGGGTACCATTCTCTCTGCTCCGATTCCAAAAAAGTAACTTATTTGAATTATGCTGGTATTTTAAATTATTAAATAGTTCAAAAATATTAAAAATCATATATTAAATGGTAATTAAATGTACATTTTACAATGCAAAACGCCCTATATCGTTATTTTATTGGTACACATTGAATATTTTAAAAGTGCAAAACTCTCTGTCCTTTTAAAATTGCCAATATTGTAAAATATTAAAAAAATATATATCTAAGATTTTATCGTGGTTTTAAATGAATAATGTAAAAGACATTTTTTTGAATACTTGCAAAATAAGAGAAATAAACAGTTTGTTTGCTCTCCTGAAAGTTTGTGTTTTTGGAGATAGAGGTTTTTGAATATAGACTCACGATATGTAATATTAAAACTATACTATTGTTAAAAAAATATATATTTACATTTATTTACAATATTGGACTCATTCGGTTTACATCCAAAAACATTTTTCTGTGGATAATTACTTTTGGTTTAGTTCACCATATTTGTGTGATGATCTAAATAAACCGTTTAGCGTTTAGTTTATCAAATTCAAGACTACCGGTTTTCAATGCCTCTAGTTCTTTTTCTGTTGTTGCAGTTCGTTGTTGTATATTTAAATTTTATTTCACCCTATTATATAGATTTAAAATTAGGATTCGAGGGGAAGTATAATAATTATCTATTTTTTATTTCCTTATATTATATTTTTTGGATATGTGTTTACCAAAAAGTTACAGTCTCTCGAAAGTAAGTTCCTACACCGATATCTAGTTTCAACGTAAATATTTTGAAATGCAATGGAAATTTGAATTTAAAATGGAAGTTTTAGTTGGAAACATTTCGCTAAAACTGGAAGTGCCTTATTTATGTGAGCCCATGTTTACATACATTCCCACAGTGGCAAATTTAGTTGTTAATTTAAAAAATCTCGTTAAACAAATTTAATCTGATTAAGCAAACATTAAACTAAATTCTTTTATTTAAAAGAAGTAACATACCTGCGTGCATGCAAACAATATTTTTCTATGAAGAATATTTTTTTTTTTTAATTTAACAGTTCCCACTGTCAATGTTGCCAGAAACTTTTGACAAAAAATCGTCATTTGAACGAAGAAAATATAATAATAATAATTTTGCTGTATAAATAACCAATTTATTATTTTATAAGATCTGACACACGATTAAAACCTCACTACTAAAAAATCAACTGAACGTTGTGAGTGTGAGTGCATATCTGGAGAATTACAACAGTATTCACAAAAAACTTTTAAATTTCAAATGCTTTTACAACAAATTGTTCATAAAACTTTTTACTCTAAAATGTATTTTAAATTTGAAATTGGTTTGTGAATACTGAAGTTAATGTATAAATCAAACCAGTTCTAATTATTTCTAATTGATTCGAATCACACCCTGTTTAAATATAAAACCATTTTCACACGCAAATATCCCTCAAGCAAAATAATACGAAAATGATACTAATTCGTATTGCTTACAAGAAATCTTTTATGGCCGCAATAATCATATTCGTATTGCGGAAGTTTCCCTCATCGAGAGAGATTGTGCGTCACAGACGATACATCTATGCAATAAGAAATTAATATTCTTGGAAGAAAAATATTGCTAGATAATCATCTAGGTGAAAAAAAGAAGATACTGCCAGATAATCTTCTCTAAGATATAGTAAATATATAGAAAAAGTTTCATAAAATTAATCTTGTAATAATATAATAAGGAAAACTCTTACATCTTGTAAAGTATGCATGCACATAAATCTTAACATCATAAAGCAAGAAAAATGAAACGCTTACATAAAATGTCCATTTTTTGCTAAAAGACAAATAAATTTCTTCAATAATTTTTCATTTTTGAACAATTTTTCGATAACTGAAAAAATATTGAAGAAATTTGTTTGTCTTTTAGCAAAAAATGGACATTTTATGTAAGCGTTTCAGTTTTCTTGCTTTCTTTCTATTGTGACTAAAAAATAAAAGTATTGCATTAATTTCTTCCAGGTGATATCAATGGGATATCATTAATTTATTGCGGAGGTTATAATAACATTATTGAAAAAGGGCGATATTTTGAGAATAAAAATAATAAAAAATCAAAATTTTATATATTTTTTGTCGTTTATTGCTCAATTTTCTTTAAACTGATAAAAATACAATATTAGAAAAATATTACTTTCATGATTTTCGTCCAAATAATAAAAAGATTCTATTGCGCAAATTTCTTCTAGGAAGATATTTTCCAAATGTTTCTATGGATAATGAAAGTTTTCCTAGAGATCAAAGAATTTTTCGTTAATATTTTGTAGAGACTCTTATTATGATATCACAAAATTAACTTTAGGCAAAAAGAATTTTAACAAAATAAATAAAATATGTCCCAATAAAACATAGAGCGATATGATAGCGAAAATGATATCATCTTAGATGGCCTTATAATATCATATTATATTGTAGAAACCGATATTATTATGATACCAAAATTTCGAAAAATTTGTCTTCAATAAAATAGAAAACATATACATTTGAAAGAGTTTCAAAATAAAAATGTTAAAATTAAAAAAATATTCAATAAAACCAATAAGAAATTTTGCTGGAATTCAAGTTGAAACTAAATGTAATTCAAATCCAGAGCTAAGCATTGAATTAAACTTGTATTACACTTTAATTCGATAGCGTTTTTAAGTAAAAAAAATAATAATTTAAGTTAAATTTATTTTACTTGAAAATTTGAAATTTTTTCAATCATGTTTCATGTTTAATTTTATATTTGAAATTTGAGTGCTTATTGGGAAAATACAAGAGCTGAGAATATATCATTAATTTAAATATTTTTGATGGTTCAACGAAACTTATTAGGTGCGTAATTGTAAAAATATATACCTAAGGAATGACCATGTTTACAAATATTCATCATGTATGATAATTTTTATATGTTTTATATTCATCTAGGATTTTTTCTTATTTTAGCAGATTATGTTTCTTTATAATTACCTTTAGTATAAATATTTAATTGCAAAAAGCATAATTTTTAGCATTAAAAAACCTTCAGAACAAACGTAGTCCATGATGATTTTACTACAGTAATTTTTCAAAATTACGAGCAGAAACGTACAGGCTGAAGCTGCTGCAAAAATCAAATCATTGGCTGCAAAACGCGCTGAAAATGTAAAGTCTGTCCGTTTCTGCTCGACGATGCGGGTTCGGATTTTTTAATCTCTAAAGGCTTTTTGGCTGACAATTTTGTCTACTTAATTTCCTTATTTTTATTTGTGGGTATCTCTTTAGTGACCGCTTGATCACTACCCTTAACAGCAATCTTGCAATGAAAAATAAAAAACAAGTAAGAAAGATATAGTCGGTCAATCCCTATCATATGATACCCCACACCATACCCCACGAATTTATGCACTTTAGTGTGACTCCAGAAAATGGGCTTATATGGGAGCTATGATAAATTATGTTGCGATCCTCATAAAATTTGTGACTGTAATTTCTACTTATATAGAACTTATTTATGTCGAATATAAACTTGATATTAACATTCGTATGGGATTTATGCAAGTTGAAGTGATTTTCGGAAGAAGATTTTATATGGGAGCTATGGTCAGTTATGGACCGATCTTCATGAAATTTGCCACAAGGATTGATACTTATACAAAACTTCCTTACACCGAATTTCATTAAAATATTGCTATATTTAAGGCATTTATGATCGTTAAACCCCTATTCCAGGAGGACATTTACATGGGGGCTAGGTGAAATAATGGACCGATCGACATAAATCAAGATTACCAGCACACTTGATTTTTAAATAATTTTGATAATAATTCAGCAGCATTTTTATTCGTGATTACAGCAATGTAAAAAATTTTGCCCGCTCGCTCTTAGTTTACGAGTTATGGGTACTTGAAGTTATAATATAAAAATGCAATTTTCTCCTTCCTCCTATACTGAATATGTACAATATGGGTAACATAGGAAAGGTCTTGAAGAGGCCTTTCGATTAATATATAAAATGTGCCAAATCATTAACCCACGGTGAGACAATATGATATTTTATTACTTTTTATTTTGGCTTTTTTTGCAAATGTACCATTATCTCAAAAATATATCGATATAATATGTATGTGATGTATATATATACATAAAATTATTTAGAGAACATTTCAAGCTTTCACCCCTAGCCCATTAAATAACAAAAATATAGCACTTTAAAAATTAATATTTATAAAAATTAATCCATTTTTACTAGTAATATATTTGTTAATATCAAAATTTAAAAATGTATAATAAGTCTTATTTCTTTATCATTTTTACAATTTTATGAAAAATTAAATAAAAAATTAAAATTATTTAAAAAGAATACCGGCACTTACAAAAATTTTTTGATTTCCAAAAAAGTTTACTCAGCGAAGCCGGTGTTCGACATACATAGAGAAGAAAGTCCTTTAGCCCGGCCGAAGGCCGGCTACACAGAGAAACCTTTATTAACATTAAAAAAATGTATTTTACCAACTGTGCTATAGTAACCTTGATTTGTTCCAAACAGTTTTTAACTCTTGTTCTAATTTTTTATCTATAATTCAAATAAAAATGTAAATTAAATAAATAAAATTACTTAGTAAATAGTAATTTTTTATTTATTTATTTTTGAGATTTAAAGACCTTTCCAATTATATCCGTATTATATATATGACTATAGGCCTTTTCAAAACCTTTCCAATGATATCCATATTACATATATAGTCATAAATTATGTTATTAACAATTATATTACGAGTAAAAATCGATTCATTTCTCCGAATATTAATTTTTAAAGTGCTATATTTTTGTTACTTAATGGACTAGGGGTGTAGCATAGAGATCATATGAAAGCTTGAAATGTTCTCTAAATGATTTGGTGTATTGTAGAGTACCGTTATATCGATATATTTTTGATATAACTTTACTTTTGTAAAAAAATTAAAATAAAAAGTAATACAATTTAATATTTTCTCATTATGGATTAATGATTTGACACATTTTATACATCAATCGAAAGGCCTTCTTAAGACTTTTCCAATGATACCCATATTGTTGATTTTCATTAAAGGAGGAAGAAGAAAATTGCATTCTTATATTCATAACTTAAAGTACCTATAACTCGAAAACTAACAGAGAGCGGAGAACAATTTTTATGTAATTTTTTATTAACTAAGAAGAGTGCTTTTGCCGAAAAGAAAATTTGTTGAAAAATCAACAGTGCTCTTGAGAGTCCTGTACTTTGTGCACAAGGTTTACATGGACAGCCAGCCAGACGGACGAACGGACAACGTTATATCGACTCAAAAAGTGATTTTGAGTTGATTGGTATACTTTAGGGTGGGCGTTGGATGATTTTTTCTGTGCGTTACAAATATCAGCACAAACGTATAATACCCCAACCACCTATGGTGGTGTGCGGTATAAATATTTATTTTTAATTTAAAATTCTTTATTAAAAACTTACCGTTTTGTCTTCAAAGGGATTTTTTAAACAACAAATTTTCATGCAGAAATAATATTAATATTTTTCCTTTTAAATTATTAAATATTATTTTACAAATATTTTATACCAAACAAAAAATCTTAACAATATTAACTAATTAATATTTAGTTCACGAAAACAATTTATACAATTTGTCATTGTTTTGATTCAACATGAAAAAAGCATTGGTAGAAAAACGTAAGCATTTTTTCCTTTTTAGATGGGGAAGATCATGGTACAAAAAGTAAGGTAACGACAACTCGACAACAACTACAACACAAAAAAATATGTATTTTGTTTTTGAATTGACATACGAAAGATTTTTCCGAAATACCGAAATCGATATCATAATTTCATTGAAAATTCAATATCATAAGGGCAGGTACACTTTAGTCCGTAAAAATTATCGTTTTAGATTCGAAAACGTTAAAATTATTGTTTTCGATTCGAAAACGATTATCATATGTGACAATTTTTATCACCTAGATGATATCGTTTCGATATGGTTTGTTGGGATATATGAATTTTATGGTAATATACCCCAACGATGAAGAGTATTGATATACTCTTCATCGTTTCCACTATAATTCGGTCTACACTACGGAACTATCCAATTTCAACTCGGCGAAAGATTGTCAACTCAGCAACAGCTGTATCAGCCGGAAGTTTTTTCCCTATGGAGTGCGCATTTATTGAAATCTTGTTGCAAATCTTTAAGAATCTTTGTCTTAGTGATTGAAACAAAAATCCTATTTTGTAGGAAAAATCCGGAAATTATATTTCCTTTAAAAAATCATCAAAAATATGATAAAATCATCATTCTGGCAATGCTACCCACTGTGCTGTTTAATTCCACATCTATAGACAACATTATTATTAGAAGTTTTTTGAAACTATTTCAGTATGATACTCGTAACAACAACTTTTTTGGGAGTAATCGAGGAAGTTTTTAATAAATGTAGAAATAATTTAAACCTTCCACACTCATCGCCCACTAAAAGTCACCATAATTTATCAACAAGTGGTGCATCCACCATTACTATCAATACCATCATCAGTGAAGAAGTACTAAATCAACATGAATTACAATAAAGCTGTATATGGGAAGAGTTTTTGATGTGTTTTCGTTTACGAGTATCTCTAAACTACGAGACTATTATGAGTTTAGAAAATTCAAATTCGAATTCAAAGTTTTTAACTCTCATGGCGGGTTTGTGCATTATTACCTGCTTGTGGATAACAATATTTCATGTTTCCTATGCTCTCTATGAAATTTCAAAATGGACCATTCATATTTGCCAAATTAGAAGCTTTTATTTTGCAACCACTTTTACAATCCTATTACTAAGTGGATGTTTTCTTTACAATGAGGTTTTTAAAATAGAAATATTTATATAAATGGAAATGATTAGATTCAAAATAATTATTTTATAGTTCTTTTCTTTTAGTAAGTTAATTGTTATCAAATTCTAACTTAATACAACAAATACAACGACAATCATGGTGGGACATTTGAAATTTTATACACGTACCTTAATGCTACGTTATATGCGATAATTTTATATTACGAGAGCGGATCAATAAGTCCGTGACTTTTCGAACTTCCCTCGTAGCTATATGAAATGCAACACTATTCTCATCAAGTACTACCTGTTAATAGACTACTGTCAATTTTTAAGCAAGTGTCGTCACTTACTTTGCGTTTAACAGCTGTTCTAGAAATGGAAAAAAGTGAATTTCGAGTGCTCATTGAACATTATTTTTTTGCAAAAAAAAAAAAAAAAGACCATCAATCAAACCAAAGAAAAGCTCAATAAATACTATGGGGACTCAGCAGCATCGATATCAATGGTAAAAAAGTAGTTTACTGACTTTCGTTGTACACAAGTACAAATGACGCTGAACGTTCTGGACGGCCAATTGAGGTCAGTACACCTGAAAATGTCGAAAAAATCTACGATATGGTGTTAGACGACCAAAGAGTAGAAGTGCGTGAGATTGTTGATGGCATCTCCGGGTGAACCTGGTAAGTTTGTCGGCCAATAAGGTAATGGCAACATGGTAATCCACATCGATTACCTTCAAAAGGGAAAACAATAAACGGCGAATATTATGCCAACTTATTAGAACGATTTAATGAGGATTTAAAAAGAAAACGACCCCATATGGCCAAGAAAAAAGTTCTTTTTCATCAAGATAATGCACGGGATGGCAAAACTCTATGAATTGGGATACGAATTGGTACCTCATCAGCCATATTCTTAGGATTTAACCGCTAGTGACTACTTCGTATTTCCAAACCTAAAGAAATGGCTCGGTGGAAAGAGATTCAGTTCCAACGTTGAAATTATTGACCAAACAAATCCCTCTTTTAAGGACCTCGAAAAATTATATTTTTAACGAAAAGTAAATGACGACACTTGCTCAAAATTTGACAGTAGTCTATTAACAGGTGGTACTTGATGAGAATAGTGTTGCATTTCGTATAACTGTGAGGGAAGTTCGAAGGGTCACTGACTTATTGAGCCGCCCTCGTATATCTATGAATGTATATATGTATGAACTTGAATATTAAATGTATTTTTTCACAGTTTAACTCCTGTAATGATTGCTACAATGTTATTGAGTACAATAATTTAGATTTTCTAAATATGAATACACCATTTCATGTGGGCGAAAATAGTGGTTTCTATTGCAAGACGTAAATATTCAGGCATTAATTTTTGTTTAATGGGTTATACGGGCCGCATGTCAATTTGTTTCTTTTTTAAGTTGTTTAGTATTTTATTCATGTCTTTTTTATGCACTTTGTATGTATCAAAATTCAATAATTGGATAATTAATCAATATATGTATGTATCTATGTATGTTTGTATGTATGTATGTATGTATGTGATCAATTATTTAACAATAAAAACTATCTTATACTAACGTTTTTATTGTGATTTAATAAAGACGACGGTAATTGCTACAATAATACTCATAGTGAAAATGTGCCTTACAAATAATAACACTGATAGGCAAAGAAAGCCCTCTATAAACAAAAATAGGTCGACCGCTAGGGTACTCTAAATCGATTTTCGAATAATCAAACAATCGACTTTTTGTTGAATAAAATAGAAAAGTCGAAACCGTCTTTTAGGTTTGGAAATTATAGACAAATCGACTTTCTTGTTGCCAGATAGTCGAAAATAGGCGGAAAAAGTCGAAAAAATTACTTTATTTAAAAGAAATAATTTCTTAGTAGTTATTATTTCAAAAATATCATAGCATAGATTGTCTGCTGATTTATCAATATACGTAAATATTTGATTCTGTTGGATATATTTTTTATTTTTTAAGTTTTTATAGTCAAAAGAGGCGAAAAATCTGGAAAATATCGTATAAAATCGAAAAGTCGAAAAAAGTTGAAAATAGTCGAAAAATCGAAAAAAGTCAATAATTCCAAAATTGGAAAAAGTCGAAAAATCAATTATTTAAAAAATTAAGAATGTCTAATTTTTCCAACTTATCGACCATATGGAATTTGACGTGCTAAACAAAAATCTGCTTTCAATTTATTTTCTATCACATACTGATATTTTTTTTTTTATGGGAATGACTATTACAACTTGATAACGGTTTATCCAATTAAAATAAATTTAGATAATTTCAAGTTATCTTAACACTATACTATCCGCTCAGTAGTTTCGAAGTTATTCGGAAATTAGTGGCGAAAAAAATCAATTTTAAAATTTCAAAAATTATTTTTTATTTTTTATCATAAAACTAGATATGTTACGAATAAATAAGCTATATATAAGTAATATTGATGAACAAGTGATTTTATCAGTGTTGCCAGGGGTAGCTTGGAAAAAGTTACAGGGTTTTGTCAAAAAAAGTTAAAATTTTTTCTAAAAAGTTACTTTTACAGAATTTGAAAAAGTAAATGCCCAATAGAAATTTATATTCTATTCAAAATTTGGAAGAAATAATGCAAAAATTTGGGTATAAATCAAAATCACCAGCAAGCATACTTGATTTTTAAATGATGTTTTTAATGATTCAGTAGTACTCTTAATTAAAGTAATGTAAAAATTGTTGACCGCTCGCTCATAGTTCACGAGTTATGGGGCTCAAAATTTTAGAATATCTTTGTTAATGCACGCACTAACATAACTTTTTGATTTCTTAAAAAGTTTATTCAGC
The DNA here is from genome assembly GCA_932274085.1 of Protocalliphora azurea. Classification (NCBI taxonomy): domain Eukaryota; kingdom Metazoa; phylum Arthropoda; class Insecta; order Diptera; family Calliphoridae; genus Protocalliphora; species Protocalliphora azurea. The sequence continues at coordinate 93,967,012 of OW026521.1, read as the reverse complement.
GAAGTGTTCGATATACATAGAGTCAAAAGCCTTTGAGCCCGGCCGAAATCCGGCAACATAGAGAAACTCTTATTAATGTTAAAAAAAAATATTTTAATTTAACAGTGCTGGAATCTTGATTTGTTCCAAAATTTGCTTTAGAAGGTTCATATTTTTTAGTGTTCAGCCGGTTACAATGATCTGATTTTATAAGTTTTGTTGGCGAAATATTCCCTAAACATATTAATTTTAAAATACCTATTGCTTTATATACCCTACACCACCATAGGTGGTTTGGGTATTATGCGTTTCTGCTTGTTTTTAACGCATACAAAAAGTTATCCAACACCCACCTTAAAATATCCCCCCGGAATAGAGTTTAAACACTCAAAAATGCCTTAAAAATAAGAATCTTTTAATGAAATTCGGTACAAAAAAGTACTGTATAAGTACTAAATTTTATGAAGATCGTTCCACAATTGACAATAGCTCCTATATAAACCCCACTTCCGAAAGTCACTTTAACGTGCATAATTCCTATACGAATGTAAATATCAAGTTAATATTTGACACAAATAAGTTTTGTGTAAGTTGAAATAACACTGCCAAATTTTATGAGTATCGGTCCATAATTTATCATAGCTCCCTTATAAACCCACTTCTAGGAATCGCCCTAAAGTGCATAATATCATCTAGATGTTAGTATCAACGTATTATTCTGTATTTGTATATTTTATTTTACATTTAAAAAATTGACCACAGGTGTAATATAAGTCCCCTTTCAAAATTTTTATGCTCGTACACAATGGTGTAGGGTATAATATAGTCTTGTTATCAAGAAGAATAGCTGTCTAAATTTTTCGTGAAGAAAACTTTTCAAATTAGAAAATACTTTTAAGAAATCAGTTGTGTCCCTTCAGACCAAAATATGGGGCCTTCTAAAGGTTAACTATGGTTTAAAAATATTGTTGTTTAAAATCAAATGAAATATTTTAATTTATATAACAAAGACACTAATTTCTTAAGTGTGATAATTCTCATCTGGATATTTTTTTATATGACGAAAACTTCACGAAATTTTTCATTTACACAAATTTAGTTTTTAATCAATTCAAGAGCACATTACTTACAGCTTTTGCACTGAGTCTTTCTCAAAAACTTAACTTAGACTTAAAAAAATACTATTTTATATTTTAGATTCTTATAGTGTTTTTACTTTTTATATAATTTTGTGGACCGAAGATTTATTAAAAAAAAAAAACGAAATATGTAATACCTAGTCTACATTAGGCAAATTTATATCAAAACAAACGTCAAAATCAGTGCGAATAACCTTAGTTAAACAGTTGATTATTATTTTGGTTGTTACAGTTGTCAAACTGCATATATAAAAAACAATAATGAATACGCCATATTGTTGTTTTTGTGCAACTGTTGACACTTTCCACAAATTTGCGTTAAGTTTGACGTTTGTCTTGATAAAAAAATCTCTAATGTAGACACTATGTAATTTCATCTGCCATGAAAATAAAGAGATTGCCACGTACCAGAAAAGAACATATTTCAAATTTTGATCTCTTTAACAGAAGCGATGTGATAGGAGGCAAATTTTTTGAGAAAGTCGCAAAAAACTTTCAAATGTTGGCAAATATGTGCATGATCCATATACGTGTATGAATAATTTTTATACATAGTATTTAATTTTATTGAGGGGAATACAAGTTACGAAAATGCGGTTAAAAACAAAAAATTATACATGCTACGTGGAGCGTTGAAAAGTTACGAAAAATGACAAATGCAACCAAATGGCAACACTGGATTTTATTTAAAATTAACTTAAGAAATCTGTAGTAAAACCTTTATATTTAATATTAAGTATACGTAGGTGTAGCATTTTTTATATAAGTGTCTTACTTAATTGTGAATAAAATTAAGATTTGTGCATCAGTTTTGATGATATATTATAAGATTTATGATTAGGTATAAAAAATTTAACATTTTTACCGTTTTAATATATATTTTTTTCAATTTGCATTAACAAATTTTTTTCGACACTATAGTCACCGAAATAAAGATAGGTTCACCAATAAAAATAAATTTATTGCGTTCAAAATTGCTATATATAATTTTTTTCAACTTCAGAGTTATGCAGTATAAAAATATAAAGTCTATTAAAATTTTTTGGAGTTTTTTCTGTACTAAATAGGTACAAAATTTTTCACTTTTTTCATTTTTGAGAGCGAAATGATGATAAGTGATTTTAATGGTATTTTCACGTAAAATTTGAAAAAGGAAAATTAATAAAATTGTTATCTAGTTATTTGACAGCATATAATTTCTAATAACAATTGATTTCATTAAAAATTTTTTGTGAAAGCTGAGAGCCAATTTTACAAATTATACGAACAAATCTATTTTTTAAAAGAAATACAAAGAAAAAGTTAACTCTTCTTACACATTTTTTAGTGATTGGTGGTATGATTATCAATCGGTTCTCTACAAAATGGGATCTTATAAAATCCCTATTTGGCAATAACTAAATGATAATAATAATAATAATAATAATACAAATGATTTTTTCCATATTCTTTCATTTATCTTCATGTTTTTTTAATAAATAGGACACACAATTTTTTCTTTGAAAACCCATTTTTTCTAAGTTCAGTAAAATCCATTTGCGCTTAGTTTACTTCATGAATCCTTCTGGAATATACGAAAAACCAATGTTGATTTTATTATGATGAAAAAATTCATCGCTAAGGGTTGCTATTAAAAAAAAAAAAAAATCTTTGTTTTTTGGTTCAAATTCAAATGTGAATTTGAATGTGGTTATTTTTATTTAAAATTCATCTTAAGTTTAGGTTTTTTTGGTGATATACAAATATTTATGCATTTTATATACTATACCACTATTTAAGAACATTAAATATTAAAACAGAACACTTTTTTGTAGTCTTTCTTTTAAAAATTGGTTTTCCTCGAATAACTTCAACAATTTACTCACAGCTTCCACAAAAAAAAAATTTTAATATCAATTAAAATCAAAAGTAATTACAACGTGTTGTCAAATAACTAAATGACAATTTTAATCACTTTCTTTCATATTTACTTGAAAATTGCATTAAAATCCCAATGAACCTATTATTATTTCTCTCTCATAGATTAAAAAACGAAAAATGTTTGTATTTAATGCAGAAGCAACTCAAAGAAACTTTTTTAAAAGACTTTATAATTTGAATGATAAAAAAATTATATATGAACAGAAACACAAAACTTAACATTCGACTAAAATTTATTTAGTATTTTTTTTTTCTTAACTCATCGACAGTGCTTTGAAAGAATTGAAAGCAATACTTTAGCGTTTAAAATCCGTTGACATGAATCACTTTTTCGAGGCGGCTCAAAATTTATCGCGGTTTAAAGTTGAAAATTAAAAAAAAATATTAAAATTTAAAATTTCACTTCATTTACATAAATAAACATTGTGAAAAAATATTTTATCATTATTATCTGAGTTACACGGAAAAATATTTTTTTTTTTTTTAATAATTTATATACACTGCCTGCCACTTGAATAAGGAATCACATTTCTTTTAACTTTAACTAAGTATATCAGGAAGGCTATGATTTTAGTTTTTATTCAAAATGGGACGTGGTAAGGCTCTTAATAACTCTGAAAATGAAAAAATTCTGATTTTGAAATCTCAGGGTCAGAATCCGGTCCAAATAGCCAAAAGCATTAATAGAGGAAAGACTGTTGTGTACAATTATTTAAATAACGTGGAAAGATATGGAAAAAACATGAAAGGGCGGAAAAAAATGGCAACAACTCCAAACGAAAAACGAAAAATTCTTAGAATTGCATCAAATTCTGCCATTACGGTATCAAAAATACGAGCAAAAAGTGGAGCCAGTGCCAGTCTAAGAACAGTGCACTGTACTTTAAAGTTGTGCCCATACATAGTCCGACGAAAACTTCAAAAAAACCACCACTTAATGAAAAACGCAAATCACAATTTCTACAGTTTGCCAAAAATACTATGACATGGTCCGACAAATGATTTAAAGTTGTATTTGCCGATGAAAACAAGTTTAATATTGATGGTCCCGACGGGTATAACTATTACTTCCATGACCTAAATAAGGAGGAATTATTTTTGAGCCGCAGACACAGCCGAGAGGGCGGAAGAATGGTATGGGGTGCCATTTCGTATTATGGTACCATAGAATTGGTTTTTTATCCAACAAAATGACTGCAACTTACAAAAACATTCTGGAGGAAACATTTCTAAAATTTAATGATTTCTTTGGACCCATACCTTGGGCGTACCAACACGACAACGCTCCGATTCATACCGCCAGAGCAGTAAAACAATGGATTAATCAACAAGGTGTTCAACTTTTTGATTTGCCCCCATATTCACCAGACTTGAATCCAATGGAAAATGTCTGCAAGAAAAGTTTATGAAGGAGGAAAATAATTTGAGGCTATGGAATCCTTAAAGGATGCAATAACGGAAGCATGGAGTTCAATTTCGCTAAATTACTTAGAGTCATTATACAAGTCGATGCCAAATCGCATTTTTGAGGTTATTTCTAAAAATGGTGGCAGTACTCATTACTAATTGAAGATAATAACTTTCATTTTTATAACCTAAAATTTAAAAATAAATTACAGTTTGCTTAGTTTTAAAACATTCCTTATTCAAGTGACACATGAAAATGTACCACAGAAATACATGTCTTTAAATAAATGCATAATTTTAGTATAACAAAATATGTATATTTTTTTATTTCTTCAGGAAACCAAAGCCAATACTGTGAAATTTGGTTGCGTAAAAAATTATTTTTTTCTGAACTTTAGTTTAGGAGATATACTTAATTAAAGTTAAAACAATGTGATTTCTTATTCAAGTGGCAGGCACTTATATTTATATATATATATATATATATATATATATATATATATATATATATATATATATATATATATATATATATATATATATATATATATAATTTTAAATATACATGTTGAATATATTTGAAATTCAAGTTTTGTAAATTGATTTTTGTACTGAGGAGTACATATTATTGCTTTTCGAGAAGATTTCTATGGGTGTAGATGGTCTAGTGAAAGTGTTCTAAATTACCAATCCTCAAGCCATGGTTCGTATCCTCGTACAATCCATTTGAATTTTGTTTTAATATGGACATAATTTTTGTGAAAAAATAAGTTTGACAAGTAAACCTGAGTATGTGAAATGTTTTTTCTTAAAATATTATCACAACTGTATTTGTGTTTTAGGTTTTCAAATGTAAATAATAAGATGGTATATCTTGTTTGGTGAAATTATGTCTTAGAGCCTCAAAGTTAAAAATTCTGAAAATTTTAAGATAGTTAATTTATGTTTAAAATGTCTTATTCTAAGATATGTTTTTCGAAAAAAAAGAATGTTGGTTGAAAACTGAAAATGAATTTACAATTCTACATATCTCTACTTTATTCAGCTCTTTAACACAGATGGTCTGAGCGATCTTTATAAGTCATATGCCCAAGGAGTTTTCGGGTACTATTTATGTTACAAAATTTCCGATGTCATGATTAACACCAGTTTACAAATATTATGTATATTTCTAGATTAAAGAAGAAATTTTGAAAGAGTTATTTTAAATATGTTTATATATTTATGAAATATAGATTTTGTGAAGGGTACAAAAGATCTTGCCCAGCGAAATATAACACTTCCACTTGTTTTTACTTGATTTTTTTATCTTTTCTGACATTTGGTCGTGTTTTTTTTGTTACATCCTAAATTCAGTATCCCTTTTAAATTCTACACGATATACGTAGATTTTTTATTTTTAAAACTATTTCCAAATACACTATAGAAAAATAACTAGAAGCCTTTTAGACAACTCTATATATATATATATATATATATATATATATACATATGTATATTTTTTTTGGTAACGTTTTATTTATATATTGAATATGCCTTTTTAAGGCCTCACAATATGTATTTAAATCCTAAAACTAAACACTAAAGACTAACTGATCTCTAAGGACAGCATAGTTGGGTGAATAACTGATCCTCCTACTAACGGGGTGGAAAATCTACGAAGCCTTGAATTTGATTGAATTTCAGTAATTACTGGCTTTGTCCCATAATTGAGTGTCATATATTTAAATTAATGATGCGATTTTTGGCACAATTGTGCCACTTTTTAATACTATCAATAACGTGTTTTAAAGATGATTTTATAACGACATAATTTTTGAGATTACGAAAATGTATTTTTATCCATGAATTCAAAAAACTTCGTAATTTTTGATAATTTTTGATTTTAGAATAAATTTTGACAAAACCTTGCTATTGAGTCACAATTTTATAGTTTTTAAGCCGCGTCTTGGATGTGCCCAAGCAAAATATGTTTAGATAAAGGTATAAACTGGAGTAAGTCTTCCAATATGCTTTATATAATCCTATGACATTTTTTAGCAATCAAAAATGCTGAAGTAAAATCTTAAATTTTCAAAAATTCGTTAAAATTTTTGCAATAAAATATTTTGATGTGCCACCCCGACCATGCGACGGTAAAGCAAAAAAAAAAAAAACTCAATTCACGCAGGAAACCGATTTTCTGAAAGTAGTCCTGGAGTGTGCAAAAAGTTCATGCTTATTTTTTCAAGATTTGAAGGGACCCAACTATATTATTCACAAGGGCACATTAATGAGATACGTTACAAATGAAGCAGACTTATCTCGTTTATGAATATATGACATCAATTTGAATTTTCATGGAGAGGCGCATATAGAGTGACCAAAAAGTATAAAAATATTGAAAAGCTGAAATTTTGGCCTCATAGTTTACCATCGTATAAATTTTGATCAAATAGCGATAGAGCCATAATGTATAAAATAATATTGTTCATCACACTTTTCCAATTTTTTTTACTTTGAAGAACTGTAACTAATAACGATGAAGACCGTGAAGCACAAAACTTTGCAATTTGATTGCTTTTAGTGCTACTAATATAATGGATTTGCCATATTTCCAAAAAAGAAAACATGTTTGAATAATTGAGACATTAACACGGTTTCATTAATTTTAAAAATTTAGTACTTTTGCTAATTGGAGAACCTATCTTTTAAACCGTATTCCAGAATAGGACTAACTAATGAAGTAAATTACCTCTTCGTCACATAAGGATCAGTGAATGCTTTTGACTGCCGGTTTATATAACTTCAAACTCATATGCCTTGTACACAGTCATTATTATATGATTATTGAAGTTGAGATTCCTATCAAAATTTCTCTACTTGATAAAGTTAGAAATAGCTTTACATAACCTGCATTAGGATTTTGCAATGTTGAATGGAATTATAAAGATCATTTATAAAAAGTTTTAAAGTTCATTTCTGTGTTTTTTGGTTTAGAAGATTCGTGGGGATCAATAAAAATACAGTTTTTTTTACATTGTAAACGTTTGAAGGTTCAAAAAGTGCGAAATTAATCATTTCTGTTATTTTTTTAGTAGAGCAGAATGTGACTCATTCTTACTCACATAGAACAACATATCCTTAATTTCATATTTTAAGGTTAATTATTCAAAAGATTCAAAAAGTGTCATTTTGAAAAAAACTAAAAAGTCATCTTTTGTGGATTCTCATTTATTAGTTTAAAAATACCCTCTTATAGATTCTCATTGAGTTAGAACCACGCATCTTCAATTTCCTGTCGATAGCTTCAATATTAAAAACTATAATAGAATATTATAGGAAATTCAAAAAGTACACTTAGAAGATCGAAAAAATACCACAAAAAGTGGATTGTCACTCATTTAGGACCATGTATCATTAGTTCTTGTATCTAGGGAAATTATTAGAAAAAATTCAAAACGTACTACAAAGTCCCCTCTTGTGGATTCTAATTCACTTAGGACTATGTATCTTTAGTTTAATGTTTCTATATTAATTATTACAAAAAATTTAAAAAGAACCATTTGAAAAACAAAAAAGTGAATTCTCACTTATTTGGGACCATGTATTTTCAATTTCTTGTAGTTTTCTTGTAGCTAAGTTTAATATTATAGGAAATTCGAAAAGTAATATTAGAAGAACAAAAAAGTACCAAAAAGTCCCATATAGGAACTCATGCACTTAAGACCACTTATATATATTTAATTTCTAGTTTCTATGACAATATTATAGAAAATTCAAAAAGTACCATTAGGAAAACGAAAAAGCAGCACAAAGGCCCTTCTTACTCACATAGGACTATGTATCTTTAATTTCGTGAAACGAAAAAGTTTCAAAATGTTCCTTCATATATGCTGTCATTTACTACGGGCCACGCAATGTTTTTAAGTTCATAGTATGCTAAATAAAGAAAATACATTTAAAGGAACGAAAAATTACCAGCAAGTCCAGCTTTTTGAGGATTGTAAAACACACACATACACACACACACATATATATATATATATACTTTCCATTTTTCGTTGTGAAACAGATCCGTTTAGCTTGAATTTTCTAAATGCTCTTAGTGTTTAAATTTGCATGGCACAGATATGGCTCAAACGATATAAATCTCCTTTCAATTATTTAAAAAAAATATGGTTTACAAAATATACCAAACTATTTTCCCTAATTTGGTCCTATCTATGTCTTGGCACCCGATTCCAAATAACGTTTCGTTACCTTATTTTGTACGGACCAATCCTTCCAATTGTATCGAAATTGTCTTAATGGGTTTGTAAAAAATTTTATTTCCTGTTTTTACACCTTTTTGATACTTTTTTTCCTCATGGATGTGGCAAAAATTGTATCCCAATGAATTTTAATATTGTAGCGGATGTAAATCTTATTTCAATATTTACTGGTTTAAAAATAAAAAGTTGTCAAATATTTATAACAAAGAGTTCAAAATATAGCAAATGGAATCTTTATGATAGAAAGATGAAGCCTATTGAAATTGGTTATGATCGGCCCTCTATGAAATTCGGCACGAATAAGTTTTATATAAGTATAAATCGGTTTGCCAAATTTCAGGAAGATCGGTCAATAAATTAGAAAAGCTCCTATATAAACCTATCTTTCGAAAATCACTTTATCGTACATAATTCCTATAACGTAGTTGTTATTTGACACAAATAAGTTTTATATAAGTAGAAATCACAGTGACAAATTTCATGAGATCGGCCTATAATTGATCATTACTCTTAAATAAGTCACATTTCCGGAAATCACCCTAAAGTAAATACATAAATAATATATACGAGTAATAAGAGTGATTCCATGCCAAAACGGACAGCAATTGAATTTGACAGTTCCGATTTGATTGAAATTCACTACAGACTTTGGCTATTGGAAGTGTTTCTCAGATCATAAACTTTAAGACTCATGGTCCTTTCCTGTACAAAAATATGACGTTTTGAAAAAAAAAAATCTAAAAACTTCACAAAGTACTTGTTTAATTGATAATAACTTCAAAATTACGTTATATGTCAAATATATAATATTGATAAAACTCTTCTCCGTATACGTGCAAAATTTCAAGGATAATTAATTAAGAAGACATGGGTAGGGAGAGCTTTTATCATTTTTGCCTCATTTCTTTGGAATTTCCAAAAAGTTCCTTTCACATGTTACAGTGTCTGCTTGCCAAATTTTAAGAAAACCAGTTGATTAGTTAAGAAGATATAGGGAGAGGAAGCTTTACTCCTCTTGCCGTATTTCCCGTCCTAAATAATAAAAATTATAGACTATAGTTCCTTCCAAATGTTAAACTATTTCCCTGCCAAAATTCAGGAAAACCAATTTATTAGTTAAGAAGATATAGGGAGGGAGAGCTTTTACCCCTTGTGGCCTATTTTACACCATCCAGCGATATGAAATATACTTTATTCTCATACCTAACAAATACAAACACCGCGTCTATCTACATTTCGTTTTAAAGGCGATATCTTTGTTTTTGAAATGATACTAAAATTAAAATTTTATTATGTATAGTTCACAAGTTATTAGTAATTAGATTATATTTTTATCCATAACTTCTAAACTAAATGTGTGTCCAGCTTGAAATCCTACAAGGTTAGGGAGAAGAGTTACGTCAACATTATATAATTTTTTTTTTAATTTCAAAAATATATTTTTTTGAAATTCAACACTTTTAATTTTTATATGTCCAATTTTGACCTTTGAACTTTTAATATAAATAAACTTAATGTCTTTGTCTTTCATATGAAACTGGAACCAAAGATCTACCTATACCTATATCTATTTAAGAAGTTTAAAGTTTTTTTTAGTTTTTCAAAACGTCATATTTTTGGACCAGAAATGGTCTAAAAGTTTATAATTTAAGAAACGCTTCCAATAGCCAATGTCTGCAGTGAATTTCATTAAAATCGGATATGTCAAATTCGAAAAAAGCAGTTTTCTATCCGTTTTGATATAGAATAACATATCATGCATATGCAGAAAAGTCACCAATCACCAAAATAATTTATTCAATTAAAAATTGTTTAAATTTGCACCTCTCACCAAAATGATTATGTGAATTACCAATAACTGTAAAAAATTAAAGGAAGAAAAAAATTTTCCAATTAAGAGATTTATTAAATTATGTAGATGATTCAATGAATTAAAAATTTAAATGAGAAAAAAAATGTAATTTATTTTATTCTACTATCTCTTTTATTTAATTTTTGCTTCAATATATTAATTGAATTTTGATGTAAAATGAAACAACAGTGTTAATTGAAAAATATAAGTTTACAATTTTTTCTCTGCAGTTATAAATTAAATATTACTTTATAGCAATAAAACTGTTTCTAATATTTTAGGAATTTTTAATATTTGGTCCCAATATTGTTCGGATAATATATAATAACAGAATGAAGTAATTGATTCATATGTACATCAACTGCACTAAACGGTTAAAATGGTTGCAATTTTACAATATTTACAAATAATATTCCACGATGTCTAAACTTCAAAATTAAAATTTTATAAAATTTCATCACCAAATTCATATTTTATATATAAACAGAAAAAATTGTTAAATATAACTTTATAATAAATTTGTTATTTAGTTTCAAATTTGAACTTAATAAATTTGTTAATTTATATAATTATTTTTTTAATAATTTATAAATTTAAGAAAGGCAATAAAAGAAATTTGATAAGCCTTTGAAAATCTCTAATAAGAAAGAAAATAAAAATAAACATAAACTCACATATATATAAAATATATATAAATAAAGTCCGCCTTCCTAATACTTTATCTGGGTGTTTTAACCCAATTGGACATAATAGAAAGCAAAGAACTAGTATTTATTATATGGTAGGTAAAATAATTCTATATAAGGAAGTATTGTAAATAGTTTGATAAGCTTTCAAAGTATTAGATATTATCATTAAATATTCCTCAAGTTATGTCATCTCATAAGATGAAAAGGGATCTCCCTTGAAATATATGTGTGGGTTTATAATTAAACATTTTGTAATTTTAAAATAAAAATGAATTATTATATTAATACAGTTGTAAACTCTGTTTCTATATTGGGAAAAACATTTTGAAATTTTGCAAATTCAGTTAATATGAGAATTGGGCCAATAAATATTTTAATTGATTTTAGGAAAAATTTCAATCATTATAGTAATTAATTTAATAAAAAATTTGCTTAAAATTTTGTAAAATATAAAATGTATTTAAACATGCTTTCCCAAAGAATTATAATCATTACTTTACACTTTCTTTGAGAAACAATGAGGAAGTAAGTTTAAGTAAAAAACATATTTATACAATGTTAACAATTTTGTTTTCTTATTTTAAAATTTATTAAATTTTTTACTTTTTAGTCCAATTAAATTATATATAGTTTTTTATAGCAACAGAAAGCTTATGAAAAGACACGTATTTTAATAGTTATGTATATAGAATATAGGTATAAAATTAGGTTTCTACGAATTCTTATAAAATTTTAATTATTTAAAATTTTTAAAAACAAAAAACTGCGTATCAGTGTAATTGTTTTTCAATTATATTGCACATATATTTTTCAAATATTTTTATGAAATCAAAAATAAAAAAAAAGCAAATGTTTATATAAGTATGTATGGAAATTTTTGGTCTAAAATATATTCGAAACTGGTCCAAAATTATAAAAAATTATATTATATCATATTATGAAATTATATTATATCATATTATAACAAAATTTTATACTTCTCCTTTAAAAGATATATGAATGAAAATATTAAAGAACTCAAAAAAGTACCTTTCCATTTTTTGATTCAGTTTGTGAAAGAATAACGCTGGCACAAACATTTTGAGAAATGGTAAATTAAAATTAAAATGCAATTTATTTTAAGTTGGAAAGTCTGTGAAAATAATTTTTTTTGAGTTGTTGTTATATGGTTCTTGCTGAGGTCAAGAGCAGATAAAATTTGTCATAACCGTGTAAGGCTCTAAACTTATTGTTTATTTAATTTCTTTACAGCAACTGGTGGTATAATCTCCTTTATGTACACAATTTTATTGAAATGAATGTCATGTGTTGTTCGTGGACCTGGTACTTATCATGTAAAATGTAAATATATTATTGTTGCTTGTGCATGTTAAAAAGCCTATAGCAACCAAAATAGTATTCGTCACATTAGCACTGGGAATTGTACTCAACAGTTGCATGTGTAATTTTGGCAATAAAATAACATTAGTGTTATAATATTACAAATATAGCTACAAAGACGCAATATATATATATATATATATATATATATATATAAATCAAAAATTTTCTTTAAGTTATTTGCACTGTTTTAGTTTTACCTCAAAGCTACATTTAACCAATATAAAACTAACCATCATTCCACGTACGCACATAAATACAAACATCATACATAAATACATATAGTATACCATCAACATGGGGAAACCTTTCTAACCAATATTTTCATTGATTCAGACAGAATAAATGTCATCTGCACTACACTCTATCAGTTGTATATCAATCAGTGGGTTCGCATACCACCGTATTTCGGTGGTGCAACAATGGGTTGGCTAATGAAAAGCAGCACCACACTAAATAACATGCCAATGTAACAACAGAAACTCTTCATTCACAGCATCATCGCCAAAAACAGCAAGAACGTAAAGAACATGTTGGCACATTTGGTCGTAAAACATTTTGCCTTTTTTGCATTTTAATCTTTGTGACAACAAATTATATGAGCTACAGGCGCTCAACGCCCTTTTGGGTGGTGGCGATAATTATGTCCATGGGTAAATTGCTTTTCGCGCTTGTTGTCGCGGTGTGCTATCTTAATGCGCTGCTAAGTGCGCGACCATTTTTGTTTTTGAATAAATTTTATTTCAGTATTTATTTGCTGTCTCCCGTTGCATTTTTATTGTTGATTTTGATTGAGTTGCCAATGTTGTTGTCAACCGAATTGAAAATCGTTTGCTTGAACAAAAGAAATCATGCCGAAAATATATATAATTTCAGATCAACAAGAGCAGAGGAAAAAGTGAAAGGTGCTTTTATAGGAATAGCATTTTCACCACTTCAATAGTGGAACTAAGTACTAGGTTGAATAAAGTAATTAGTATTTTTTATTAAAAAAATAAGAAAATAATAAAAAGAGTTTTAGCTAATTAATTAATAATTTCGATTTTAATTAGTTTTATTTTAATTTTTCAATCTCATTGCTGTAAAATGTTAATATTTTTTTTAAACAATACCCAGGAAAAAACTAGTTCCAGAATGTCACACTCAGAACTAGTTCAATAAAAGCGTCAGGTAACGGTTTTATAATCAGTATTTTAATGATTCTTTTTAATAATATTTTCATTTTTAGAATCAATTGTTATACTCTGTTTTTTTTTAATTTGTTGGATCTTTATGTTTTTCTTACACAATTCGAGGAAGTCTTGGGGAATCAGTAATTTACACTAAGAAGTGATGTACAAGTAATACGGAACTAGTTCTTAAGCTCTACTTCTCAAAACCAATCTTAAAGGCTAATTTACTATTGCAATACGGTTGTACTCCATAAGTGCCAGAATTGATTGTGACATCACTAGTTCCAAGGATGTTATTTAAATTATTCGGATACCGCATCAAATTTGATTAAATATTGTCCGTCTTGAGTTCGTTTGAGATCGTAATTTTGAAGATATGTTGATGAAAGTTTTCACGAATAATTATTTTAACGCTTGGAATAATAAAATTGGTTATGAGCGAATCACTATTTCATCTAGCCCCATACAAATGCCTCCGGAATATTGATGATGCTCATTAATGCTTTAAATATAGTAATATTCTAATGAAATTCGGTACAAATAAGTTTGATATATGTGAGTATAAAACAGTGTTCCAAATTTTGTGAGATCGGTCATAATTGATCATAGCTTCCATAAAACCCCACTTACGAAAACTACTTTAACGTGAATACATATTATACAAATATTAGTATTAAGATAATATTTGACACATAAGAGTCTTTTTCATAAGCAGAAAACACGGTGCCAAATTTTATTAGGATCGGTCCATAATTGATCATAGCTTCTATATAAGACCCTGTTCCAAAAAGCATTTTTACGTTTATAAATATCACTATCAAGATATTATTTGATAAAAACAAGCTTTATAAATTTATAAATCACTCTCCAAATTTATCAAGAATCGGTCTACAATTGACCACCGATTCTATAAAAGACACTTTCCGTAAATCACCTTTACGCATGTACATATATATTTGTGTAGGGTATCGTGTGATTTTAATTTGAAATCTAGAAAATTCTAACGAGGAATAGAAAATTTAAGATTTAAAATTAGAAATATTTTCAGTGACAAGATTATTATGTTATTAAAAAGTCGAATAAATGTATATTAAAGTGTTCCATTGAAAGAAATGTTGTAGGAAGACCACTCCTACGATGTGTATTAATAACCTGAATTTTGAAAAAAATATATCAATTTTTTTTTTTCATAATATACTAACATAACCGCATATGGACCGAAATTTGTAGTAAGAATTAAAAATTTTTTGATATTTATTTCGAAATAAACATCGAATCCTTTTTTGGACAAAATATACTAGACCTGTAATTTTTAATATCTGGTAGGGAAGAAAGACCTATTTTTAAAATTTGTTTAATATTTTTTTGTATTTCGCTCATCAGTACTTATCTTTTGAGTGGTTTTTTTTATCGGGATACTCTAATACATCGATTCTCACAAGCATCAAATATCAGACATTACAACTCGAGAACGACCCACCAGAATTTTTGTGGTATAAGTAAATAAGTCTAACATGTTTTGCAAAAAATATAAAATGTTAATCTTAATTGATACTGAAATCTAAAAATTAATGCATACATTTATATGCAAAGGAAATATTTTGAAATATTTGAAATAAATTAATTTTCAACAGAAAAATATTTAAAAAATTGTGCTTGATATCTTGTATTATTTTTAAATCAATCTCAAAAAATAAAGATAAAACTAAACCTTGGAAAATATAAAGCTAAACGTATTCAAATCATATTAAAAATGTAACATTCAGTGCAATTTTTAAATAATAACAAGTTTGGAAAAAATGTTTAGTCAGATTTACTTTTTCAGTTATAATTACTTTGCATTTTGTAGTTTTTTGACTCAAATCTATAAATCTTACTAATAACGGAACAGATTTCAACTATCAAACTTAAAAATCTATATTATTAAGCTTGAGATCCATATTTGAAGTATATTTAATAATTAGGTTTGAAATAGTGTTAATAATGAATACATTTTCTTTTGTTTGTTTGATTTTAAGTTACTCTGAATAAAACTGAGATTTATTTGGAATGGATATAACGCCAGCTCCAATTACGGACAATAATTGCTCTCACGAGCCTGTTTCGAAAATTTCCCTCGACCTTCGTACAGGAAGTTGGAATCCCAGAAGTTTATTCCTATTTCACACAAATGAGTTTTGTTTGGTACTCCATCATGATTACAAATTTGCTTTTTGTTTCTTCACCAACTATGTATTTAAAATAATTAAATATAACCCTAATAGAGGTAAAAAGAATGAATGTGGTCAATATCTACTGAAACAAACTTTAACTCTTCGTTTTGTTTATAAAGTTCTTAAACCTTTGAAGATATTTTATTTTATATCATTCTCATAGAAAAATTTTTGAAAATAGAATGAAATGGTCAACAGTTATGAAACTTTGACCGATTACATCTGACGATAACCTTTCACGAGAACTATACAATGTATATATATTTATATTCATTAAATAGACTTACACCTGTATCACACACATTCCTTTTACAAAAAATACGTAATATCTTTTATTACCTTTATTACGTAAGTAATTATATATGTTATTGTGAAATGATAAAGATTTGAAATCCGAAAAAAAATATTTATTTGAAAGCTTTGTTTTTTTTTATAAAGGGGAGAATTTTAGTACAATTTAGCAATAGTGCAGATTTAATAAATTTTTTTTTCAATTTTTTTTAATTCATTATCCACCAACATTTAATAATAAATGTAATTTATTTAATTAAAAATTTGCTTAAAATCTTACAAATATTAAATTAAATTCTCTCAACTGGTATTATCATTTTGATGATTGCAGCAAAATCAATCAAAATTTTAATTGATATCAACAATTTCGTGATTAAAATACAGTTTTAATTTTTTCTGTGAAAAAAAAAACTACTTAATATTAAATTTAAATTTAATTAAAAACAAACATGTTTGTATTAATCATAATTTTTCTTGAATGAAACAAATATAAAAATAAGAAATAACAAAAGTAGACACAAAAAAAATGTTTCTGGAGGCTGATAAATAGAAAAGTCTACAAATAAAATAAAAAATGTGTATCCATGGCTTATGAAGAAGTCCAGGGGTAAGTCATATAAAGAAAATAACCATTTTATTAAGATAATTATTGAAAAGAAATTTTAGTGTGTAGAAAAAGGTAAGCAAATGTAATGTTTATATATATTTTAAATTTTATATAAATTTAAAATTTTCATAATGATTGTTCTTTCTGCAAAGTTTTGTTATATGTCATTTAGAATATCCAACGTGGTTTGCTATACAAACCATCCCATACCCATAAAAGTTAGAGTATCACTAAACTATTTCTATGTAGGAAAACTTCATAACAATTTTATTGATGAACTGAATTCGGAAAAAATAAAAAAATGTTTAAAATGCATTTCAGCTCCAAAAGTAAAAGTTAAGTTTCGAGTTGTTTTTTTTTTTTCAAAATTGGTTTCAAAATTTTGTTCATTTTGAGCTTATACCCTTGTATAGTTACCTTGTAAAGTTACTAAGAAGTACGAAATTTTATAGTTCAATAAGAAACCATAAACCTTTTTGGGAAATGTATTAGAAAAGTGATGTTCAATTTCTGGCTGGAAAGAGAAGATAAATTTTAAAAGTAGTGTATATATATTTTTTCACATGTTAAAGTCATCAAAACGCATCGCTTTAGGGGTCTTCTTATATATATATACATACATATATATATATATATATATATATAAATATATATATATATATATATATATATATATATTATCGTGATACTCTATTATACATGGTCCGTATTCCATCAATATTACAACTTACACAACTTTTTGTAAAATAATATATGTAATTTCATAATAACTATTTATAATATAATATTATGCGTTTGTGCTGATGTTTATAACACATAGAAAAAGTTATCCAACACCCACCTTAAAGTACACCAATCGACTCAGAATCACTTTTCAAATCGATTTAACGATGTCCGTCTGTCTGCCTGGGTAGACGGCTAGCTGGCTATCCATGTAAACCTTTTGCACAAAGTACGGTTCGCAATTTTAAAGATAATTAAATAAAGTTTGGCATGTGGGACTTTTATGATACAAGGACGATGCCTGTTGAAATTGGTTGTGATCATTCCATTATTTCATCTAGCCCCATACAAATGTTCCGCCGGAATAGATTTTAAACACTCAAAAATGCCTTAAAAATAAGAATATTTTAATGAAATTCGGTGCAAAGAAGTATCAAAATTTGCAACAAATTTTATGAAGGTCGGTCCACAATTGACCATAACTCCTATATAAACCCCTATTCCGAAAATCACTTTAACGCGCATAAATCCCATACGAATGTTGGTATCAAGTTAGTATTCGACATAAATAAGTTTTATGTAAGTAGAAACAATATTACCAAATTTTTTGAGAATCGGTCCCATATAAATCCACCACCTGGAATCGCTCTAAAGTGTATGTGCCAAGTTTCATTTCAATTAGTTCTGTAGTTTAAAGATAAACTCAAGTTAAATAAAGTAAAAAATATTGTCACAAAAAATAGTGTAAAAAGGGTATGGCATCCAGTAAAAATCGAATTTAATAATGCTGGTAGCCTATTAAATATTTTTATTTCTAATCATATTGAGAAACGGGTTACAAAAACTTCGAACTTGAAAAGGCCATAAAACCGAAATTCGAACTATTTTTGAAAAAACCTTTGGGGGTTTTACGTTTCATTTTGCGTTGTAATTAATGAGGCAATTCTTTCTTGTTGCACTGTGTACAGTCGTTAAAGATGAGAATTTTTAGAAAGTGTCCAAAAATGGTATTTCAAAAATGTCGCAAAAAAAAACAGGGCCAACTACTACACATTTTAATTTTCAATAAAATAAATATTTATTATCAATCAATAAATTTATCTGCTATCAAATTATATTTACATTAACTTCTAAAAGTTATTGTATTAAAAATTTACATTTGAGACTCTTGCAACTGAAAACAAAGTATGTCATCTCATGCCATACAACGATGCTAACAAAAATGTTGAAACCTAGATGAAATATAAAAATTTATTGCATTGGCATTTCATGTTAAAATTTCGCCCACTAATTTGAAATGCTGATCGATAGCAATTGTGTACAATCGGAATCCAAGTGTCTACTGTTGCACCTTTTTGTGCGTTAATATTTCATGGTAACTGCAAATAAAAGCAAAAATAACGTCACGAAAGAAAGATAAAGCAAAAAAGTTTAGCCATCATCATGATCATCGTCATGATCTTTTTCTTACGCATCCATTATCTGCACAAAGCATTTGTTTCACACATACATACTAACTCACATGCAATATTTTATACGGGATGGATTTAGTTTTATAGTTATTATACAACAACGCCATCGATTATAATTTTTCTGTGAAATGATTACGATCTTTTATTTTCTTTTCTCTTCTCGTTTTTATTTGTGATCTATAGCAACAAAAAGAATTTCAAAATTCATTGGAATAAGGAAAAACCTGTTTGTAGCAGGTAGATTTGTAAAGATTTCTGTCTTTCCCTTAACGACAAGGGTCATAAAAATGAAACGACGATGGCCATAACTAAAATGATCCCTCTCAAATACAAATGCATACACACACTATAATGCTAGACATAAAAGAAGGATCAGGGATTTAAAAAAGAATCTATTGTATTTTCATTTCGGAGGGTTAGTTTTAAGGATAGACTATAGGAAAAATAAATCCCTTTAAAGAAAACACAGCATATGTACTATGTACGGACAGACAGACGGATGCTTTGATGCAAAAGAATTTCATTTGATGAACAGGTAGAATTTCATAACTACATACATACATATAAACATACATACATATGTATGTATGTTCTTAAAACAGTAAAAATAGATTTTGATGTTGAACGAAAATGTTAGTGATTTTAGATATTGTTTTGTGAAAGGAATCTAAGTTGATGCAGAGTACAAAGTTGCTTTGATTTCCAAAGGCAAATAGCGGCCTTTTGTTATAAGATCACTTTAATGAATTTGGTAGAATAATATATTTCATATATAAGAGACTTTTTATTGGGATAATTTGGTTTTGATGAAAAAATGTAGAAAGACCACTCAAACGATGCATATTGAAGAGCAGAATACAGAAAAAGTATTTAAAAAAATTTTAAAATAAATCTTTTAAATCGCTGGTACACTTAATCCCAAAAAAGTTTCGAGTTTTGTCTCGAAAAGGATATCAAAAAATTCGTAAATTTGAGCTTGTTATGATATATATTAACATATTTTCTTCGCAAAAATTTCGGTTCATAAGCTATACATCATGGGAGACAAAAGTTCGATATTTTTTTTCTTTTTTGCAATATAGATAAAAATTTCATATTTTTATTCCTTTTATAAGTAAAATATTGAACATTTCATTTGTAGTAATTATGGTCCATCATAATAAAGTTACCAAAAATGTTTTCACTAGAAAATGAAGCAAAATCCGAAATAATTTTTCACAAAAAAAATCACATATTTGAATAATTTTTGGAATAAGAAGTGGAGTAGTTCCCATATAAATTAAATATTAATTATCGCATATCTAAATAACTATTTCAGTGAAAGCCTTAACGTTGTATAAGAATAATTTTTATATCAATTTTCTCAGTCAAGATCCAGGGGAAGAGATAGCTCCCATAAAGGGGATGTGCTATTACAATGAAAGTTTTAAAATTGTGTTGAAATAACTCTCTTATTGAATTATAAGAATTGGGCAAGAGAATGGGGCAAGATAAAGGGTCCAATTTTCTTAAGCTATAAATTGGCATATAACTCTTTATTAAAGTGCATTAATTTGTATGAAGACAAAAAAAAAAAAATTGCAAATATACCTCCTAAAAATAAAAAGTGATATGTTATAAACTAACCCCCAAAATATTTCGATTAAATTATTTCGCTCTTTTGAGCTGGATCATTTTTAAATTATCTCCAAAAATACGGTATTCGATCAACAGTGTACACAATTTTTAATTCTTGGCAAAAAAAAAAAAAATTACAACATATAATAGACACATGTCGATTAATACATCATGAGCCAAAATTTTTTTATTTAGTTTTCTTTCTCGAAAAATTAAGATTTTTGTAAAATTTTCTATGATTTTTCTAAAATAGTAACTATTTTATTAGTATGAATAATTCAAATATTTTTCATAATAATATAGATTTTAAGGCATCATTGGAAACGGGTTATTAAATACTATTGATATACATACATATGTACTCATTTAACCCTTTGGTAACAAAAGTAATATATTAGGATTACCAGTTTATTATTGGTTAAATTAATTTTTGTGGCAAAAAATGATTAATTGAGAAAAATAAATGTCACCAGAAGCATCAATTTAAAGAAAATTAAATTAAAAAATTAATTAAAAAAACTATAAATTCATGCAAAGTAGTGACTACATTATAAAGACTTTTTTTTATTCGATTATTTGCACGATTTTAAAATAATTGATTACGTTATGCGACAAATTTTGGGTCATAGAATGTTGCCTCAATAATTCCAACGCGAATGATTATATTAATAAAATATCCAAAGGGTTTTGCAATGTTTAGTTCGATTTTATGGACTCTTAAACTTTGGATATTTTGGAGCACTTTTTTCATTATATGTGAAAATAAATAAAAAAATGAACATTTAAATTAGTAATTTTCATTGTATTTATTATTTTGGGTAATGTAAAGCTTCTTTAGGGCATTGTGCAAGATATTTATTAGACAAAAATTGCAAATAGATTTTTCCCATGATACCATCAAATGTAATATATGTTAAAAATGTGCGAAATGTATAAAATTACATGTTTATAGATAATATGAAAAAAAAAAAAATAATAATAAAATCTTAATATTCTGCGAATCAAAAGAGATGTCACAATTGTTTAAATAGACATTCCAGGCGTTAGTACGTATCATTTATATTTTGAAGTTAGTTTTCATATAATGAAAATTTTGATAATGCTATTAAAAGAAATCCGCACTTTTAGAGGTGTTTTAATAGTAATCCAGCTGACATAAATCAAAACATTCGGATCTTGTATTTGAGAATCATATAAGAACATACTAATTTTCATTTCTAGAGTGGTATATTTGCATTTTTTTTTTTTTTTTTTTTTTTTGTGATGCACTTTACTCTTTATACTTTCTTTGCACTATAAAGCAAAAATTTTAATTAGAATTATTTAAATAATAAAATAGAAGAACAAGTTATAACATAATATTTTCTTAGTTATTTTAGTTAATTTTAGCTTTTATTTTGCTCAAGGAAAATATAAATTTATTCGAATAAAATTAAAATTAACAAATTTAAATAATATTACAAAAACCATTCATATTATACCAAAATTAAAAAAAATGCAAAAAAAAAAACGAAAAAGGAGCATTTTATCCTTCAACCAAGCTTGCAGTAAATTAACATTTTTGTTGGAAACAAACAAATGGGGCCTCGTAAATTACATCTGAACATGATTGTTAGACGTCTTTCTTATGAAATGTTATCAAGATCGCCGTTTCACAAAAAAATTGATAATAAATATTTATGTATGTATCTCTTAAATTGCTGGTCCAATCGAAATGTAATGTATAGGAAAGGTTATAGAGGAGAACTTCAGCTTTCAGGCAAATGATCTTAGCATTGTGTAACTTTCTTAAGTATCGGCGACAATATTTATTAGTCGATCAACCATAGACCCTTGACTTTAGAGAGCAAACCTTCTAAGTTACGCACAGCATACATGCGTTTGAATAAGTGTATGAGTGTAATTGTATGTGTAAATTCCTTCAGCCTTTTTAAATTCCTTGCATTAATAATCATATTTAAGAGTGAGTGTGCAAGTATACAATACTCTCCTGTATTTATTTTACTGTAAATACCCTTGAAAAATAAAAATAAAAGAAAAAGGAAAGAAAAATAAGAGAAAAGTAAATATTTCAAATCATTTCACATCCTCGTCAATATCAGTTGTTTTTTCTATGTGTTTGGATGTTGAAATTTATTTTCAGTTGGTATATGTTACATACTGCTTTAGTTGTTGTTATGTTTATATATATATATTTTTTTTTTGTATACAGACGTACCCATGTACATATGTATGTACATATATACGCATATATTTATGTACATACATATATGAACATAAACCCTAGTGTCGGGCCTTTTGTTTTGTTGTTTTTAGATTTTTTTTTGGTTTCCTTTGTACTTACATTTCTTTATTATTATTTTTTTTGTTTCTTTTATTTTCTGTTTTGCTTTTTTTAAGAATTCTCAGAAATGTTAGGTCTTTACGAAAAGATCACAGTCTTTGCCAGGGTACCGTTTAAGTTTAAACAAACAGACATGCACTCACATACACCTACGGCTCAGTTAAGGTTAATTTACGAATACGTTGACTATAAGAATCTAGAGGATATCATTTAGGGATAGTTGAACATTTTTTAATTTTTGCTGAATTTGTATTTTTTTTAGTTTAGAAATAATTTTATTTTGAAACCGTTGATTTTATAGTAAATGTCATTAGAAGGTGTCATTTTATTGATATAGGTCTCAAAACGCACCGATTTATTTATGGTATGAGACCTCATAAAAGTTAATATGTTATTCACGCCTTAATGAATTTTAGATTAAAACTAAGAAAAACTGAGTTTTATGGTTATTATGATTAAAAAGAAAAATAGCATTATTTCATAAGTTAATTTAATTGTTTGTATTAATTTCTTTTTGGTCATAAATGCTAGTCAGAAAAATCTCTTCTATATATGTATGTAATTTCAAAATTAATTTGAAATTAATATTTTTAGATTTTCAAAAATCATTTTTTATTACGAACTTAATATAATTAGTTTCTATACTCCTAAATTGAGAAATGGTGATTTACATTCATATGACAACCCAAATTCTTGCCAGTTCTATGTAGGATTTGTCATTACTATATTACTAAAGCAATTTTACTAAATATATAAAATAAAATATAAAAATACAAAATAATGCATTGATACTAACATCTAGATGATTTATGCACTAAAGGGCAATTCTTGGAAGTGAGTTTATATTGGAGCTATGTCAAATTATGGAACGATTTTCATTAAATTTGGCAATGTTATTTTTACTTACATAAAACTTATTTGTGTCGAATATTAACTTGATACTAACAATCGTATGGAATTTATGGACCTTAAAATCATTATATGGGAGCTATGGTCAATTGTAGACCGATCTTCATAAAATTTGGTACAAAGATTGAAACTTGTACAGAACTTCTTTGCACCAAATTTCATTACAATATTCTTATTTTTAAGGCATTTTTGAGTGTTTAAACTATATTCCGGGGACATTTGTATGGAGGCTAGGTGAAATAATGGACCGGTCGCAACCAATTTCAATAGGCTTCGTCCTTGTGTAATAAAAGTTCCAGATTTAAAAAGTGATTCTGAGTCGATTGGTATACTTTAAGGTGGGTGTTGGATAACTTTTCCTATAAGTTACAAACATCAGCATAAACGCATAATACCCCAACCACCTATGGTGCCGTAGGGTATAAAAATATATATGTTAATATTAAAAATGTTTTCTATACCCATAGTAAATGGCATGCTGGGACTCGCAATAATTTATGAATTATTAAAATAATTGTCATAATAAATACGAAATATTTATTTTAATTTGTATTTTTTCGTTTATAATCAAACAGAAAAATCTTCAACTGCTTCCACAATTCATTCAATTTGGCAAGAATATATACATTAACTCGCAAATGCCGAGTTTTAGTATGATTTCCGCGATAGTTCGAGATTTACAATACTTCTATAATAAGATAAGTTGTCTTTACAAAAATACGATTATCTTCCAAAATATATAAGTTAAAACGTTCATTGAGTTTTATAGTTAAAGGTAATAAAAGGTAATTTTCGGATTAAACTATAAAAAAAATAACCAGAAACTTTTTATAACAATTTTAAAGAAGATTTTATAACGTTATCATTTTTGGGAATACGAAAATGCATTTTTGTTCCTAAATTCTGTAAACATCGTAATTTTTCAGGACGTCTTTGATTTTAGGATAAAAAATATGATTAAAACTTACTACTGAGGTACATTTTTATAGTTTTTACGCCGGGTCTTGGATGTGCCCAAGAAAAATGCGTTTAGATAAATATATCTCGTTTTCCACCAAAACTAATTTATTTTAACAGACAGTCTCCCAATTTTAAACATTCTTTTTGGCAATTACAAATTCTGAAATTAAATCCGAACATTTTGGTAAGTTTTCAAATAGAAGCTATAAATCTTTCGACCATAAGATGTTAAAGTCAAAAAAATCAATTTACACAAGCAACCGATTTTCTGAAAGTAGTCCAGAGAGTGTACACGGTAAAAAACTGCACTTTTTTAAAATTCATGCAAACTCTCTTATTGACGCACAGTGTCGTGAACTCATATAATTAGTGGCCAGAAATGAAAAGTGTTGTATTACGTTAATAAACTTTGGTGCATGTTAAAATAACGCTTAATTTTAATTTTGAAATTTGAATTTTGAATTTTTTCATTCAAAATTTGGTGAAAATCACTTTAAAATTTAATAAAATCCACAGAAACTGTCCGAATTCGATGAAATTTTGTACATGTCTTATGTGAGTAGTTACAATAGTCTGTGCAAAATGTTGATGATTTCTTACGAAGTACATGTCAAGCTCGAAAATGTCCTTGAAAGCGAAATCTATAAAAAGTTGAAAAGAACTATTAAACTGAATAACAAATTACTATATATTATATTTATAGTTAATAACCAAATTTGAAACAAGGACACATCAATTTGGTATATCCAGAAATATATTTTTATACATCTTTAGATTAAATCAAATTAAATCTATAAGGAGGAGAAAATAATTACATAAGTCAAGAATATATACATGAAATATACCAAAACTTTACTAAATGCCAAGTAGAAATGCGTTTTTACTTTATTTGATATGATAAAATCGAATTTTATTATCGAATTTTATTATTAAATCCTTTCAATTATTTTTTCTTTTAAATATTTTTATTATGTAAAATAGTAATTAAACCAAATATAAAATTTAGGAAAATTTTTATATTTGCATAATTCTGTTTAGTATTTATATTTATTAGTACCTTTTTATGCAGTTGAACAAACATATTGAATATCATTTGTATCATACAGTTCTATAACATGTTTCCATAATGTATGGCGTTGTTGATACCACAAGCTGATACATCCTCCTCCCACTTGTTAAGTCAAAACAATCAACAAATTATGCTTATATTTACCAACTATTCTCCATTTATTTATTTATTTACCTTAGTTTATGAAATATTTTACTTACATACTAAGCCTATGTTATTGTCCTTTAAATGTAAAGTTAACGAATACAAGTTTTTCAAATTTCTCCATTGATTCATGGAGAAATGATAATTTTTCCAATTTAATTTATTTTCCCTGATTTTATTTTAAGTTGTATTAAATAAAATTTGAAACTTTATTAGTTTTGTTTTAAATAATCTTTTAAAAATGTTATTACCTGCGTCCGAGTAGCTCTAAGTTGCTATGCTTGTACTATTTATTGAAAAATTGTATATTTTGAGCCTGTGCCGATATAGAAAATTATATAAAAAAAAAAAAAATTAAAGGGGGAGGAGAAAGTAACTTTTATGAAATCTAGACACTTGTGAAATTAATCCCTAAGAGTATTAAAAAAAGTCTTTTTTGAACTTTTTTAATTGTCTATTAAAATATTAACTTATTTAATAATAAGAATAATGATTAACACTAAAGTAACGGTAAATCAAATCCAACCTATGAATTTTATAAAAAATTCGTCTAATTATATTTTTATAATGTACTAACAATAATTTGTGCAGATTTAGGTATTTTTATAAACAATACTTAATATTAATTTTCTTTTAGCATTTGACTATTTTGCAATTTATTTCCAATAATTCAACCCTTAAAGGCATACCGTACCATATATCGTACATCACTTCCATCTAGTAATAATCTTAAACATCAAATTCAATCGTCGTGTAGTACAATTTAAAATCATGCAATCAATATTACTCTTCATAAAAATTTTATATTAGCTTTCTTGTGATTTGTTTTATTTGTCAGCAATCCTCCAAAGTTGTCGATTGAAATTTTTGAGCGAATTTCTTTTGAATGCATTGTGCTGTTTTTGGAATATTTATAATAAAATTAGATAAAATTATATAAGATTTTATATAATTTTTACATATTTTTCAATGTACCATGCATTTGGTACACTATGCATTTGGACATGAGGTTTATTATGTATATGCGTTCCTTAAAAATTTTTTATTATTGATATTGTTATTACTTATTTACACATGGAAATGCCTTCTATCGATGTAAAAAGTGCAATGCCGATGAGGTGGTGAATATACTTTATTATTACCCATTCGTTTTTGCTAACAGTAACCTTGGAGTAGGATAGCGATATGTTATTATGTTAATATGTATTAATCTACCGATTAATCAACTCGAATGTATACAGATATGAATATATGTAGTGAAACAGTTTTGTAGATATCGACACAATATTAGGAAATATTGGTATTTTTATTTTAAAAATATGTATCATAAAACCATGTCATATTAGCTAAAGAAAGATAAAGATATCAGAAAATGAGTAATAAAATATTTAGTCAAAATTTGTTATTATTCAATTTGATATTTTTAAACAAAATTTCACTAAAAAATAAAGAATTTAATAATTTTCCGAAATCCTTCAGTATGATTCAAACGTGAGTTCAAACGGTATTAAATGAAATAAACAAAGGGTATAGCTTATTTAAACGTACCTAAAATTATGAAAGGGGATATCATAAACATACGAGTATAATACCTTGTCCAAATTCCAACTTCATAAGATTATTAGAACATGATATTACACGGTCATTTATATTGTTGATATCTTTATAAAATTTGTTGTCTTAAATATTAATGATATATACATAAAGTGATAGCTAAATAAAAATAAATAAACCCGCATTTCTGTGGACTAAAAAGCATTACATTTTATTTAAATTTGTTTTTTTATTTTTAGTTTTTATTTCTTATTAAAATGACGTAACTATTCTTAAAAATTATAAAATATGGGTATATTAATTTTACTCTAGCTATCGTTTAATATATATATCATTAATATTGGTCGGGGATATATTTTGGAATTATCGACATAAATGACCGTGTAGTATCTTATTCAATTGTTATAGGGAGTTGAAATTTGGCTAATATTCTGTATGTATTGACGACACTTTTCACAATTTTAGGTAAGTTTAAATGTAGCATTTTTTACACAATCCTTTTACTGGAATTGAGTTAGTTAAATATTTGTGCAATCTACACTATCGACTTTTTCCGAAAGGGTCAATAAAGAGCAAATATTTACAATACTCGTTTAAAAAATTCACACAGTGACAATTGGCTTAACGCTCGTTCACAAGGCACAAATGCGATGATTGAAAGACTGCAACATGCCTAACTAAGGAGCCAATTTCCATCTATAAAATAAAAAATTTGTTGGCACTTATTGCTTTTATATACCATGTACACATATCTTGGGCGACCCATCCTACGGCTGCCTGGTAAAATCCTGGTGTTGTTGGTCTGTGATCTACGCAAAAAAATATGTCCGATTCGTCGCCATTTTTGTCTTCTAATTTCGAATTCAACTGGTGTTTTTCCTTTCCGAGACTAAAGTTGATCGTTGCAGATAGTATTCTACCAAGCGTAATTTTTGGCATTGACTCTCATGGCCTTGGTATTCGTTTATGGCTACAGTCATGAGAAGCGCATAAAGTATTTTCATCGCCTTAATATAAGTGAAAAACTGAGTTGTTTTGTTGGTCAACACACGATATAAATAATTAATTACATACATTTTTATTTTTAAAGATTTTCCAATAAAATCTAATAAATAAAGAAATTAATTCAAATAAATAATATTTCATTTCAAATGTGTAATAATGTACCATATATGGTACACATCAGAAAACGTTATTTTACGGATGTTTTGAAAAATTGGTGAATTTCTGAGAAAAATTAATGCCAAATTCGTGTCCAGCGAGCATTTTTGTGTTAGAATACTCATATTTCATGCATTTAAGGGTTAATACCAAACAAAAACTTTCAATTGGAACCCACATAACTTCTGAAAGAAACTACTTTTTTAGAAAATTCTTTTTGATTTTTCTGAAATGAAATGTCTTCTCTAAAATTACGTTACCAATTTTCTAAAATTTACCATGTATTTTTTTTAGTTTATTCCAAACTCACGACACAGATTGACGGGGGTACATTCATGGAATACATCAAAAATTAATCGGAATTACCTCGTTTATAAATACATATGTGGTTCGCACATACAGTGAAAAATGTCAAAATAGCTTAAACTTTGTTTTCAAAGTTTACCAATGTATATCTTTTGACCGAACAGCAATGGAGACATAATGTATGAACTAAATATTGTTTTTCTATATCTGGTGACCTATTCTCTTATACAACTCTAACACGAAAAATTTGAACTTGTGGGGAAAATATCAAAAATATGAAAAAACCCTGGATCGTTGTAATCAAATTTTTTGAAGAACTGTAACTAATAATAATAAAGACCATGGACCATAAAACTTAGCAAATTTAGTTGCTTATACTGCTTCCAATACACAGTGTTGCCAGGAGATGAGAAAAAAAGGGGATAAATTGAACTTTAAGAAAGGTCAAAAAAGGCTAAATGCCGCAAGAAATAAGGCCAGAAAAAAGTTAACATTTTTTTCTTTTTTAATTTAGAAACTTATTTTTCTCGTTCTCATTAGTTTTTGATATTTTTGTAAAGAAATTGTAATAAATTTATAAACAACCTCCAGCAATATGCCTCAATGAAAAATCGCCCGACAAAATCGCATACAAATTTGCATTATATTTCATATGAAAAATTACCTAATGTTTTGAAATGATTTTTTGTTACTTTTAATTAATAATTTCTTTTCGATTAAGTATTTCTAAATTTTTAGGTGATTTTTCGCATTAATAAGATTTTTTTAATTATTTTCATAAATAGTTTCTATGGTATTTTATTTATAATAATCGACTTAGTAACTCCACAAAATTAGTTAAGAGCATTTTCGCCGCTGGCGAAACATTGAGCATTAAATAATATCGTACATTGCGAAAAATTGTATTAAATTGTTGATACGATTACAATAGCATTTGAAATTGGTCGCGATATTTCGGTCGAAAGCTTTTATACAATTATGAAGTATGAAGTTAAGCTAAACTATAAGAAACATTTGATCGCTTTTGCATAGAGAATCTTTTTGAAATTACAAATTAATAAAACAATTAAATAATAATTCCAAAAATATCAAGCTTTCAAAATAATATAAAAAAATAGCAAAATTTAATAGAATGTTGAATTATTATCTAAAATTTATATTATCTGTTGATTTAATGTCTTTTTAATGCTCGCAACTTTTGAAATATTTTTTATCAATTTAATTTAGAGCTATTTTGATATTTTTCACTGTATGTGCGCCCCACATATGTATTTATAAACGAGGTAATTCCGATTTATTTTTGATGTATCTGTGTCGTGGGTTTGGCCTAAATTAAAAAAAATACATGGTAAATTTTATAAAAGTGGTAACGTAGTTTTATAGAAGATATTTCGTTTCAGAAAAATCGCTATGATAATTCAATAATCCTCATGTTGAGCGACCAGTTAAAGTGGTTTGGAAGTTTTTTTTTTCTTCTTAAAACACAATGGGAAGTAATGCATATATTAATATATTTTCTTAACAACATTGCAAGCAATTTTTTCTTTTTTTCCATTTGTATTTTTAAAGAATTCAAACATACCTGTGGATCCGCGGAAATATGAAAAAATCATAAAAGGGTCAGCAAGGTGAATTATTGTGGAAACTTTTGCTTTAGATAGATAGGTGCTTTCCTTAAAAGATTTCGGAAAGTTTTTGCCTTGCATCCTTATAAAAGTTAATTCTTCTTTCAGTAAGGATAAATTTTTAACTGTTTGAAAATAAGATTTGATCAAGGATTGAAGCTATAAGATAATCTATAAAATTCAAAGAAACTTGATGGATATATGCAGTGGAGAAATTGCGTCAATAAAGTTTTTTTTATTAGATGTTGCTTTTTTGAAAGCAAAACACAGCGATTTCATAGAACTTCTAAAATACTTCCAGCACATGTCAAACTATTATTACATCTTTAACATCGAAGTACACTCAAAAGAAAAATGTGGTTTAAAAATCCCAAAAAATATGTGTAATAATTGACATATTTTGGATTTTTTTTCTAAAGTAGTTAAGTGAACATAAATACTGGATTGAAAAACAAATTCCTGATATGATAATATTCTTTTTTATTCCTTACAAAAAGCGTGACTTTAGTTTTTAAATTTCGCAAAATTATGAACCTTATTTAACGATAAGTTTTACATCAAAAATAGTTTTTATTATGTTGAAATTTGAATTATAATGCGAAATAAGTAAGGATGATTTTCAATGTTATGAAGTTATTTTTTGGTCCAAAAATTACGAGTATAAGTCTTTAAAAGTTCTAGATTTCAGTATTAGGCAAATGAAGAGCTTTCATTTGACATTAATATTAACTTGATATTTTAGACATTTTCAATAACATCTGTAGTGGTCAGTCACGAAAAACATAAATTTTACTAATATTTACGTTATTTATATGGAAATTTATAACGATGCTATCCCATGCCTGGTTTTTCACTTCAATGTACTAGTAATATATGTACCTCAAACTGTACAAAATCACTTCCTCTTTTAAATTCGGCTCTCTAAATTTAATTTTACTTATGCGCGCAATTTTTCTATCTAAAAAACTGCAAAATTTTAAAAATCGCAAATTTCGACTTAATTTTTTATTACCTCATAACTTTTATTAATATAGGTATTTAGTATTATAGTATCAACTTAAAAATTTCCTAATGATTTGAGTCTAAAAGATGAAAATTCGAAAGTTTCAAATCAGTTTTCTTCTATATATTTCTAGCTTTAGATTTCCTTGAGATTTTAGTGGCATGCACTAAAATTTTGCATTTTTTTAATAAGGTCTATTAAAATCCATTAACAGTTTTTCTGTTTTTAAAACAAGTTTTAGAAACAAAAGATTTTAAAAATGTTTATTAGTTTTGGAATTTGCTATCATCATTTAGTAGTTCTAAAACTTTTACTGCCTTTCTTTGCCACTAATTTTTTCCGAGTTAAAGGAAAATTTTAAACATTTTCAACACTAATACTACTTCTCCTCTACAAAACATGATTGTCATATATGCTGTAGCTCTTACATAGATAATCATATAACTTGAAAACTCCTGCGGAAGCATACGACGAAACAGATTTTTTTTCTGGTGATTGGAATGAGTATTCCTTCAAAATCCATAACATATTTTAACGATATTTTTCCCGTGTTGACCTGTGTTATTAAATATACTTTTGAAGTTTTTGAAAATTGAACTGCCTAAAAAACACTTCATTTGCTATAAAGAACAAGAACTTATTAAAAATATGGATTTAGCTCTAAGTGACGAAAATGAGGGATTATTCCATATCAAAACGGACAGAAACCAGCTATTTTCGGATTTAACTTTTCCGATTTCAATGAAATACACTACATAAATTTCTTAAATTCCTTTCTGGTCCAAAAATATGCCGTTTCGAAAAACGAAAAAAGGCTAAAAATTTCATAAAGGTGTACATTGTTGTTTAATTGCTAATAAATAAAAATGCCAGATCTCAGATTTTAGTTTCATATTAAAGACAAAGATATAACCTTTGCAACTTTATGTATAAAAATTATTTATAAGAAAAGTTCAAAGTTCACAGTTGGTTATAAAAAAATCAAACCATTATATATTCAAAAAATTCTTAAAAAGTGTATAATATTGATATAAATCTTCACCGTACACGTGCAAAATTTCAGGGTTGATTATTTATTTATTTAATCCAGTTGCCAGGGCAACCAAAAATATGCTTTAAAAAGGTGTTTTATGGACATAAAATGCTCTTAGAATCGGAAAATATGCCCTTAAAATTCAAAAAATAATCCCTTAAAATTTATATTTTAATTTTTAAATTTTCAAATATTCATGTTAAAAATAACTTGATTATTATTAGAAATTACTAAAAGATATTTTTTTTATTCATTGTAATTGAAATTTTGTTATTTCCTGATACAATGAAAATTATTAGGGAATCAGATTTGAAAAACGTAAATTGTAAAATATTCTCTTTAGTGTAATATGTGCAAAATTATGCTTTAAAGTATAAAATATGAAAAAATATGCCAGATAATTACAAAAATATGAACTAACTATTAAGCTCAAAATGTGCAAAAATATGCTGTTGGGATTAAAATATGCTTTTGCAAATCGATGCCAAATTTCATAAAATTTTCAGAAACGGACAAATAACTAATAGTTTTTTTGAATATAAAAAAAATGTAAAAGAAAATATCCGATTGACAATAAACATTGTAAGTATAATCTAATATTTTCAAAAAGTTTTTTGAAAATTTACGCCTTTGCTGATAGAAAAATAGTATTTTCCTGCACAAGAATAAATTTAAAAACTAGTACCTATTTATTACAAAAGTATTAAAAAGATCTACCCCTTAAAATGAATAAAAAGGAGCTTATAACAAAACATGAATTATACTTTCCTATTTCAATTTCAAATCAATATCTTAAATTTTAAGAATAAAAATTAAATTTCTAACATCTACTTGCAAATTCTATTTGATTGCAATATCTCTGTAATATTTAAGAAGAAACTTACTTTTTACATTTAAATTTATAAAAATCTTTACTGTACTTTTAAATGAGAGTATTTTTAAAACTAAATTAAAAAAATACGTATTTTTCAGATAGAGTTTCAAAAATAAAATAAAGACTATACGAAGAAATGAAAACTAAAATTTTAAATCAAATTTCTTAAAGAAAAATAGAATTTTTTGTATCGTATTGTGTACGGACGAGTAGTAGAGTAGTATCTTGGGCCACACAAAAATATACACATTTACCACCGCTTTAAAGATATGAACAACAAAGGCACATAGATACACCCATACATAGGCGAAACCTTAAGAATTTCTGTTTATTTTTTTATTTCTACCTATATAAACCATGACAGCGGCACTCACTAACACTAAAACACACACACACAGATACATTTCGTAGAAGAGTATATAGAGAACAAAAAGTACCTGGTATCTCTTAGATTGTATTCTGGGAAATGGCTGAATTGTGCAGAGAATTGAACAGAAATAAATTCTCTTTTTATTGGGTTCGTCTGCTTAACGCTCTTTACCTGCTGGTGTGTGAGTGAGCAATGGCCAAAATCGTATTTTGTAGTTATAAACTCAAACATTCGACCAGGGAGTTTAGTTTATGATACGTTGTTATACAGTGCGGTATTGTGCGCGGTCCTATTCTAAAACACAAACCGATAAAGAAAAATTTAATACTTATAAAATATTGTAAACAGACGGCAAATTAATTCAACTAAAATTTCTATTTTGCTATTTAAAATTGTAAAATATCAACAAGAATAATCATTTATTATTTGCAAAGAAAAAATATAAAATATTCAAAGAGCAAAGAAAATTTATAAAAAAAATATATTATGAGAATTACAAATTAACAAAGTGTCATAATATTTGCAAATTAAATAAAGAAATTTACAAGTGTGTAAAAAAGTAAATAATTTATTACATACATACCAAAAGCAAAAGTGTTACTAAACAATTGAAAAATAAATTAAAAAAAATCATAACGCTTTAAAGCGTTCCGATTAAGTAAAATAAAAAAAAAAAACATTAAAGTTTTTTAATAAAACAGAATATGGCCACTAATACCGAAATACTACCCTTCCATCATCAAACTACTTTGTCATTACAAACAGCCGCAGCTTTGACCAACTACCATGGTGGTGGTGGCGGTGGAGGTAGTAGTATTCACACAGCCACACAATTGGCAGCAGCAGCTTGGAGCTTGGAAGACCATCTCTATCAACAGACTGAATTACCCGGCCTCACACGCAGTGCTCATCATCTACTACGTTTTACCCCCTATGCACTGCATCATCGCCCCCAACTGCAAACACTACCACCCGCGTTGTATCTTCAACATGCAGCTGCTGCAGCAGCTGCGGCGGCAGCGGCAGCAGCACATGCGCAACATCATCATCACCATCATCACCTGCAACAAAGACCTGCTTCTCCTGACAGTCCTCCACCTGTAGAGGGTCTTCACATTACTAATCTTTTTCCCGAAGTTTTGGAAATGATTTTCGATAAACTTTCGGTCAAGGATTTGGGACGCGCAGCTCAAGTTTGTACCACTTGGCGTGATGTTGCCTATTCCAAGAGTATATGGAAGGGTGTCGAAGCCAAACTACATTTAAAACGTTCCAGTCCTAGTCTATTCAATTGCCTAGTTAGGCGTGGTATTAAAAAAGTGCAGATCTTGTCATTGAGAAGATCACTGAAGGATCTAGTTCTAGGAGTTCCTGCCCTAACCTCTTTAAATCTCAGCGGTTGCTTTAATGTGGCCGATGTCAATTTGGGTCATGCCTTCTCCGTGGATTTGCCCAATCTCAAAGTACTTGATCTCTCCCTGTGTAAACAAATTACCGATACTAGTCTCGGCCGGATAGCCCAACATCTCAAGAACCTAGAAACCCTTGAGTTGGGCGGTTGTTGTAATATCACCAATACGGGTTTGCTATTGATAGCGTGGGGTCTAAAGAAACTGAAAAACCTCAATTTACGTTCCTGCTGGCATATAAGTGATCAGGGCATTGGTCATTTGGCTGGCCTCAACAAAGCCACCGCCGAAGGCAATCTCGAACTCGAATACTTGGGTCTGCAAGATTGCCAACGTTTAAGCGATGAAGCTTTGGGTCACATAGCACAAGGTTTAACGTCACTAAAGTCCATTAACTTGAGCTTCTGCGTGTCCATCACCGACAGCGGCTTAAAGCATCTCGCTCGTATGCCCAAACTAGAGCAACTCAATTTACGTTCCTGCGACAACATATCTGACATAGGCATGGCCTACCTCACCGAAGGTGGTAGCGGTATTACCTCACTCGATGTCAGTTTTTGTGACAAGATCAGCGATCAAGCATTAACGCACATTGCTCAAGGTCTCTATCGCCTACGTTCACTCTCACTCAATCAATGCCAAATCACCGATCAAGGTATGCTCAAAATAGCCAAGGCCTTGCCTGACCTAGAGCATTTGAATATCGGCCAATGTTCTCGCATCACTGACAAGGGTCTGCAGACATTGGCCGAAGAATTGGCCAACCTTAAGACGATCGATTTGTATGGGTGCACGCAGTTGTCTTCCAAGGGCATCGATATCATAATGAAACTTCCGAAATTAGTTAAACTTAATCTCGGCTTATGGCTCGTAAGATGATGTGCTAAAAGGCAAAACCGAAACTACACACCAAAGCAGAGGCAGGAAGACAAATTACTTCAAGCCATTGTTATGGATGAACTTCGGCGTAGGAATGACGATAGTAAACGAGAGATGAAAAACACCAACATACAATCAATAAACAAATCATTATCATTATCAGCGGCAGTAGCAGCAGCTGGATCATCATCTCCTGCTTTAGAGCCAACGTACCATAGGGACACTACTATAGACGATGCTTACTGGCAAGCAGAACATCTTCAAGACAAGAGTCCAGTGTACTCAATACAATCCTACAACTACTAGATGGTGGTAAGGCGTTCATTTGTTCGGTTGGTCGGTCGGTCAGTCAGTCGCTTTTAAGTTGTGCAAATGTTTTATCCTTCGCCCAACAACACATACACGCATGTAAAAAACAACAAAAATTCCTGAAGAAGAGAGAAAGATGACTTGCAATGGATTCAGGATTTCTTGTGGTATTTTTCTTTTACAAAATAAGCTACAAAAAACATAATGGGCGTAAAGTAATAATTCTATAAAAAAAAACATAGTAATCTTTAAAGAAAAAAGTTAGTGTAAAACTAATACATTCACACATAAAAAAAATATTAAAAAAATAATAACAACTAAATCTTACAATCTGTATACGAAACAATACAAGTTTTTATTTCGTTGTTCGCTTTTTTCATTTTTTTTTTTGAGGGCATTAGCATTTTTGTGTTGCTTACGAAAGAAACATTCATACATACATACACTTACAGACAAAATGCATACACACGCATACAAAAGTATCCGTATGAACACATGTATAGAGCGCAACTGACTTTCCACAATCGAGTGAAATAAACCTGACAACTGAATCCAACAACATCAACAACACGTACTTGCATGCGTGCATGCAAACTTACCTTATTATTACTACTTCTATTATTTTTTATTTTTTGAATTTATGTTGTTGTTTCAAACGGAAAACAAACAGACCCTGAAACGAATGAAAAGCAACAAAAACAACAACGACGTTGACAACAATAACAACAACTGCACGAAAAATAAAAAAAAAGAAATGCAATGAAATAACAACAACAACAACTAATATACATTGTAAGAGAAAAAAATATAAAAAAATAAAAACGACAGTCATGGCAACATGTAAAATGTCAACATAAAATTAAAAATTCTATTCTTTTTTATTTTGGTTGGACTTCCTAAGTTTTGAGCAAAAATTAAGAAAGTATAGTTAGACACTAAGATTAAAAATTTTGTGACTCCCCTAGAGGAACACAAATGTTGGCAAAAAAAAAAAAAAAAAAAAAATAGATACATACATATTAAGTCTCATTTACACTTTTATTAGTATAGTTCTGAGGAGGTTGGTTACACTGCCTAAAAATTAAATAAAAAAAACACATTTGAAAATATTATGACACGGAGAGGGAAAATATTTATATTTTCCTTCAGGACAGGATATACATCTTTAAAGACAAACTAAAATAATGATTTTATTTCTCCCTTGATATACATTTGAAAAGATATTCTAAAGCAGCTAATGATCAGAGACTCTCCAAAACTTAAAGTTTTATAAATATTCTTAACTTTTTTTTTTGGTCTGAAAAATTAGTGTACATAATCCTAGAATTTTCCGGAACTTTAGATAAATATTACCCCCTTTATCTACATCTAAGAGCATTTTCTAAATCGGCTGATGACCAGATACGCTCTTCAAAACCGAAAATTTAAGTAATACTTATATTTGTTTTGCCGCTTAAATAGTACATAGTTTTTAGAATAACATTTCTTTTTTTCTCGTTAATTCCACAGGAATTAACGAATTTTAGTAAGATCTAAAATGTTTAGGTGTACTTAAACCTTTTTAGTTTACTGTATTATTTTCTTGGGGAATTTATAAAAAAAAATTATGTAAATAATCCCAGAGTATCTTAAAACCCATATAAATCTAAATTCTCAAATGCATAAAATAATCGATTGAACGAATTTTTATACTTTTCCATATAAACTACATTTTATATGGAGAAGTAATTTTGTAAATGGCCTCTCCAAGAACTATTCTTATTAAAATTATTTACAATTAATTTAACTTTTGGGAATTTTAATAATATTGAATTTGTCCAGATGTGTAATTCGTAACTGTAAATTAAAAAAACCCA
The DNA here is from genome assembly GCA_932274085.1 of Protocalliphora azurea. Lineage (NCBI taxonomy): Eukaryota > Metazoa > Arthropoda > Insecta > Diptera > Calliphoridae > Protocalliphora > Protocalliphora azurea. The sequence continues at coordinate 93,928,493 of OW026521.1, read as the reverse complement.
AAATAAACTCCAAACTACAAAAAAAAACTATTTTTTTGATCCTCACTTCACTTAAAATCCTAATTCTTTCCATTTCTGAAGTATTTAAATAAGAATTTCAAATCAATACACAAAATATAGCTAAATATTATAAATTCTCAGCAATTCACGATTTTTCCTAGAAATTATATTTAAAAAACTCTTTAAACTTCCCTTTCAAAAAAGGAAACATTAAAATATTTTTTCTTTTTTTCCATATTTAAGATCCACCATAACCTGTTACAATATAAACAAAATAGAATTTCCTTCCCCATGGTGGACGACATATACAACGCCATGAGTATAAAATGTGGCAAAGCAGGGAATTTGTATCGAAGACCAGGGTTATTTAGTAAGGGGGAAAACATCAAACAAAAATTAAGACAAAGACACACAGACACATAAGAGAATACATTTTTGTTGTTTTAAATTAAACAGAAACTTCATAGCTTTCGTTTGCCAGCAGCAACAACAGCAAATATATATCGTGCTTAAAAAGTAAAACTAAATACAAAAAAAAAGAAAAAAAAACAGCAATAAAAAAGAATATACCTAAAAAGCAAAACAGAAAACAGTTACTGGGAAACATGCGAAGAACACAAGACGAGAAATAAAAAAATAAAAAATTATATAAAAAGTACACAGCTCCATACACACATACTTACATAGATACAAACACACATCCATAGATACTACATACAAACATTTAACATTTAAGCTGAAATGCAAGCAAGTCGTAAGACATACAAACTGCCATTTAGTCACATTGGCTTACTGTCAGTTAGACAAACAGACAGTGTAAACCAGACCAGTCAGTATTTGACTATAGAAAATACAGAGAAAAATATTTTATTTCAAAATTTGCCCGACGTTTGTAAGCGAGTGTAAAGTATTTTTTATACATACTATACTCATTATACGTTACTGAGATACTCACATACACATACTCTACTCAAATGCACAGTGTGTGATGAAAGTAACAAGATAGGATTTGGAAAATGATTACATACATATTTTATTTTGCTTATTTCAAGAACTTTTGGTTTATAGAATTTTTTGCATCTTATAAAGATTTCTCATAAAGATTTCATACCAGTGTTGAGGAATAAATTGTTGAACTAGAAGACTTATGATAACTTATTGAATGCGTATTTCTGTTATACGATTGAAGAAATTAAAGGGGTGGTGCAGGACTTTTTACTTATTAAAGCTGAAAAAATTGCTAAAACTCGCTTAAAATTAGTTTTGGAATATGGAAAGAATGTTATCTTGTTACTACACTACATAAAAAATAAGATTAGAAAAAATGATTTTATTATGTTTTTTGTGCACTTCAAAAGTATGATTACAATAATTTGAAAAGCTCTCCTAGCTCTCCTAAGTTTTTGCGCGTGCGGGAACCAGTTTACAGGCGAAATCGGCCTATTTGCAGCTGTTTATTAAAATTATTATTTAAATTTTAAAAAATCTCATGAGACTTCTTTTTCTAGCTTGATGAATACGAAATTTAATTAAGAATTAATCAAATCAATATTTCTTTTTTAATAATTTGTAAATTCCTATCCTTTGAAGTATGTAAACTATATGCAAACATTTTGCAAATGGCAAAAAAAATTCATTTTTATACTCATTTCAAAGTGTTGAGTTTTATAATTTCTGACGTCTAGACGAATTGAGTAACTCCCAAAAAATTTTTAACACATTGTTTTGGAATTTATTCGAAATTGTAGGATATTAAAAGATTACTTTATACTACGGAAATTATTTACAAGAAACAAAATAAAGTCCAGGCAAAAAATCAAAGATTCAAAATTCAAGCTTCAATATCTTTTTAACTGTGAGTGATAACTTAGATGTGTAAACATGTTTATTATTTTTAAAATTTAATAATTATCGAACATTTTTTCATGCTCATAGGGATCAACTTTAACACCCAGTAGCTTATCCCATATAATAACAGATTGACTACAAGATCACTTTCCCGAAAGCTAGACCCTCTTCTATAACTTTTCTATTCATTTCAATTCGATCCGACTAATAGTTTAGGAGATACAGATTTATTATAATTTTTTTTTTGCGATCAGTCTCACTGTGCGTTTTTACGTGTGTAATTAAGGAAATGTGATTTGATCGATTAGTATAAAAAGTTTTGAACTATACAAATAATTATTATATGGGATAAGCTAAACTAATTTTAAAAGATTCTGTATTACGAAATTTTTTTTACAAGTTAACAATAATTTTAAAAACTGTCTTAAGACTGTTCTCTTACACTGTAAAAGTTAACATAGTGCATGTGTATAAGTGTGCGTGTATGTATGTGTTAGTGGCAGTTATGTAGATGTGGTTGTTGTTGTACTTAATGCATTGATGGGGGACGAAGACCAAAAGGCAATCGATAAAAAATAGAAAACAAAAATTAAAAATGACAATAAAATGACTGCTTATACGTTCAAACGAGAATGTCTGTCTAACAAACTGACTGTTTGACTGGCCCAAAAGACAAAATAACAGACACAAACGTTGGCCGACGACGACAACGACAACGACAACAGACTGGTCGTTTTTAAAATGCCAGTAAGTTGCATACAAAATGCCTGTTTTAAAGCCTGTTTTTTGCTTTTTTTTTTTTTTTTTTGTTAAACTTTTTATACAATACATATTTTTTCCATTTTTTTTTTTGTAAATTTTTGTTTAATTTATACTGACTTGTACGAGTATGTTTCTCCATCTGTTTAATTTTATGCGTGTATATAAAGTACAATATATTATGTATATTTTGTTTTTGTATTTCTCTCAAACTTTAAAAACGAAATAAAACGCTTTTTTGTTTTGGTTTAAGTAAAAAGTTTCTTGGAAAAAATCACAAACTTTTTGCTATTTTTCTTATTTAATTTTATAACTGTTTCACGTTTACTAGGATCTTTAAAGAAACATTTTCTGTTGTTATACATTTTTTTGATTTTAATAATATCAATAATCATTATAGTCAATTTTTAGTTAAAAAATGTAACGAGATATACTCGCAAATTCTTAAATAAGAATTTTTTGTAAATATTAAAAATAATAAAACAGTTCTTCTAACAATAAAAAAAAAAAAAACTGGTTCATTAACTTTTACTTGAAATGTTAATTTTTGTAATAAACACACAGAGAAATTAGATTCTTTAAAGATAAAAAATCCGTTAAATAACTCTGTTCTTTGTGTGTTAATTATAACATATTAAATTAATTTAAATTGTTTATTTTTTTATTTTATTATTTAAAAATATATATATATATATATATATATTTTAAGTAATATAATTTATATAAAATACAAGAAAACAAATTGAAATCCCAAAAAGAAATCTAAAAATTCTTTTTTCTATTGTGATATAAAATTATTATTAAACATAAAAACCAATAAAAATTGTAAAATTAGTTTTAATTTAGTTTATAAATTGTGTATAATAAAAAATAAATAAAACAAAGGATTAAATAAAACTATTATAGAGAAAATCATCCCTAAATAAATTTAAAAAAAATACATACATACAAATTTCAGCATACATATGCTTTTAGCCCCGCACTGTACGACCATAGTGCAGATAAATGTTAAAAAATGTCATTTAATATTGTGTTTTTTCTTAATTTTTTGTGACCATCGTTTTGCCTTATTTAAATTGTTATTCCAGCTTTTTTCTTATTTTAAATAAAATAATTCATTAATTTAAAATATTTTAAGTCAAATTAATTATTCATATTGAATTTAGTTTTCAATTAATTTAATATTCAAAAAATGTTAATTTTTTTCCCAGATTTTCAGGTTTTTCATTTTTAGTTTATATAAATAAAAAAAATATTAATTATAATTTAAGTTTTGTTATTTAGCTTAAATCTTATTGTATAAGTTTAATAATAAAAAAAACACAAATTGAGGAAACTCAATTTCAACATATTAGATGAAAGAAGAAAGGAATGAGAAAGAAAAATATGTTGTTTTGAAAATAAAACGAAACCAAATGAACTTTAACAAAAAATTACAAATTTCAAGTTTTTTATTTAAAATATTTTTGAATAAATGGGGATTACAACTAATTAATTATCTAACTGTGTTGCCTATATCTGGTATCAGTTGATTCACTAAGATTGTTATAGAAAATTGTAACTTGGTAATCATATTACTTTAGGCTAAAAATGAACAAATACTAAGTTTTGAAAAAATTGGTGCTATGATGCGGCTACCGCCCATATATCTTGGAATTAAAAAAACTAAATATTTTCTAAAATACTGGTCTGAACTTTACCAAAAATTTGTGGCAGCCATTAAAAAGTCTGCTAATTTATTTTTTTTTAATCGAAGCAAAGATACGCCTACCTACCATATATTCTGAAATAAAAAAAAACTGATTTACTGCTCCAATACTGGTCAGAATTTATCAAAATTTATGATTGCAGTTAAATACAGATAATTGGTTACCCAAAATGAATATATACAAAGTTTAGAAAAAATCTGAACAAACACATGCCTACCTCCCATATATTCTGAAATGAAAAAAACACATTTCTTTCTGAAAAGTTGGTCAAAACAGCATAAAAATTCGCTATAGACTTTGGAAATAAGTTTTTATGGGTTTGACAATATTTGATTTAATAGGAGTAAGGACAAGCCCTATCATTTTCTAATATTATATTAATTTCTACATCCATATCTGCTCTTCAGTAACTAATTAATTTACCTAAATTTGCCCGATTTCCGGTTAAAAATTTGTATTTTTTTTAGTTTTCAATATTTTATTAAATTTTAAAATAATATCGATCTAACTTTATGAAATATTTCAACATAAAGAATTCTTGGACTTTTGTGTAAGAAAAATAAATATAGAAAATTTTAAAACTTTTTATTTTATTAGTTGCAGCAAAAAATAGGAAATAATTCTTCTTTTATATATTAAAAACCAATACTAAATTACAGAATCACGCAAACAAATTTCTCTAAATTTTTATATATATTTTTTTAATACTCCATCGAACTTATGTTATTTTTGTATTAAAATTTTAAAATGCTCTGTATAATTAGCGGCATCTTGAGGATTTTTAACGTATGTATATGAACAAAAAGGGTGGTTTTAAACTGTTTTAGGAAAAAAATTGTCAAAAATTAATTTTTTGATAAAATGCGTCACAATTTTTTGCAATAATGAAGTATATTTGTAAATTAAAACTACTATTTTTAAACTGAAGTATTTCGAATGGAAATAAATATTATTTAACAAATTTATTTCGATCAATATTCTCAAAAAAGTAAAATAATTAGGAATTGCAAAATAATAAAAATAATATTAATTTATGGTACATACTTTTTGGCATGGAAACCACTAGGAACATTTATAAAAATGGAATATAGATAATTAGCCAGTTTTCGCTAAATTTGGTATCTAAAAAATTTTCTCCAATGATTAGCAAAGTCATACAGGCATAAGAGAGCTAATTTTCTTCTCCAAAAGTTACAAAGATGAAATGTTTAGTCTACCAATAGGTGCAAGGTATAGACTGGCTTAGCAAATTATCTTGGTGTTTACATAGATAACAAGCTATATTGTATGTATGAAAAGGGGTCTCAATGCCTTGCAGGGTTGTAAGACTAATTCTTACGTATGACTATGTTGTTTGGTTAGCGGCAATGAATTTAGAGAGCTTCATTAAATTACTTGCGAAGGTCCAGAGATGTGCCTTTTGGGAAACGCGACTCAAGCATTGGATATTATTCTTAACCAATTGCCGATTGAAGATTGCGCAGCTGCGATGGAGGTAAGAAGTTAATGAGTCCAGTGTGTTCATACAAGGATTTCAATTAAGATCTACAGGTATACCTCTTAAATTCAGAACTTTTAAAATTTTTTTGAGCATTTGTAACAGTTTAAAATAAATAAATAAATAAATAGATAAATAAAAAGCCAAATAAATAAACACAATTTTGCACCAACAATCTTGAGATATTTTGCAATATTAACTAAATTCAATAATTATGTTAAATTATATGTTTTTAGTTTTATTAGATTACTTAAATTATTTTAAAAATTAAAATTAAATAACTCATGAAGTTTAGGGGAGAACAATTCAGGTTTAAGATATCTTTACTGAAAAGTTTGAGAAATTTGAACATTGCACATTGGGGCAAAAAAGGGGTTTTGCGGTATTAACTAAGCTGTAAGTTTTTATAACAAGATATTGGTATCATTGAAAAGAGAAAGATTTCAGCATTTTAAAAAGGAGAAATAAAAATTAAATTTTTACCAATTTTTTTCAATTATAACTTGCATTAAGTGTAGTGTTTAATTTGGCACTAAATAAACTACTAAACGGATTTAGCGGTATCCATCAGTCCGTCCAGTCACTATTAATGCAAACGTTCTGATCAAGCTGTAGGTCATAATTTTAAAGATATCTTAATGAAATTTGACACATAACTTCCTTTCCAAGGAGGATTCAAGCAAATATCGTGGAAATCGTGATAAAAATATTTTCCTGAAATATGATTTTACTGAAAATAATGATAACTAATTTTGTGACTATCGGCAAAATTAGCCTCCACAAAGGCTCCCTATTGGAAATCGTTTTTGAAAAATATGCTGGTATCGAGATAAAATTTGACTGTAAGTTATATCAATTCGTTGCACTGTAGAAAAATCTTATAAAAATCTTGTTTTGAAACTTTTAAGAGTGCTAATTGAAAAAATTTAAATTATCATTTACACGATATTAGTGTTTTAATTATTTTTAACATTATTAAATAGTATAAGATTAAAATCCAATGTTGAAAAATTAACTATAGAAATAATTTTGTACAGAAATGTGTATACAATTTCATTAAAAATTATTTAATTTTATGAAACTAAGTTAAAAAATTAACAAAAAAAAAAAAACAAATGTTCAACAGTACAGAACAATTTTATAATTTTTTTTTAGTCCTTGGAATAATTACCTGCATTGAATTTTTGCTTTAGGACCTATGTCCTATATATCTTATACATCTTGACTCTTAAAATTTACATATTTTTTTTTAGTTAACAAATTATTAATCTTAAAATGAACATTTGTCATTTTCTAATTATAAACGGTCATTAAAAATATATGAGTCTGTATTTTATGATATCAATAATCGATATCGATATTTAGTTTTGCAATATTCGAACTTTTAAAATTGGACTTTTTGCCAGAAAACAGTTCGAGAGACCCTTCTGTGCATTGCACAGTGGGGCAGAATCGAAATTTTTTGGAAATAAATCTGTAACTTCAGATCGGCTTGCTGGATTTTCAGGATATTTGGTACAGGCATAGCAGAGGAGCGTACAATGTTAAGTTTGGAAGGGGGCACAACAAACCCCTCAGGGGCGCAGCTATGGGGGCTCAAAGTTAGGTACCTCTGACATAAAAAATTTTTAATGATTAGCCAAATTTTTGTTTCTCGTCTGATTTCAAATATTTTTAAATACTGTTGTAGGCTCTGATAAGACCTACAAAAGACATTATTACATGTCCTATTTATCTCTCATAGTTTTCGAGGTATTTGCTTTTGAATTTTTAAACACCATAATTTTGCATGTTCTTGGTCCAGTTTTTTTTTCTTATATATATCCTAGTATTTCCAACCGATTTTATTAGTTTTTTTCTTAACTAGTTAAAGAAAAAAATTATTCATTGAATAAAAAAAAATTGAAGTCGATATCTTTACCGATTCCAAAAATAAACGATTTTGAATTTGAAAATTGCAAAAAGACTTTTTGTATTTTTTTAGCTGAAAAAGTATCTACACTCTTTTTTATCTAAAATAAAATTTTCTTCAGCAATGTATAATAGTTTTGCACTTTTCTGAAAGGCAACTTCACAGAGATGACTTTAAGATAAAAAACAAGCCAAATAACTCAATTGGTCATGGTACATACCCTCCCGAATTTGACCCATTTTATATAAAAGTTTTGATTTTAGACCATATTTTCTCAAATCCCAAAGCACGAATTGACAAACGGAATATATTTTAAGAATTTTCAATATGTTTTTAACAATTTTAAATCAAAATATACGGAACTTCGGAAAAATGTGGATTCTATAGCCATAAATGTAAAAAATTCCATTTTTGGGAATTTTGATTAGTTTTTTTGGGAATTCAGGAAAACCCTACCCCTGACTCAAATTTGGTTAACGCGCTTTTATTTATATTAATAAGGTCTACATTTCTTGCAAATTTCATTAAGTTATCTTTATAAACAAATATGTTATTACAATTAAAAAATTTGTATTTTCTCCAAAAACCCCAAATTGGGCTTTTTGTTTGGTTTATTTCTAAATAGCGAAAGAAATTTTAAAAATATATATTCCAAATTAAGCTTATCCTTTAGCATATATAATTTCCGATCTCTTGCAAAATGTTTCAAGTCAATATCATGCCTCATTTCAGAAATATGTGCCTTTAAACTTTTATATTTCCAATTTGTTGTATATATGACTATATTTTTACAAACTTGCAACTTTTGCCTTTAGCTTTGCGTGAATAATTACTTAGAAAATTATTAATATTTCTGTATACTTATTTTCTATAAAATAATCTGTTGTATATAATAATACTGATTATTATTATAATAAAATATTAGGATATATATGAAAAAAACTGGACTAAGAACATGCAAAATTATGTCATAAGTACCTAACTTTGAGCCCCCTTAGTTCTGCCTCTGAGTGGCTTGTTGTACCACCCTTTCGAACTCAACATTGTGCACTCCTCTGCTACGCCTATACCAAATTTCATGAAAATCCAACCAGCCGATCAGAAGTTACAGTTTTATTTCCAAAAAATTTCGATTCTGCCCCACTGTGCATTGTTAAAAGAAAGACAATAGACAATTTCAATGTTTTCTAATCTTTGACTATGTCTGCATTTATTGACTATATCTGTATTTATTTAAATGTTGCGGCAAAGAGAAAATAAGGTTTTTATCTAAAGTAACAATTTTGAATAAAATCTTTACAAAAATTTAAAACATGATTGTATTTTTTTTAGAGCTTATGATTAAAAACAGCATCAACTGAAAATTATTCATCTTTAATTATATAAGTAATTTTTCAAAAAAAAAAAAAAAAAAAAAAAAAAAATTGCAAGATGCAAAATTAATGCATTTTAAATTACACAAGGTTTTGTACTTTAGAAACCAAAAGTGGTTTCTAAGATTATTTAGGAAGCTGAATTTGAATCTTGAATCATTTTTTCAAAATTGGCTTTAATTTTTGAGATATCAACAAAAATATTTTTTGTTATATTTGAAATCTTTTAACCAATTTACTCAATAAAAAGTGATAAATCGAATTTAAAGATCTGTCGAATTAAATCATTCATGTTACTTGGAGCTATTTCATGCATTAGAGTCTAATAGTGAGAAATCATCATTCTCTCGTCCCAAAATCCTTGGTATTATTATTATTTTTTTTTTGATTTTCACTTAAGTTTTAAAGATATTCAAAATAATTGAGATATTCGATTACCGAGAATGTTGCGAACAAGATATTCTAATTATCCCTCCTTTGGCGGTTTAATGGACATTAAACATTTCTTAAAGTTTTTGAATATTAGGATTGATAAATATATTTTCTTTGAGGCTAAGTGTTTTGAAAAAGTTATTGATAAGGTAAGGTTATATGTGAAGATGCGGCCTGAACGTTTTTTGTGAGCTTAGATATGATAAAATGGAAACGATTTGCCTTCCACCACGAATGATATCAAATGGTGCACTGTGTTGTTAGTGTGACAAAAAAAAATCATAATAAATTTTGGAAAACTATGTGGAAAACTATGTTTTTATTTGGTATTAAATGTTGGAAAATAAATTTAATAACAGGCAAATACTAAAAGATTAATAAAACTAAAAATTGTTTATAAGCAGTGCACAAATGATTATTGTAACATTATAAAAATATGATTACATAACTTTTTTTTATAAAATTCATAACTCACATTTTATTCACCGTTATTTTGAATTTAATCAATTGGAAAAGGTTTTAATATGAAATAATTTTAAAATTTAATGAATGGTAGAAAAAAAAAACTCCAAAAAAGTATTTTTTTTATATCTTAAGGGATTAATTTTACAAGTGTCAAGACTTCATAAAAAATATTTATCTTTCATCCTTCTTCCCCCTTTATTTTTTTATGATTTTCTATGCCGGCACGAACTTAAAATATGAAATTTCTTAATATTTAGTAAAATCATAGCACACGTAGCGCTGCTCAGGAACAAGTAACAATATTTGTAAAAAAATTTTAAAACAAAACTAATAAAGAGTTTTAAATTCTATTTAATACACCTAAAAATAAAATCGAAAAATTAATTAAATTGGAAAATTTCACATTTAATATATGGAGAAGTTTGAAAAACTTGTGTTCGTTATCTTTACATATAAAGGACGGAAACATAGGTTTGGTGAGTACAATAGTTCGATTTTTTAACAGATATTTGTTGGGTTATTTAACCATTATTATAACACCAATGATTCCAAACAATATGCAAATATATTTTTAAAGTATGTGATTCAAATGAAATTCAATATATTTGTTTAATGCATAAATACTAATTATAAAAAATACTATACATTATTATTATTATTATTATTATTATTATTATTATTATTATTATTATTAATTATTATTATTATTAAAAATTATTATTATTAAAAATTAAGTTATTTTGTGAAAAACTTTATATTTGGAATAATTTTTATATTACATGTTGAAAATATTTAAAAGAAAACCAAAATAAATAAAAGGATTTTCCTTTTATTTACAGGACATATTAAAACTTTTATGAAAAAGAATAATAAAATATGATTTTGTCATATATCTTTTGTAGTAAAAACACATTCTTATTTAGCATTTTGTAAAATTTTGGTATATATTTATATTTTGAATTTATATACTTATCTTCAATTCCTTCTAGATTTAATCTGATTTACTACATATATAAAAAAAGTCTCTACGATACACTGGATTGATGTGTTCAGGTTTCAAATTTGATTACTAAATATAAATCTTATAAATATATACTAATTTATTCTTTATTACAATAATTGTTTCAAGTTTTTTTATACATTTAAGATATATACAAAATTTTATCGAATTCGGAGAGTTTCTGTGGATTTTATTCAATTTTTCACTTCCTGTATATATGACAGCTATGGGTATCCTTGCCGCGATTTTGATCAAATTGCAAATTTTTTCATTTTTATATATTATATTACCGTTCGCCAAGTATTTTTTTAACCTACGATAGCTCTTTATATTTTTATCTACTCGTTATCTGAGTTCACAACACTATGCGGTGTATTCACGACATCAAATAAAACGTTGATATCATCAGTGAGGTATGTGTTATGTTTCTCTGGAGAATCGAGAATAGTGCCTTATTTTTGGCCCCATTTATATTGACGTATATCACAGTGCCAAAAATTTGTTTCCTCCTGCAGCCATTATGTGATTAACTTTACCAACTGTGTTAGTAAATTTAAACCTCAAATCAAGTCATTCATATAAACCAAGATATTGAAAATACTCCCGTAAATGTACATCTGAGCATTTAACATCAATTTGCCTATTTCCATGAGTATATAACATTCGTGAACTTAATTAAAAGGCTTGAAATCGTCTTTGCAATGCTTTTTCTATATAATCTGGTATAAAATCCAACACTAAGGATATGTTTGAATTCAATCTTTTAGCGACGTCAACACTAAAAAGTCGTTATGTGTTACTGCAACACGCCAGAACTCGAAAACTAGAACCAATCTTGAGAAACGTATGTCATATTTAAACTCAGCGCCCCCAATTGTATTAAAGTTCGTTTTGATATGCTCAGGATCAAAAGTTGACCCGAATTATGTTATTATAGTTTTGTAAAAAGAAAAAAATCAATGGAATCTACTGGCAAAGTTGACAATAATGCAATAAAAAATCACTCGAGAAATATTCAAAAAAATGAAATGGAAATAATTATGGAAATTCGGAACTGCTGTTCTGAATTCAATGAACTGTCAACTAGTGATAGTAAAGATGTAGGCGAGTTTAAGTCTTGAGCCCGGACCATATAGACTCACAGGAGGCGGGCCCACAGGGTTTTCGGATAGCTCGGGTATTAAATTTTTTAAAAACGATCCTGATTCTTTATATCTGAACTGATTTAAAATATATATATATATATATATATATATATATATATATATATATATATATATATATACATATCTTATCGCCTTTAGTTTAAAAAGATTAAAATTTTTACTTTTTAGCCTTCCATGGTGAAAGTTTTCCGCCACAGCGGGTCCAAGTTTCACCCGATTTTTGGGAATTTTCTTTTATTTAATTAACAAAAAATAGCAAAATTCTTTAAAAAAAAAGAATTTTGAAAAAATATTTACGGAGTCAAAAATTATAAAAACGAATTTAAATTTTGAAAAAAGTCGATTTTTTCCCTTTTTTGCCAAAAAAGTGGTCACATTCTTTTTCTTAAGTAACATACATAATATTACTATTTTTCTAAAAGATAACTTCATAGGAAATTGTATGAAAGAAAAAATTTTTAAACACTTTAATCGTGCGAGAACCAAATTCGACTCATATCCTTTAGTTAGATCCGTCAGAGAGATAAGCAATACATATTATATATCATTCTTTAGGCAATTTTTTATCTTTTCAAATATATATAAATATAATAAAAGGAAAATTTGTTGAAGACATTTTGCAAAAATATATCGAAAAAAGATTTAGTTGATATTTTGTGCAATTATTCATTTTGTATAATGCAATAAAATTTTTATTAATATATATTTTTTAATGAAATTTTACAACTATTTAGACTTTTTGAAGCTTAATTTGAAACTAAAGTTATTTTTTTTTAGATTTATCAACAAGAATCCCGTAAGTCTCAAAAAACTTTCAAAAATGGGAGTTTTTACTAAATCTGCCATATCTTCTCAATCGATATCGGGGATTGGAACAACCGTTTCAAAATTGCATAATTATTTCCATTTCATTTTTTGAAGCGCACAATGTAGCGTACATTACAGACTCTCTTGGGAACAGCATAAAAATTCTAATACACTCACAAAATTTTTAGTTATGCTAAAAACTGTTTTTTGGTATGTTATTGTATAAATGTATCCTTACATCTGTTAATCTTTCATTGATCTTTTTATAATTTTTTAAGGAAGTAGAGGAATCGGATATTTAACTGTATACATTTGTTTATGTTTTGGTCAAATATTAAAAGAAAATTTTTAAATTATATTTAACAAAATAAAGTTAGTATAAATAAGCAGAAAAAAAGTCACCAGTCACCAAATATATTAGTAAATAATTCCTTTAATTAAATACTTTTTTAAATTTGCACCTCTCACCAAAATGATTATATCAATTACTATAAACTGTAAAATATTAAAATCGGAAAAATTTTTACAATTAAAAAATTTACCAAATCAATCAAGCAGATGATGGAATGTATTAACAATTTAAGTGAGAAATATTTTACTTAATTTTTATTTTATATTTACTTTAATATATTTATTAGATTTAGATGCAAAATTAAATAATTGAAATATACAAGGTAATAATTTTTTCTGTGAACAATTTTTAGATTTTAACTGAAATTTATTATAATTTTTTTCTATAAAAGCTATTGCATCGCTGGATTAAATTGTTCGAAAAGGCATAAAGCAAAAACAAAATATACTCAAAATTCTGAGAAAATAACCCTAAGAAACTAGGGGTCTAAAATTAAAATTTAAATATAAAAATATAGTGACAAATTTAGAAATATGTTATAAATTTGTCAATATGGGATTTTGGTTCCCCAGAGGACTATTTAGTGCAGTTTTGTGAATTTTTATATACTTCTCCCAGCGGGAGTTAGGTTTTAATTTTAGACCCATAGTTTCTTGGGAAAGTTTTATAAGAGTTTTTCGTATATTACGTTTTTGCATAAGTCTTTTGACAAAAACAATTGACCCACTCTTGTGGGTTATATGTGTACAATATTGTATTTAAAAGGCTACGTTCTTCTTCTTCCTAAATCGATTGGAAAATATGAAATTAAAGTAAAATTTAGGGAGCTAGGAGATCTCTAATGCAGTAACTATCCCCAAAACGTATAACTAAACATATCGAAAATGGACAGTGGGGCAGAATCGAAATTTGTTGGAAATAAAATAATAACTTTTATTCAACTGGTTGGATATACATAAAATTTCACGTTGTCGTAGCAGAGGAGTGTAAAATTTTATTCTTGTAAGGAGGATCCTACAGACCCCTCAGGAGCAAAATTGGGTACCTCCAACATATAAAAATGTTAACTGCTTACCCAATTTCTGTTTCTTATCTGATTTCAAATATTTTTATATCTTCTTAAGGCCATGGCTATTTATCTCTTATAAGGAATGCGCACGAAAAAAAAATAAGTACATATAATTCAGCTTATCAAAATGAAACCAATTGGTTAATCTTTTTGAAATTTTGTTTTGTTAAAGACCGTAATATTCTAGTTTTAAATTTAAAAGAAGAAATTAATTTTTTATTCGTTTCTTCTAAAACATTTAATATTTTTAGGAATACCTTAAATATAAGCTTTATTGTGTTTTCGGTTATCTTTTTATTAGAATAGGCCCATTTCTTTTTAATTTCTATTTTATTTTTAACTTTAAATATTCTTTAAATATTTTTTACTATAACCAAATACATTTTAAATGAACTAAGTTTTGGACAGTTTAGTGGATTGGTTTATTGTTGTAATGATAAGATACAATATCAGGCCATAAAATAAATATATATAAATATAATAAAAGGAAAATTTGTTGAAGACATTTTGCAAAAATATATCGAAAAAAGATTTAGTTGATATTTTGTGCAATTATTCATTTTGTATAATGCAATAAAATTTTTATTAATATATATTTTTTAATGAAATTTTACAACTATTTAGACTTTTTGAAGCTTAATTTGAAACTAAAGTTATTTTTTTTTAGATTTATCAACAAGAATCCCGTAAGTCTCAAAAAACTTTCAAAAATGGGAGTTTTTACTAAATCTGCCATATCTTCTCAATCGATATCGGGGATTGGAACAACCGTTTCAAAATTGCATAATTATTTCCATTTCATTTTTTGAAGCGCACAATGTAGCGTACATTACAGACTCTCTTGGGAACAGCATAAAAATTCTAATACACTCACAAAATTTTTAGTTATGCTAAAAACTGTTTTTTGGTATGTTATTGTATAAATGTATCCTTACATCTGTTAATCTTTCATTGATCTTTTTATAATTTTTTAAGGAAGTAGAGGAATCGGATATTTAACTGTATACATTTGTTTATGTTTTGGTCAAATATTAAAAGAAAATTTTTAAATTATATTTAACAAAATAAAGTTAGTATAAATAAGCAGAAAAAAAGTCACCAGTCACCAAATATATTAGTAAATAATTCCTTTAATTAAATACTTTTTTAAATTTGCACCTCTCACCAAAATGATTATATCAATTACTATAAACTGTAAAATATTAAAATCGGAAAAATTTTTACAATTAAAAAATTTACCAAATCAATCAAGCAGATGATGGAATGTATTAACAATTTAAGTGAGAAATATTTTACTTAATTTTTATTTTATATTTACTTTAATATATTTATTAGATTTAGATGCAAAATTAAATAATTGAAATATACAAGGTAATAATTTTTTCTGTGAACAATTTTTAGATTTTAACTGAAATTTATTATAATTTTTTTCTATAAAAGCTATTGCATCGCTGGATTAAATTGTTCGAAAAGGCATAAAGCAAAAACAAAATATACTCAAAATTCTGAGAAAATAACCCTAAGAAACTAGGGGTCTAAAATTAAAATTTAAATATAAAAATATAGTGACAAATTTAGAAATATGTTATAAATTTGTCAATATGGGATTTTGGTTCCCCAGAGGACTATTTAGTGCAGTTTTGTGAATTTTTATATACTTCTCCCAGCGGGAGTTAGGTTTTAATTTTAGACCCATAGTTTCTTGGGAAAGTTTTATAAGAGTTTTTCGTATATTACGTTTTTGCATAAGTCTTTTGACAAAAACAATTGACCCACTCTTGTGGGTTATATGTGTACAATATTGTATTTAAAAGGCTACGTTCTTCTTCTTCCTAAATCGATTGGAAAATATGAAATTAAAGTAAAATTTAGGGAGCTAGGAGATCTCTAATGCAGTAACTATCCCCAAAACGTATAACTAAACATATCGAAAATGGACAGTGGGGCAGAATCGAAATTTGTTGGAAATAAAATAATAACTTTTATTCAACTGGTTGGATATACATAAAATTTCACGTTGTCGTAGCAGAGGAGTGTAAAATTTTATTCTTGTAAGGAGGATCCTACAGACCCCTCAGGAGCAAAATTGGGTACCTCCAACATATAAAAATGTTAACTGCTTACCCAATTTCTGTTTCTTATCTGATTTCAAATATTTTTATATCTTCTTAAGGCCATGGCTATTTATCTCTTATAAGGAATGCGCACGAAAAAAAAATAAGTACATATAATTCAGCTTATCAAAATGAAACCAATTGGTTAATCTTTTTGAAATTTTGTTTTGTTAAAGACCGTAATATTCTAGTTTTAAATTTAAAAGAAGAAATTAATTTTTTATTCGTTTCTTCTAAAACATTTAATATTTTTAGGAATACCTTAAATATAAGCTTTATTGTGTTTTCGGTTATCTTTTTATTAGAATAGGCCCATTTCTTTTTAATTTCTATTTTATTTTTAACTTTAAATATTCTTTAAATATTTTTTACTATAACCAAATACATTTTAAATGAACTAAGTTTTGGACAGTTTAGTGGATTGGTTTATTGTTGTAATGATAAGATACAATATCAGGCCATAAAATAAATATATATAAATATAATAAAAGGAAAATTTGTTGAAGACATTTTGCAAAAATATATCGAAAAAAGATTTAGTTGATATTTTGTGCAATTATTCATTTTGTATAATGCAATAAAATTTTTATTAATATATATTTTTTAATGAAATTTTACAACTATTTAGACTTTTTGAAGCTTAATTTGAAACTAAAGTTATTTTTTTTTAGATTTATCAACAAGAATCCCGTAAGTCTCAAAAAACTTTCAAAAATGGGAGTTTTTACTAAATCTGCCATATCTTCTCAATCGATATCGGGGATTGGAACAACCGTTTCAAAATTGCATAATTATTTCCATTTCATTTTTTGAAGCGCACAATGTAGCGTACATTACAGACTCTCTTGGGAACAGCATAAAAATTCTAATACACTCACAAAATTTTTAGTTATGCTAAAAACTGTTTTTTGGTATGTTATTGTATAAATGTATCCTTACATCTGTTAATCTTTCATTGATCTTTTTATAATTTTTTAAGGAAGTAGAGGAATCGGATATTTAACTGTATACATTTGTTTATGTTTTGGTCAAATATTAAAAGAAAATTTTTAAATTATATTTAACAAAATAAAGTTAGTATAAATAAGCAGAAAAAAAGTCACCAGTCACCAAATATATTAGTAAATAATTCCTTTAATTAAATACTTTTTTAAATTTGCACCTCTCACCAAAATGATTATATCAATTACTATAAACTGTAAAATATTAAAATCGGAAAAATTTTTACAATTAAAAAATTTACCAAATCAATCAAGCAGATGATGGAATGTATTAACAATTTAAGTGAGAAATATTTTACTTAATTTTTATTTTATATTTACTTTAATATATTTATTAGATTTAGATGCAAAATTAAATAATTGAAATATACAAGGTAATAATTTTTTCTGTGAACAATTTTTAGATTTTAACTGAAATTTATTATAATTTTTTTCTATAAAAGCTATTGCATCGCTGGATTAAATTGTTCGAAAAGGCATAAAGCAAAAACAAAATATACTCAAAATTCTGAGAAAATAACCCTAAGAAACTAGGGGTCTAAAATTAAAATTTAAATATAAAAATATAGTGACAAATTTAGAAATATGTTATAAATTTGTCAATATGGGATTTTGGTTCCCCAGAGGACTATTTAGTGCAGTTTTGTGAATTTTTATATACTTCTCCCAGCGGGAGTTAGGTTTTAATTTTAGACCCATAGTTTCTTGGGAAAGTTTTATAAGAGTTTTTCGTATATTACGTTTTTGCATAAGTCTTTTGACAAAAACAATTGACCCACTCTTGTGGGTTATATGTGTACAATATTGTATTTAAAAGGCTACGTTCTTCTTCTTCCTAAATCGATTGGAAAATATGAAATTAAAGTAAAATTTAGGGAGCTAGGAGATCTCTAATGCAGTAACTATCCCCAAAACGTATAACTAAACATATCGAAAATGGACAGTGGGGCAGAATCGAAATTTGTTGGAAATAAAATAATAACTTTTATTCAACTGGTTGGATATACATAAAATTTCACGTTGTCGTAGCAGAGGAGTGTAAAATTTTATTCTTGTAAGGAGGATCCTACAGACCCCTCAGGAGCAAAATTGGGTACCTCCAACATATAAAAATGTTAACTGCTTACCCAATTTCTGTTTCTTATCTGATTTCAAATATTTTTATATCTTCTTAAGGCCATGGCTATTTATCTCTTATAAGGAATGCGCACGAAAAAAAAATAAGTACATATAATTCAGCTTATCAAAATGAAACCAATTGGTTAATCTTTTTGAAATTTTGTTTTGTTAAAGACCGTAATATTCTAGTTTTAAATTTAAAAGAAGAAATTAATTTTTTATTCGTTTCTTCTAAAACATTTAATATTTTTAGGAATACCTTAAATATAAGCTTTATTGTGTTTTCGGTTATCTTTTTATTAGAATAGGCCCATTTCTTTTTAATTTCTATTTTATTTTTAACTTTAAATATTCTTTAAATATTTTTTACTATAACCAAATACATTTTAAATGAACTAAGTTTTGGACAGTTTAGTGGATTGGTTTATTGTTGTAATGATAAGATACAATATCAGGCCATAAAAACTAGAATTCGCTGTGCTTTTTAGGAATCTTTTCCGAGTGTCATCTGTTACGAATAAGCTGTTTTTTCCCCGCGGGTTCAAATGGATTACCAGACCAAAAATTTGTTCTACAATTTTATTTTTTTTTTTACACGAAATTTATCTGCTACATTTCATATAATGTCTACGATATAGAATTCCTGACCAAGATGTTTTAAAAAGTTCGATAGTACGTACTTTATATTGCCCTTTAGAGGTATTTATATTTTTGAAAAAAAAAATTAATCTCAATAATTTTAGTCCTCTGCTTTGCCTATACATTTTTTCTAGCGTTCCTATTAGGAACTTTTTTTTTTTACTTTGTTGTTTATTAGGTTATCGTTTTTAAACTTTTCTGGTAAAAGAAACTGAGCAATTTAATAAATGATTTGCATGTCATCCAGAGATGTAGATATTTTCCCTTAAAAAACTTAATTTGAATTAGTTATTGAGAATAATAACAAATGTGAAGTATATTGAAAGTTCTAAGCCTAATGTGTGCACTTAAATTTTCGTGCGCAGTCCTTAGTTTTCAAGTTATTTGCATTTTAAATTTCAACTATTTCAGTTTTGCAAAATCTTGGTGTAATTTTTAAATATATAGCACAATATTTTCAACTAGCTAAAGAACAGATTATGTATTGAATAAAGAAAACTTCAAGTTGATATCTTTTACGAGTCCAAAAATAAATGATTATGAATTTTAAAATTGCAAAACTAATGATATTTTTTTTTTGTTTTTTTTCCGAAAAGTGCCTTATTAAGATTAACAACTGAGATGAAAATAGGGCGGGAAGCTCTAAGGGAAGCGATAGTTCCCATACAAATAAAATCTTAATTTTCGCATATCTAAGGAACTATACAGAGAAAGTCTCGGCATTTTGTAAGAATAATTTTCTTGTCAATTTACACAGTCGTGGTGAAAATAGGTAGGGTTGGTTTTCAGGGGGTAGCAGCCGCCTTATAAAGAGAATATTTATTATAGTATATCTAAAGAACTATTCATTCAGCATGTATAAATTAGTCAGAAATGATATATGTTACATTTATATTATAAAAATTTAAAATAATTACACAGAGAGATAGAGGCTTTTGCACTCAAAAATATTTATTATGCAAGATAGAGCAGTTAAAAATTTTAAAATAGCTAATTCAAGCTTAAATACCTAATTCTAAGGTATCTTCTTCGAAAAAAAATTGTTGGCAGAAAACTGAAAAGGAATTTATAATTTTGCTTATTCAGCTCTCCAATACAAATGGTCTAAGCGATCTTTATAAGTCATATGACTAAGGAGTTTTAGGGGACTCTTTATATTTCCGATGTTATTTACAAATATGAAGTATATTTCCAGATTAAAGCAAAAATGTTGATAAGAAATAATTCCAATATATTTATATATTTATGAAATGTAGATTGTAGATTGTGAAGACAGTTTCACCTAAACCCAGTACGAATAAAGTTTTCTCAAGAAAACCTCAGAAATATATCATTTAACATATCAATGGTAAAAATTAATTGTATACATGTTAAGGACTGCGCATGAGAAAATCCGTCCACACTTTAAGTCTTATAACATTGACTATAAGTGAAAAAAATTAGTGCTGTTAACTTGTTAATGTTTGCTATTATACTATGTGCTAAATTTTGTTGTAATATCAGAATTGAATTGGGAAATTGAGTTCTTTGAGTCACAAAAAATATAGAGAATTTATGGTAACCGAAAGGAACTCTGATAACCGAATTTTAAGAGACAATTTCTACATCCCTAGATGGAATGTGACTCATTCATCAATATTTTATCAGAAAAGTTAAACAAAGCTGGCCTGAACACCCACCAAGTAAAAAAAAGTTCCTAATAGGAATGCGAATAAGAATGTGAAGGCATAAGAGAGGACGAAAATAACTGAGACCATTTTTTCCAAAAGTGTGATCGCTGCCTAAAGGGTACGTACATTTGATCATGAATTCCATATTACAGATATTATGGGAAATGTATCAGACGTATATCGTTTAAAAAGAACGAAATTGTCGAATAAATTTCTGGTCTGGCAAGAAATTTTTATATTTGTTTAAAAAAGAGTGGTATCAAACAAATGGTACTTCTATGGAGTATTGCCAGATGAGGACATTTGTCCCCAAATTGGGGATTTAAACTTTCATTTGGGGATAGATTTTAATGCAGAAGTATTTGGGGGTTTTCGTAATATATGGGGATTATTTTTATTAAATAATACATTTATTCCAATTTTGAAAAATTTTAATTGTTAAATTTTGCAGATAATTGCGATATTTCGTTAAATATTCTATTTATACAAATTTGTTGCTAGTTTTCTTTTTAAAGAAAATTTTATTTAGTGAAAATATTGGGTTGATTTCTATATATAGAAAATATTATATTATTATTTGTTGTTTATATGCTGTTTACACTAAACGAAAACTGGTACCTTTTGGCTTCAATCGTTTTTTTTTAATGATTGCTGAGTGTATAAACTTTTTATTTGAATTGGGTATTAGCGTATCTTTTGCACAAATGTTAGAATTAGATATGTATGACCATGTTAGGTAACTTGAGACTATTATATGACAGCACGGCATTAAATTCTGTTTTGAATGTTAATCATTTTAATGTTTGTCACTTGGTTGAGAAGTTATATAAACAGTGCAGGCATAGGTATTAAAGAATTTCGAGTTGTTAGAAATGACAGAAATTAGATGAGAAGTGCAGAGGTATACCTTTATATTTCTGAAAAATTACATGTTAAAATAATAAGTGATTACATGGATGAGGGGCATATCGGAACACTATTGGTGGAACATTCTTCAAATAAATTTAACAACTATTCATGGTTTATATACTATATGGAAATTTCTCTGGTTGTTAGGATTTAAATTCTGATTTATCTGGTAAATATGATAACTGAATTTTAATGGGTGATTTCAACACACAAACATAAACTTAGTAGTACAAAAAGCTCAATACCAATTCCCTCCATTGAATTCTGCTCATTCCAGTATTTCCTTATGTTATAAGTTGGAAATATAAACCCTCGTTTGGGAGCATTGGTATAGGCGCTATAAAGCAATTAACATTGATCGTTGCAATTTACTTTAAAATGATTTTTATTCCTCTAACTTTTTTTGTATCCAAGGTGTTGATGATCAGTTGGAAATTTTTGACAGTATTGATGGGAGATGTTTTAAGGAAAGCATTCGGCTTAGGAAATACTAAAGAGTTGAAATCTAAAGAGTTGAAAATAGCTAGATAAAATAGAAATTTATCCTTATTGTGAATGTAACTCAGTTTATAAAATTAAAATTTATTGCAAATATCGTAATAGAGTGAAGTTGATAATAAGATGGATGAGAAGGGTTTATGCTGAATATATATTTCGAAAACTGTATTGAGTCTCAATTTTGGAAAAAATTGATGGAACTGATAATGATATGATTAATGTTATTGAGTTTAACCAACAATCGGTGCTTCCTCCAATAAATAATGCCTATAATAGTAGTGTGTAATTATACATTAATGGGGGATTTACGTTTAGAAATGTTGGTGCAACTGAATTATTTGATACTATGACTAGTATGAAAAGTAACTCAGCTGGGAACGATGGTATACCAATAAAATTTTTGAAAATATATCCCTATATTTCATCACATTACATCTTCAACTTTTCCAATTGGAAAACTAGTGGAATTAAAATAAAATCACTTCGTTCCTATTTAGACTATAGGCCAATAAGTGTATTAAATGCTGGCTCCAAGGTAAGTATTGAAAGTATTGTTGGGGAAACAAATGGAAGATCATCTAAGTTTTAGGAGTATGATAAATCCCTTTCAATCGGCTTTTTGAAATATATATATATATATATATATATATATATATATATATATATATATATTGCAACTGGTTTGATTTTGGACATCACTGAGAACGTTAGGATGAATATGGACAATTCCTACAATTCATTGCTTATTATCCTGGACTTTAGTAAATCTTATGACTCTTTAAGTCATGAACTATTGTGTCACAATCTCCAAAGAGATTTGATGTTTGATTCTTCTGCTTGCAGTTTGGTTTGCTCTTTTCTTACAAATAGGCCTCAATATGTGGAATCTGCAGGAAGAACTTTTATAGGAATTCCACAAGGATCTATATTAGCATCACTTTTATTTTTAGTGTATACATAATATATATACCGTGAAATTGCGTTTTGTCAATGCTACTCTTAGGCTGATAATATTCAGTTGTTAGCACATGACTCTGGGTTACGCGTAACATATCTCGAAAGAATGTCAATAGTGATTTAAAACTTCTTGTGGAATGATGACACTCTAATTACTCGTATATGTGTCTTAATTTCTTAAAATCAAAATCTATGTATAAAAAATAAGAATAAAAATTCCTTTATATTAAGAAAACTTTACTGCCTTAGTCTTTTTCTTCCTTTCCATATAAAAAAGCGTTAGTTTGTCATTGTGTTTACCATTGGTTATGTATGGAATTGAAATATTTTCTGGCACATCTCAACAAAATATAAACAAAGAGTTACGTTTATGTTTCAATCGCGTTGTTCGTTTTATTTATAATCTTGGTTGTAGAAAACAAATTTCCGCGCAAGTTATCGAAACTATACGGTCTGATTTTAATAGCTTTATTAATCGGCGTATTAATTTTTTTTGGGATTATGAAATATGGCAAACCTTGATACCTTATGGAGAAATTTCATTTTAGAAGTCTACAAGAAGTAATACCTTATACATCCAAGACACTCTTCGCTTTATATGTCTAGATAATATGCTGTAAGAATAGCTCGAATTTTGAATAACTATATTCCCTTTGAAAAGCGAAACTGTAGAAAATCAATTAAATCTTTTAAAAATTTATCAAGAAATTATTTATGACACATATATATATATATTTTGCTCCAATGATTTTACAAAAGTGGTTAATTTATATTTAAAATGTTTTAATTTCAATAATATTTCACTAATATTTTTATATTAATTATTTAATGTCTATAAATTTATGCCCTTTATTATAAGATAATTTTTGGAAATATTTATTTCCATAATATATTTAGATTAAGTAGGCCTATAGGTTTGTAATCGAATAAATAAATAATGTATATGAAGAGTCATATGGTCAAATCTAATTTATTTTGTGACAGTTAGAGAACTCTAAATGAGCTAAAGGACCTTTACAGGACCAGACCATTCTGTCAACTTGATCGGGAAATCGATAAAATCAACGAAAAACTACTTATTTAGATTATTATGCCAAAATGTACATCGCATATATTCATTAAATATAAATCGATAAATACAATTTCTCATTCTAGGCCGTTAAGTCGAATTTTAGTAGGGTTCTGCAAAAAATTTCAAAACATTTACAAACAAAAATTTATTTTACTTATTTGAAACAATTTTGTTCACTTCACTTTTTTCGCATATAGTTTTTACACGAGAACTGATATTTGCAAAATTTTTGTTTTTCCTTTGTTAAATTTTAAACAATATCTTTAAACTTATAAACAAATTTAATTCGAAAGAAGTCTTTAAAATACAACCAAAGAAAAAATAATATAAAAAGAGTCCACTGTGTAAAGTTAATGGTAAAACTCACAAATACAAACAAATTTCTGTCATTTGCACTTGCACACGTACAAATGCAAATTGTTAAAATGCAATAAATATTTCTGTGCGGAAATGTATGTATAATAACTAAATTTTATACGTATGCGTTGGTACATGCTTGTGTGCGTGTATAAGGATGTGTAACTGACTGTATGCATTTATATTTGTATATATAAGAATATAGTATTAATTGTGCTTAAATTCATCTAAAATTTAAGTTGAACATTTTTCAACATCATTCAATGCGGATGTTGTTGTGTTTGAATAGCTGTGTATTGTACAGATTGTTGCAAGAATGAATTAACTAATTGATTTAATAAGAAAAATGCTTGTTTTATATGCATGGAGAATTGAACTTTTTGGGGTAAAAATTAAAACGTTTGAATTTATAGTGTTACAACGAATCATTCTAAAAATATGAATAAAATCGTTATCGAACTTGACATGTGGATATATTTCATTCTTAAACTTAATTTTTTATTTAGAAAATAATTTTCTATTTAGAAACAAATCAATATGGATCTACATAGTTGACATTTTATATAATTTTCATTCATTGTTTTACTATCAACTGAAAATTTTATTTTCACTGTTACCATAACCATAAGTTTGTATATTTAAATTCCACCAACAAATAATACTTTTAAATTGATGTTCATTATACTTAAATCTAAGTACGTACGTATGTACATATGTATGTACGTGTGAGTTTAAAATTTAACTCTATAGGACATTGGGGATATTTAATATTATGCAATGATGATGGCAGTTCTCGTGATACAATACTTTACGTACGCATATATTTTAGAGTAAATTTATTTTATATAATGTGGTCGGCCGGACTGATGGACGGACGGACAGATAGATGAACAGTGGGCCGCAACTGGCATTCATCTATAAATATTTTGTGCGTGTAAGTTTATATAAATAATTTTAATACATAAATATAAAAGAACACATATACATATTTAAAAGTGTTGTACAAAAAATATTTACATTCACTCATTATGAGAAAAATCGTCACAACTTAACAAATACAGTTTTGAGTTTGAAGTTTTATTTAGAATATGTATTAAATTTTAAAAACGCTTGATTCAATTCACTATATAAAATTTTATAAAATTTAAAAAGGTAGCATAAACTTTATGATCATCATTGGTAGAAAAATTCAATAGTAGGTATATAAAAATGTATGTACCTACATATTTATTCTCAAATTGAGTTAGGGAGATTTAGAACTTATGTAGGCATTTTAAATTATGAGATATGATGCTCTTGCAGGAAATGATGTGTATGTATAGTATGCAATGTATGAATTTACATTAAGTTTTTACCCATAATATACGCATGAACACTTACAAACATACATACACACGTAAGTATATACTGTAAATTGTAAGCATAAATTTTTATATACATGAAGGTTTTAATACACATACATATATGTATAAAGATATGAATGCATGTATATTTAAAAATTGCATATATTAGATATTGGTCGATTATTCGGTAACATAAAAAAATAAACAAAATTAAAATCGATTGCAGAAATTTCTTTAAATTTATAAAGACATAAGAATATAAATTTATAAAGACATATATATGCAATATTTACATAAATTATTCACACAAAAGTGTATATAAGGTAAACTTTTAATTTAAGATTATAAAAGATTTTTGTAGTCCAGTCAAAAATATGTAAGCTCGAAATGAAGAACGGATAAACCAAACATGAAATATTTTACAGCCCTTCCTTGACCGTCAATATTTTCGAAGTTTGTTTTTAGATGAAGTCATATTATATAAAATTTTAAAGGAAATTTTGACTTTTTTAAAATTTTGTATAACAAATTTTACTACACTTAGGCCTCGATTTGTGCCGTTTTGATTTGCTTCGTTTCACTTTGCTTCGCTGTTTGAAATTTCAATATTTCTATTTGCGTAGTTATGATTTCAATTTGCGTCGCTATATAAGGAGTTTCATAATTATTAACAACCGGTGTAAAGATATTGAAGAAAATTTTAATGGAAAAAATGAATTAAATTCTCTGTGTTAAGTTAGAAAATGAAAATAAAATTTGTATAAATATTTTAATTTCTTTTTACAAAAATACTCCTTTTTTATTAAAAACTAATTTCTTTTCTGTTCAAATATTTTGATTCCGGAACCAATTGTTGAGAAAAGAGCGTAAATACATAGAAAATAGTGATTCGATTTGCGTCGTTTCAGTTTGCGTCGCAATTCTCCGGTCTAATGCTAGTTGTAGGGTGAACGTTCAAAACTTTTCAAAATTACACTTACACGTTTTTTTTAAGGTTCAGTCTTTTAAAAAAGTATTGAACTTTTTAATAAAATTTGTAAAAAAATATTAAAAAAGATTTTGAAATCAATATTCGTCCCTGTATCAAGGATATCTAAAAAATCATATCTTCCATTTTTATAATCTCTTTTCAAAATGTTCCTTAAAGTGTTGCGAACAACAAATAAAAAAATTTAGAGCGGGGCCATGAGGGGAAGCTGAGAAAATTAATTTTTAGTTTTTTAAGTAATAATTTATTTAAGTAATAATTTGACATTTTTTTTAATGTACTCGTATTTTTGTTTTGTGTATGAAAGTATGTGAATAGATTTTTCTGAAATCAATACATAATAAATGAGTGTGTCCCAAAAAGTTTGGATTTATATTGTAAGGAAAAACTTTCAAATTTTTTCAAAATGCTAAAAAAATAAATCTAAGATCTTATATTTAACGAAAATTGCACCTAAAAACTGCAATTGCATTGAAATGCATTTTTTCTAAATTTGAATATTTTAATAACAAAATATCAATAGGTAAAGAAAAATCGCGAAATTTTAAAATTTCGCAAAACTAAAGCATAAATTCATAAATAGTTTAATTGAAACAGTTCAGATATTCGTCAACAGTCGAAACAGTCCGTTAGAATCATCGATTTGTTGTCAAAATATTTCCGTTTGGCTGCACTAAGAAACTTGGTTTCAAGGATTATTTTTTAAAGTTATTTTTATTATTCCATCAAGATATAGTATTTTCTACAAATTTTCAAATTAACAAAATATTCATATACAAATTGTTTCATTCAAAAAACATTAGAAATTTTCAAATTATTACTGAAATAAATTTCAAATTATTATTGCAATAAATGACTTTTTTCTACTAAATGTTAATTTCCTAGCATCCCCTCATAATCCCAATTTAAATTTTGAATACATTATTGTCAAGAAAAATTTTAAATAAAAATTATAAAAATGGAAGATATGATTTTATAAATATCCATGATACAAGCAGGAATATTGATTTCATTATCCTTTTCTTTTCAAAAAATGGAGTTTTTACAAAAATAATTAGAAACTAGATCTATGAAGCATCAGTTTGAACCAAAATTTGTTGAAATCGAAATTGATGTCGTTATCCTTTTCTTTTCAAAAATGGAGTTTTTGCAAAAAATAATTAGAAACTAGTTTTTTTAAGCATGAGCCAAAGTTTGTTGAAATCGGACAAATAAATCTGAAGATATACGAATTTAAATTTCATGTCTTTAAAAAAAAAAATTCTGAATGAAGTGAACTTTGAACCGTAATAAAAACAAAACTACAACAAAAATTTAAAATTTTGGAAAACTTGACGTAATATTCAGATATAGCGAGGACAAAAATTTCTTTTTTCTGTTTTCTTCCAGAGCAATTCTATTCAAGGTAACGAAATAAAATTTATTTTTAAATTAGTTAAAGACTTTGGAATTTTAGTTTATTTTTATAAATGTATATTTTCTAATCTGACTTGCTAACAAATGGAATAATATTTTAATAATTTTATTCCAAATTAATTTCAAGAAACTGAAAATTGTATTATAAAGGGAACAAAATGATTTGAAATTATTTTATTTCTAAAAACATAAATCGAATATAAAAATAATTTATTTTAAACAAAATATTTTGGATCAAAATATTCAAAATGAATAGAGCTGTGCTTTAAACCAATGTCTAAGAATATATAACTTTTTACAGACTATTCTTTTTCAATTAAGAGAGACAGTATAAATCAATCAAGACAACATAAAAGGAATGTAAGAAGAAATAAAATCTTGGTTTATTGTTGTGTTTTGTCAAAGCTTTGATATTTGATATTTGATATTTGGTAAAGATAAATTGCTTAAGCAATTAGCGAAATGCTCATCGGAACTAGCTTATCCCCATAACAATAAAACTTCAATTTTATTATATTTTAATTTCTTAAGTCTATATTAAGTCTGGGAATAATAGCGCGTAAAAAAATAAATTCTTAGAAAATAAATTCCCATATTGTTAAACTAAATAAATCGGGATTCGCACGAAAATAATTATATTAACCAAGTTTGTTTCGACACTAATGCATTCGAAGAACTTAATTGTATTTATCATTAATACATGCATATGTATATATATAATCGAATATATTTAAGTATATATTTATATGTATATATATACATGACCATACAATATTATTTAAATATGTACATACATACCTGCATACATACGTACATACATACATGCATACATACATGCATACATACATGCATACATACATGCATACATACATACATGCATACATACATACATACATATAAATGTAAGTCGATTTATGTGATTTTATTCTTGTATACAAATAAAAATTGTTATAGAAACAGACAAATCTGCTTATATTGGTCACGTTAGCAAAGATCTATTGTTATCGTATTGGAAGACTAAAAACCTTATGACACTAGCTTTTTTTAAATTTTATCTTAGAACAGTGCAAATATACTGTAGGTGGAAAGAGTACAACTATATTAAAAAAAAAAAATCCAAAGATGACAAATTATTTATCAAAGTTATCGATAAGTAATCTCAAGTTGTCAAAAAAGAAAAAAAATTAAAATATTTTTAAATTAAAATTGATATTTCGGGATTAATTCTTAAAAGTGTTGCCCACTCTAGCGATTTTAAGGATTTCTTATGTTGATTTCAGATCTTTGTTTTACGAAAATAAAGTGGACAACATTGTGTGCTAGTTTATTTTGTATTATTTTTATCTACTTGTTCCTTTCTATCATTCGCTGTCTCATTCTATCAATCCAATTTCAATAAAATACAAAAGGGCTCAAGAAATGATAACTAGGGATTTTTAGTTAATTTTCTTTTTTTTCAACTTTGTATCATGATATTTCAGCTAATATCTTAGGATCAGGAGATATTATTTTAAGCTTGCTTATAAAACGGTGAACAAAACTTCATCCAAACATTTAATTCCATTTTAAAAATGTTTTTCTGTAAATATAATGCGTGTTAGTACCCAGTAAACATCGATTCATATCTAATAAAAGCAAATTTCTCAAATTGTATTCGAAGCTACAAAATATGTGATGAAATAAAAAAGAAAATTTAAAAAATTTTTTATAAAATTATAATGTTAAGTTTTTATAAAGTTTTTACGTGATTATAAAGTACAATGTTAAATTTTTTATATTCTTTATTTTGTATATTTTCTATTGTTATTAAAACAATATTCAAATGTTTTCCACATCTAAAAAATGTTACAATTTTTTTCATAAAAAAGTTTTTAAAACTTAGACATGTTTCTTCAAAAAATTATATTAAAGAAAATAGTTGTACACAATTATGCCGCAATAAAATAAAAAAATGCTTAAAATGATGAATGCAAAATCTATCATTTATGCATGCAAAATTTCAATTTTAAAAATAGTTTATAAAAAAATATTTTTCATGTTTAATTCAAGTATATTTTAAAATTCTTAAAAAACGTTTTGAAATTCAGTTTTAAATTATGAAAGCATTTGGAAAATACAATTGTTATATTAGAACATCTTTGCTGGAAAAATGCATAGTTTTAAATATGAAAGTAAAGAAAATTCAAGCCTATTCCCACAGCTTGTACTCAAAATTTCCAAAAATAGTTTGAAATTTTTTATATTACGAAAAATTCGCGATTTTAATTACTAAAACTTTATGTTGATTCACTCAATATAAAACTTTTAAAGAATAGATTTTTAATCGAATTGTAGAGCTATGAAATTTGTATATTTCTATCGCCCAAAAAACTTAATATTTTACACCAATTTTCTATTTTTTTTTAATACAAACAAAAACATAGAATTATGCTTTTTAAGAGAAATATTTCTGGGAATATTGAATAGAATTTAATGGTTTAAATTGCTTTATAATTTTACTCTTATCCTCCCAGCAAAAACTTTGCTTTCCTAGTAAGCTAGCAGGTATAATTGGAAAGAAAAATAAACTACTTATTTTTTGCCTGAATAACTAGTTATTTTTGTTCGACTTGTCCAAAAATTCATGTAGTTATCTTTTGACTCTAGGGGTACTCAAAAATATGTACCTAAACGAAAACAAAAATAAAAAAAAAACAATAAAATTTTGCCATCAGTGAGACTCGAACTTGGACACGTACTAACCATTCGTTTTTACTGACTAACGTCTTACTCAGTACACCATCTCGCACATGGCATCCTAAGCGACAAAAACTCTATTTAGTTTAAAATATCTTTTTAGACATTTTGTTATAAAAAACTAACAGCTTCAGAATGGGGTTGAACCAACGATCTTCTGGTTGTTAATCCGGCGCTCTAGCCAACTCATCCACGCGATTGCAGTATTACTGTGCTATTATACTATTGAATACTTATTAATGTAATACAGAGTAGGCAAATAATAATGACGCCTCATTACCAAGAAACTACTTTAATAAGTAGTTGTTATTACCGAAAACCAAAAAGTTCTTGCTGGGCTCTTAAGAATTTCAAATCAAATTATTAAAAAAAAGAAAATTAACCAAAGAAAATGAAAAAATACAACTTCTTTTAAATTTTTTGAAAAATTCTGATTTGCAGTTTGTAATTTGTAAAATTTACAGAAAATTTTTTAATAAAATAAGTTACCTTCATTGATTTAAGTTAAAAACATTTAAATATAATTTTCGAAATACATATTTCATATATATATTTTTTATTATTATTATTTTTTTTTATAAAATTATCCAGACTTGAATAAAATTACTTAAATATTTCGCTGTACAGACGAAAAGTTTTATATGTTTTTCAATTTTTATTTTGTATGAAAGTCATACAAAATTATTTGATTACTTTGATACTAATCCAGATTTTAGAAAATAGATTCAAACTGAAAAAATAGGTAAATAATTTGCAAAATTACATTTAAAGTCCTAAGGCAATGTTTGAAAATTTCTTGGGAATATTTTTAGTTTTTAATGCTTTTTAGGCACATAATAGGGAAAAAACAATAATTTTTAAATAATGAAATATGTGCTGTAGAATTTTTGAAATACAACTAGACCCACCCAAGTAAAGGTTATTTTATGAGTAGGTCAAATGAAAACTTTCTGGAATCTGTTATTTCTAATCGACTAGTCAGATTTACATACAAATTTATAAAATCATAGCCAAAAATTTGTGCATTTTATGTGTGGCTTAAAATATTCCAAAAATTATTATTTCCCAAATTTCAAATTCAGAATTGCTTATTTTTGCATTCGGAATAGTTAATGACGAGAGGTTTCTTTCTACATAATTTGGAGGAAATCGAATTGGATTCATCTTTTGTTAGAATTCGAAATTTTAATTTTCAGATACGAATAACTCGATAACTATAATAAGCCATACTCTAAAATTAATTTAGAGCTACCTCATTGTGGGCATAGGTTTTCAATAAGAAATCTTCATCTGGAACTACTTTCTAGTTCCATCAAATTAACTACCTTTCTATCCTTA
The DNA here is from genome assembly GCA_932274085.1 of Protocalliphora azurea. Taxonomy (NCBI): domain Eukaryota; kingdom Metazoa; phylum Arthropoda; class Insecta; order Diptera; family Calliphoridae; genus Protocalliphora; species Protocalliphora azurea. The sequence goes on along the minus strand of OW026521.1, from coordinate 93,895,946 downwards.
AAGTTAGGCAGCTTGTTAAATTCATTTAATGTTGAACGTTGCCAAGAGTTGTTCGGCCTTCATCGTCTTCTTACACCTTGGGGATTATATGTTAACGCTCTTCGGCATATGTTATCATCTTCTCTTCTAAGTGTGTGCCCAATCAAACTAAGTTTGCGTCTTCGGACTTCACAGTTTATGTCATTCATATTCGTTGTGACGAGCAGTTGAGCATTTGTAACTTTATTAGGCCAATAATTTCCAAGTATTATGCGATGACAACTGTTGGTAAAAACTTGCATTTTACGCTTAATTTCTTCAGTTACAAGCCATATTTCGCATCCATTAATAAGACGGACAGCACACATGCTGAAAATATGCTCATCTTTGTCCTTTTGCTGTAATCATTTTACCACCAAATTTTTGATAACAAGGCAAAAGCACCTCTTGCTTTTCGTATTATTGTCATCACATCGAGAAGGCCACCGCCATTTGTATCTGTCTTACTGCATAGGTATTGAAATTCGCTTACACTTTCTATTACGTCATTGCCGATAGTTAATGATTCTGTTGATATTGCTTTATTGATATTAATTTTCAAATCAACTTTTTCTGACTCTCTGGTTAGATAATTAATTGTTGCTTGAATATCAGCAAGCTCAAATTTATCATCTGCGTAGTCCAGAGACTCTAATCGAATTTGCGGGTTTAAGGGATCCCATAAAATTCCTCTAGGTCTATTTGTAGCTGAACGTTTAACAACAGCATCTAATACAACTAGGAACTGAAGCGGTGATAATAAACACCCTTGTCTAACCCCAGACGTTGTTTTAAATGGGTTAAACATTTCACCATTATGTAACATGGTGCATTTAAATGTATCATAACTATTTCGTACCATACGTATTATTTTATCCAGTACGTCAAAGTTGATTAGCTCATCCCAAATACAGTTTCTATTTATTGAGTCAAATGCTTTCTCATAATCAACAAACAGCATGTATAGGGATGATTACATTTCCAGAGATTGTTCTATGATTATTCGGAGCGTGTTTATTTGATCCGTGCAGAACACAGTAGGTATGAATCCAGCTTGCTCAGGTTTTAACTTGTCATTAATATGGGTCATCATTCGCTTTAATATTATTTTCATAAGTATTTTCAACCGTTATTCCTCGCCAGTTGTCACATTTTGTCCTATCATCTTTCTTTGGAAGTTTAATTATGATGCCCTTCAACATATCCATAGGGTAGCATTCTATCTCCCATATTTCGTTAAAAAGTGGGTAAAGCATTTCAGAGAACGTATTGGGATCCGTTTTAAATATTTCCTCTGGGAGGATATCAACACCGGCAGCTTTGACATTTCCATGTCGTTTTGTGTTTCAATTTGTGGGGAAAAAGTGTACCGCCAATTTTGAGTTTATTGAGGCCACACATTTCCACTAAGAGCTCACCATTACTATTGATAGAACCAATTCCATGTTTGCCCATTATACCCTCCATTACATCGTTCTCAGCTGCATTGAAATTCCCCATTAAAACTTTAAAATCTTTGTTAAGGATATCTTTGAAGGTTTGATTCGGCGCATCATAAAATTTAGTTTTCTGATCTTCATCAGCGCCATCAGTTCAGGCATAGCACTGAACTACAGTAATACTTTTGTTTTTTATATTTTAGACAGACATAAGGCGCTCATTAGCAAATTTGTAGTCTTGTAGAACTCGATAACTATAAAAGTTAAATTAGATTCAAAAGTCCTAATGAGAGAAAATACATTAATATTTGAAATCGGATGAGAAAAAAAATATTTGAATTCGCCGACCACAATTTTGAAATTTACTTGCAATATATGCGTTTCACATAAAAATTGCTAGACAAAATGTTAAAACAAAATAAAAAGTATATTAATTTTCTTTAACTTTTATATATATATATATTCTTTCATGAAGCTGAAGTTTTTAAGTAATATAAAGTTTTTAAGTAATATAATAATATATATTGGTTTAAGTGATAAAGCTATCACTTAAAGAAACATGCAATAATTTGGAATTACCTTTCTTAAACTATGAAAAAGAAATGAAATTAAAAAAATGTTTCTCTAATGAAAAAATATATAAAAATGCATAAAAATATTGTTGTTAGTTAAAAATTTCGAAAATCACTTGCATTTCCTACATATTTAATTAAGTAAATAACAATTTTTAAAACTTCTTAATTTTATTTTTCTTTTTAATTTTCCCTAAAAGTGATTTTAACTCCATTCTATTTTCGATAAACTATTGTCTTTTTTTTTGAAAAATAATTTAATTAATTTTTTCCCTTTCCATTTTGTAAATTTGTTCTGCCTTTTTAATTTTTCCTAGTTGAAAAACTCATTTTGGGGGATGTATATGCCCAGCAAAAACTTTTTGGTTCTCGGTAATGGCAACTGCTTATTAAAGAATTTTTTTCGTAACGAGACGTCATTATTATTACATAAATAAGTACTCAATAGTATAATAACACAATAATATTACAATCACGTGGATCAGTTCAACCCCATTCTAATGCCGTTAGTTTCTTTTAAATAAAATGTATAAAAATATATTTTATACTAAAAAAAGTTTTTGTCTCCTATAAAATTTAGTGCGAAGTGGTGTACTGAGTAAGACGTTAGTCATTAAAAACGAATGGTTAATTTGTGCCCAAGTTCAAATCTCACTGACGGCAATTTTTTTGTTTTTTTTTTTTTATTTTCGTTTAGGTACATGTTTTTGAGTACCCGTAGAGTCTAAAAATAACTACATGAATTTGTGGACAACTCGAACAAAAATAACTAGTTATTCAGGCAAAAAATAAGTAGTTTATTTTTGCTTCCAGTTAAACCTGCTAGATTACCAGGAAAACAAAGTTTTTGCTGGGTGTATATATGTATGTCCCTACTTATTTACCAATATTTTAGCCAATAAAAAATACATATAAGAATTATAAAAATATATGTTTTTTATTTGGACAGCCTAATAAATATTGATTAATTTTGTAAATAATTATTATTCATCATAACCGAATTGAATTTTTTGAAACGGTTTCATCAACAATATATTCAGTACGTCAAACCGACAAAATTCGATTGGCTAAAAATTCGTTCTAACATAACAATTGTATTTTTCAAGTGCTTTCATGATTTAAAGCTGAGCTGGATGTTTCTTTAGCATACAAATCTTTCTCAAATATTTTCAAAACATTTCTTAAAATTTTAAAATACTCGTATACTTGAATTAAACATGAAAAATATTATTTTCAAAACTGAAATTTTGCTTGCGTAAATGATAGATTGATATATTTTTTACATTAGCTAAAAAGGAAATTTTGTATTCATCAGTTTAACCATATGGTTTATCATATTTAATGGACCATAATATCTGTTTTGTATATTTTATTGCGGCACATATTTTTTTTAAATAATGTATAATATTTTATTTTTTGAACAACATGTCTAAATTTTAAAATTTTGTATAAAAAGAGAAAAAAATAGAGCTTTTTAAATGTGAAAAATAGTTGAACATTGTTTTAATAACAATGGAAAAAATACAAAGTAAACTGAATTAAAAAAAAATAACTTTGTACTTTATAATCACTTGAAAACTTCATAAAAACCTGGCATTATGAGAAATATGCTATTTATTAAAGGACATATTCTTAGGTTTGAATCGATGTTTATTTGGCTGAAATTGTTTTCAAATGAATAAATATTCAATTACAAAAGTTTTTGCTTATTGGGCATAAAAAATATTATTCAATAAAATTTGATATTTAAAATTTAATATATACAGACACAAGTGACACATGCACAGAAACACACATACATTAATTATAGTGCCTACATATGTAAGTGTGGGTTAAAATGTATGTGAACTTTTATTTCGGACTTCATATCATTTGTGTGCGTATACACTTCCGAACGCAAATAATTCATGTGCGTATAGATATTAATGTGTGTGTGTACTTGCGTTAGTGTGTATATCATATAACATTAAATTTATATACAAGTAGATATATGTAGTATATTTATATTTTATAGTGTAAATCTGATATCAAGCAGGATGTACAGAGGTCCTGCATCATCATCACCATCACCAACAGCTATAGCAACAACAATAACAAAATCAGCATCAACATTATGCGTGCGATAATGCAACTCATTTTTCAAAAACTTTTCAATACATACACACATACATATGCAAATATGTATGAGTGTAGGCGTTTTTCTTTTTTGTAAAATAAAATATAATAAAAACACTACAATAACAAAACTGCATATATGTATGTATGTATGTGTGTTAAGGTATGTACATACATTTATATGTAAATATGTAAGTATGTATGTTTTATTGAAAAAAATTAAATTAAAATTTAAAATTTATTTGAAAAAGTTTTCCACATAAAATATGCATAATAACAGCCAGAGTCATTGTATATTGTACACGATTGTGTGTAGATATATTTTCTATAATATTTATACTAATGTATATGTATATAAGTGTGTGTTTGCATAAAATATGTATATGTGTTTTCACGAATATTTTATAGATAATTTTAAATTTAAGAATTTTATAAAAATTTAAGAAAAATTGCAAATATTTTATTATTATTATTATTAAAAGGTTTTGCAAAAAATAATCGAAATAGGTTAGTGTTCAATAAATACAAAGTAAAAATAACAATAATAATAATAATAATAATAATAATAATAATAATAATAATAATTATGATAATAATAATAATAATAATAATAATAGTAAGTGTTATAAAATGCATTATTAAAGAATAATAAACGTGAATGGATATCAGTGGTCCTTTCACTTGATCTTTCCTCAGATCATTCACCAATGATCTTCACATTATATAAATCTTCAATTTAGAAACTTATAGTTCTTGTTTCCCTAACAAGAAAATAAATTGGCTAAAGTACAAAATGCATACTAGCGCACATTTGCCACATAATATTGAACGTAGAAACGAAAATTAAATTCAATATATAATTAACAGATTTACGAATATTCTTACAGATTCTGTCATGGCATCAATACCAGTGGGATTCTTAAAATCTTGAACACAGTTACAAAATTGTAGAGATATGGAATATTTATAAAGGAAAAAAGAAAAATTTATCGCCAATGGCAGGAGTTCCGACCTTCAAATTTTAAAATTCTTTTAAATCAGTTTCAGAGAAGATTGCGAGTAGACAGAAAAAGTTTCGTATTTTATTACTAAATTCATAAAACCAGTTATATTTTTAATTTTTAATTAGTAAAATCAAATATTCAAATTCGTAAATATTTTATTGAAAAAATTTCAATTTTTTTCTTATTAAAATATTTTTACTATTTATAAATTTGAATATTTGAAAATTCTTAAGAAATGCAATAATATGTTTTGTTAATATCAATAAAAATAATATAAAATTTTTTGCAGATTTTCAAACAATTTTTATTTTTTATGTAGATAATGTGTGATTTTATGCTGGTGAAAATAATGGTGCCGTAACTAATAGTTTATGTATTCATGTACAGTAGTATATAAAATATACATGTATGAATAAAAAGATATATATATGAAATAAAAGAAGATACAACACTATTTTCGAATTTCATTAGTGGCCAAAACCATCTAAAACAGAAACGCAATCGTTATCAATTGAAGCGTTTTCCTAATGAATTCAACTTACGTACCTTTTAACGAAATATCTAAGTTTCAATAAAACCAAAGTAGATAGGATATAACAAATGCGCAAACAAACTCTGCTTTGGTAGCGCCAAAACCGTACAATAGGACAATTTACGATTGCAAACATGTATCATTTTGTTAAGGACCACTTCCGCTAAAGACCATTTCCGCAAAATACTTTTAAATGATTTGAAATGCAAAAATTAAAACACAAGAAGTCCAGTTACTTTCGCATAATTATATCATGAGAGGGAGCTACAAGTTCAGGCACACAATTAAAAGGATATAGTTTAATCGACTTGGGGATTATACAGCAATATACAATATACCTCATCATTTATGCGATATATTGACACATACATGCATATTTCATATGCTTTTGATTCGTCTAGAAGATACACAAAAATAAATCATTATACATATGTGGTAATGAAATATATACGAAAATTAAGGTAACTTACCTCTGGAATCCTGCAAATGATGGATTTTATATTTTTTTGTGTCAACATTTTTATAATTTTATTTATTTTCATATGTTCAAATATCAAAAGACAAGAAACTGGTATTGTTTTTCGTATTAGTTTAGAATGAGTTTAAAAGCAATAAAATAATATATTAAAATCAAACAAATTTTTTTTATAAAATTTGATTTAAAGTTAAATAATGATTTATTTAAAAAATTCTAGTCATATTTTTTTCTCCGCAATAAAATAGAATATTAAAACCAAATATTATTTTTTATTAAATTTAATTTAAGTCCAAATAATAATTTATTTAGAAAAATTTTAGCCATAATTTTTTCTGTGTAGCTTTAAAGAATAAGAAATAATCTAAACTTAGAAATTATTTGCAAGACCTAGACCATACTAGGAAAATAGATTATAGCCTATGTATGGCGATGAAAAATAAGCAGCATCCTATTGCACAAGAATCTCCCATCCGACTCAAAACGGTAAGTGGGCAAAAAATTACATTGGAAAATTCAAAACATTCCCTACGCACCTTGAAAATGTTTTTGCTCCAAACAATATAAGTTCCTGCATTTCTACTAGTGTCATTAATGAAATGATGAATACGGCAATTAAAAACCTTAAAGCTGGTAAATCTTCCGACCCTGTTAAGATTACCAACTTACCTAACTCTGCTCTAAAAGCCATATTGTTTATTTTCAATTCAATATACGTACGGGATAGTTCCCAAATACTTAGAAATTGTCGGAAATAGTAATGATGTCTTAACCTGAGAAAGATGCTACCCAAGAAACATCCTACCGCCCAATTAGCTTAATATCAATTTTATCAAAATTATTTGAAAAAAATGCTTCTTGAAAATTATTATTATTTCTCAATAATAATCATAGTATACCTGACCATCAGTCAGTCAGAAGAATTCATAGCACTATCGAACAGGTACATCGAATTGCCAATCTCATAAGAAAAAGCTTTGAGAATAGATAATATTGCTCTGCATTACTTACAGGCATTTGATAAAGTTTGGCTCAACGGTTTAATTCACAAAATCACAATACAATTTCCAAAAAAAATATATATAGTGAATAGGTCTTTTCAAATGAGATCGAAAAATGTGATCTCTTCACGTAAACAAATCTCAGCCGGCGTACCAAAAGGAGGTATTTTGGAAACGCTTTTGTATATAATTTACATATCATATATGCCTACAAACTCAAAATCACAAACATCAACATTTGCGGATGATACCGCATTCTTAAGCATTCTCAATAATCCTGTAGTTGCATCAGAACAACTCCAATCGCACATATATAAATGAGTTTGAAAAATGGCTACTCAAGTGGGAAAATAAAATGTGTTTACATCACATTTACTTTACGAAGAGAAAATTGTCTCCCTGTTCCCCTGTTTCAAATACCTGAACAAAATAAGGTAAAGTATTTTGCTATTCACCTTACCGTCGATTGACATGGGCACACCATGTGGACAGATAAATTTAAATGAGCAGAATTGCATTGGTTAATTGGCTCACGGTCTGTTCTAGACCTGGACTGCTATACGGTATCTAATTTTGGGGAATAGCTTCCTCCTCTAATATCGAAAAACTACAGAGAAGATAACCAAAACTCCTCCGAATAATAACTGGTGCTCCGTAATATATTAGAAATAACAACATTCATAGCGATCTCAATATCCCCACAATTCGGGAGGAGATAAAGCACTTCTGCACCATACACATGTCAAAATTAGGAGAACATAAGAACCTACTTGCGAGGGATTTGCTAAGATATAATGGTCACAGACGTTTAAGAAGGTTGGATGCACTGGGCCTACCTCGATAATAATAGTATTGATTACTTTACCTGTTTATTTTAATGTGTTGGTTGTAGGGTATGATGAGTAGATTACTTTGCAATTTTGTGAAATTTCGTGCAGTCTTAAAAAGAAGATTTTTGTCGGAATTTCTGAAAATTGTAAAACAATCTGCTCATCATGCTCTGCAACTAACACTAAGTCTTTCTAATAAAAATCAAAAATTTATATTGTTTCTAACAAAATAATATAAAAATTGTTGCTAATTTTAAAAAATTCGACAAAACGTTAAAATTTGGTATTTGATAATAGTCTCGAAAAACTTGAAATAATGTAATAGGAAGAAAATAAAAAATGTTTGAACTAACTAATTTTTGAAAATGTTCAACTTCATTGTTATTTCGCTTTTATCGTGGTTCAAAATTCTCTTTTTCAAATTTTCTTTTTTAAATAAATTAAATTATAATCCATATATTTCCGAACTTATTTGTTCGATTTAAATAAAATTTGACTCATAGTGATGTATGATAAACAGTTTATAAGGGTTTTTATAAAAAATTCTATTACTGAAAAAAGGATAATGAAATTATTTGCAAGACCTAGACCATACTAGGAAAATAGATTGTAGCCTATGTATGGCGATGAAAAATATGCAGCACCCTATTGCACAAGAATCTCCCATTCGACTCAAAACGGTAAGTGGGCAAAAAATTACATTGGAAAATTCAAAACATTCGCTACGCACCTTGAAAATGTTTTTGCTCCAAACAATACAAGTTCCTGCATTTCTACTAGTGTCATTAATGAAATGATGAATACGGCAATTAAAAACCTTAAAGGATGTACCAAGGATATTAAAAAAACATTTCTTCCATTTTTATAAGTTTACTTTAAAATATTCCTTAAAGTGTTGGCAACAACATATAAAAAATTTAGAGTGGAACAATGAGGAGATGCTGAGAAAATTAACATTTATTCATTTATTTCAGTAATAGTTTAAAGATTTTTAATATTTTTGGATTTGGATAATTATTAAAATTTTGAAAAATTTGAATCTGATTAAATCTAAAGAATATACCCTAGACTTGTTTTTTTTTAGCAATTTTAGAAAATATAGCATTTTATTATAATGGAAATCTAAACTTTTTGGGACGATATATTGTTTTTAGAAAATTAATATGGCAGCAGCATTGTCTCGAAAGAAAGACAAAATAAAAAATAAAAATAAATTATTCGTTAACAAATAAACAAATAATTACTAAGAGATTTGTCCAAATTATTTACCTTTCACATTATTTTCTGCCTGTAGAAACTCCCTTATTTTCACGAAATGTTCCGAAAAGTTATAAAGAACACATTGACGATCGCCGGATGCAGCGCCTAAATAGAAAACTTCTTGGTTTTTGTATTAAGGACATTTTTTTGAAAGTATCACATTCTCGCGTCGTAATTATTAAACTTATATCTTAAGAAATCCAGTATTACAAGTTTCAGTTTTTAATTCGCTGTAATCGTTGCTAGTGCTCGAGTTCTCCTATACGAATATATACTTATGTATGTTCATCAATAACTCTGAATTTCCTTTAAACGTTTCAGTTTCACAACTGTTTGTTTATTTTTGTTTTTATTATTTACACAATACTTTTGTTTAAAATACGACATCCCTTTTTAAACGATAAATGCAAACTGGGTTGTTTATTTCTCGATTTTGTTTTACTATAATTTTCCTTTAGAAAACAATTACTGAGTATGATGAATTTAACATAAGTTAACGAACTATTTCATTGAGTAAAGTTTTTCTTTCTAAAATCAAAGTATTAGAACTTTGAATCAACGAATTGTACGTTGAATCACTGTCTCTGCGTGTACTATATTTTACTTGTTGATTCTTTTTATACCTCTAAATCAACGTATAAATTGATTGAACGAACGTACAAGTTTTTTACATTCAATGAATGTGTTCTTTTATTATTAAAAACATAAATATGTTCTTTAAATCAATGAACTGATATATTGAATCAAAGAACTAACTTATTTATTTTATTATGCAATAAATTTGGTTTTAACGTACTGTTCATAAGTGCGTTGAATATTTCATTGATTGTCAATGAATATTTTCCTTGAAACAACGAATTCGTATGTTGAGTCAAAAACTGAGTCATTAATTTGGCATCAATATTAACGTAATTTACATTTCGCGATAGGTTTCAGCAAGCGAAATGGGTCTGGAGATCAAAGACGCTGCACAGTGTGACATTTGGCCAACCTAGCTGGACGAAAGTTAAAAAATAAAAGTTATACACATTCACATTGATATGATTGAATAAGATTGAATGTGACACATTCATTATATTCATTTTTATCATATTGTGGTTTCTTCTTCGTTGCCAGTTAAAAATCATGAAATTTATGATGGCTTTTTAGCACAAAATCGTATTGATATTCATTTAATTTTTGGCAAATACATATGTACGAGATTTAAAAACTAATCTTAAAAGTACTTTAAAACTTGTTTGTAAAAATCAAATGTTGGTTTACCACAAAAAAAAAAAAACAAAAAAAAAAAAATTTAATTTATATTCCATGTCCACATTGGAAAATAAAATAACCAATTTTGGTTAAATATAACCAAAACGGCAACACTGATCCTATGCTTGGTTTTCTGACATCAATGTAATATATCTTAAACTGTAGAAAATCATTTCGTCTTTCAAAATCTGTTTAATAAATTTAATTTCACTTATGCTCGCAATTTTTTTTTTTATCAAATAAATTGCAAAATTTAAAAAATCGTAAAATTTTGGTTTCATTTTTATCACCACATATCGTCAGATAGTAATGCGGTAATAAATTATAGAACAAATGAATTTCCTAAATCTTGTCTCCCGATTGATTAATAACACTGTGTCAATTAATAACACTAGTCGTAATTTAATAAACGAATAGCTGAGCTATATAGATGCGGACTAACAATGTTTTCAAACCCATTTAACATAATTTTTTTATATGCTCAATATTTTTGCAGTTATTTGGAAAATAGTGTCCGATTTTTTTTTTTTTTTTTTGTACGCGTAAGATTTTAAAAATTATAAAGCTAATTTCAAATTTTACAACAAGACTTGATCCATAATTTAGCATAGGTTCCATGTAAGGAACTTGTCTGTAATGTTCCTACAATCCAAGAGAATGTAGGCAATGATGGCACTGACTTGATCTACAATTGAGCATAGTTTACATATCATACTTTATCCGAAAATCGGACAAGCTCGGCTATAACTTTCTTACAATCCTAAAGAATGTTGCAGAGTGGGAAGGGTGGAAATTACTGCATGACATACAAAAAAAGTGAAACGAATTCATAAAAACAACAGTAAAAAATACAGAGAAATTATATGGGGCACAATAATTCGTTTCATAGGCAAAAATAAATATAAAAAAATTAAAAATTATAAAAAAAGAAACAGAGAATTTATATTCGCCAGAGGGCGCTGAAGTTACGTGTACATTAAAGTGCATAGATTTGTATGAAGGCAAAAAATGTTCCGAATATACCCTCTTAAAAGTACAGACTGATGTATTATATACTAACCCCCAAAATATTTCGGTTCAATTTCGTTGACGCCTTAGTAAATCTACTTGATGGGAGACAAACTCACAGTCCAAATTTCATCTTTCTAGCTTCAGGCGTTTGGGCTGTATTATGATGAATCAGTATGTAAGTCGGTCAGTCAATCACGCAGTCACATTACTCTTTTATATAAAAAAATGTTGCAAATATACTCCCCTAAAATTAAAGATTGATATACTATAAACTAATCCCCAAAATATTTCGGTTCAATTAATTCGTTCAAGTTTTAACTTTTTGTCAAAAAAAAAAAAAAAAATACAATAGACACATTTCAACTAATACGTAATCAGCAAAAAGTTTTTAAATTTGTTTTCATTCCCGCGAAATGAAGATTTTAGGAAAATTTTCAATGAGTTTTTTTTAAATACTGTTTTATTTCTGACATTTTACAAATTCTAATTTAGATTTTAGAGCACCAATGTAATGGTCTTATTTAGTAATATTGACATATGTATTAATTTAACCCTTTAGTAACACAAATAATATTTTGGGATCACTGGTCCATAATAGGTTAGGTTAAATTTTAATGTAAATAAATTGTTATTTAAGAAAATAGATGTCACAAGAAGCATAAACTTCACAAAAAACTATAAAATCGTGCAAAATGGCGACTAAACTTCAAAGAATTTCCTTTATTCGATTATGACCGCGGCTTCAAAAGAATATTATATTTTTCATAAATTCATTTATGAAAAAGTATAAGTATAAAAATAACTTCCATAACACTTATTTGGACAAATTGCTTATTTTAAGAAACTAATCTATAAAATTTACCCTGTTACTTGAAAAGGGTTAATTATCTGTAATTTTCAATAGTGTCAGAATAGGCCTTTCCAGTGGTATCTTAAAATCCAATATATGTTGAAAAATGTACGAAATATATATGATACAATTACTTGTTTAAATAATGAAAATATGACAAAAAATATTAATAAAAACTTAATATGTCGCGAATTAAAAGAGAGTTAAGAATTATTTAAATGCAAATTCCTAGCGTTTATGTGTCTCTATAATATTTTGAAGTTAGTTTTCTTATAACCAAGATTTTTTATAATGCTATTGAAAGAAATTCATATTTTCAGAGTTGTTTTTAAAATCAGATGTAACATATTTATTTATTTTTTCTTTCGCGTAATTTATTATATTGCTTCTTTTATAAACTTCTTATCTTAGCTTTTAAATTTTCATAACACTTTTGTCCCAAATAAATTCTGAAATTTGCATTTAATTTAAACATAATTTGGAATGAAAAATTTAAAATAGGACATATTTATTGAATTTATTCAAGAAGATTAGCGCATGAGTTTTAAAATTGTCTTTAAAATATTGGCAGATATCTAGTGTATTAAATGCACTAAGAAACATAACTTCACAACATAACTATGATTTTATTATTTAATTCATTTTAATTTTTTTATTATACATTTCACATAAAATGAAGGATATATATATATATATATATATATATAGATAAGTTTGTCATTTTATACGAAAGTGTTTAAATATATATCCAGGGCCTCAAATTGAAAAATATTCGTGATTGTTATGTTTAAAAATAACTTTTCAGAATATAGGTCTATCTGGCTGTCCATTTGGATGTCTGTCAGCCTGTATGTTGAAATTGATTTTTTTGAGCCCTTAGTGCAATATATACATTTCTCTTTCAACACTTATGTGGCATATAGTGTCGTAAATCTTAGTATTGAAATTCAGCGAAATCCGTTTAGGAATGGCGGAATTATAAACGATTTTTTAGAACAGCCTCAAAATTTTTTCCAATTTTCTTTGCCTAAATTTAATAATATTTTCTATTTTATATATAATATTATACAAATGTTTTTTTTTTTTTGGAAAATTGTGAGATTGAATAATCTAGAGGAAGTGCTCTAGACTACAAACCCTTGAGCCAGAGTTCGAATCCCCGGGACTTGTTATAAATTTCTGTTTTTCCTAAAAGAACAAAGTAAATATACAAATTCCATTATTAAAAAAAAGTAATTTGATTTGAATTTCTAGGCACGTTTTTATGTGCTTTTTTTAGAAAAAGTATTATTTAGATTTGAGTTGCGTTTTAAGCTTTTTATATAAGAATATCTACGTGATATACCACTTGGATTTGTAACTGAAAGATTTTAGGTCCTGAGTTCGATCCTTGGCCTTGTTTTATAATTTATTTTCGAACAAAAATTAAAATTTTGAAATGTCAGATTAAGGAACGGCCAAATATGTTTTTAATAAAAAAATTGTAAAAATTACATTTCTATTCGCTAGGATTCGAACAAATACGAGCACTTTAAAACTCCTAGCTTTGAATTCTTACCCACTAGTCCATATGACATTTTGAAATTGTGATTTCAAGAAAGAGCTTTGCTTTAATTTGTGTAAAAAATAATTTTTCAAAATTTTTAAATTTTAAATATATTCAACATATAGTATTGTAAATTGATTTTTATACTGTTCACGTATATAAGGAGTACATATAATTTATTTTCGACAAAATTTTTAAGTTTATAGATAGTCTAGTGGAAGTATTCTAGATTATAAATCTTCGAGCCATCGCATCCTTGCAGAAATAAAAAATAAGCTTGACAAGTAAATCTGTGTATGTGAGATGTTTTTTATTAAAATATTATCATTTAACTGTAACTGTATTTAGGTTTTTAAATGTAGATAATAAGATGGCATATCATGTTTGGTGGAATTGTGTCTAAAAATTCTGAAAATTTTAAAATACCTAATACTAAATTATCTTTTTCGGAAAAAAGAAAAAATGTTGGTAGAAAAGGATTTTACAATTTTGCATATCTCTTGTTTATTCAGCTTTTCAACACAGGTGATCTAAGAAACCGTCCTAAGTCAATTACCCAAGAAGTTTTCGGGGACTGTTTATGTTACAAATTTCCGATCATAAGTATATTTCTTTATTAAAACAAAAATTTTGAAGAGTGATAATTTCAATATGTTTATATATTTATGAAATATAGTTTTTGGGAAGGGTATACGAGATTCAGGCCATCGGAGTATAACACTTCAATTTGTTTTAATTAATTTTATATTTCGCCATTAATCATTTAAATTACAAAGTTTGACTTAAAATATTAATAAGTTTATTTTATGAATTTAAATTTTTCTTCAGTTTATTATAGTCAGATATTAGATATATTAGGAACAATAATGAATGGAACCAATTTTTGTTCACAACACGTGCAATTGCGATTTCTTATGTTTTGAAAATATATTGTTAAAACATTTTTTTAACTTTTTTTATTTTTATTTAAATTATTTAGTATGTTATGCAAAATTTCACAACAAAATTAATTTTATTACTTGATTCTTTTTAATTTCTTTTTATTTTAATTAATTTTGTATTTCGGCTTATTTTTATTTTAAAGTCATTGAATTAACAAAGTTCGACTTAATATATGAAGTTGATTAGTTCATGGATTTTATTTTATTCTTCAGTTTAATATAGGAAAAGATTAGGTATATGAGAAACAATAATGAATAGAACAATTTTCTGATCACAATATTTATATAAAAAATTAATCGGTTTGTTTTTTTTTTATAGTATTTTTTCAAATCTTCTATCGTAGGAATAATTATGTTTTTATTAGAATTAATTTTACATTTCGCTTCATTTTTATTTAAAGATCAGGTTGACTTAATATAGAATAGTGCATGGATTTTATTTTAATTATTATTGTTTTCATTTTATAATACGCAAATATTTGGTATATTTGAAACAATTATGAATAGCGTTCTTAATTTTAATGTGTCTTAAATTTAATGTTTGAAATATATTGATAAAAACACATTTTAAGCGATTTTTATATTTTTTACTTAATTGTTTATCCATGTGTCTACTTGCATATAAATACACTTGGTTGGCCCTATTTTTTTGGAGGTGTTCAGAATTTCGGTCTCATGTAGTCATTTTTTAATAGTTGAGCAAATTAAAAAAAGAAAATAAATAAATAAAAATTTTCATTTTTAATACTTCAATCGTTTTGAATCACCTCTAAATTTAAATAATTCAGTCTAAAACTGTATTTTTCTATTGACAATTTTCTAGGGAATGATACCGATACCTACATAAAAAAGACGGCCACCCTAAAATACACATATTGAAAACATTTAAATATTTTACTAATATATTTTTAAATTAAAATATTTATAACAAATTAGTTATCCTAAGTCAGTACTTTCTATGCTGCTAATTGTTATTAAAACTCTTCATTTAAATTTGTTATTTAAATTAAAAAAAAAAAAATAATTATAATAATAATAAATAAATATACTGAAAGGAAATTTATCTTAATTAAATTAATATATTTTGTGTGGGTCATCTTAGCGTATGAATAATATATTTTAAATGTAACAAATATTTTTTTTTTATTTTGTAAAAGGTCCTTTCTTATTTATATTTTACTATAACTTGAGAACGAGTTGTCCGATATAGACAATTGAAACGTCAAAAGATGCATACAGAAATTATTTTGAAATTATTACCTTTCAAAATTCATCAGCTTATCGGCTAGCCGCCAGTCGCGCCGAAAGGACGTTCACTCTATTTCTAATCGACTTCTGTTTAGTCAGTAATAAATGTAGTACCTTGTTGTAAAAGTGGAATTAAAAAATTATTTCTTTTTCGCATTAATTTTATATTTATTACTTTTACGTTTTCAAAACAGCTTTTTAAAAGATTTTAAGGAAAATAAGTTTAAACTTTAAATTTATGCTATTAATATTTTTAGCATAAACATTAAAAAACAAAAATTATGAATTCGTATAAATTTTAATGTGTATGTTCTGAGTAAAAAAATAATACACACAAAATAATAATATATATATATATTTATATTATATATATATAAGACAAAATACATACATATATATGTATATTTAATATGTTTGCTTTAGAAGTTGTTTTTGTTGTTGCTACTGTTAAAGGTGTTTTTTTTTTAATATTAAAAATATCTCATGAAAATTTAGTTGAAATATTATTTTAGTTCTACCATAAATAAACAAAATGGGTAAATAAGCAACCATTATTCTACTGTGATACAACAATAAAAAAATACAAAAACTACATCAGCTACTGACTGCCACTGCTGGAAAATAAACAAACAGTAGAAAAGAAGAAGCATACTTTGTGGCGTTTTAAAGCCTTAAACAAACACATTGAAATGTGTACAAAATGCACGCATGCATGTGTATTTCACATTCACAAACAAAACATATAGTAGGTGCATACTTATGTGTATGTGTTTCTTTTTTGTTTACATATGTATATTTGTATTAAACAAACATTGTTTATATACATTTAGGTTTATGTGGTCCCTACTATTGAAAGACTACATAGAATGCAGTAAGTATATAAGTAGAGAGAAAATGAAACTATGTAATTTAAAGCCAACTTTTGTAACTCATTCAAAGGTTTTTTATGAAAGTTTTTGTCGCGATTAAAAAAAAAACGATTCTTAGAACAACAATCAATGTAAAGCCTTTAGAATAATCTTCAATAATTACTAATATTTTTAGTTCATTCGAAAAACATATTTAAGACATTTATACACGATAAAGTTGTGTTTTGGGATTGGTATAAATAAATGTAGTTCGGAAGTCGAGCAATTTATTTTTCAACGTTATAAACATCAGCACTAATATCCTCTCCGCCATAACAATGAAGAATATATACAAAATCGGATTAAGTACCCACCAATTTCCCTCCTTTACATGACATGTATTTATTACAAAACTAGCATTTAACCCGTTATGGCATTAGCGGACTTGCGTGACTCCTACATAGGCCAGATATAAACTTGGTAGCTTTTTTTTTATTAAAAAAGAAAACATAATGTAATACCAAAAGTGAAAAAACCCGAAAAATTAAACTAAACTATACTCCTAACTCCCATGGGAACAGTTATAATATGGATGTCTTCAATTTCTGTGGGACTTTGAGTCGGCACTAACAACAATAAACTTTTTAAAAACTTACTTATGTTATGTAAAAAAAGTACCAAAAATTAAAATAAATAATAGTAATTTCAAAAAGTACCAAGGACATGTTTGATATTCTTGTGATAAAGAAGGAATACAATTTAAAAATTATTTTTATGAATTTTGGTTCAGAAAATTCGCAGGGTATCAATAAAGTACCAGTGTTTTACATCCTAAAAGTTCGAAGACTCAAAGACTACTAAAATATTTCTATTGTCATATTTAGCAGAGAAGAATTAATAGCGA
The DNA here is from genome assembly GCA_932274085.1 of Protocalliphora azurea. Taxonomy (NCBI): domain Eukaryota; kingdom Metazoa; phylum Arthropoda; class Insecta; order Diptera; family Calliphoridae; genus Protocalliphora; species Protocalliphora azurea. The sequence goes on along the minus strand of OW026521.1, from coordinate 93,878,098 downwards.
TTGTGGATTTCTAGATTGATTATTATAAAAAAATCAAAAATGAATGTTAGAAGAACGAAAAACTTGCACAAAATCCCATCTTAAAGATTCACTCAGGATCATATATCTTCAATTTTATCTTTTTACGCTCAATATTACAAAAAATTCAAGAAGTACTAAAAAATACCACAAAGTCCCCATTGTGAATTGTTACCCACATAGTATCATGTATACTACTTTGATGGTTCTTCGTTCAATAGTATAGAAAATTCAAAGAGTAGCATTAGAAGAACGAAAAAGTATCACAAATTGCCCACATGTGGAATCTCGCTCACTTAGGACTGCTTATCTTTAAAATACTTTAAAATACCATAAGATGAACGAAAAAGTACCACAAAGCAACCCTTGTGGATTTTCATTAATTTATTACAATGTAATTTTAATTTCTTGCTTTCAGGTTCTATAATATAGAAAATTCAAAAATAATAATTAGAAAACGAAAAGGTACCACAGAGTGCCTTGTAATGAATTCTCATTCACTTGCGATCATATATTCAAAATTTCTTGTTTTTAGGTTTAATATTATAAAAAATTAAAAAGTTCCATTAGAAAACGAATAGGTACCACAAAGTCCCCCTTCATGAATACTTGCAAACATAGGACCATATATGTTTAATGTCACGTTTCTAGGTTCAATATTATAGAAAATTCAAAATGTAACATTAGAAGAACACAAAAGTACCATAAATTCTTAATCCAGGTGGTTCAATTATTAAAAAAAAAAAAATCAAAAAGTACCATTAGAAAAACTCATTCACTTAAGACATGTATGTAAGTTGATGTTTCTAGATCTAATATAATAGAAAATTCATTATTGAATTTGAATAGAACGTAATTTCCCACTTTTACTCCCTTTCTGGTACTTTTTATTCCACCATGGATGTAAAAAAAATTTTATTCCAACGAGTTTCTAAAATGTAGTGGGATTCCATATTAAAATACGCATATGCGTCATTATCAAAAAATTTTTGATTTTAGATTTTCAAAAAAAAAAAAAAGAAAGTTTCTTTGATGGCACATTAAAGTCCATTTGTATAAATATATAGTGACTCGAGTGAATGTGGAATGAGTTCGCATTAACTATTTCGTGAAGAGGTTGCAAAAATTATAGCAGCTTTAAGTATATCATGCAAACATTTTTATAAACTAGATATTTATGTATCAAATTCCAAATGATTTTTCTATTTTCAATTTGAAATTGAGAAAATTCCAAATGAAATTGAGAATTTCAACTTGATATTATGAAAATTCCATATGTAAATGGGAGAAATTTTTAAATGAGATTGGAAAAATTAATTTCTCAAAAAAAAATCTTAAAAATTAGTTAATTGAAAATATGCATAATTTTCTAAAAAAAAAAACATTAAAAATTTTAAATTATGCTCAAAAACAGTCATTTTTTTTTGGAAGTTCCTGGATAAATTCTGTTATTGTTTTTTTTAATTTCTTCTTTTTAAGATTTTTTTGGAAAGTAGAAGAATCAAGCTTGTTATCCATATACATTTGTATATGTTTTGGTCAAATATTCAAAGAAAAATTGTAAACAACATTTACAAAAATAAAATTTTTCAAGTTCTAATGAAATTTATTATAAATGTAATATTTTTTTAAAGACTTTTCTTGTAAGCATAACAAAATTTATTTTCTTTTAAATTGAAAAAAATTTTAGAACTTATACTCATTTTATTGTAAATGAAATAGCATTTAAAACTTGATATCTTTAGTTTTATTTTGAAATAGAAAAGCAAATTTAATTAAAAAAAGAAATAAATTATTTCTTATTTGTAGTAAATATAAAAGATTTTAATATAACTTAAAAGCTACGTTCTTCTGTTTCCTCATTCAATTAAATTCAAAATTGACTTAAAATTTAGGTAGCTACGAGATTTTTAATGCAGCAACTATCATCAAAAGGTTTTTTTCGAAATATCTCAAAATTTACGGGGTATTTCAAATTTTTGAAAATTTGTTAGTTTTTCGCCTTTGATAACTTTATTATTTTTCTTACAATTTCATACTTTTTACAAGTAATGAAAAGTAAAGGAGCAAAATTATTATTATCTAAAATTAAATAAAAATGAAGTATTTATTTTATTTTTGTAAAAAAAAAATATCGATTTTTGAAGCGGTTCCTTTTATCAGATTAGTTCCAAATTTTTGCATCAGTAAGTTCATGATATTGAAGAATATAATTAGATCTCCTTAAGTAAAATTGATATTCTGAGTATCAAAACCTACAAGCCCAACCTTTCGTATTTTTCAGGTTATTCATTTTAATTAATTTCATTGAAATGCATTTATTTATTCGAAATGTTTCAGAGGATAACAATTAAATAAATTATTAAAATCTATTCAATATTTCTTGAAATTTACGAACCATAGGTTCATAAGAATTTTTGTTTGTATTTCAAAAACTAAAAAAGAATAATGAACTAAAATATCAAGCTTATTGATTACACAAAAAAATTTTAGTTCAAATGTTATTTATAAATACATTGTATAAAATTTGATTAACTTTTAATTTTTAGCCATTAAAATCTTGTACATAATTTCAAATTTTTCAAAAAAAAAAAAACCCCCAAATGCCAGTCTGAACTTATGGTCAACTATGGGGGACAACTAGTAATTCTAACCTTGAAATTCTCCAGCGATATCAATCAAAAACATTAAAGTTATTAGCTAACCTCCTTGGTTCATTATCAATGACTGTTTACATAAAGATCTTAGAATATGCACAATAAGGGAGGTGATTAATATATGTAGTGAAAGATATCTTAACAGACTTAGCAATCATTCAAAGTTACTAGTTATCGCATTCTTAGACGACAGTGCTAAAATACGAAGACTTAAAAGATATCATGTTCTTGATCTGCCTTTTAGAAAATTGTAATTGAAGCTTTTTTTTAGATATGTTACGAATATATTTAATTTTTGTTTTTCTTCTTTAAACACATTTTTATTTTTAATAAAGCGTATTAAGGGTCCTAATGAAAACGCGCAAAACCCTCACAAACTGTGTAATGTGTGCAAGTTTGCACAAAATGTGTTATGTGTACAAATTAACAGTCAAAAATTGTATGAAAAATTATTTACATAAGACTTATAAGTTTGAACGACTATTTAGTCTCGCAAACTTGCGCTATTTAATTGTGCATTTATAAATCAGCTGTCTTTCATCTATATTTAAAAATTATTAATAAATGCGATGTAAAAAATTATAGTTACGTTAATTATAATAAAATCATTGTATGTATTATTGATTTCAACAAAATTTTTGAATTATTTACTTAATATTGCATAAAATTTCAAGAGGGGGTTCATGAAACATGTCCGCCAAATTTGCACAATTGCACAAATGGAAAACTTAAACGTTTAAATGAGTACCCTTATTGTTTTTTTTTTTTTTTTGAGTTTATTGAAGCTTAATAATATATGTTGTTGTTGATCAGTTATACGATTTGATTTATATTTCTTGCAAAATAGATTGCAAATAAATTAAATAAAGAAAAATTATATTTTCAACAACATTTAAAAAAATACCACACGTCTATAATCCACATGAATATGTTTAAAATACAAACTAAAAGTGATACGAAGATTATAGGGAAGTTTTAACATTTTCATTAAACAAATTTTAATCAACAAGTTATGCATAGATTTTCTTGTTTTTTAATTTTATAAAATTGTTTGATATATTTTTAATATTTGACAATCAAAAAATTTCTTTAAAATGATATTAATGGACTAGAAATTATCGTTTATATTATGGTAGTTAAAATTCAGAAGTTTAAAAATATTGCAAAAATTCCACTTTAAGTCCGATATCAATAATAAATGCTCATATGTAACCTACACAGACGTATATAAAATACAAATTAAAGAAAGTTCAGTAAGTTTTATATCATTGAGCACAATCGCGACCACAAATCTGTTTAAATCTCCCTTTAGAAAAAAATCTTTAAATGATGTTAATAAATAAAAAGTTTCATATAGTAATTATATAACTATAAAAAAATTTTTTTAGTGAGAAAAATAGACACCCAAAAATGTTAAAAGTTCCGCTGAATTCAAACGCGTAATTATTTTTGAGGTTGGCATACATTTTCAACGAATTCAATTAGTGCCTTGGGTGCGACTCGATGATTTATCAGTTCATGAATACTTTTTGTGTAATTTTTTTGTTGAAACCTCTTTTTCTCTTAACTAAAACAGAATAAATGTACTTATTATAAATATATTTTTGGTATAAAATGTGAGAAAATGCTAATATAAAGTACGCAAAATTTTAGATCGAGTTTAAAACGTTAAAACATTTTTGCAAATTAATATTTTATCGTACCAATGCGATTTTAAAATGTTATATGGAAACCTTTTTCGATGACACAATACTTTAGCTTCATTAAAATTACTTCTTAAACTATTCGCGTTTTTTCTACGTTTCAAGTTCAGGCACCCGCTATAGCGCTGTTATTGAGGGCACATTAACGATATGTATCTCAAACGATTCATAATAACAACAGAAATTCATTCTACAATACTCGACACGGCACAAATTTTCAAATCGAAAAAACTACAAAAATTTAAAATATAAAAATTAAAATATAATAAAATTGATTAAATACAAATTGGCCTATAGATAGCTACAAGTGTTTGTTGTTTATATTAGAGGAATTGGACACATATGCTAAAATCCGCGATACAGGAATCAAGGAAAACAAAGAAACTTGTTATTTTCTAAGACATTTTTTGGATTTTTAACATTGAGTGCTTGCCGGCAGTATTACCGTTTAATGACCTTAGTCGCCAGTTGTCTCTTTTTCAACGACCTAGCCACTTTTTTTAAAATGGAACTAAATGGTGACTTTTTAAGAATATGTGCGAAATTATGAGAAACTAAATTGAAATATCTCGACCCATTATATATTAATTCCAACGAAGAAGTTATTTTGAGATTGTTTCACAATATAGTTGTGAAGATCCCAAAGAATTTATAAATTAATTGAAACTGTGAAAAACTAAAGATAATGTTAAAGTTTTTGAACAGCAACTTTTGGACCGGATTGGGAAAATTAAAAAAAAAAATGATTTCACTTATATTCTAATTTTTATTTTTACTTTGGCTGATAGAAGTGCCTCAGCAGAACGTCTTTTCTCTAAATTATTACTAATGAAAAAAAAAAAATTGTTCAACAGACTTAAGGTCAACACTTGTGAATCCATGCTTTCAGTTCTAATTCTGTTAGGCAGGGATTTGTAAGGGTGAAGACCTCGTACAAAAGTATAGAAGTTTATATAAAAAAAGAAAATTTTATGTTTACTATTTTTATGAATAAATCTTTATTTTTTCAATAATAAAAATTATTATAAATGAATTATTTTGATATTAATAAAATTGAATTTATTAGCTTTTTATTTTTATCAAATAAACAAATTTTAAGGAGTTTTTTAAGTATTGAAGCAGTTGGCCCCATTTTTAAAAAAATCTCCCTTTTTGGACACTTTTTAAAAATTATCAACGGTAACGCTGCTTGCCGGTACAACATGGAACCATTTCAGATGTTGAATTTTTATTATTTTACTCCTCTAGGTGTTGTTAAAAAAATATTTGAAATTTAAGGTCGGTTTCTTAAAGGTAAACGTAAAAAGAGAATTCTCCATATGTCAATAAATAGAAAAAAATGTTTTATGAAAAAATTACCAGAATGTTTACCCCTTAAACGTTCGAATTTCAAAAAAATACCGTATTAATGTTTCTCATTCGGTAATTTAGCAAAATTACCGAATTTACCTGTTGTTACACCTAAATATTCGAAATTCCAAAAATCCTGTCATAGTGGATCTACTTGATGGGAGACCAAAACACAATCCAAATTTCATTTTAATTATTTCGTTCACGTGAACTGAACCATTTTTAAAATATCTCCAAAAATATGGTTTTTGATCAAGAGTGTAGATAATTTTTAACTTTTCGTCAAAAAAAAAAATTGCAACATATATGATAGCTAAATAATATTTAATATGTAATAAATAAAAAAGTTTTTTAAATTTATTTTCATTCTTGTGAAATTAAAATTTTAGTTAAATTTTCTTTTATTTTATTTTAAATACTATATTATTAATGTTTGAATATTTTGGACATTTTCCATCGTAATTTATATTTTAGGGCATAATTTTAAAGGTTTAATTCAATACTATTAATATATGTATTCATTTAATCCTTTAGTTGCACAAGTAATATTTCCGGTAGTTCCGGTCCGTAATTGGTTATGTTAATTTTTGTGTCAAATAAATGATTAGTTAAGAAAATAAATGTAACCAAGAGCATATATTTATCATAAAAACCATAAATTCGTGTAAAGTAATGACTATATTTCAAAAATCTCTTTAATTCGATTATTATCGCACTTTTAAAGGAACTTGCTATATTTTTCATAAATACATCTATATTTAAGTAAAATAAATACTTCCATGTGTCATATTTGCAGAAATTGCTAATTTAACCTTTTGGGAATTAAATACATAAAATTGACTCTTTTGTGTATCAGGATAGTCCATTCAAATGGTACATTAAAACCCATTATATGTTGAAAATTTTCCGAAATATAACATAACAGTTACTTCAATGAATATTCCAGGCCATAGTATGCCTCTATTACAATTTAAAGTTAATTTTCATTTAACGAAAATTTTGATAATGATATTTAAAGCAATGTACATTCCTAGAGGTATTTTTAAAATGGTCCAGCTCATTTAAATTTAAGAATTCAAATAATCTTCTTTTCTAGAGGGGTATATATATATATATATATATATATATATATATATATATATATATATGAATGACAATACAATACTGACAAAAGAGTATGAACATTCTTGTTGCTGAAGAGCCAAATAGGACAAATGAAAAATAAAGTATTTCCGGTAAACTGGCTGGTTTCATTCTGAGAAAATTTAATTTCTTCATAACATTCAAAGAACAATAAAAATGTCAATGGAAAATAACAATTCAATAAGATTCTTTCCAAGCATCGTATGTGCATTAGGGCTATTACTTTTTACATTTTTTGCAAATATCTAAATGGCCTTAATATAGTCGAATAGACCATTGAACATTATTAAAAAATATTATTACTTTTCGCGGTTGTCAAAAAAGTTCATCCACAAAATGCGGCAAAGTTTGGAAATCATTTTAAAAAAACGTCATGTAATGTCATTGTTTTTAATATTCAAAGAATATTTTTAATTTAATTTATTTTTTTTTTTTTTATATAATTACGTGTTTTAAATACAGAAAATTTCATAACTTTAGAACAATCCTTAACACGATTTAAGAACGGGCATGCATGTTTCAAAAGATATCGGGTTAAAGAAACTTCAATAATCCCAATGCAACAGCGAAACAACATATACGCAGAATGGGGTATTAAAATAGTACAGGACATTTGTCCATTATATCAAACAATTTGAAGTTTATGTTTTTTAATAATGAAACAACATTTTTCACTTTATTATTTTACTTTATAAATAAAATACTTAATATATTTTATTTAAAATTAATGTATTTTTTTTGGAAGATTGAAAAAAAAAACAGTTTTTGTGGGAAAGGTTTTTATTCCAAAATTCGCCAACGCGTGGTGCTAGGGCCAAAATTTGGTTATAGCCCTAATGTGTATGTGTTTCTTAGTAGGGTGTATTGAAAATTATTTATACTCATTATATTTTCTCTCCTTTTTTTAATCAATAGACTTTAATATCAATAATTCATGTTTATGCTGTGTATGCAATGGTCAGTTATATGTATAATTGTATATATGTATATGTACATATGTAATTATATATGTGTGATTTATATAAACGCATACATATACATATATAATTATTTTAATTATGTGCGTATGTGTATGATTGTATATGTATATTTTAATGCATTAATAAACGTGCAATGGTACGTATGAAGAATATTTTTTGTTTTCAAAATTGAAGGTTTTTGTATAATTTTATGTACGAGTGTTGTTTCACTTACGGCTGCCTAGAGCTTTTCAAGGGAATCACGGGACGGGAATTTCGCAAAATTTTTAGTCTCGTAATCCCGTGAAATCATGCAGGAATTCTTGAGTATTCAAGATGTTTATATTTTCCAACTCATGTATGGTTATTTTGTATTATATTCACACACATTAATTTTTGACTTGTTTTTTGAAAAATTCAATGATTTTAAACATTACTGTTGACTTTATTGAATTTTTCTTTTGACTAGTTTTTCGAATTTTTCGTATATTTTCACAATTTTTTGATATAAATCAAAATTTCGCACACAAGCACTTTCTATTTTAAAAAATAAACTTTTAAAACAAATAAAATTTATAAAAAAGTATAAATTTCGTTCATAATTTTTAATTTTTTGTTTTTAAACTGTTTGACAATTTTCACAAATTCTTTCTTTCAACAAATTTCTATGTACTCAAAATACCAAAAATTTCTTCCCTGTATGGAAATTTAGTACGTTATTTGTATGTTAATTAATTAAACAACTCGAATCGATGTTTTTTAGCTTTGAAATATATGAAAAAACAAATCAATTTGTATGTGTTTTTTTGAGAAAACTACTCGTTTTTCAAAAAAAAAAAAAAAAAAAAAAAAATTATATGTGAACATATTGTTACGAGTTTAAATATCTTTAGGGAAATATCTAAATATATTTAACAGTTTCTGAGTCCTTCATGTATTTTTGTATAATAGATGGAAAATAAAATTATTCTATTTATGGGAATATTTTAAAAACAAAAAATTTGATACTGTATTGTGGTCAAAAATAATGTGTTGCAAAAGGACTAATAAGAAGTAAAATTCAACATTAGAAACGAAGCTGTAATTTGCACGCATGTGAAAATTTTAAGATAAATCTCCCTAAAATGTTAGAAATCTTCAAACAATAACTAACAATAACCAGTGAAAATATGGTCATAACCGTATAAGGATTTTTTTTATCACATGAATAACAAAAAGTTCACTGATAAGACCATGCAATTTTAAGGGTCCAATTGACCGACAACTAAACATGATTTAATAAATTTTTGAGCTCAGATTTTCCTTAGCTATAGATTAATAGTGTACCATAAAAATATAAGGAACTTAATTATATTTTTTTTTGTATGAGAAAATACATTATTCATAGAAATGGGTTATAAACCTGAAAATAAAAGGGCTTCAGAAATCGAAAAATTCTTTGGGGCTCTCCTAACAACAAGTTTACTTCCGTAAATTTATCAAGAAGAGTCTTAACCACAGGGCAATAGTAAAACCAAAGTAATATACTTTCGGATGCGTTGTGTTCATTTGATATTCAAAATGTCAAAATTTCAAAAAGAAATGAATTAGTTTATCTTTTAATGATCAATTAGTTTACTTTAACATTTTTTCTCCTTCTTTTAACTGAATTATCTTATAAATATTAAATAATTTTTTTTTATTTATTTTTGGCGGGAATTCCGGGAAATTTGAAAATCAATGCCGATTTCCTGGGAGCAGAAAAATACCGGAAAAAGAAAAACTCTAGTCCTGTCCTATGTATGGGAAATAATAACAAAATGTTAATTTATTTTTTGTTTTCAATATAAATTGTCGAAACAAATTTTTCGTTCGATATCGTGGGGCAGGCCGATAAATTTAGTCGATAAAACAAATTCTCTAATACGGTTATTTGAAAATTTTTGAAAATTTCATATTATTGCGTTACGTGTAGACCAGTACTTCTCAAATGTTTTTTTTTGTGGAAAGCATCGCATATTTAACCTAAATTAATACATCGGTTATATTTGGATCCTACACTCTATTCACAACTGAGCATTTTTTTGGTTTGGATATATAATAAGTCATATTGGAATTATTCGAATTCGAATTAGTCATCAGTAGTTTTAGTAGTAATATTAGTTTGTTTAAGTTATTTTTTTTTTTAGTTATTAAACGAATATTCCTATTAATGTTACTTACGAACAACCTTGATATGTATTTTAAATATTTTTTTTAATATTCATATATATACTGAAGCTATCAGCATAGATCTTGTTATCATCAAAGCACCAAAATTAACATGATTTTTTGTTAAAAAATATACTGTAATTTAGTACATAGTAATTTAGTATAAATTGTAGCATACGCTGGGAAAAATGTTTTGTCTACTTTATTCTTTGTGATACGAGCATAAAACACGAAAGTTATAGTTGGTAAAGCCCGACCATATGATTACCTTCACCATTTTCAAGATTTTCAGAGAGAGAGTCTGATATTTTATATTATGATTTATACTTTTATAAAACTTACCTGTGAATAGTATTACTTTTATACTAACATTTACATTCATGGAATTTATGAATTTTATTTCTGGAAGGGGGCCTTATATATAAAGGAGCTATGACCAATTATGGACCGAACCTCATGTTTGTGGGATTTATGATGCTTAAGGTACTTTTGGGAGAGGCCCTGTATGGAACCTAAGTAAAAATTATCTACCAATTCTTTGGTAGACTGATTTATGCCTAAGCGAATTTTATTTTCGCCAAGTTTTTTAAATATACCAGCATTTACTTACTTTATATTGTTACGTTTTTGCCTTTCGAAAATATTGGTTTATTTCCTTTAAATAATAAGACGTTAGTACAATTTGTTTTTAATTTTTTTTACTTACGGTTTAAAACGCACAAACGTTATATTAAAAAAATAAACTGAATTGAAACGACTGTCAACTACTAAACTGCAATTAACGACTTAATGACCACTTAAAAACTGGCTAATAACTGACTAATTTTACAAACTGTGCCTGCTTATCAGTTGGGGGAAGTGCACTAAATTTTGAATGCACTAGGTTTTCCACTAAAGAATTTGATTTTTTTCACTATAACTAAATTTAGTGATTGTGAAAATATTTGCCCTACACTCAAATAGTGTAAAATCTGAACAGTCACTATCCATAAGCTCCAAAATCTGAACAGTCACCATGGATGAGCTGTAATTAATTTTTTTTTCGCTAAACGTTAAAACATAATTTTCTGATTATATATAAATATTAACTTCAATTAGTATATTACTGTTTCCTTATCTTTCTTTATTCTCAAATATTATTATAGTGATAAAATATGAAATATTAACTAAAATTTAAATTATATTAATTAAAATTTAATTTTATGACACTTTTACGTTAGCGGAGGCATATTTTTTGCACTCAAATATTTACTGAAAGAAAATTATTGCACTAAGCTGAAGCTGAAAAAAATTTCAATAACTCTAATTAAATTTAGTAGTATTATATGGTATTAGTATTGTTTAGTGAGGCTGATATTTTCAACTCAAAAGTAAAGACCAAAGATTGTGGTGAAAAATTTTGCACTAAATAATAGTGTAAACTGCAAATTTAGTACACTATGCCTAACAATGCTGCTTATATATCAGTGATTAAGTTCTATACAATCTCCTAGTAACATCAAGAACCATATAAGGAGCTTTCTCATTACAAACCTAGCTACTCACTAATACATACGCAATAATTCACAACACCTCATCTCAGTCAGGGCTGACGGATGTGATGATTTTTCGCCAAATGTGGCGATTTTTAACTAGCTAAACGACTATATTTTCCGTTTGGCGACATTTCTTTTAACGATTTATATACAAAATAGCAATTTATTTGGTTAATTTTAAAAATTTTATAAAATAGGTATATGAGAGAAAAACGATTACGTTTTCTTACTAGCGATTGACTATTTTCAGTATTTGTCTATTTAACAAAAAGTTACTTAATTTATAAATAAGAAAAAAAAAAAGTTCTTTAATTTATAAATAGCTTCAACTTAGATTGAGAAATTTCATCCACAAAAATATATTGTAAATACTTATGTTATAAATGTTTGATAATTTGTTTTCCATCATCTTTAAAATATATTAACGATATTAACGATTTTATCGGTCACAATAAAATGAAAACGTTGATGAATAAATTTATTTCTTAATTTTAAAAATCCGTAAATTCTACCGACAAAATTACTAGAGATTCCTGTCATTTCGTATAGTCATTTTTTCGGTAAAATTGGAATTTTTACTTTTTCATACTAATTTTTACTTGCATACATATAAAATTCAGCATAGTACGTATATTGCAAACAATTTTATTATCTTCTAAGTTTCAAATCATCAAACTAAGGACAAGTAAAAGTGCATATATCCATCATTTAAATAATATAATAATATAATCTCTTCGTGTGGTTTTATTAATAATTTCAGCAAATTTATTCGGAAAAACAAGTAAACAACATGCTGTGGGTCAAGTCCGATCATTTGATGCTCTACACAACGCATTTTTAATATTTTCGGTTAGGATCTTTCATGGGACCTATGGTCAATTGTAAATTGTATTTCTTTAAAAGATATGTATATGTAATATTATCATTATCTCATTTATATGGTATTTGTTATGTACTTGATTCCCTAAAGTAGGCCTTATTGGTTGCTATGGCCAATTATGTGCAGACAGTGATAAAACTTTGAACTAGGTTTTCTACTTATATAAAACTTATCGAATCAAGTTGTCCAAACAAGTTGGACACTTAAATTATAAATTTCAATTATAATTTTTATATGAATTATTATATAAAGTAATATAATACATTAACTTTTTTTAAGTGTAATTTTATAAATTGACAGCACTTTTGTACTCCCTGTAAAAGAAAATGTTATTAATTAGAATCGGGTTTCGTTAAAAAACCGAAATTTATTGGAATTCATTACTTAATAATTACTATTGCTGTCAATGAAAAAATAAAAGAAGTCAGTTGCTAACCATCCTTCAATAAGATCGCATCAACTAAACCAACTCTAATCTAACATTATCTAAATTTAAAACTTATACTTAATCTAAAACTTATAATTAATTTAACTTACTTAGAAGTTATACTTACTACAACCTGAAGTTTGTAATAAACCCCAAATTTGAATTGAAAGCAAACAAATCCCAATACTCATTTCATAAAGGTAACCCAACAAAGGTGAGTTTTGTTTTATGCCGCTACCGCCAGCGACTCTATGGATTAACACTAATCTCATTACTCTTTTTTTCTCATCCCTACAATTATAATTACTAATACATGAGTAATTATAATTAAACATTTTTTATAGATTGGCCTTTTGATTAATCACATCCCCCCGTCTCTGCCAAACATCTATAAGAAACCTTACACAAGAAGCCCTAATCTTGTCCACAAGTATTATTGTTTTTAAAATGAATTTCGAAAGAGGGGATTATTGCTCCCATATTGCTCCCGATATTCGTGAAATTTGGCACATTATTTTATGCCTCTATATAGCTAACTTAGTCCGAATTTAATGAAATCGTAATTTATATAAATCATTTATAAACATGTATTTTCATTATTGTTATATAATAATATATGGTAATAAGCCCTTATTCTATTTTTAACTATTTTCAGCAGCAAAATTTGACATGCTTTCATCAAAATGTTTCAGTGACATTTTCCATACAGAGAAATTCTTAATAAATCTTAACAAATATCGAAAAAAGGTAATAAAACCATTAAGTTTTATGATTTTATGAAGTTTTCGTCATCTCCTGTAAAATTTTCTGTATGGTTTATAAGGGCGTATAAACCATATAGACAATTTTACATTTTACGCTATAATTTCTTTTTTCGCAATACATGTCAATAAATTTTTAAAATTGTTGCCCGTATGAATGCACGTATGTATGTAAATTATAATTTAATTTTTTATTCAACTAAATTAGCTATTGCAATTATTGGCTTTGTTGAATCTTTGTATTTACATTTACATTTACATTTACATTTACATTTATAAATTATACAAAATTTGAATAACTAAGAATTATACGACACTTTAAACATTATTGTTAATTTTTAATTTTTTTCTATAAAAAAAACGAAATAAGATTTAAATTTGGCGACTTTTGGTGATTGCTGATTAGCAATTTGGTGACAGAGGCTCAAAAAAATCTTACAACCCTGATCCCAGTTAGTAAAATGGGCCAATTCCAGCGACAAAGTTTTGAATACTGTCTTCGATTAAACGACTTTGGTGACAATATGAGCGACAAATAGTTTAAATAATGTCACTATTAAGCGGTGTTAAAGACAAGAAGAAAGACAGCACCTAAAATGTTGTCTTATATTAAAATTTTGTGACGACAAGATGAAAGACAATATTTTTAATGTTGTATTTTAGTAAATTTTATTATATTGGCTACTTTTGATGACAATATGAACGAAAATGTCTTGACTGTGTCATCCAATGTATTTAATACCATCTTCGATCAAATGCTTTTGACGACAATGTCTTTAAAGTTTTCTCTTATTTATTTTTAAGATGACAAGGAGGGCGACAAAGTCTTAAATGTTTTCATTTGTAAACTTTGTTGATGACAAGTTAAACACCAATATGTTTCAAGTCGTCTTTTGTAAACCTTAGTTCATATTTTTTTTTTATAAATACATTTTTTTACAAGTACCTACATTCAGATGGCATCAATAAAACGATAAGTGGAAGTTTAGAAATGAATAAAATTTTTACCGAAGTTCTCAATATTTTATATATTTTTTTTAACAAAATTGTAATTTAATTTGATATTTTAATTTTAATTATTAAAATATTTCCTTAAATTATTTTTATCGCTGAACGATTATTCACGACTAAGTGGATGATATTGTCATCCATAAGATTGTTAGAGACAAAAATTTAAGACGCTGTCACTTATATAAATGCAGACGATAAAATATATGATATTGTCATCCATATGGCCATTGACGACAAATCTAAGGACGTTGTACGCCATGTAATCGTTGACGTTTTAATGTACGACTTTTCCGTCTATATAATTGCTGCCAACAAAAGAAGCGGCATCGTCCCCTATGTAATTGTTATCGATAACTTTAGGAAACTAATAATCAGGGCAACCAAAAATATGCAAGATCTTATTTTTAATTGGGTTTCAAATGAACCAAACTGTTAGTAATTTATACTTTTCAGAGATTTTTAAGAATTTAGCATCAATTTCTTACAGCATATTTCTGCATATTTTGGTCCTAAGAACATATGTTGCATATTATGGGCATAGTCGCATATTTTGTCACATCTTCATTTAATTTAAATTGCATATTTTTGTATATTTTATATTTAAGAGCATAATTTTGCATATGTTACACTAAGTAATAAATTTGGCATATTTTACACTTAAGAGAAAAATTTTGCATATTTTTCATTCTATATAATTTTGTATATAATTTTACTTTAGCGAAATTTTCTTTTAATTGTCACATACGTTTTTCAAACACGATTCCCTAATCTTATATATTGATAAAAATGTTGTAATTTCCTGATACAATGCACAGTGGGACAGAATCGAAAATTTTTGGAAATAAGTCTACAACTTTTAATCGGCTTGTTGGATTTACATAGACCTTACAGGAGAAAAGCTATGTGGGGCTCAAATTAGGGTACCTCTGACATAGAAATTGATTACTGAAGAATATTAATTTTTAAAGTAGCGTAGTTTTAATTCTGTATAAGATATTAATTTCAAAATATTTATAAATAATTAGCAATTACGTCAGCTATACAATAGAATTTAGTTGCCAAAATTAAGTTTATAGTTTTTCCGAGTTTTGGAATTAAAGTAAAATTTTGGTAGAAAATTATTCACTACTTTAATTCGATAGATAACTTGACCTTTATCTAATTTAAAAAATATAGCAAAATCGGTTGGAAATATTGGACTATATGTGGAAAAAACTAGACCACGATCTTGCGAAATTGGGTTAGTTGTATATATATATATATATATATATATATATATATATATATATATATATATATATATATATATATATATATCGGATTTTTTCGAGAACTTTACTATTGAAATTCAGCAAGATGGATTCATAAGTACAAAAAACGGTATTTTGGGGTTTTTTCCACTTAAAAATGGTTTTAAATGGCTTTCGTGAAGCCCCCCATAACATTGAAATATATATCATATCGCCAAATATATATCAAAAAATCAGAAAATTTTCCCAGAAATTTTTATTGAATTTCCGAGAAAAGACGGTTCACAAATAGCGGAGATATTAAAAAAAAGGTTTTTCAAAACGGTTTTCGATTTTCTGAAGCCCTTATATAAGCCAGGGACTTTGTTTTTGCAAAACAAAATCTGAAAATTTTTTCTGAATTTTTTTACTGAAGAAATGAATTCCGTCGGTTCAATAGTTAAAGGGATATCGGCCGAAACGCAATATCCAAGTCCTAAATAAGCTACAGACTTTGTTCTTATACAGATCGATCACAAATATTTTTCTTGAATTTCGATTTTTTGAATCAACCAAATCGGTTCATAAACAACCGAGTTATTGTCATAATTATTTTTTATTTATTTAATGTCTGCTTCCCTTACAGTTGATGTTTTGGTAGGTACTGAAAAACAACTACAACAATAAATTAAAACATATTTGTTTTTTTTTAACTTTTTGAAGTACCTAGGTAAACTAAAAACTTCGTCTTTCACCAAAAAAACGGAATTTTTTTTTAAGAATTTTTGTGTTGAAAATATAAACTAAGTATATCCAGTATTAACCGAGTAATAGGCCAAAACGCATTATTAAATTTTTTAAAGCTCCTATATAAGACTCATTCTTGCATAAATCTATCACAAATATTTTCTTCGAATCTCGGTTTTTTAAATCTATCAAATCTGCCCATAACTTTTTCTTCCTTTTTCACCACACACACAATTCCACAATTTTAGTCGGAGAGCAAAAAAGCTTACATTTCTGTATTTTCTGTAATATAATTCAAAGCAATGTAATTTTTGTCTAAATTTTTATGCTAAAGAAATGGACTAAATCGGTTCAATAATAATCGAGATATAGGGCAAAGCGCATTTATGATTTTTGGAAACCTAGTTAAAGCTACGGATTTCGTTTTTATATATTTATTTTAATAAAATTTGTGTTTTTTAATGAACCAAATTGGTTTATAAACAAGCGATTTATGGGCTAAAAACTGAAAAAAAAACTGTTAATAATGTACACGCTCACAACATTTATATTAAGCATTGAAATGACTATTAAGCCTTGTTCAGACCGGCGCGAAATTACGAAATTTCATACCGAAATTACGAATGAAATCTAGTGTGCTCATACTGGATAGATGACATTTGATGTAATTTCGTGAACAGCTGATACTTACTCTTTACATTTTAAATTGTTATAGGGGTAAATAAAGTATTTAGAAATGGAAACAAATAAGAAACAATTACTTACTTCATTGGAAATTATTAGTGAAAAACTAATAAGAAATTGTTATTTCAAAAATTAAAAATTTGTAGACATACAAAGGTAAAAAGGATACGTTTCATTTTGCAAAACCACTTTAATAATTAATTTTAAGATTTATGTTTAAATTTAAGATCAGCTGTCAATTGTTTTTTTTTTCTTCTCACGATTGAAACATGCAGTACATAGTTGAAAAAAGTTTTTTTTCCAACCATGTACAAAGTTGCACTGAAATGGGCATCGTAATTTCAATGTAATTTCGTCGATATTACACAAAATTATGTAATTTCGCAAGTGTCAAAATGTATGGGAAATTACGTAATTTTATTTTGATTTCGGCTGAAATCACGAAAGTATGTAATTTCGCCTCGGTCTGAATGCCCTATTAGCGTTGTTTTTATTTTTATTTTTTTTGTATAAGCAAGAAGTTTAGTTGACAACAGAAATATTAGAATGATTATCAGTGTGTTGTATATACAGTTTGTTTGTGTATACATACATACACACATACATACATACATATTGTTACGTTTTTACCTTTTAAAAACGGTTGTTTATTTCTTCTAAATAAACCTGTACTTTGATTGCAAATAACAGCAGTTTAGTAGTTTAAAAATTGTAACGACTCTTTATTTTATTTAAAAATGTACAACAATAACAGTTTAAATAGTCACTTGCGTTCTAATATAAACACACACTTAAATTACACACTTTAAACAACACACTTTAATAATGTACAAAATTATACAGCCAAGGCAATCCAATCCAATTAGACTGACTCAATAGTGTTCTCACGGCCAATTTATATACACTGTATTACCTACTAGATGCTTCTTGAAAGCTCTATTTCTTTCTACAATGTTCTTAACGGACAAACTAGAGCTTTTGATATTAATGTTAGCAGCTTAAACATTTAGTGTTGCCATACTTAAAAACAATGGTGAAAGCTTTTTATTCAATGTTGTACGGCATTACCCCCCCCCCCCTCCCCCTCTGCTCCGATTTCTTTTAAACTAATCAGTTCATCCTTTTGAGAATTTCAAAAAAGTGGGTGTCTATTTACACCCGCGCGGCATCTAATCAAGATCCAACATATCCTATAACATTCTAAAGTGCAAGTACTGTCTGTGCATCAAAATTTCATACCTTTATTAATAACATGCAACATTGAAAAATAGATGTTATTGAAAATAGCCGTAAAATGTGAATGTGTTATGCAATCGAGATCTAACTAAGACTATAACTACCTCTAGTACAGGTACTATCTGTGTGTCAAATTTCGTGAAAATCGTTTCAGCCCTTTAGACGTGATTGATACACAAACAAACTTACATCTCATTTTTTAATATATATATATAAGGATATAAGGATTTAAAAAAATCTTGATTCTATTTCAGCTTTATATGAAAATGCAAATTATTTAAAGTTTTCAATGTTTACATGGATATAGTGTAGGTACAGTGCAAGTTCGGTATTCGCGACTAATTAATTTTCGCGATAGCAAAACCCAAAATTTTATTGAAAAATTTTACGTAATTTTTAAAATTAGAGTTGCTTTTATTGATATATTTACATTTTAAACACTTTTAAAGAAAGTGGATATTCTGAGTTGCTTTTTTGGCAAATTATTTTTTAAAATAGTATAGTGCTGTTGTCGGCTTATCATTTTCCAAAGCCCATTACAGGCATATGTTTATCGATGTTATACAATCGTCCACTTTAATTTTGTTTTTTTTTCATGACCACTATCTTATAAATCCTCCGATTCCGTATCTGACAATTCCATTTGCTCCACATTACTTTCCACATGAAATTCTTCTTGATTCCAGTTGTTTAAGTCGTGTATTTACACAACAAATGACACGAATAAGTTGACAAAATTAAAGATCAAAATCATCCAAAGAGGTTAATATGTCAAAAGACGGGGATTTCCCTTTTTTGGTTATAGACATTGTAGACAAATTAAAAAAAAAAAAACAGATAAAAGTCATGAAAATAGAACCCGTTTTTCGTAAACTGTCGCAATTATAGAACCTGCAATTTTAAAAATTATGCCGTCACGATAACCGGGCCGTCGCGATAATGGGTAGTCGTGAATACCGAACTGTATACACATATATTTTTAACTATATACAATATAATGTATTTCATTTTCACATAACAGATCTCAACACTAGTGAAGGACATATAAGATTCGTCACAGCCAAATATAACACTCTAATTTGTTTCTAATATATTTTCGGCCTACAGAACTACACAAATGGTAACATTAGCGATGTTTTTATTAAAAACATTGAGGAAGTCTCAGAATAGAAGATTTAAGTAATGTGCTCTTGAATTCGTTAAAAACTAAATTATTACAAATGGAAAATTTCGTGAAGTTTTATATATAAAAAAGATCCAGATGTTAGAAAGGCGTTTTTGTTGTAAAAAGAGTGTGTGTCAAACGGTAGCAAGGTTTGTAGAAAAGTAAAATTTTTACGTATGTATGTATATAAGGTAAATAAAATTTTTCTAGTATATTTCCATAATTTATGTAACCCAATTTATGACAAATGAACAGAAAATTTTGACAATCATAAAATAAATTATAGAAGAAATAAAATATTTTAGGATTGTTTATGCTTTTCATTGTTTTGTTTTATTAAGTTAATATCTTTTTAATTAAAAATAAATAACATTTAAAAAAATATTAAATTATCTAAAATTTTGCTTTCTATCTTGCGTTTTCGTTTCACACATCAAAATTGTAAATTTTTTTACCATAGGAGTATTTAGATTTTCCACAGAACTTTGCTTCCCTTTGGCACAAATTAAAACATTTAATTTTATGAATAATATTTTTAAAATATGAAAGTACAGTTAGAACATTTTCGTTAGAAAGAGCATAACTGATTTATTAAATAAATTTCCCAATTTAATAAGTTTTATTCACGAGAAAATTTTCGCAGCTGTACTCCTCGATAACAAGACATTATGACTAAATCCTAATTTAAGATTCGATTATTGTAATAATATTTACGATCTGAAGAAAGAAAGAAAGAAGTGCCATTGTTTAACTTTTTGAGAGAATATTTATTCAACTATGCTTATAAAATCAGATCATCCTAACCGGTTGAATACGAAGACGATAGATCAATTGATTATGTCTAAAGATATATCTTCTAAAAGATATAGACCTTCTAAAGTATTTTTTTTTTTTTATATTTTCATCGAAATTTTAGTTTGAAAATAAATACGTATTAACAATTTGTTTCTTCAAATTTTTAAAATGTGACTTTTCGGGAAAAATTGTAACCTTTTCGACAAAAACTTGTAACTTTTTTCAATCTATCCCTTTCAACACTGAACAGCTTACATCATACAAGTTTCTCACTAATACACAGCGAAACCACAAATATGTTCTAAAAAAGCGTTTTATGCATATTAGATATGCAGTAAAAATAAAAAATATGCTATAAAAAACGAAAATATCTTCTTAGAAAACAAGAAATATTTGTAATTTAAAAAAAATACTTTTTTCAATAAAATAAAATGTTCTATTATAATACTTGAGCGATATAACATAAAGCAAAACTAGAATTTATCTGTCAACTATGTCAAAAGCCTTATTTTTAATTCTAATGTATTTAATTTCTATCTAAATAGTTCAGAAATTATCAAAAAGATTCATATATAAATTTATATATTTCATTAAAGAAAATAATAATAAAAAATTTTTTTTTACAATATTCACTGATGCTATTTGGGCAAATTGAAAGGCTAATATGTCATATTTCAAAAATGGCTTTAATAAAGATCAATTATTGCCAAGTACAAATCCAGCATCTTTCCATTAAAAATAATTTTAAATACTAATAATTCTTTAATCTTTTGTTTTTTTTTTTTTTTTTTTTTTGTATATAAAAAATCAAATTTTAAGAACTTCCCATGAAATAAAAAATATCTTCAAAATATCAAAACAGGCTCTAAAAAGGTTAAATATGCTTTAAAAATAATAAAATATGCTTTAAATATTCTCTAAAGTTAACTATATGCAAAAATATGCACTTACAAATCGATGCTTTATTTTTTCTGAAACGCATAAATATTTTATCGATGGCTTCATTTAACGTACAGAAAAAAACATGCAATTGCATATTTGTGGTTTCCCTGCTAATATATAAGCAAGCTAACATACAGATTTCAATAAATAGACGTTGGAAACCAGACAAGTGAGAATGTTATATTCGGCTTGGCCGAATCTATATACGCACCATCTGTAACTTTTTAAAATTTCGGTTAAGTGGGCAGATCACGCCCATTTTTTGTTGCGGAGTTTACATTGTTCCTTTTAACTATTTGTGCAAAAATTTCGTTGATGTACATTCTTTTTGTAAAAGATATCGGCCGAAAAGTATAAACTGTTTTTCTAGTATTTGGTCCATAACTTTTTTGTTTATGAACCGATTTTACTCATTTTCAATACAAAACAGATCTTATATAAGACAAACATTTGAGTATGCTTTCAACAGACAGACAGAAGGGCCTTGTTAGATCGTCATAAATTGTCACGAGGACCCAGAATAGACTATATACTTTATGGGGTCTTAGAAAATTATTTTGAAATGTTACTCACGGAATGTGTAATATATACCACCCATACCAATATACCGCCAATTTTTTTCAATAAAAAGTAATAAATCGGAAATAAGGATCTGTCAAATTTAATCGTTCGTATTGTTTGAAATCTGTTTCATGTATTAGAGTTTCACAGTAGGAACTTATCATGCATTCACCCCGAAATCCTTAGTATTGTTTTTCGATTTTAGTCAAATTGTATAATATTTGATATTTTTCTCGTAACTTGCAGTACCAATTTTTTAAGCAATCAGCGAAAAATCGAAATATCGAAAAAAGAAAATTAAGTTTTAAAGATATTCTAGATCCAATTTTGTGGTATTTTCGCAAGAAACTCTCCATTATTTGCTTTAAAGCAGGGAATTTTGCGAAAACAATTTTCTAATTATACCTTCGTTGGCCATTATTTTCCTAATATTAGATTTTGCAAACACAGCTTGTTTTAATTTTTTCCTTTGTGGCTAACTGCTTCGAAGTTCTTGATTAGGTAATGTTCTAAGTGAGGATGTGGCATGAAACTATCCTGTGAGCTTGGAAGTGATGAAAAGGAGACGTTTTATTTTGCATTGCAAATGATATCAAACTGTGTATTCATGAAATATCTCTCAAACTATCTCATCTTTGAAGTATACTTCTCTTGAGAATCGCGAATATTGACTCATTTTTAGTCTCGTTTACGCTGACGACTGTTAGAGTGGCCAGCATTTTTACCCCTGCAAAAATTATGCGATCAACTTTGCCAAGTGTTAGTAAATTTTAAACTCGAACCTCTGAGCATTTAACATTTTCCTGAGTATATAACATTCGTAAACATAATAAAAATCCTTGAAATCGTCTATAATTTTTTTTCTAATTCCACATGATGTGAAATAAAATCTAACATGAAGAATATGATTAAAATTATTCTTCTTGCGACGTCAACACTATAAAGTTATGACAGCGGATTTCTGCAATACTCGAGAACTCGGAAACTAGATCCAATCTCTAGAAACGAATTGCAAATTAGGGAGTGCGAAGGAATAAAATATAACACATATTTTCAATCATTTTAAAATATTTAAAAAATCTAAAAAGTGAGTTTTGAAATATGGGCATTTAAAGTTTTTTACATCGTTTTAGCATACTAATATGAATTGAAGAGTTTCGTAATATATAAAATTGTTGCACTCAATGACTCATTATCGACCAGTACAAAAAACAAATTAGATACGTTTTCCGTCAAACGATCCATTAAGCAGAAATTTTAAAAATTTAAGGAGTAAAAAATCTAAAATCATGTAAAATACGTAACTTTATTATAGCAATTAAACTCGCAATTAAAAATATTGCGATATGAAAATTATGCTGTATAAACCATGAGTATTTTATTTGCAAGTTAGTAACTCGCGAAAACTAATCGTTATTAGTGAAACTAATTGCAAATAAAACGTATAGCGTTGTCGATTCCTTTCACGTTCATATAATTTTAGATGATAATAGTTGTATTTTGCCTATCCGACACGACAAATAACGAAATATATTTCTTTATGAAATTTGCGTATAAACAGTTATTTATTTGCAAGTTATTTTTATTTGCAATAATCATGTGTATAAACGCAATATATATCTTCTAAATAACACAGGTCATTCGAGGAAAATGTGTTGCATATTTCGTGGGAAAATTTTAATTTCGTTCCAACCTGAGACCGCTAATAAGTGATCCACTTATATTTTTGCAGTTATTTGGCTTCATTTACCATTTAAATTTTTTTTATTTAATTATTTTTTTATTTATTTATTTATTTTTTTTTTTTTTGTGATTTCACTGTGAGAGCAATTTATGTGAGAAAGTTTAAGATAAGGGGTTGAAAATTTGAAAATAAAAATCAAAATGAGTTATTTTTAACATACTATTTTTGATAAAGATCAGCTCTTAACATTTACTTGTGTGATTTAAAAAATAAATGGTATTTCGTGCAGTTGTACTTTTTTTATATTAAAATTAAATATATTGGACATCATATACATAAGTATTAGGGTATCGAATAATGTTCGTTCGAATAATTCGAAAAATTTAATACAAATAATTAATTATTCGTTAAAAGTGCGACTTTTCGAATAACGAATAATTCGAATATTTTGATTTGAATATTGAAATAAAATTTTTTAATATTATGCTTTTTTAATAATATTTTTTAACTATTTGTGTAAATAGATAAATATATATTTATATCGCCTCTTCTCCGACAAAAACAGTTATGAGTTTTTATTAGGTTTTCAGGAGAGCGCAAAAACTGTTTTATTTTTTAATCCGATTTATTCCGATAAAACGACTTGGTTTCTTTTTTCAAAGGTACTAATATATATATATATACATATATATATATATATATATATATATATATATATATATATATATATATATTAGAAAGATTATTATGATATAAAAATTAAATAATTTATTATTTTT
Source organism: Protocalliphora azurea (assembly GCA_932274085.1). NCBI lineage: Eukaryota > Metazoa > Arthropoda > Insecta > Diptera > Calliphoridae > Protocalliphora > Protocalliphora azurea. Next base: position 93,853,642 of record OW026521.1, on the reverse strand, counting down.
TTAAGTTAATAAATTTTAATTAAAAACAAATAAGTTAATGATTTAAATTTTCATAAAATGCACGAGAATCTTTATTCATATATTTTTTTAATAATGTGAACTCTTAAATTTTGATTCTTCTTTTTTTTTGGGTTTTGCCTCATACAAAGCAAAACGGTTATTTTGATACAAATGGTTCTCGGAATTAAAGATCGTCAGCGATTCTTATCTTTTTCAATTTTTCATTGTTAATATCGTGCCCGAGATTCAAAACAAGGAAAGTTTCGAAAAAAAAAATGTAAACATAATTTTACGAATTTACTGTCGACCTTACTTTTTTCCGCACTGAAAAGGAACTATTTATGGGCCTATAACTCAATGTATTCGCAGTAATTTAGCATTAAAAGTTTTATTGTTTTGCATAAAATTTTATTTAAAAAGTTGAAAATTGTTATGCTTGACCCTACTTTTTCGTACGTAACTGTATTAGTTTAATTTGTTTAATTAAGAAACGTTTAATTTTACGCAATGAAGAAAAATAGAAAAATATATATAATATCGCTTTTACATCTAGCACAATTTAACTAGTTAAATCCAAAAGAACTACTTACAAAAACCGAGCCGTTTACATTTGCAATTTTGGCGGATAACTGGTTTTGTTTTTGAGAATCCATCACAACATTCAACACAATCAACAAATTATAATGATAATTTATATTTATTTAACAACATTTTTTTAATTAAAAACTTTAAACAATCACATTTTTCAGTTTTTAAATTGTATTTTTGATTTTTAAAAGATTTCTGTTTATTTTGTTTTTATCTTAACACTCTTTTTCTTCAACTTTAGTATACAGAGCTACCGAACAAATGTATAAATCAGATCTGAATACGCTAATAAACCAATTAATTAAGTGTTTTTTTTTTTCTTTTTTTTTGTCATTAAACTGTAAAAACAAGTTGAAAACCAGAAAAAATTACTAGTTAAACGAAAAAACGGGGTATAAGAAGTGAAAATTTAACAGTTATTAAGGCTGAGCACAACTAAAAATGTTTGTCTACTTTTCTCTACTATAAAAAAAAAACAACAAATTGTGGTAAAGATGATATTGTAGCAAGTAAACAAAAATCTAATTTTTGTGTGATTTATTTTTTATAACTTAAAATATGTGACAATTTATGAGATTTTAAAAAGGGACAAATTATTTTCGGTCTCTGGTTCCAATACATCTCAAGAGCTAAAGTAAACATGTATGTCAATTTATTGTACCATTTAGCTTCCTATCTCGGCTCATTTTGCCCCTAGGAGATTTTGATGTTGAAAGATGAAAGGTCATGTTTTAGTAAATGAATTTAAGATAAGAATAGCTCACATATTATTAAATTCATCCCCACCCAGCAGGTATAATTGGAAAAAAAAATAAACTACTTATTTTTTGCCTGAATAACTAGTTTGTTGTTCATGTAGTTATTTTTAGACTAGGGGTACTCAAAAATATGTACCTAAACGAAAATAAAAATAGAAAAGAAAAAACAACAAAATTTTGCCGTCAGAGAGATTTGAACTTGGACTCAAATTAGCCATTCGTTTTTAATAACCAACGTGTTACTCATTACACCATCTCACACTTATTTTTCTAAGTGACAAAAACTTTTTTTAGTATAAAATATCTTTTTAGATATTTTATAACAAAAAAGTAACAGCATCAGAATGGGGTTGAACTAACAACATTCTGATTGCTAGTCAAGCGTTCTAGTCAACCCATACACGTGATTGCAGTATTACTGTGCTATTATGCTACGAGTATTGAGTACTTATTTATGTAACACGGAGTAGGCAAATAATAATGACGCCTCATTACCGAGAAACTACTTTAATAAGTAGTTACCATTACCGAAAACCAAAAAGTTTTTGCTGGGCAGTATTGTAAGCCGCCACTTAAAAATGTTCGCCATCATAAGCGTAGCAGTTTGCAATTTTCTTAGTTAAATATTAAACTTTAAAGTGGAGTAGATTTATTTCTATGAAAGATATCGTTAGTTTAATATAGAAGAAGCGCATATCGATTTTTTTCAAAATCGCGTTTTTAATGAAATCTGGTTTAAAAAAGCTCTAACTTTTTTAAATTTTTCATTCTGGAAGAAAAAGCCCTAATTCATATGAAATTTAATTTATTAATTTTATTTTGTTTAATTATAATTTAACATTACAAAAGGCATTTTCTTGAATTAGTTTACCAAAAATTTATTTTTATAGAATCACAATTGTTTAGTTTAGAGTTCTGGGAGGAAAATCGGAAATGCTCCAAGTGTTATAAGAAATTTCGAAATGTCCATAACGTAAAAGTAGATGGTAAGCTTGTCACGATATTTTTGCCGGCATTGGGAATAAAGGAAAGCATGGTTCTAAACTAGGAAAACTTTGGTTCCATATAATTATCCGATATTTGGAAATAAAAGAACTTTGATAAACATTTATTTTTGAAGATATAAATCGGTGAATGTTGATATTGTTAATGGAAATAACAAAGTATACAAAACAGTCACATAATTCCTAAAAAATGTGATATAATCGTAAAAATGGCAAATTGTCATAAAAGATTTAAATAAATAAAACAGAAAACGTATTCGGGATAAACTCGAGGTCTTGATATAAAAGTACGGCAGTACGGTTTTTCTTTATGCATAAAGATATCTCTAAGAGGTGTATAAATTCATTTTATATGTTTTTTCTTAGCAAACAAATAATAATAATGTTAATAATAGTAATAGTAATAATAATAATAATAATAATAATAATAATAATAATAATAATAATAGTTCTTTGTACATATTTATATGTATAACTGTAAACAAATGCATAAATTTTGTGGGTATTTTATTTAAACTTAATTTATTTCTTTGTTAACAGAAGTATAAAGTATTATATATCATTAAAAAGCACCTAAAAATACGTGAATTATGATGCTAAGTTCATTAGTTTATAGAAACATTTTTATATGAAGAAAACGGAAAAAACCGTTTCGGTATATATCGTGCATTAATAAAAACGCCACTCCCATTTTTTTCAGCAAGGTCCATATATGTTTTTTGTGCTTTTTGAAGAAAACTATTGAATAAAATTTAACTTGGATACCACGCCCAGTTGAAAGCCCACATCTATTTTCTTAATGTTATTAAGGTAATTCACATAAAATTTGGCATACACTAGGAACAGAAAATACTATAGATTTTAAACTTTAATATTATAGGGTGCCACACCTCTTTTTCTCCCACTTTTTATATACTATGATATTTTTTGGCCATCGTGATCAAGATTTTAATGAAATAACATATTGACTATGCTAAATATACATAAAAAGCCAAGATTTTCAGTGGCGAAGAGCCGATCCTCATGTTGATAAAAGTGCTGAACAAAAACTAATGTGGTCCGAAAAATTTATTAAGATAAATTACAATAACATAATTTTTATTTTATTTCTTATGTAAATATATTACAATATAATTAAATAAAGTTTTAGATGAGATTTAGATGCAGAATCTCATTTTGTGATAAAAATTGCAAAGGAATTTTCTTTTTCGTGGACAAGCCTCAGGTCTAGTTTTTGTAATCATTCACCTTTTTGTTTAGGATAAAACTCCTCTAGACTCTTATGTATTGCAAAATTTGTTATATTTAGCATGAAATTGACTTTTACTAAAAGCTTTTCTTTTCATTAAAAAAATATGTGAAACTTATGTACAAAAGTTATTATAAATCTGTTTAATAACTTCCTTCATGGATATCTATTCTACTAAGTCAATTAAAATTTCAATATAATCGGTTTAGTAATTTAAATATACAGGCACCGAAATAAAAATAGTTTCACCAATTTTATGCCTTAGAAAAAAAAATATTTGTTTTTTGATGGCAGGTTAAAATCTATTTTTATAAGTCTAAAATAACTCTAACGCATCACCGATGTTTTTTTTTTTTTGGAACCGTTGGAAATATCTCAACAAAATTTTGTGGAGAGTGATGAGGCGATTTTGAGTTGTTTTGGAGTAGAACTGATTTCAAGACCGTTAGGGGAAAGTGGATCTTTATCCGAAATTTGGTAAAAAATCACCAAAAATTCATTTATGATTTGTCAGAAAAATAAACTTTTTATATTTATAGTCTTTGTAAATATTTTGTAAATCATTTGTAAGCTATCTCTTTTAGTTTAAGAGATGTATAATTCGAAATTAATGTATTTCTCATTTTTAGCCTCATATTTTTAATTTTTTTTAACTTAGCGTTCTTTATATTGGCCCTAAATTTTTTTATAATATTCAACAGATTTCTTATAAAATTGTTAATATTGCTGCAAGATCATATAAATATATAGATCCGATTAATCTAAAATAAGAACTTTAAAAAATAGCAAATATTTTTTGTTTTTTTAAAGGTGGCAATATTTTTCACGTATAAAGTTAGTTTTTTTTTACCTTTATTATTTATTATTATCTTTTATATTCATTCTGACGCCATTTAAAAGTAATTAAACATGAATTAATAAACTTTTTCTTTGTTTTTTTTATACAAAAAATGGTTTCTTCGAATAATTTTTAAAATTTGTTCTCAGCTTCTACAAAAAAGTTTTAATAAAATTAATTGATGTTAAAAATAATTGACAATTTTATATCCTTTACTGCTTAAATTTTACTGAAAATTGTATTGAGATCACAATGAATACATTTCGATCTCACAAGTAAAAAAACTTTTTATTTAATACTAAAGTTGAAACAAATTGTTCTGAACGAAAATAATTGATTTTTTTACTGAAAATATCATCATTTCGGTGACTGTAATGGTAAGTCAAAGAAAGCAAACAATATCATGACAAAAATGATCGTAAAAAGGGAGAGGTATCCAATAAAAATCTAGTGTAACGACAGTAACACTCTTTTAAACAATAGCTACGCATAATCACATTTAGATTAAATAATTTAAATGTTTCTATTTCCACTCGTATCGGGAAAAATACTACAAAAAAAAAAAAAAAAAAAGAAAAAATCAAAACTTAAAACAAAAATTCGCGCTAACTTTGAAAAAACCCTTCGGGGGTTTTGTTAGACTACTTTGCGTCGGAATTAATGAGGAGACAAATAAAATATAAATTGTTGGTAGATGAGGCGGGAATCAAGACGATTTCAGAAGGCATTAAATGGTGGAAAGAAGAAGATAATAAAGCCGCAACTCGTATTTATACGGACAATTAATCGGTTATTAAAACCCTAAGGAATAACAAATTTACATCTCGAAGTGTCTTAAAGCCAAATAAGCTCGTACTTCGGATGTGAGAACATCGAGATAATATGAGGTCCAGGATATCATGGTATTGTCGGAAACGAAAAAGCTTATAAGCTATCCAAGATAGGTGGTAGCTTGAATACCATCACAATGGTGAATGCAAAACCTTTCCATAATTTTAAAGCTGAAACGAAAGAATGAGTAAGATATGAACACGTCAGAGTCTGGCATAATTCAAACACCAGGCTAATGACTGACATCTTTTGAGTAAACCCAAACATCGAGAACACAAGAAAGATCCTTAAACTAAATAGACCAACACTCAACGTTTCCCTGAGAGAGGATAAGATACCTATCCAGGCATACGTGTATATCCGTGTATAACCTGTCATAATAAATTTATTTTGACAATTTGTATAAGTTATCACAGATTTCCTTTAAACGAGAGCGTTATATAAAATATTAGTTAGAAATTTCCCTTAGGGTGGGTCAATTCTTTTTGTCAGAAAACTTTCTCTAGAAACTATGGTTCTAAAATCGAAAAATATATTAAATAGTCCTTTGGGGACCAAAATTCAATGGTGAAAAATTTAAACACAATTTTTTTCATAACAAACTCAAAATTACGAATTTGTTGAGACCCATTTCGTGAAAAAATCTAAATTTATTCTTTGCCTAAAAATATGGGACCTATGATTTTCCAATCGTTGGTAGGGAACTATTTTTAAATTAGTTTTGAGCTATTTCGGTAAGGGTATTTTAGGGTAATGGGAGTCAAATTTAAATATTTTAGACTCTCTATTAATATAATTAACTTATTAGATCACTAAAGAAAAATAAAGAATTTTGCATTTTTATGCGCAAATTGTTAAAGTGTAGGTATATATGAATACAAATTGTGCATGTCAGTTTTTATTTAAATTTTATATTTTTTATAAGTTTATTATTACATTTTTTTTCTTTAATTGAACATCAGATTTGAAATAAAATGAATGTTAATGTATTTTTCTCATTACACTATGCGACAAATTTTTGGGCATTGAATAATTTCAACTAGAAATGAAAGTATACCATTAAATTTATAAAATCTGCGAAGGGTTTTGCAGATTCGATTTTCGATGTTATGGATGTTATATATATATATATATATATATATATATATATATATATATATATATTTATATGATATAATGTCAGTAAAAATCAATATTGTTACTTTCTTGATGCTACTAAGATAACTCACATCGAATTTATTATAAAATTTATTCAGTGCCTCTTTTTCACGCACTTTTATCGCACTGCGATATTTTTTTCTATTGTCATTAAAAATTTTAATGAATTTTGAAATTTATTTCCTAAGAAGCAAAGCAACCCGATTTTAAAAAATGTGGACGTGGCATCCAATCGGCATTTCCTTCAACGATGTACATATGTGCCATGTTTCATTTTAATCGGTTCATTAATTTTGACATAAGGTCAAGCCAAATAAATTAAATAATATTATGACGTATATGGGGGTAAAAAGGATGTGGCATCCAGAACAAATCTAGTATAATAATAGTGGTACTTCATAAAATAACAAAAACACATATTAAAATTTGGATTAAATAATTTAAATGTTTTCGATTCCCAATTATTTTGAAAAAATGGCTCCTAAAAATTTTAGCATCCGAAGGCCATAAAACCGAAATTCGAACTAACTTCGAAAAACCCTTTGGGGGTTTAGTTAGACTACTGTTACACTTTCATTTTGCGTTGGAATTATTAAGGCAATTTTTTCTTGTTGCGCTGTGTTATTTACATTTTAGATTTAACTGAAGCTTATATTTAAATATGCATGAAATTATGTGTATATGGGCCATTATCAAACATTTTTAACATAGCTGAAACTGACTTTGATGCTTAATACATTTTGTGGTAATCTGAAGTCATAAGTCACTTGAAACTAATAAAAAATTATAACAACATGGGTTTCATTTTATAATCATGATTATTGTTCAAAGTTCAAAAATATAGGAAAAAGGTTTAAATTACTTAACTTTTCCCATTTTTCTACACTTTTTGTTTGCGCGTTTATACATGCTGATCCTATATGATCCTATATTAAGTAATCAGACTACACCTTATTTGTCATTGTGCAGACTTTCAACAGTTACATACATTTTTTTTTTTTGACGGGATCTGTACGCCCCTCAACCGAATTTTGAAACAGTGATTGACACTTGCTGTTATTATGAGTATTTTTCATATATTTCGTTGATGTGCCCTAAATAGTCAGCGCAGTAGATACTTTAGAAAGCAACAGCGAAAATTTAAAAAAATCAGTTTTTCGCGAGGCACATTTAATAGTTTTTAATGGAATAGCATAGATTACTGCGTAGACTTAGTTGTGTGTTATTTTATTTTTGTTTTTTTATACAGCAAATTGCAATTTTTATAAATCTTGGATATATAGATACAAGAAAGGCGATAAATATAACTGATGGGGACCATAAATTTAAGTGACGTCTATATTGATACCTTCACCCGATTATTTGAAGTTTTCCTTATTTCATTAACAACAAATAGTAAAATTAAGTAAAGAAAGAATTTTGAACAAAAATATTTACGGGATCCAAAGTTATAGACATTTAAATTTTAACTTTGAAAAAAGTCGATTTATTCCCTGCTGAAGCAAAAAAATTTCACGAAGTCAGGCCAAAAAGGAAAAATTTTAATATTTTTAGCCTAATATCTCTTAAACTAAATGAGATAAGATATACAGATCTCGACCAGCAGAATTCTCCTATTAAAAAAACTTTCAAATCGGTTCAGATATAAGGAATCCGGATCGGTTTTTAAAAATTTGTATCCGAGGCCTATATGATCCAAGCCCATAACTTGAACTCGCCTATACTTCTACGATCACTATGTGAAATTTCATTGAAATCGGAACAGCCTTTCCGAAATTCCATAATTAATTCCATTTCATTTTTGAATCGCACACTGTGCATCGCATGGTCAGCACGAAATTAAACATTTATAGCAGTGTTGCCAGGAGGTGAGAAAAAAAAGAGGCTAATTTGATGCCTAAAAAAGACCAAAAAAGGCTAAATGCTCCAAAAAATAAGGCTAGAAGAAAGTTGTTTTTTTTTTTATTACAAAAAAATATGTTTCTCGTTCTCATTAGTTTTTGATTTTTTTGCAGATACTTTAATAAATTTATAATTTAATAATAGAATGGCTTTCAACAAAAAGAGTCAATGAAAAGTCAGATAAAAATTTCCCGTACAAATTTGGGTTATATTTCATATGAGAAACCAATACTTTTAAGTTAATTCTATAAATTTTTCTACAATTCGTTTTTAATTAGGTATTTCAAAATGTTGTATGACTTTCGCTTTCATTAGAATTTTTTAAGGTTGCCAGCAAAATGAGCCAAAGCCATTTTTGGGCTATAATTCGATTTTGATAACACATTTTTGATATTTTGAAAATTTTCCGCTTCCACAGTCATCTTATTTAGAAAAAGTTTGATTAAGCGAAATCGGGGTTTGAAATACGCCAGAGTTGAAAACTCCTGCGTTCGGCTATCTAGAAAACCGTTTTAATCCAGACCAGAAGCCTACCCAACACAAAGTTAGAACTTTTTTCATTTCGAATATGGCTGATTTAGCCCACAAAAATTATCATATAATGTATTAATTTTCATACCAGAAAGTGCCATAACGGACATTAGATTTTTTTAGGCAATTTTAAAAGTCAAAAAAGGCTAGAAAAAAGCTAAAAGCTAAAACAAAAATATTGAGGCTAAAAGCAAAATAAAAAGGCTAGATTTAGCTTTAAAAAGCTAAACTGGCAACACAGATATTTAGTTTAACTAGGTGGTGTTTGTAATGTTTAATGGAAAGGGTTGCCAGGGTTTTTTTGAAACTTTGCAGCCAAATTGTTAATCAATAATTGCACAAAAATTGCCAAATTTAAATTTGTTTGGTTTTTATTTAAAATTTCGCATAATTTATAAATGCAAATTCAGCTTTAACAAAGTCAACGATATTTGCAATAGCTAATAATAATTAAATAAAAAAATACAATTTAAAATACATTTTTCGGACATATTGCTCCATTTTAGGTCAACAAATTTTAAAATTTATTGAACTTTATTAGAACTTTTAAAAGAATAATTCCAATATTATATAACAGCATTTGACCCATTTAATTTATAAATTGTTTCAAAAAATTAATTTATTCATGAAAGTTTTTTTTTTCATTGTGACCGAAATCATTAATAACCCTTAATATATTTGAATAATTATGGAAAACAAATTATCAAACATTTACTACATATTGTATTGTAAAATATATTTTTTGGGTATAATATTTCATAAACTAATTTGTAGCCCTTCGTTTTGCTATATAAGTAAATACTAAAATTAGACGATTTTTGGTAAGAAAATTTAATAGTTTTTCTCCACAAATGACTATTTAATAAAATTTTAAAAATTAGTTAAACAAATCGCCATCTATTTAAAACTCGCAAAACAATTAGCCATGTCGACAAACAAAAAATTCCGTCGCCAAAAGCAATTAAAAATCGCCACATCTGACAGCCCTGAGGTAGAGGCTTATCAAAATATTTCGAAAGTTAAAAATTTTATAGACCAAGTGTTGCCACATTATATTTTTAAAAATCTTACAATTTCTTTTAAAAAATCTTATTTTTTGAAAAAAAATCCTTTTTGTTAAGAGGATTTTTTTTCTCATTCAATTTATATATTTAAAATGAAATTTCAAAAGCAAAATCTAAACAGATTAATAAAATATTTTTTTATTTTTAAAATTATTTATTATTTTTTTTTTTTTTTTTTTTATTTCAGTATTTTTTATAGTCTCAAGAAATGGTAATACTGCTTGTGCTCAAAAATAATCACAATATAAAATACATTTCTTTGCAATAAACTTGGATAAAATATATTTTCGTTTAATATATAAAGATGTAACTTAGATGCGAACACAATTTTTCCCAAAATTTTTTAAAATCGCTATTTTTTTATAAAGAAAATGTTTAAAATTAAATACCATCAAACTTTGAAAATATTAGAACTTTCATTCTCGACATTTTTCAACTCCCAGGAATCGGAATTTTTTTTATTCCAATAAAATACAGTGTTATTTAAAAGCATGAAAATTATATAAAAAAAGGTATATTTTATATAAAATTTGCACGCAAAAATATATACTTTGAAATAAAAATATATGCTTGAAGATGACTTTTTAATGTTTTTTTCTAAATGTTTCTGTTGGGTAATAAATTAAATATACATTATACGTGTATTCACAAACAAATTTAAAATCCATTTTAGAGAAAAATTTGTATGGAAAATTAATTTTAAAGGGTATTAATAGTTTCAAAACGCTATTTGAAAATTCTTTGTTATATTAAAAAATACCATCATACCTACATTTATTAAAAAAAAAAAAAAAAAAAACTAAAATGTTTTACAGTTTTGTCAGTTTTGTATTTCTTTGTTCGGAAATTATTTTTTCTGGTATTTTAATAAACTCTTTACTTACATCAAACTGGGTCAGTGCAATGTAATTATCTAACCGTATATTTGCCTGATTATGATCAATTTATGTTTTTGTAGAATTTTTTATTGTGAAAAATTAGTAAAATGCACTTTTATGGTAGCTTTAAATTCCCTGGATTCCCGGCAATTCCCGAGAAATTCGTCCCGGGAATGCTCGGAATTAAAACCCTAATCGCGTATAATTTTACCAGAATTATACATAAGCTTTTAATTTGTTAAAACTTTTATATATTCAACTAAAAACAGCTATAACTTTCGCACCCGCTGCACGAAGTGATTAACGCGAACAGATTTCTCATGCATTCGAATCACTTTACATTTGTGCAAGTGAATTTTAATGTTCCAATAAAAAAAATTTTTAAGGCCTAAAATCAAAATTTTTTGATAATGACCCATATATTTGTATTGATATACACATGTGCACTCGTATGAAACAAATATAGATTTGTGGTCGGTATTGGTCTTTATGATGTTGCAGCAAAATGCGTTATATAATTATAAACATCAGAAAATTTAAATAAAAAATTATTAAAATTGTTAAATACACACATGTATACAATTCTATCTATGAATATATTCATGTACTCTACATACACATAAAAAAAACTTACGCATAAAAAATCAACGAAGTTTGATAAAAAAATATTTATATATACACCTACAACAATTGCAACATTATTTATTTCAATAATGCAAAAGTAAACAAGTAACGATAAGAATACATAATTCGATTTTAAAACTTGTTTGTATTAAATTTTACCTCTGCTAATTGGAGGTTGGGTAAAATAATGGACCAATTGTATCTAACTTAAATATTCATATATTATGTCAAAACTACTACCTAAACTACTGGTCGTATCGAATTGACATGTATGGAAGAGTTGTAGATGAGGACCTAAGCTTCCAGAAAAATCATTATGATTTCATTTTTTTCTCAAAGTTTTTGTAATAGAAATTATTTTTTTACATATTTCCAAAGACAAGGCTTCATAAACGTTTAACAAAGAAATTTTACATTAGTTTAGGTTTGCAGCCTACATCCAGCATTGGTGGAAAAAGGTGAATTTAAAAAAAAAGTTTCATTTTTAATATATTGATTTTAACCATAAAACAGAGTTACATCGATTTAACATTACATAGTTTCTCTCTCGGCCAACAAATATGAAAAAAAGATAAAATTGTATTTTATTAAATTGGACAAAAAAGCATATTAACATAACATTTTCATTATTAATTCTTATGAAATGTATAAAATAAATATAACAGTCTTTTATTTCTGCAAAAATAATTTAGAAAGCTTTACAAACAAATTTTTCAAAAATAAATAATATTAAAAGAAAAAAAAAATAGGCTTAGTTAACGCCACTTCAACCGACGGACGTCGTCTTATCGACATCATTTTGATATGGACCCATATATATATATATATATATATATATATATATATTTATGGATCCATATAAAAAATAAGGCGATGTCGATAAAAAAACATTTTTCGAGGTTTTTTCGACTTAAAAATTGTTTAAACGGCGTTTTTGAAGTCTCCTGATAAGATAGAAATATTATATGATATATATAAAATGATCAGAAAATTTTTTCAGAACTTTTCTCCGAAAAAACCGGTACAAAATTAGCGGAGATATTTAAAAAAATCGGTTTCTCAAACCGGGTTTTCGATGTTCTGAAGCCCTTATATAAGCTAAGGATTTCGTTTTTGCAAAAAAAAAAAAAAACAAAATTTCTTCAGAATTTTTCTGCTGAAGAAATGAATTCAGTCGGTGCATTACTTACAGAGATATCGACCGATCACAAATATTTTTCTTAAATTTCGGATTTTTCAGTCAACCAAATCGATTCGTAAACAACCTAGTTATTCGCATATCTGTTTTTTATTTAATGTCTGCTTCCCTTATAGTTGTTGTCTTCGTGGATACTGGAAAACAGCAACAGTAAAATAAGGCATATTTGATTTTTTGAAGCACCTATGTAAGCTAGGAACTTCAAAAAAATTCGGAATTTTTTTGAGAATTTCAAGCATTAACCGAGTTATAGGCCAAAGCGCATTATTAGATTTTTTTAAGCACTCATATAAGCTATGGTCCTTATGCTTGCATAAATGTATCACAAATATTTTTTTTAAATTTCGGTTTTTCAAATCAGTCAAATCGGTCCATAAATTTTCCACAATACCCTTTTTCAATTTAATATTGTCTTACATTTATAAAATATATGTTCTATACCGGAGTGATAATATCTTCTTTAAATATGTGTGAACTTTTGTTAAATTCCAAAGTATTAAATTTGTTATTTATTAGCTTTCACCGACGCACTTTGCTATATATATATATATATATATATATATATATATATATATATATATTTATATATATATATATATATATATATTTATATATATATATATATATATATATATATATATATATGTATATATATATATATATATATATATATATATTATATAGAAATATATAGAATTATAGTATATACAGTATTTTTTTTCGCCAATTGAAATTTGTTAAAAATACATAAAAATTCACAGACTTTGTACAAAATGCCTAAGGTTGCATTTAATATTATGAGAAAAAATTTTATGTACATATATATATAAATATTTTTCTTCTTTTTTTTTGCGAAAAAATGAAATTTTATGCCAAATACCCTTAACTTCGTTGTGAAGTGGGTTGTGAATTCTAAATAAAATTATATGTGTTCTTATTATACCCTTCACCATAAATGTAAAAGGTATATATAAGTTTGTCATCCCGTGAATAATTGCTTTATATGGTGGGTACTACACACCCCGTTCCGAGCTATTTTAAGCTAATAGGTTAGCTATATATGTATATATATATTGTATATATATATATACAACAACAACAGTGCAAGTACTATCTGTGCGTCAAGATTATAGATTATGTTGGAACTTGATCGGATGCTATGCCCATATTTTATGCCCACTTTTTTAAAACTCTCAAACGGATGAATCTAATAGCTTAAAATAGCTCGGAACGGGGGTGTAGTACCCACCATATAAAGCAATTATTCATTATAGCATATCTACGAAACTAGTACAATGAGAGAGAAATATCGTGTGTACCTTTATCTTATCATATCGCATTAATGAAATGAAAATATGACCTATAGAAAATATGAATTTTCTCATCTAAAGGACTATTACATAGAAAGTCTTAAAAAACTTGAAAGTAATTCTAATATAAAATTTTGAATAGGGTGAATAGGTCTAGGGGGAGTAGTAGCTCCAATATAACTAAATATTAGTTATCGCATCAAATAGGGTAATGAATAACTAATTAAATACTTTCATTTAAGGAAGATAGAACAAATATTTTACAAATGTAAGACAATATTAAATTAAAAAAGAGTATTCAATTAAGAAAATTTATGGTCTGATTTGACTGATTTAGAAAAAAAAAAATGCGAAAAAATATTTGTGATAGATTGATGGAAGAATGAGGCTCTTATATAGCAGCTTCAAAAAATCTAATAACGCATTTTGGCCTATAAATCGTTTAATACCGGATCTATTTATTTAATTTTTTAACACAAAACATCTCAAAAAAATTTCTGATTTTTATGTGAAAGAGCGAAGTCTCTATCTTAAAACAAATATTTGTGATCGGTCCATATAAGAACCAGGACTTGGAAATATCGACCAAAATGCATAAATAATCAAACGCTGAGTTCATTTCTTCAGCGAAAAAATTCAAAAAATATTTTCCGATTTTGTTTTGCAAAAACAAAATCTCTAGCTTATATAAGAGCTTCAGTAAATCGAAATCTTGTTTGAAACGGTTTTTTTAAATATCTTCCCTATTTTTGAACCGACGCTTTTCAATAAAAAAGTTATAGAAAAAATTTCTGATCTTTTGATAAATATATAATATATCTTTATTATCGGAATGTATAGCTTCCATTCCAACGCCATTTAAACGATCTGTAAGTCGAAAAATCCTCACAAAAATGTTTTTTTTTTAATATCCCCGCCTTTTATGAACCGATCTTATTGACTTTCAACAGTAAAATTCTCGAAACATGGGCTTCATAAACGCCATTTCAATCGACAGACGAACGAACAAACCGACATCGTACTATCAGCATCATTTTTTGTATCAACATCATTTTCGTCTCCGACGAAAATTGTGGAAATTACAAACGGGATGACAAACTTATATATACCTTTTACATTTATGGTGAAGAGTATAATAAGAACACATATAATTTTATTTAGAATTCACAACCCACTTCACAACGAAGTTAAGGGTATTTGGCATAAAATTTCATTTTTTCGCAAAAAAAAAAGAAGAAAAATATTTATATATATATGTACATAAAATTTTTTCTCATAATATTAAATGCAACCTTAGGCATTTTGTACAAAGTCTGTGAATTTTTATGTATTTTTAACAAATTTCAATTGGCGAAAAAAAATACTGTATATACTATACATTAGACTGGTCCAAAAATATAGGATTTTCAAACGTTATTTTTTTAGGGCACCACAAAACTATCCCTTTTGCGTTCATCAAAACAAATGTGCATACCAAAAATTTTACCAATCGGAAAATATTTAGGGGTAGCTATAATTTGCGACTTTATTCCATATAATATTATATGAAGTTAAAAATGTGGTACTAAATTACGGGTATTTTTAAAATTATAAATTTGATATATATAAAGAAAAAAATTAAAAAAATTTCTATGTGGACCTGAGAAAATCTTCAAATTATAGCGGCCTCTAATAATTATTGGATTTGTCTGAATTTTGTAACATGTATATGGAATTCATGTTTATAACGTTTTTGCAAATTGTACCTGTCTATTAAGTATATGTATGTACAAATTCTCATCTTAAGTAAAAGTCGGTTTGCAAACAATATGTTCTACCTAAAAGCAAAAATAACAATACATAACAAACTGATAAAAAGAAACCAAAATTCGTATTCGATAAAAAAAAAAAAAAACTTGAAGTAACAGTTGCAGTTACAAAAAACCAACAAATTTAATTTTTTGTGTATACATTTTTAAGCCAAAATAAAATGCAGGTGTTTTATTGTTGTTGTTTCAGTTAGAAAATACAACAACTTTAACTAAGCAACAGCCTAGATGGAAAACAAAAAACTTAAAGTCGTTGCAATAAAAAAATTCAACCAGCAAAAAACAGATAGTCAATGTCTACAGAAAGTCAAGCTTAGAGTTGTGTCAGTTGGTTGGCTGACTGGTTGGTTGTTAGGTTTCGTTTGATTTCTTCGGTTTCACTGTGACTTCATGCAGCTGTCATGGATTTTTATTTTTAATGTCTTGAGTTTCGACTGTGTGTGCATCAACATTCTGAAATAAACAGAAACATTGTAGTCACCTTGCGAATATTCAAAACCGCAATGGATTAAGATGGAAAACTGTAAATATATTTAATTCGTTTACTTAAAAGTGCTATTCGAGCCAATAATTTTACGCATTGTAAAAGTATGAAAAAGAGCAATGCTTTTGCTTTGACCATTACAAACAACAATTTTCTTTAATATATTTTGCATATTCTCTTGCCATACTAGCTTCATCATAAAGATAATATCAAATCGTGATCAAAAATTTCTATTAACAATGTTTCTCCAAAATTGCGGCCCATAAATGGATTTTTTAATATATCATTGGGAAAAATATATATTTTTTTCAGAAAGGATAAAAAATGTTTTTGCTGCCATTAGGAATAATGTTTTGAGATTATAAAAAAATAAAATCACAATTATAATTTTAGTATACATATTTATATATATATATATATATATATATATATATATATTTATATATTCAAAACCCTCTATTTCTGGCTTTGGTTAAATTGTTTTTTTATGCCATCATACATTAGCCTTCAACTAAAATATAAATTTCAAATGAAAATTTATAGTTTTTCCAATTTTATTAACGTTTCTGTATTCCCCTATCTTACAATATAAATGTAAAATATTTTATTTTTTGGTAATATAAACATAACATATATCATTTCTGTCTAATTTGTACGTGCTGGATATGAATCTGCTAAAAAATTTAAATCGATTGAATATTTTTTTTTAAATATATAATAATAAATATTCACTTTGTAGGGCGGCTACTATCCCTTGTAAACCTACCCTACTTATTTTCATATCAGTAATGGAACTTGTCAAGAAAATTATTCCCACAAAATCTCGAGACTTTCACTGTAACAGTTTCTTTCTTATACGATAATTAATATTATTCTTGTATGGGGTCTTACACTTCACTACCCGACCTATTTTCATATCAGTTGTGATTCTTGATGAGAAAATTATTATTCCCACGCAATTTTAAAATTTTTACTCTTTCTTTAAGAGAGAGTTCGAATTATGTTGTTTTTTAATTACTAATTAATATATATATATATATATATATATATATATATATATATAATATATATATATATATGATTTAATCATGGTTTAAAATAAATGCTGTATTGTATTTTTTTTAATTCTTGCAAAATAAGTGTAATAAAAAGTTTTTTGCCACTGATATGTATTTTAGTATATTTTTGTGTGTGTATGTGTTCCCTTCTATCAAAATTCTGGGGAAAATTGCAAAATATTTTCTTTTTTCCTAAAAACAAAAAATAAAAAAGAACAAAACACCATTCTATTTAATGTGTGGAAATAAATCGATCTTTTAATCCGAGCCCTAGATCATCCTCTCCGGGCCCTATCGTGCATTCCGCAAAGACATATTTGGACGGACATAGCAATATTCATAGCTAGATCGTCGTAGAATTTATTTCTTATTATGAGTATTATTTTATTTACAAATTATATTCTAAGACAATTAAGCCAGCAGAGTAACGTAGATTATTAGCCCGTAGTAGTTAATTTTTATCTGAATTCAAATATTTCCATATTGAATTTAATCAATTCTGATTGATTATAACTAATTAAAGTAATTGTAAAAATTGTTAGAATTTGAAATATGGGCAGACATTTAGACGTAAAGAAGCACTTCGTTCAGTTGATAAATAATTACTTTTTGAAAAGTTATATAAACTTATCATTAAAAATATAAAAATTTAATGAAATTTGAATTATTTGTGGAAGCAATTGACAATTTTTCTGTTTGATTATAAACGAAACAATACAAATTGAAATAAATATTTCGTATTTATTATGACATTTTTGTAATAATTAATAACTATTGCAAGCAGTGTTGCCAGACGGCGAGAAAATTAGAGACTAAATTGAACTTTGAAAAAGGTCAAAAAGGCTAAATGTCCCGAAAAATGAAACCAGAAAGAAGTTAATTTTTTTTCTTTAATTTAAAAACTAATTTTTTTAGATATTGTAATAAATTTATAAATTAAACATAGAACAATGGCCAGCAAAATCACCCATTGAAGAATCACCCAAACAATTCCCATACTAATTTGAGTTATATTTCAAATGAAAGATTGCTTAATGTTTTGAGTGATTTTTCGTAATTTTTAAACTACAATTGATTTTTGATTAACTGTCTGTTTTTATAACACGAGCGCAAAAACGACTCGTCTAACTTACATTTAAAACAAAAACAAATTTTGAAATTTTATTTTTGCTTTAAATGTAAGTTAGACGAGTCGTTTTTGCGTTCGTGTTATAAAAACAGGTAGTAAGCATTTCTAAATAAGAAATAAAATTATTAGTAAATAAAATTATATTAAATTATGTTTATGAAGAGTTTCTATGGTTAATAAAAAATAATTATAATAATCGATTTAGTAAATCCATAAAATGAGTTGTTATTTTTTAGTTTGGATAAGAAAGCGCCGCAGTCGAAAATTTTTGGTAAATATAAATAATATAAATTTTTTGTGCGAATAAATACACAAAAATGCTTAAATGTACGATTCTGTAAAAATAAAATTTGTAATAGCTAATAAGAAATTTTTTTCTTCGCTGTTAAAATACTAACATTTTAGTCTTTTTAAGGCAATTTTAAAAATCAAAAAAGTCTGGAACCTAAAACGAAAATTTTTAGGCTGAAAGCAAAATAAAAAGGTTTAGCCTAAAGATTTAGCCTTAAAAAAGCTAAATTGGCAACACTAATTGCGAGTTCCAGTATACGACTTACCAGGGGTATAAAATATTTTCGGTAATAACATACATTTTTTAATTTTTAAAAATACCATTTTTTTGAGATATTAACCCGCGAAATATAAATCGCAACATATGGAACATTTTAATGTTGAGAAAAAAGTCATTCTGTACGTCATATTAAACGTAATTTTTATACCTTTAATGTGACACCTCAACGAATCTTGTACAATAAATAATTTGAAAGATATTTGTAATTTTGTATATACAACTTTGTAAACTTTTTTGTTTTGCTATTTTACACATTCAAATCTCTATATATCGCGAACTACTTGATAAAATGATCTAAAATTTTGTTTCAGCTTAGTTTTGATGAGAATAATGTGTGCATCAAATATTATTAAATTCGGAAGTGGTGAGGAAATCAGATGGTTGGTTTTAAATGGAATAACTCTTTCACAGAATGGTATATTTTCTTTAAAGTTCTCTATTTCGCTAATAATTTACATTTGAAACTTATTTTTATTTAAATAAATTTTATCAAGAATAATTTAAGAATTTAGCACTTCTTTATTAAACTAATAAATGCTATTGAATAAATTGTAAACATCAAAATTCATTCCCAGTAAGTTTGGTCTCAAAATTTTTAACAAATAATGCAATAATTATAATGGGATTTAGAAGTTATAGACTAAAAATAATAATATGAAAAACAGTACTTAGAACTTTAATATTTTTAAACTGTCGCTCAATGCTTTATTTCCATACAAGGATTGGAAAAAAATTGAAGGAATTGTCGTAGAAAATTGAAACTTATTAAACATATTACCTTATACTGAAAATTAATATATACGAAGTTTTGAAAAAATGAAGCGTGTCCACCTCCCATATATCCCGAAATGATAAAAAAAACAGATTTAGTGCTAAATTACTGGTCCAAACAGTATCAATGTTATGGATCAGACAATATTTGGTTCAATAGAAGCAATGGCATATCTACCTCCCCCAGACCCTTCTAATAATATTATTTTAACTTCAGCGACTACTTTTTCTCTTCAGTAACTAATTAATTTACCTAAATTTTCCCGATATCCAGTCCAAATTTTGTATTTTTATAAGTTTTTAACATGCATTAAATTTTAAAATAATATCGATTTAACATCACGAAATATTTTATCATAAACAATTCTTAAACTTTTGTGTAAGAAAAATAAATTTATAAATTTTTTTAATTATTTTTTTTTTAGTTGTGACAAAAAGTAGGAAGTTATTTTTTTAATATATTTAAAAACAAGTTTTATCATATTTTATAATAACTCATAATTTTTGTATTAAAATTTTAAAATCTCTGAATAATGGCGAACTAGTTTGAGTTCAAAAAGTTATTTTTAAATTTCGAAATAAATTCAATTATTTTTTTTTTTTTTTTGTTACTTAACAAATAAATTACGTTGACATTAAAAGCTTTTAAAATAGAACTAAAAACAGGAAATCAGATACTTTTTTAACTTATCTTTTTTAAAGTTGTGGCAAAAACTTAACAGATTAAAAAAATATTTGGGTCCTATTATTTTCAATCTGTTAAATAACTAAAAAAATTACATAAATAGTAATAAAGTTGTATAATTGTTTATATCTTTCATCAAATTTAAATAACGTTTAGGTTTTAATAAAAATTATGTAACAATTTGAGCAAAAAAAAAAAAATATATATTTAAAACTATATATTTAAAACATAATAGATTTGATTAACAAGTATACTGAGGTATTGAAAAAACAAAACTTCTACGCATTTTATATGAAAAAAAAAATTCACAATTTTTTCCTGAAACAGTTTTAAACTACCTTTTTTGTTTATTAATGTATGTGTTGCCAGAAGCCGAGAAAAAAGAGGCAAAATTTAATTTTTAAAAAAATATTAAAAAGAGGCTAAATGTCCCAAAAAATAAGGCCAGAAAAATATCAAAATTTTTCCTTTAATTTAAAAAATTAATATAAAACTTATTTAATACTTAAAACTGTTATGCTCTATATAAGTATAATTTATTCTTACCCGCTAAAGTGTCAAACTCCATGTATAAAAAAAAAAATAATGAATTCGCCGTATTGTTATTTCTTTTTCATTTTGTCATGCCCTTTAATGTTATATTTATTATTTAATTATATGCTTTATATAAAGATTATTTTCTTAACATTTTGTGTACTTACTTTAAATAAAAACTTTTGTTATATTGCAGAGATTCTTAGCTATTATTTGACATCCATATTGGGTTGATACAATGTTCGGAAATATTTCATACTTTTTTAAAGTTATGTATTTTTCGATAGTTTGAAGTAATTTGGAAAGAAATTTTGACGTTCTGGAGAAAAAATGTGTAATTAGTTTTATTATGCATAGGCTCTAGTTTGATGTTAATATCGATTTCTTCATGTGTGAGAAAATTTTTTGGAAATTGTTGTGATCAAAAGTATTATTTAACAAGTTATTTCTGTTTATTATTTAATTTTTATACGTTTCGTTCCTAAAAATTGTTAGCCTTTTTTAGTCATATTTTAGCCATTTTTTGTCATCAAGAATTGGAAACACTGCAACAGATGGATTTTTTTTTTAAATTTTATATGGCATCACTGGCTAAATCATAAATTAATCGGCTCTGATCTTCTAATATAATTTAAACATTATTTAAGCAAATCTAAATTAGAAACATCTTGATATCATAAATTCTTTTTAAATAATCACCAAAATTCTTAAATGTAAATGTGGATCTTATATATTATCATTATTTGTTTATTTCTTTGAAAAAAGTCGCTATTTTATCTATAAATAAATACATTGCAATATTTTAGAAACTCTTTGTTTTCTTTTCATTTTTGGTTTGCATTACTTTTTCCCTTTCTGTGCCGGCTGGCTGGATGGTTGGTTTGTTTGTTGGTTGCATGTATCTTATAATTAACAGAAACGAAGCCAGGCAGCTCAAGCAAGCAGGCAAGACCATCCAGGCGAACCAGTTAACATCAGTGGTAACAGCAAAAATTTAAACAATATATATATATATATATATATATACATAAGTAAATATATTAGGGTGCAGCGTTTCTATGTACGAACAAATTCCAAAACTTCCTTATTTAAATTAAAGGACAAAAATGATTCTCATCAATGGCATCTTAAAATTGTAAACTCTTATTTCGTCCCTTTTTACTCCATACAAACTGGGCTACCCTAATGTATATACATAAGTATCTATATTTTAACACAATTTCAAACATATATTAAATAAGAGAAGCAGACATTAACAAAAACAATACACAAGTAAAAAAAATCAATAAGTTTTTTTTTTCTATTTTCATCTTCAGGTCTCCTTTCATAAACAGTTTTTTAATCAATTTTTCTTTTCCAATACAACACCGAGTTGCATCTAGTGTTCATGTGTTTTTGTTGGAATTTTTTCATTATCATAATTTTACCGCCCTCAAATGCGTAGCACAAACAACTTTGCAGTCAGATCACACAACAGTTTGTATACTTTAAACATTGAATACTTACACCAGGCTTAAGAAATAAGTACATGAATATTTAAAATTAATTCACTTTAATTTCAACCCATTTGTTCTCCTACAATGACTACGCATGTGGTAGTCTAAACTGTACATATGTAAGGAATGTTCTATGAATACTTCTTCTCTTGCTGTTATTCTAAAACTATGAGGATAAGCTTGACTTCTAGAGTATATTTAGACTTGTTAAGTATGACTTGACTGTAATGAATTTTTTTTTTTTTCGAATTTTACTTCAATATTATCAAGAACTTTTTCCGATTATTCTGAGATATTCATAATCAGAACGATTGAACCGTTTTGAAATACTGAACAAAAATAAATTATACAGGGGAAAAATATAAAATTACTAAAAATGTTCCCTTTTTCTCTTTTGTCATAAAGGTGGATTTGTTATAAACAGGGAAACCACAAATATGTCATCGATAAAATATTTATCCGTTTCAGAACAAATAAAGCATTTTGGCATCTAGTTGTAAGTACATTTTTGTTTTTTGCATATTTCACCCTTAATGGCATATTTTTTCATATATTTAGTTCTAGAACATATTATATTTTTTAGGACATATTTAACTCTTTAGATCATATTTTGATATCTTGAAGAAATTAAGAAATGTTTTTCAAATTTGATTTGTGATAACAAAAAAATATATGTTAATAAGGAGTTTGTCTTATAGCAACAAATCATGAATATTTAGAAACTGATTAAATGATTTTTATTAAAGTCTTTTTGACGCACTATGATATAGAGAACCTGCCCGAATAGCATCGGTTAATGTAAAAAGTTTTTTTAAGTTTGTGAATGAAAGATGTATGTACTTAAATTTACAAATGACAATTTTGATAATTTCTGAACTAATACTAATGTTAGATAGGTAAGCAAATAATATATCAATTATGTTTTTATATAATATAATAAAAAAATGGGGAATATGAAATACGGATTTTCTACTCTGTTGAGAGATAAATTTTAATTTTGCCTTATTTTATAACATTAAAATATTAATAAAACACTTTGTTTAAATGAAAAAATTATTTTTTTTTTTTAATGGATAAAAATTGCATATATTTTATGATCATATTTGCTCATTTTCAGAATATATTTGTCCTTTCTAACTGCATATTTAATGCACATAAAACACTCTTTTTAGAGCATTTTTGTGGTTTCCTGGTTATAAATAAATCGAGCAATAGCTCATTAATACCAATGATATTTATGAACCGATTTTTCCTACTTTCAATACCAAAAAGACCTTATCGAAAGTGAATATTTCAGACAGACGGATGGACATAACTAGAGAGTCTTAGAATTTCACGAGGACTTAGAATATATATATATATACTTAATGGAGTCTTAGATGAATATTTCGATATGTTATAAACGGAATGACAAACTAAATTGTGTATCCAAATTGACTGAAATATTCTGTGCTGCAGGAAAAAAATTCTCTTTGTGTCGCCCTGTGTAATTCAATCGTTTGCAATTAAGAAAAAAGGAAATCCTTAATTTTTTTAAAAGCAAATATTATTCGCTCCCACATATGTCTCTAAAACTATTGGTCTAGTTTTCTTAAAAAAGTGTCATTATTTTTGCAGAAAACACAAAAACAAATCTTTTCCACTACATATCGTATACTCGTATTTTGTTTCATATTTTCCATAAAGTCTACTATATATTAACAGGGATTTTGCTTATTATGAAATATTTTTATATTATATTCATTATTAATTGGTAACATCCGGATTGAATTTCACTTAAAATATTCATGTAAATTTTTACTAAACTCTCGTATAAACTGTGCATGAAGAAAACAAAAGGATATAAGATGAAATTTATTGTGGGAACTTTAAATTTTATAACAGGATTCTCATGGTTGACAGATAAGCACAGATGATGTTGGAACGACTGATGACAGTTGGTACTGACTGACAGACTACTACTATGTCTTGCAGCATGATGTTTTTATGTCAATTGTGTGATGTAATTTAAATCTGTGTTAAAGAAATTCTGATGTTAAATGTTTTGTTAGCTGTTGGAAATTTGTTTTCCCATTCCACATCTTCTAAATCCCAAATGTATTTTCGTAGCTACTATGGCTAATAGTACCATAATTCTTTTTGGAGCTTTCGTTAGCTAGAAACTATAATACCTAGCAAAAAATGTTCATTATTTGGAAGCATTAACAACTGATGGAAGCAATAGATTGTATAAAACTTCAAGAAGAGCAATAGCTCTTCATAAGGAAGAGTGCAACTTAGGCTTTTGCATTTTTGGAAGCTTTATGTAATTAAATAAAGCCCTTATGACACTAACTTTTTTTTATTTTGTTGATATTGAATTAAAAGAATGATAGAAAGAAGCAAATATAGAAAAGCAATACAAAATAAACAAATTCACAATGTATATATATATATATATATATATATATATATATATATATATATATTCTTTTAATTACATTTATAAAGAGTTTCTAATGAAGGTTATTAAAAAATTATTATAATAAATGATTAAGTCCATAAAAGAAGTTAAGTTATATTTGATTTGGAGAATGAAGCGCCACGTACTAAAATTTTTGTTAAATACAAATAATCTCGATTTTGTTGTTCGAATTAAAAACTGTCAGAAAAATTAACCAAAGCAAAATCGTCCAAAGCAAATATTAAAAAATCGTATAAAAATACCCATACAAATTTGGGTCATATATCATATAAAAAATAACCCAAATAATTTGATATTTTAGGTGATTATTCTCTTTTATTTATTTTTTTTTAAAGTTAATTAAAGCAAAAAGTCATCCTATTCAGAAAAGTTTTATTTAGCAAATTCGGTTTTGAAATAGGCCAGAGTTGAAAACCTTTGCTGATTTTGTTCAGAAATTTTATCATATAATGGAATAATTTTCTTACTAGAAAGTGTCATAATGAACATTGATGAGGGATATTTTTGGACTATTTTGGACAAAATTTCAATTTTTTATTTTTGGGCAATTTTTCATTTCTTTTATGTAGTTTTTTATTTGGGTGATTTTTCCATAATTGATTTGGACGATTTTGCTTTGGGTTATTTTGCTGGCAGCCCGATTTAATATACAACAACGCTTAAATGGATGATTCTATAAAAGTAAAATTAGTAAAAGCAAATAAGAAATTATTTTGTTCTTTGTTTAAATACTAACATTTTAGCTTTTTTAAGGAAATTTTAAAAATCCAAAAAGGCTAGAAAAAAGCTAGAAGCTAAAGCGAAAATTTTGAGATTAAAGCTAAATAAAAAGGTTAGATTTAGCCTTAAACACTAACCATAACTTCGCGAATAATGGGCTTAAAAAATTTATTTCTATATGTGAGGTTTAGTAGACGTATTAATAATAAATGGCAGAAAACTGGATTTTAAAATGTTAAAAAATTATTGACCGAAACAGTTTTTATACTTTCCGGAACAAGTGGGGTTTTGAAGATAGCTTTTTTTGAATATAAGCCCTGGATATATTGCTTCACTTTCTGATGGTAAATTTTTTAAACACGTATTTCAAGATGTCTCTATTTATTTAAATTTTATTTATTAATATTTTTAAGTTTTTCGGGTAATGGTCTGAAAAAATTTGATACACACAGAAAAAAGATTAATTGGAAAACAGTTACAAATACGAATATTTAATGAAAAGTATGACAAATTTTGTTGATTCAGTAATTTTTCATATTTAATCGCTGAAAAAACGTATTTATATTAGAAGTATTGTATTTACAACTATTGCTGCCATGTAATTAATTTTTGATCTTGTAATCAATTTCTAAATTAAACATAGAATGGCATCCAACAAAATGATTCAATAAAAAATCGCCCAAAAATTCCCACACAATTTTGGGTTATATTTCATATGTAAAACGACCCAGTGTTTTGAAGTGATATTTTTTATAATTTTTTAACTACAATTCCTTTTTTATTAAGCATTTTAAAATTTTTAGGTGATTTTTCGCTTTTATATTTTTTTTAATATATCCATAAATAGTTTCTACGATTAACGAAATGTAATATCGTAAGTCAATAAAATTAGTTAAGTTAATTTCAATATGATAAATGAAGCGCCGCAGGCGAAAATTTAATTTTTTTTTTGTGCGAATAAATACACAAAAATGCTTAAATGGATGATTCTTTAAAAATAAAATTAGTAATATCAAATAAGAAATTAAGAATCAAACAAGCAAGAAAGATATAATCGGTTAAGCACGATCATATGATACCACACAACATTGTGTATGTCCATAAAAATTCGAGTAGGAGTCTTATATTAGACATGTACACAATTGAGGACCGATACTTTTACTAAGACTAATATAAAATATACGAATACAGAATATTACGTAAATACTAACATTTATATGAATTTATGCACTTTAGGATGATCCCCGAAAATGGGCTTATATGGGAACTATGGTAAATTATATAAAATTATATATAAAACTTATTTGTGTTGAATATAAACTTGAAACTAACATGTGTATGTGATTTATGCAAGTTAAAGTGATTTTCGGAAGAGCGGTTTATATGGGAGCTATGGTCAATTATGGATCGATCTTCATGAAATTTGGCACAATGATTGATACTTATACAAGACTTTCTTACACTGAATTTCACTAAAACATTGTTATATTTAAGGCATTTATGACCGTTAAATCCCTATTCCGGGAGGACATTTGTATGGGGGCTAGGTGAAATAGTGGACCGATCATAGGTCATGAAAGTCCTATGTGCCAAATTTCATTGAATTATCTTCAAAAATGCAGACAGACGGACGGACATCGTTACATATGGTCGGGCTTGACCGACTATAATTTTCTTACTTGTTTTTCTTTGTCATATTTGTAATAAATTTATACTGGTGTAATTGTAGTTTTTGTAAGTATGTAGTTAGTGTAAAAGCTTAATAAGTTTAAAAGTGTAATATGTGTAAAAGTGTATTTACATTTTTATACCCCCACACCACCACAAGTGGTTGGCATATTATGCGTTTGTGCTGATGTTTGTAACGCACAGAAAAAAATCATCCAACACTCACCTTAGAGTATACCAATCGACTCAGAATCACTTTCTGAATCGATCTAATGATGCCCGTCCGTCCGTCTGGCTGGCTGTCCATGTAAACCTTGTGCACAAAGTAAAGGTCGCAATTTTGAAGATAATTCAATAAAATTTGGAAGTAGAACTTTCACGACACAAGAACGAAGCCTATTGAAATTTGTGATGATCGGCCCCTTATTTCACCTAGCCCCCATACAAATGTCCTCCCGCAATAGGGGTTTAACGATCATAAATACATTAAATAAAGCAATATTTCAGTGTATGGAAGTTATGTATAAGTATAAATCTTCATGCCAAATTTCATGAAGATAAAATCCTCTTCCTAAAATCACTTTAACGTGCATAAATCACATACAAATGTTAGTATTAGGTTTTTATTCGACACAAATAAGTTTTATATAAGTAGAAATCACAGTGACAAATTTTATGAGGATCGCTCCATAATTTACCATAGCTTCCATATAAGCCCACTTTCAGGAATCACCCTAAAGTGCATAAATTCATATAAATGTTACTATTAACGTAATATTCTGTATTCATATATTTTATTTTATTTTATTTTATTTTATTTTATTTATGTTGATTGGTCAGATTTAAGAAGCAATTTTGAGAATAGGTATAGTGTAGATACTTTTAAAGTATTTTTGGATTAGCGAAGATATTGAGATGTAAATTTTAGGGTTTATGGTTAACCTGGATAAATAAGTGATAAACTAGTTTCAAGTTAATCACTTGAAACTAGTTTATCTGATGTTAGCGTTTTGACAAAAGCAAAATTTCTTAAGTCTTTACAAATTGCAGAATTTAATGTTGCACAATTAATATCGATGGATATACTTTTAAATATCTGCTACAAATCTTTTATATATATATATATATATATATATATATATATATATATATATATAAAAGAACGGCGATAAATATAATTGATCGGGATCATAAATTTAGGTCAAATGTCGTTAATAGTTGAAAACGAGACATCTTCATGGCATTGCAACTGATGCTCCTAAACCCATTTTTCTCAAATTTTTAAAAATTGGGATTTTTAGTATAAAGAAATTTTTTTAAATTTTACTAGGAAACCCCAAAATATGCTACACCAATAGCATCAAACATTGAAAATATTATACATTTTATTTCAATATTTTAGTAGGTTTTGATATAGTGCGTAATTTTTACCACAATTTTACATAAACTTTTAGTTATTAAAAATGTTTATATGTTCAACTTAAAACTGCTATTACTTTCGCGCCCCTTGCACGAAATGATTAACGCGAATACACATTAAAGTCGCTTTATATTTATGCAAATGCATTTTAATGTGCCATCAAGGAAAAAGAAATACTTAGTGCCTAATATCATAATTTTTTGTTAATATTCCCTATATTTTTTTCAATTTCCTATAAAATGAAAATTATCGAAAATTTTCGATAAAACGAAAGTTTATCAAAATTGTATATAAATTACAAACTTATCGATATGTTTTTCCATAAAGAGCAAATTTATCAAAAGTTTCTTACAAAAAGAAAATTGTCAAATTTTTCTATCAATACAATATTTAACAATAAAAATTCTATATATTGTATAAAACTTATCTGAAAGTTATCTTTTAAAATTAAAATTTATCGAAATTTTTTAAAATTATCCTGAATTTTAAAAATTTAAAGTAAATCGAAAATTGTCTTAAATTAAAATAAGCTCGAAATTAAAAAACCATAAAAATGAATAAAAAAATTCCCCCATATTTAACGAAAACAATCAAAACTCTCCCCCACGAAAATCTGTCCCTTAATGAAAGTTTAAATTCCAAATTTGGAGACAAGTCCCTCATCTGGCAACACTGATTTCCATTTTAAACGTTACAAGATCTACTATTTGTTATCTAAAAGATAAAACACTTCCGTTTAATTGTATGAATTGTCATTTATACATGTTTTTCTCAATCAATATGTCAGCCTTTAAGGTTTTATATGAATTTTTTAAATATTCTGTTGATCATCTTGGAATTAGAAAATTAAATAAACTTTCGATTTTTTCGTTACTATTTCATATGTACAAAGATATGTATGTATGTATGTATGTATGTATAAGTCTTCAGGTGAATACATGAAAATTACAGTGTATGTGTAAATGAGTGTAAATATCATGTAACTAAAGGCCCTGATATTAACAAATACAATAAAAAATCAAAAAACGATTTAAATTTTAATCCCTGTAATTATATATTCATTCTACTCATTTATTTTCTTTTACTTTAAAAGTATCCATGTATGTATCTGTTTGCATGCGGGGTTTTTTGTTGTTGTTTTTTAATCACAGTGTATATGAATATGTATACGGTGACTTAGTATTCGATTGTAATTCAATGCACATTTTTATAGTATTAGAGTATTCGAATAGTCTTTGATTTTTCTTTCTTTAAATTTTTTGTCCTACGATTTTCCTACAATGTTGTGTAAATTTATATATCTTTTTTTTATGCAACAGCAAATAGCACCAGCGCAAGTTTCTTTTTATTATACATTTTCCCGACCCTACACATTTAGAAGTAACCAGGGTTTTTTGTTGTTTGTTACATCTCATAATTTAAAAATCAGAATATGATTTTTTTCCCTTTTATCAGAACAAATCCTATTCTATTTATTTATTACGCTTTAAAATGTTCTGTTAAAATCTATTTAACTATTTATTTCCTAGCAAAGGCGACAATGCAGTAAGACTCGAGGTCAAACAATTTTTGAATCAATTTGAATAAATTTCTCGAAGTAAGTAAGATCCATTAAATTAGTATAATTGTTTTTTTTTTTTTTATTAAGTCCTCTATTCTCGTAATAATTGTAGGTTATTTTATAGTCGGCTTTGTTCGATATTATTTTATTTCTTATCTATTACAATTATTTCACGTCCGTTGTCGACGTTTAGTTTTGGGGGCCTTCCATCCTACACGCGCAGGTTTATGTTACCTTAGTTGTTCCCGTACACGATTGCAGTTTGTATGATGTCATTATTGTTGTTATGTTTAAAATGTTGTTGTTGTTGCTGGCTTTGTTGCATGCTGATTTTGTTGTACGCGTCACATATTCACTGCTAGTCATGAATGCCGCCGCGGTTGCTTTTTGTTGTCTGATCACTGACGACGACAACTAAAACGACATCGACGATGCACAGTTGCTCATTTTGCTGATAACCGTGGCAAAAATTAAAAAAATTGACGGTAAATTTGGATAAGTGTAATGATTGGGTCTAATAGAAGACCAGCGTTTCCGTTGACCATTTTTAAAAAGTGTCCAAAAAAAGGGGATTTTTTGAAGAAGGTGCTAACTGCTAAAAAAAACTCCTCAATTCTTTTTTTTTTTTTTTTTTTTTTTGATAAAAACAAAAAATATTTTTTTTCTTTTAAGAAGAACTACTAAATTAAATTTTGTTGATAAAATAATTTATTTATAAAAATTTTAATTATTGCAAAAAAAAAAAAAAGATTTATTCATAAAAATAGTTAACATAAAATTCTCTTTCTATTAACTAAACTTCTGTACTTTTATACGAGGTTTTCACTCGGACTCCAGTCTTACAAATCCCCGTCTAACAAATTTAGGACTGAAAGCGTGGATTCACTAGTGTTGACCTTAGGTCTGTTGGACAATTTAATTTTCATTAGTGATAATTAAAAAAAGAACTTCCCGCCAAGGCACTGCTATGAGCCAAAGTAAAAATATAAATTAGGATATAAGCATCAAATCTATTGTTTAATTTTCGCAATCCAGTGCAAAAAAATTCTTCATTTAAGATTTTAAATACTTGTTTATAAACTTTAACATTAGCTTTAGTCTTTAACAGTTTCAGTTCATTTATAAATTCTTCGGGGTCTTTTTTATGTCACTATATTGTGAAACAATCTCAAAATAATTAATTTCTTCTATAGAATTAACATATAATGGGTCGAAATATTTCAAACAACTTAGTCTCTCGTCACTTAGCGCAAAGTCTTAAAAAGTTGCCATTTAGTTCCATTTTAAAAAAGTGGGCCAAAAAAGGGCCAATTGGCGACTAAATTCTCCAAACGGTAACGCTGTAGAAGACTTTTCACAGATTAAGAATTGTCGTCATTTCCTTTTTAATCAGCAATTATTTTCGAACAAGGATTGTAACCATATGATTTATTCAATCATTATTCATTTAAAAATTAGGTTCCTTTTAAATAAACTAATATAGATAAATTTTAATTTGGCTCTTTAATTTTTAGGCAGTCGCACTTTTTAAAGTAATTTTGCCAAATTCAATGGAACAGAACTAAAAAAGTTACAGTTTGCCTGTGGGACTTGAACTACATAATACCTAATAAAATTTATCTGTCCCTAGCTGGCACATTGGGTGCAAAACCAAAAAAAGGAAAAAAGAACTGTGACAACCTCGCAATAAAAGTGGAAATATGTATATAATATGTGTATAATATTGAAAAAGTTATATCATTTAAACTAATGAAAGAATTTTCAAAATTTGAGAATATGTAGAAGACAAGTTTTTAGGCTTTAAAATAAATCCTTATATATTGGGATAGGACCATAAGACACTTAAAGTTTTTACCTCAAAATTCAATATTAAAAATAATTATGTTCAAAATTTTCGATTTAGCTTGTATTTGTTTTTTTTATTCTTAAAATAAGAAGAAAATCATTTCTTACTACTTCTTTATTTTGACAGAATCATCCTTTTAAACTTTTTTGCGTATTTATTAAAAAAAAATCTAGATTAAGATATCAAAGATAACAACTAATTTTATGGACTTACTAAATCGATTACTATAATTACTTTTTAATAAAATACAGTAACTGTAGAAACTATTTTTTTTTTTTTTTTTTTTTACAATTTTTTCATATGATATCATCGTATGAAAAAATCATACTTGTAACCCAAATTTGTATTAACATTTTTTGGGCGACTTTTTATTGAATATTATTTTAATAAAGAACTTATTACATTTTCTTAAAAAATTTAAAAAGCTATTAAAAAGAGAAAAAGTTACTTTTTAAATTGAAAAGACTTTTTTCTGGATTTATTTTTGGGGCATTTAGCATTTTTTTACCTTTTTAAAAGTTCAATTTGGATTAATTTTTTTCACCTAATGGCAACACTGATTGTCAGTAATAAAACCACATTATTTGTGCTGGCAAATTCTACTACTTTTGAATACTCGATACTACTTATTACTTTTCATTTGGGTACTTGATACTTAACGAATTTTTTAATTTGAAATATTTTTTTAATTATGGTTCTTTTATTGAAAAATAAAACAAATATTTTAAACGATTAGCATTTTGTTTTATAAATTTATTTATATAAAACAAAAAAAATAAAAACTTTAACATTAAATTCAACATTTACAGAAATCAATAAAATTATTTTCATATATTTAAAAATTAATTTATATTTTTATACAGAGATGTATTTTAGCCTTTATATTTTTAATACAATATCATTAATAAATTAAACTCTTAAAGTATTGAGTAACTACTTTACAGTATTGAATACCCAAAAAAAGGGCAAATACTCGATACTTAATCCTTGTACAGCACTCTCATTATGTTTATAAATTTATTGCTTGAAAATCGGTTGATGTATCAGATTTTGCTTGGAAGTTGTTTATTATCCATTTTCGGAAGGAAGCTGTGGGTAAAAATGATATAGATATTTTTGTAAAATATTTTTTTGATGTTAATATTTATTTATGCCCGTTACAGTGATTTCCGTAAGTGGGCCTTATTGTAGACCGATCTTCATGAAATTTGGTAGGCATATTAACGCTTATATAAAATTTATATGCGCCAACATTTTTTCATATTTAAGACATTTATAAGCGTAAACCTCTATTTCGGAGTAATCGATCACAACCAACTTCAACAGCCTTCATACTTACGACTGAATATTAATCGTGCAAAATTTCATTAAGATATCTTAAAAATTAAATACAGTTTGAACTTTATTTTACATGGACTAGACTGTCGTAGAAAATTACATAATAAAGTAAAAATTATGATTATATTCCTTACCATTTACATGTAAATGTAAAAGATATTTCGAACATGTGTGTTTGATATACGAACACAGTTATAACGAATCCCTGCTATGGCTATAGCGAACACTTTTCTTCGGTCCCATTGGTTTAACCTATATTTTCTATGCAAATAATTATGTCTATAACGAACACGGTTATAGCAAACTTTTTTTTATAAAGAACACATTTTTATGTCCTCAAGAAGAATATTTCACACAAAAAAACTATGCTTATAACGATCTCCCACAAATATTAGTTTTAAATAAATAAAACTGCAAAAGAAAATGTCTAAAAAATTTAAAAACTAACAGAAATAATTTTTAGTAATTTCAATTAAAATAAAAAAAATTCCATTAATATGCATTGGTTCAAAAGTTATGATTTTGTAATGAAAAATGTTAAAATGAGCCACTGTGCGACGATGATTTTATTATTATTTGTTTTTTTTTTTAATTTGTAGTTTTTAGTATTCTATAAAACAGAAAAAAAAATACAATTACAACAACAATAATGTAATAATTTGGTGTGCCTTTGTTGATGATTTCTGTCTAAATTATACTTTGTAGATATCAGTATTTGCAATAGTATGACACATTTAGGACTCTCTTAACAGGTCAGAGTTATTTATCTCGAGAAGGTAACGCAAAATGAATACCACAATTCTGCAAATTCAAATTTATGCCAATAAGCCGCCAACAACCAACAAGAAATTGTGATTTTTTTTGTAAACTACGTAAAATCAGCTTTGTATGCCTTTTGAATATGTTATTTTCATTAAGCTCCAATGGAGATATTTGTTTGCTAGAAAGCCGGCGAGAGATTCCAAGGAGCCTCTGTCTTGTGGAAATTACTTTACATTGTTACAAAATAATCTTGCTTTGAGGGAATTTTACACAGTTTTATTTTACAAATACATGCTGGCAATACAGGTTCTATGGTCAGTGTTTTTGTTTGGCGACTTTAGTGGCCAATATCTCCTTTTTCACCCACCTGGCCCCTTTTTAAAATGGAACTAAATGTCGACTTTTGAAGACTATGTGCTAAATGACGAGAAACTAAGTGGTTTAAAATATCTCGATCCATTATTTATTAACTATTTTTAGATTGTTTCACAAAAAAAGACCCCGAAGAATTTATAAAACTAAACTAAAGCTAATGATAAAGTTTTTGAAAAAATATTTAAAACATCAAATGTAAATTTTTTTTGGACCGGATTATGAAAATTAAAAAATTGATTTGATGAATGCTTCTATCTACGTTTTTACTCTGGCTCAGTGATATCAGATGGAGGGAATTTTCCCTTTTCAAGGGAATTTTTATAGAAAATTTTAAGGGAAGAAAGGAGGGAATTTATAAAATGAAGTAAAAACTCCGAACTAATTTAGTATTAAAACTGATTTGGCAAAAAGCAGTGCCACGCCGGAACGTCTTTTTTCTAAATTATCACTAATGAAAAATAAATTGTCCAACAGACTTAAAGTAAACACATCCATGCTTTCAGTCCTAAATTTATTAGACAGGGATTTGCAAGACTGTAGTCCAAGTGAAGACCTCGTACAAAAGTACAGAAGTTTTTTTTTCAATAATAAAAATTATTATAAATAAATTATTTTGTTTTTAATAAAATTTAATAAACAAATTTTGAAGAGCTTTTTAGATATTTTTAGATATATATCCCCTTTCTTTGGCGACTTTTGAATTCCCTTTTTTGAGCACCTTTTAAAAATTCTTTTTAAAAATAAATGTTCTTTATTCTCCCCCAATCGAGGGTAATATTTTAAAGGCATAAGTAATTACAATTACAATTGCTTCTAACTGGATAAAGTGTTACAGGATATACAAAAGATATATCAAAATATATGTTAATAGTCAAGCTGCATTAAGGACTGAGGTATATGCTACCTCTTATCCTAAACTAGATGTCGCTAATACCACATTCGATAATCTACTGATATTCATATCAATTTGAGAAATACAATTATTGATTAACTGGTTGAAAATGGAAAAGGGCTTCTAAAATATAATGCTACTCAAAGCCTGCACTGCATGACTAGGCACAGAAAAGATGAATTATGCAAGGTCATATTATCTAATACATATGTTAACATTAGACTGCTCCAAAAAAAAAAAAAAAAATTCGACTTTCGACCGTAATTCCTCCTAAGATAGTTCTTTGGGGTGTAAACAAAATTGTGTGCAAAATATTAGAATGATTTATGTATTTGGATAAAGTTTGATTTTTACAGTTTTTTACAAAATCTTGATATTACGAACTCCATTTTGCTATTTAGTAAAAGAAATCGTAATGTAGACATAATTATCTATCAAACAATACAAGAAGAGTTAAAATCTGTTAGAAAATATACTGTCTAACACGGTTATAACGAGCTATGGCTATAGCGAACACTTTTCTTCGGTTCCATTTATTCTAGCGAAATTTTCCATACAATGAACACGGTTACAGCGAACTTTTTTTTATAACGAACACATTTTTATGGTCCCGAGAAGAGTATTTCATACAAAAAACTACATTTATAACGAACTCATACAAATATTAGTTTTAAATAAATAAAATTGCAAAAAAAATGTTCCAAAAACGTAAAAACTAACAGAAATAACTTTAATTAATTTCAATTCAAATTATTAATTCATTAATTTCAATTATCGAAAAAAAATAAAAAAATAATAAAAAAGTAATTTTGTATTTATAAGAGGATTAAAAATTATATATTTTAAATTATATATATTATATATTATATATTATATATTATATATTATATATTATATATTATATATTATATATTATATATTATATATTATATATTATATATTATATATTATATATTATATATTATATATTATATATTACATATTATATATTATATATTATTATATATTTCAAAACCTCGGTAATAAATGCAAATATTGAATTAATCTCAATTTACCACTTGTTAAATGACTGATAAATGCAAAAAAAGTATTCTTCCTGATATATCGAAATTAATAATACATATAATCTAGACATAATTATATATCAAACAAAATAAAAAGAGTTATAATCGATAAGAAAATATTAAAGTAATTACAAATTCCCCATCTAATATGTTGCACACTATTTTTTGTTTTTGCATCCCAATGAATAATCCTGGGAGAAGTTACGGTAGAATTTCGAAAGCCATTTTTTTTTTTTTTTTTTTTTTTTTTTTGGGGGGGGGGAGCAGTTGACTAGTCCCGTCTCACTGTGCAAAATACCAAAACACGAGCTGATCACAAATAATTTTTGAAGATATTTGAAATTTAATAAAATGTTTAATTTTCTGTAAAGCCTACATATCATAAACTATTGTGTGAAAATATCGCAAAATTCCAACTAATATAGGTGTCCTAAAATAGTCGATAAATTTATTATATTTGAAATAAATAATTTTTAACAAAAAGTTAGCATATTTTAAAGAGTACTATTTTCGCATCTTAAACTTTGTCGTATATAATGTATATCATTTTATATGGAGAACTTTGTTTATTTTCAGCTATAAACAATAGAACATTGGTTAAGATTTTTCTACAGACTACAAATCAAATATTTTATGCGAAAAATAATATCTAATGAAATGCTTATTTGTTGCTATTATTTCGTGCGCGCTTAAATCAATATAAAGCGAAAGATTGATATCTTATGTATTTAATTTTAAAAATTTTATTTACAGATATCTGCGGATATAGCTATGGGATAGGTTAACATTGTCCCTATGCTGGATTCATCATTATAACCATAATAGTTCTGTAAATTTTCATTATGATTACTCAACTGATTTCTAAGTTATTAATAAAAATTTCTTGTACTAAATATTAAGGTCGTTCACGATTACTTGGTTATGTGGTTATAAAATTAAAAATAACCTCTTTGTTAGTCATCTGCTTATTTTTGCACAATCAACTGTTTGAAGATTTTTCTGAAATCTAATAAATTCGATGCCAATTTGCAATTTAAATTAAACATAAAAACAAAAACAAAAAAAAAAAAAGACTAATTTATCGCAGTTTTCTGCCTAATTTATAAACAAAAACATCAGTTGATCAAAATTCAATATATGTACTTCAATATTCAGTATACTTTGTAGTTGTTAAAATAGCTAGTTAACCACAAATACTGAAAACGATGCTATTTTATTTTTATAACCTTTATAAAAAATGAAGTGTATATATAAGTTTGCCAATCTATACGAGTCTTTAAATATATATCCAGGGCCTCAAATTGAAAAATATTTGTGATTGTTATGATTAAAAATAACTTTTGAGAATACATGACTGTCTGTCCGTCTGTATGTTGAAATGGATTTTTTGAAGCCCATAGTCCAATAAATACATTTCTCTTTCAATACATATGTGGAATATAGTCTCAAAAATCTTGGCATTGAAATTCAAAAAAAAAATCTGTTTGGGATTGGCAGAGTTATAAATAATTTTCTAGAACAGCTCCAAAAATTTGTCCAATTTTCTATGCCCAAATTTAATAATATTTTCTGTTTCACATACAATAATATATAAATGTTTTTCTATTGCAAAGTTGTGAGATGGAATAATGTAGAGTAGGGGTTCCAAACTCTTCATGTTTTACGGACCCTTTAAGAAATTTTTGTTTCTTCGCGGACCCCTTGTCACATTTTGATTTTTAGTATAGTAGAAATGAAAAATATTAAAAACTCAAAAGTTATTTATTTTAATTAAATTGGGTTACCATAAGTCATTTATTTATTATATATTAAAAATAAAAATCTTTTGAAGCTCATAAACAATTAAAAAATAATAAAAAAAACTTGTGAAAAGCACATCTTACTTCATTTTCCACATTAAAACGTGATCTAAACTTGGACTTTATGAACTATAAAGCAGAAAAACTGGTTTCGCACCAGTGCTTTGGCACACGAATTATTTTTATCGGGTATGTCATCAACAGCAATATTGAATGGATTACGAAATAAATTGGTTTAACAAGAATTGGTTTTAAGCTCGGGAAAATTCATCGTGAAGTAAATACATATGTAATTCAAGTAGAGATACTTTTTCAATAGCCTTTTTTTGACAGATCACTTGTGAGTCGTGTCATGCTGTCATGTTTATTACGAAAATTCACGTTTTGTGAAGAATATGTTTCGTGCACTTCGCTCAACTTATGGTCAACGTAATCAGCCTACTGAGCGTACTATTCGCAACACCATCACCCATTTTGAGACCCAGCATTCATTATTGGATAATATTCGACTGAATAGACCACGTCCAACATGCTGTGAAGAAAATATAGCGGCCGTAGCTGAGAGTGTACACGAAGACCGTGGAGAGTCGATTCGGCGCCGTTCGCAGCAACTCGGACTAAAGTATTGAACGACTTGACGCATTTTACGTCGAGATCTTAAATTGAAAGCGTACAAAATACAGATTGTGCAACAACTGAAGCCGCTTGACCTTTGAAGAAATTAACTATTTCATTTTATTCAAATTGAATAAAATTCTTCAATTTGAATAAATATCTTCAAATTTATTACAGGCATATAGAATTGAAGAAATTTTGTTAAAAATAACTAATTTATTTTAGTAAAATTGAAGAATGAAATAAAGACTTGGAGAAAAATCCAATTATTTCTTCAGAAATTCTAAAATAATAGTTCAAGGAATTGCAAAAAGTTAACAGACCAAGTAGTTAAGAGCATATATTAAAAAATAAAATGTGGCAACGTTGGCAGCCTGACAAGGCATTAAGGTTAGTAGTTTAATACTATTCTTACATTTTTTATTAAATTTGAGCTTCAATTATAAAAACTGTGTAGCAAACTACGAATAGAAAAATACATAACAATGCTGTATAATGTAAGTTGCATCCTAGGAGACGTATTTTAAGAATTTTCTTTTAAATTTTACATAAGTCGTATATTTGCCGTTATTTTTGAGTTTTGTTGTCATGTGGGTTATCTATCAAGATAACCTGTAACTTTGAAGGACGAAAAGTTGTGTTTGGACCTGAACTTGCACGAATGTAAAAATATGAAAGTTTTCGCCAAAGCGTCTTTTTTATATAACAATTTAGATAGTGTCAACATTTTTCGGCAAACTCTTGCAAACATCAATTTTCTTTTAGTTAAAATTTGCTAAACCTGAACGGAAATTTCTTGGTTTTCACAAATAATTTGGAGAAAATATTGTGTTCTAATTTATTGGGTAGTTTCGCTAATCAATAGAAATCTAAAAACTTACAAAATAATTAAAATAAAACCAAAAGCAAGCAAGCAAGTAAATATCATATTTAAAAAATATGTATACAGAAGTAAAGTTATGAATTATAGAGCTTTAAGCAAAAATACTTAAAATCGGTTTTAATAAATATTATTGTTAGTTTTAAATAAAATGACTTCGATGGACCACAAAAAGGCAGAAAAAGTGGATTTTTGACCAATGTGGAATATAGAAAATATTTATTAAAGGAGATCAGTTGCACGATTAATAACAACGAGTGTAGGAGTGTTTTGGTGTGTATAATATATGAGATTTCTTTAGACTCGTTTCCTTTTGGGGTTCAAAAAAATTTGAAAATTTTTTTAATAATTCTATTTTCAACAACATTTAAAAAATAACCACGCGAATATAATTCACATCAATAAGTCTAAAATACAAGTTAAAAGTGATACAATATTGTTGACGACATCGAAGATAATCGCTATCATAGTTATTTTTTTACATTTTATTAAACAAACTTTAATCAAGAAATTATGCATAGATTTTCTCGTTTTTTAATTTTATAAAAATTTTTAATATATTTTTAACATTTGACAATAAATTTTTTTTTAATGAAATTAATGGGCAAGAAATAACCGTTTCTATTATAATAGTTAAAATTCAGAAGATTAAAAATATTGTAAAAATTCCACTTTAAGTTCACATACAAATATATAAAATACAAATTAAAGAAGACTCCATAAATTTTATATTATGAACATAATTGCGATAATATATCTATTAAACCTCCCTTTAGAATATTGAGCAAAAAATAAAGTGTGCAGATATTTAAAAAAAAACTTTTTAATTGCATTTAATTCGCTGATGTATTATTTACATCTAACCATAAAAAAAATCTTTATATGATGTTAATAAATAAAAATTTTAATTTAATAATTACATAACTCTAAAATAAATTTTTCAATGACAAAAATACACACGCAAAAATGTTAAAAGTTGCATTAAATTCAAACGCGTAATTATTTTTGAGTGCCACTTGATTCCGAAAAGCTGCAGATTGGTATATATCTTCAGCGATTTCAATTAGTGCCTTCGGTGTTCCTCGACGATTTGTGAAATATTAAAGACACCGCGATCTCATGTCATGAATTTTTTTATGCAATTTTTTTTTTTTTTTTTTTTTTTTTGTTGAAACCTATTTTTCGCTTAACTAAACCAGAATAGATGTACTTATTATAAATATAATTTCAAATTAAATGTAAAAAATTGCTAATAAAAATACGCAAAATTTTGTATCGATTTTAAAGAGTTATGACGTTTTTGTAAATTAAATATTTTATCGTGCC
Organism: Protocalliphora azurea; assembly: GCA_932274085.1. Taxonomy (NCBI): domain Eukaryota; kingdom Metazoa; phylum Arthropoda; class Insecta; order Diptera; family Calliphoridae; genus Protocalliphora; species Protocalliphora azurea. The sequence continues at coordinate 93,812,443 of OW026521.1, read as the reverse complement.
ACAACGATTTTAAAATCTAATTTTGAAATTATGCTGTGAGTGTGTCTCGCGAAAAAAGCACCTTTTAGAGCCATTCACGTTTTTTCTCCCCAAGTTTGAGCATTAACGAGATCCATCACAAACAACTCATAATTACAAGGGAAATAAACCTCCATTATTTATTTTGCAATACTCGAAACGGCGCAAATTTTCTAATCGAAAACTTCATAAAATTAAAATTTCGAAATTTTTAGTTTCACCACTTGTCTACAATATAATTTAACACTGATCAACGATACATTAATTGAACAGGAGTTGGCGTATTTCTACATTTCACATTGGACACATATGCTAAAATCCGCAATTACTGAAATCAAAAGAAAGAAAAAGAAACTTGTTATTTTTTAACTTTGAGTGCTTGCCGACACCACATTGAACCATTTCAGATTTAGAGTTTTGTTATTTTACTCCACAAAGTTTTGTTAACATTGATTTAAAAATCTAAATTAAAAAAAAGTGTTTGAGTTTTAAGGTTGGTTCTTTAAAGGTAAACGTAAAAAGAGAATTCCCCATATACATTTATTTATTTTGTCAGTATTAAAAGATACTCCAATAATAAATTTTTAATGAAAAATATATGCGAATTTGTGTTGCATAAACAACAAATCAGTATGCGTCTATGAATAATACATAGTAAGGCTGAAAATATTAATTTATGTGTAAATACCTAGATGACACAAACTGCAATCAGAGAACTGAAGCCTTTTTTCTATATTAAAAATGTTAAAAATTTATAGTTATTAATATACATATGTAAATATATTTACTTATTTTATAATTCATTTTCATAGCAACTATAAATATTTTTAATCAAATCAATTGCTAGTGCCACGATCATCATCATCTCAAGGACGAGCAGTTTTATACGAGTATTATCAAAAACTATACGACAAATATTTCAATGTCCTTAGAAAACCTAAACAAAACGATGTTCTACAAAAAAGGCCATATATGATCAAACCTACTTCGAGTCACCACAAACGATTTTTAAATACAGGGAAACCTTACTCTATTACATCGAGGGCCAATATTTAAAACCCTCTATCACGAAAAACAAAACTTTTCAGGAGAGCAAAAAAAATGTTTTCAATTTGTATAAAAAATAATAACAATATTGAGGCTCTTGTTTTGTAATAAATATATTTAATTACCATTTAATATATGACTTTTAAAGTTTTTAAACTAATTAATGATTTAAAAAGGCGAACATAATTAAAATAGGCTGTTTTATTTTGGGATTGGAGCAGAGGAAATGGTATCTTCCATAAAAACAAAATAATAATTATTGTAGGAGTAAATATTATTTATCGCTTAAATGGAAAAATATTAGAATAAAAGTTTTAAAATTGTGTAGGAATAATTTGATATGAAAATGTGGCAGGCAGTTCTTGGGGATGTGTTAGTCCCCATTCCAGATAAATCTTAATTATCGCAAATCTATGGAACTATTACAGTGAAAGTCTAAAAATTTTGTGGGTTCCAAAATTGATATGAAAATAGGTAGGAAAGCTTTAAAGGGAATATTAATTTTGTATATCTAAAGAATTATTCAACCGATTTTAATTTTTTTTGGCCAGACTCATATGCAGCATGTATAAATTAGTCAGAATTGGTATATGTTATATTTAAATTTGCAATAAAAAACAAAAATAAAATATTTATTTTATTTTATCGGAAAAGCTAGGAATTTTCATTTGAAATTTATATAACAGATAAGCGTTGTTATAGGGAATATATAGGCATTAAAAACGCAGTTTCATGAAATACTGAGATAGAGGGTTTTAAATATAGGCCATCGATATACTTTATATACATATTCGTTTTCTTTCCACATTTTCTTATACGCTGCTATAGATCATCCACAAATAAACGCTGAAAATATTATTGAGGCAATATTGAGTGATAATTCTACATGGGCAGTACTAAAAGCCGCCAGGATTTAAATTGGCACAGAAATAGTTTACTTAGTTAAAAGAAATTTTTAATGTATGTTTCTCATTTTCTCAATTAGATATCGATTTTAAACAGTTGTATCTAAATGCTGAGGCATATGAGTGATTTTCATAAAAAAAAACCATCTCCGTATTTGTTGATTGTATCAAGGATCCAGCAAGCAAAAACGTATATGAAAGTAATATATTATTAATTATTAAATAATAGAATTTCTTATTTTTTAAATACTTCTATTCAATTATTTCTGATTGTCGTTTATTTGGTTTATTTTAATTTACTCATAACGAAGGCACTAGCCTTCGTCAATCATTTATAAATAAAACATTCGCTACGTATGTTCTATAGATTTTTAAGCTAAATTTAATTAAAATATTCCTTTTTATAGATTTTAATACAAATTATTTAGGTAATTTAATTTATTCTTATTTTTTATAAGAACTGACGTTTTTGTTGTGCATATATCGCTCAATTAATTGAAGAATGTTTTACCTCAAAAAACTAGTTTTGAAGAAATTGCATTCAAAGTTTTGAAATGTCATTTACCTTAATAGAAGAATTAAGTTAAATTTTTTTTCTCAAACGGTGCACAGTGATCCCAGAGTGATTTTTTTTAATAATTCTGTAACATGTGAACCATTGAAGGTATCTAAATAAAATTTCAACAATCAGAACTTAGGTGTTTTCGAGTTGATTTGGAGGAGCACAGTACCCTAGCGGGTCAAAGATGATGAGGGTAGACCTTTAAAGTTGGTAACCTCGGGTAAGTAATTTTTTTTAAAAATTCGCCAAAAATGCATTTATGGCCTGAATGTAAAAAAATTTTACAAATAGAAAATTACGACTAATAGTAATAAATTAAATGTGGCGAAATTTCTCCAGACCATCACCCGAAAAACTTTAATTTTGGATTTTAAGCATATTTTTGACAAATAATGTTAATAGTTTGACCTAAATAAAATACATATATTACATGTAAAATAATACAAATAGAGGTATTTTAATAAAATTTTTGCACAATATAGATAAACTTGTTATAAAATCAGGCAATTAAAATATCTCCCACTTTTCGTAGTATATATATATATATATATATATATATATATATATATGACTTCTTGATCGAATGGATAGTCCTCATGCTAAGCAACAGGATTGTCAATTCAAGCTTGGATGGAGTATGCTTAAGAAAACTAGTGACTAGGGGGACTCCTCAAGGGGGAGTACTCTCACCCCTGCTGTGGCTAATAGCTGTCGACGTGATTTTGCGTCAATTCGAGAGCAGAGGACGGAAGATCGTGGCATATGCTGATGATGTTTCATACTGGTAAAGGGAAAATTTCTTCCCACAATCAGTGAGATCATGCAGTCCGCGATGGGTGAGCTGTCCTCGTGGGCTGCTGATAAGGGGTTGGGAGTGAACCCGGAAAAGACAGAGTTGGTTCTGTTTACTAGGAGGTACAAGGTAGAGAATTTCAGACTACCGGTACTGTGTGGAACTGAACTGAGGCTTTCCGACTCAGCGAAATATTTGGGGGTATTCCTAGATAGTAAACTTACCTGGAAGAGGAATGTTCAGGAGAGACTCAAGCGTGGCCTCAATGCCATAGGTAAAAGTTGGGGGCTCAAACCAAAAGTTGTATATTGGATTTACACTTCGGTGGTGAGACCAATCCTTGCTTATGGTTGTTCTGTCTGGTGGCAGGCACTGGAACGCAAGAGTAATAGGAGTAATAGTGTGCTTCGATTGGCATTACAGGTGCAATGAGAAGCACACCATAGGCGGCTCCGGATGTCATACTTCATCTCCTACCCATTGAAGAGTTTGTGAGGGGTATGGCAGCATGGAGTCTGCTGAGACTTAAGGAATTGGGACTATTAGGTTCATCAACAGCAGATCACGAGATCAGGTATGGTGAGGCTAATCTGTGCTCCATTGGGGCATCAGATTACATGGCCGCTGAATCAGACTTTGGGGTAAATCCTGTCGTGGTGATACCTGATAGGGAGATATGGTCCGGCACTGAGAGACTATATGAAGGTTGTGCAGTGTTCACGGACGGATCAAAGATGAACGAAGGTACTGGGGCGGGGGTCTATATTATGGGCACGGATTTGAAAGGCTCTTTTAGACTCCCTGATGAGTGCAACGTTTTTCAGGCTGAGATTCTCAGCATCCTGAAAGCCACAGAAATAATCAGGCAAAACATTGCGAGGGGTACCGAGGTCACTCTCTATGTGGACAGTCAGGCGGCTCTGAAGACCTTGGGGACACATTTGGTGAGATCCAGGCTAGTTGCTGGCTGTAAGAAGACACTGAGAGAGCTTATGGAGGACTACATGGTGAGACTCTGCTGGGTGCATGGCCAATGCAATATTTCAGGCAATGGTCTGGCTGATGAACTGGCAAAGCAAAGCGCAGCAAAAAATGTCTCGGAGAGGGAAACCTATGTGAAACCACCAATAAGTTTCTTCTATGGGAAGATCAATGATTGGATCTTGGTCAGAACCAATTCGGCTAGGGAGAGTAGAGATGACTGTAGAGTGTCGAGTGCGATATAGCCGGTACTAAGCAATGCAGGCACTAGTACTCTCCTGGGCTTGAATAGGAAGAGCTTAAGAATCATGATAGGGGTCATAACGGGTCACTGTTTGATAAGGAAGATGAGGTCTAGATGGGACGCTAGCAATTCCGATTTTTGTAGAATGTGTGGAGACGTCGACGAGACCGAGTCTATTGAGCACATTGTGTGCCATTGAACACGATTGCAGCATCGTAGGATGAAATGGCTGGGTAGCAAATTCCTCGGCGGGCTAAGTGACGTTCGGGACGCAGATCTTGTAGACGTCATAGGCTTCGTCATGGGAATCGACTGCTTAAGGGAGAATCAGGGGTATAACCCTAGGGGGATTGACAACATTGCTAATCCCCCTATATGATTCGTTCACATTCCTACTCTTTTATCTTCTACTTCTACTCTCCTATTTTCTCTGCATTCTATACTCTATATTTCACAGCTATTTCAACGAAGGGACTCACAATGGACCGGGATCGGTCTCTGGGTATAGATGTGGTACTTTCTGGTATCACATCAACCTTCTCTATCTATATATCTATCATTAAATGTAGTCCACTCCAGAGAATAATATATATATATATATATATATATATATATATATATATATATATATATATATATATATATACATATATATATATACATATATATATATTTTTGTTGATCTCGACTTTGATATTTTACAAAAAATAAAAAAACTTGTTCAAAATAGATAAAGTTTGGATAGGGCTTGAGGAGAAACCATTACAAAGTGCCTCCAATTTTGTTTTACATACATTTACGTTAAGATTTATTTTGAAACCAAAATTCTGTAGACCGGAACAAAAAAAATTTTTTTTTCTTTTTTAAATGAAAGAAGAACCTGTGAAAGAAGATCCCAAGTTAAAAAAAAAACTTAAAAAACTGAGGCCAAAAATGAGGTAAAATTTTCTTCGACCTAAATATCTCTTAAAGAGAAGGCGATAACTTAACATATATAGGTAAGTATGTTTTTTATGGACATTTTGAAGGACTATGTAAAATTTTTTACATTCAAGATATAAATGAATTTTTGGCGAATTAAAAAAAATACATTCGCTAGGGGCCTGCACTTCTTCAAATCAATTCGAAAACACCTTAGCTCTTACCAAGTAAAATTTCCTTTAAATATCTTCAACGGTTCACAAGTTACAGAATTATTTCTCCCGTTTTTTGAGTTATGACGTTCTTGAAAAAGATGAGCGATATTAATTTAAATATATGTATTCATCTCTTTTAAAAAATAATTTCTTATTGTTTTATATATGAAGCATGGACGCGTGTACGGGCATATAAAACTACTTTCTCAAAATGATTTTTTTTTTTTTTTTTGCATAATACTGATTTAGTAACCAATTTACATCTATTTATAGAAAAATAATTTTAAAAATCAATTTCACCAAAAAAAATACTCTAAATTCATGATTTAATGGAATTTTTATTTTTTTTTCATATACATTTTTTCTTATATCTTTTTGAACAAATGGAGAACAATCCATTATTAGAATAATTCATAAACCTGAGAATAGGGAGAACACATTTCAAATTTACTCAATATTTACTCATATCGCAAACGTTTTTATTATCTTGTAATTTTTAAAGCATCAAATCATGATATGATTTTGTTAATAATAAGAAAAAAAAAATAAATAAACAACATATAGTCGATCAAGTCCGGTCATTTAATACCCTACACAATTGATTTTTAATATTTTCGGAGGTGTCTTTCAAGGAACTGATGGTAAATTGTCAACCGGTACTTATAAGATGTGATGGTAATAATTATAAGATATGATGTGATGGCATAATTTGGCATGTTCTAAACCAAACTTTTCCGCGACACTTTGCATTCAGATAGGTGCTTAATAAATATTACCAAATATCAAAAAAAGGTGAAAAAACGATTAAGTTTTATGATTTTATGAAGTTTTTATGGGCCCCTGTCAAATTTTCCTAATGGTTTATACGCCCTTATATGCGTCCGTCCATGCTTCATATATTTAAATCAATTACTTATTTCTAATAGTAACTCTTCCGCTACAAGTTTTTAATGCGTGGATCATATTATGTAATAATTTGATGTTTTGTTCATCTTGGCACTAATTTTATACAAAAATCGCATATAAATAATTTTTTGGGGTATAATCGAAAAACACATAAAAAATTTTTAAACTAAAATTTTTTGATGCTAAATATTACTACAAGCATTTTCAATACATTTAATAAGTTTTTATGAAACAATTGTGTATTTTTTACACAATAAAAATTTTTTTAAAACTACATTTTTTAAACACAATATTTTTTAGTTGAAGGTGAAAAAATATAAATAAATTTATGCGGAATTTATTTGACACAAAAATCCGCTTAGTTCTTGGAAAATTTCCAATAACTTTTTTGTATCCATATTGATACAATATAGAGAAAAAGTTAAATATATTTCTTATAAAATAAATAGTACTGAAGTTTTTAATATTTCTTATTTGTTTTATTTTTAATAGTAATAAATACTCGTTTATATTATTAATGTATTATTCACTTAAACAATATATGCATATAACCACAAGCTATATTTGGTATTAGTTGAATTAAATAAAGCAATAATAAATTATAAATGGAATTTTTCTTACCGGGATTCTAAAGCATTTTAAAATTGACAAAATTTTGTCATATTGAATAAAATTGAATAGTTAAAATTAATAAAAATTCTTCAATTTGAAAGAAAAAGGTAGTTAATTTAAACAAATTGTTTATTCAATTCAACTAAAATTTAATATAATTAAACAAAATGGTGTAGTTGAATTGAATAAAAATTCTTTATTATGAAGAAAAAAATTTAGTTAATTTGAATAATATTATATTCAATTAGGCTAAAAATTTATCAAAGTAACAACCTTCTCCAACTTCTTCCTCTGCATATATACGGCCAAATCCGATGATTTTGAGCATCATTTTACGTAAAACAAAAAAATGATTCTACAGAAAATTAAAAAAATCAGATAGAGCAGCATTTTTAATAACTTAACGTTTACATATCTCCAGAATTTGGATAAAAATAATTTGGTATATTTCTGAAATCACTTGCGAAAAATAGTGCAAAAATTAATGTTATTGTTTTTCCAGTTCTTTCAAATAAATATTTTTTTATTAAAGATATTAAAGTTATACCTATTTTCCTAAATTAATTCCCGTATTCTGAACTTTATGATTAATGTCAAAACTATAAAGAAACAAATTTAAAAAATAATTTTGTTATAATTTTGTCATTGTCGCAAAGTTCAGAATACGGGTATAAATTTTAAAGTCAGTTTTATATTCATATTACAAAATAATATGAATGTTACTTTACGAAATTCAGTATCGACCAAATCGACCAAAATTAATCGATTAACTGTTCGAATAAATTTATTTTTTCATTTTAAAGACAAATTTATGTCAAGAACACAGAAAAAATTAAATTTCATATTCCATTACTAAATTTATAAAGCCAATTATATTTTTTTTTACTAAAATCGGACCTATGACTGAATTAGTAAAGTCAAACATTCAAATTGGTAAATGTTTTATTGAGAAAATTTTCATTTTTTCTTATTAAAACACCTTATAGTCCACTCTGCCCTCAAAAGCCTAATCAGACCTGGCCAAGATCCTTTTGTTGAATTTCCCAAAGAAGAAACCCAGCGGGGGTTTCACGGTAGCCTACCTCTCCGAGACATCGTTCGCTGCGCCTTGACTTGCCAATTCATCGGCTAATTCATTACCAGATATATTGCAATGTCCAGGTACCTAGCAGAGTCTCACAATGCAGTGTTCTGCTAGCTCTCTCAGTGACTTCTTACAGTTGGCTACTAGCCTGAATTTAACCAGATGTGCCTGCAAGGCCTTCAGAGCCGCCTGACTGTTCACATAGAGAGTAACTTCATAACCCCTCACAACGTTCTATCTGATTAGTTCCACGGCCTTTAAGATGCCAAGAATCTCAGCTTGAAAAACGCTACACTCATCCGCGAGTCTAAATGAGCTTTTGAAGTCAGTGCACATAATATAGACTCCCGCACCAGTACTAATGTCCATCGTTGATCCGTCCGTAAATACTGCACAGCTTTCGTACAGTATTTCGGTGACGGACCAAGCCTCCCTCTCTTAGGTATACCCCAAAGTCCAATTCAGTGGCCATGTAATTTGATGCTCCCGTGGAGCCCAGATTAACCTCATCGTAACTGAACTCGTATACGACCCTGGAGTGACCTGTTCGTGATGAACCTAATAATCCTAATTCACACACCACTCACAAACTCCTCACTTGGTAAGAGATAAAGTATGACATCCAGAGCCGCCTGTGGTGTACTTCTCATTGCACTTGTAATGCCAATTGAAGCACACCTCTGTGCCTTCAACAAAATGTTCCTATTACTCTTCCGTTCCAGTGCCTACCACCACACAGAACAACCATATGTAAGAATTGGTCTCACCACCGAGGCATAGATCCAATTTACTACTCTCGGTTTGAGTCCCCAGTTCTTACCTATGGAGTTTCTGCAGGTATAGTAGGCATTAAGGCCACGTTTGAGTCTCTCCTGAATATTTCACTTCCAAGTCAGCTTACTTTCAAGAAATACTCCAAGATATTTCGCTCTCAGTTCCGTTCCCCCCGTACCGGTAATCTGAAATTCTCTACCTTGTACCTTCTAGTGAACAGAACCAAAAAAAGAGCTCTACTCTATCTGATCCTTCCATCAATGTGTCCCTACAACCTGGAAAATGAGTTTCCAAAAGTACATTAAGTGACTCAGAACTAGACTCCGTTCATGAACCATCCGATCTCTGGATACTACCCGGAACACTAGGATGCTTCGACAGTATCTTCCTGAATCTGGATAGTTCATTGACAGAGTCAATGGTCTCGCTGAACCTAATCCACGAAGACTTTTTAGCTCTTCTAATGTTCTTTTTGTACTTATTGAAATTCACCCTGTAGGTACCCCATCCTTGGTTATGGGCCCTGTTATACAACTTGCCGACTGTGGTCCGTTGAGCTCTCAACTCCTTTGACCACCAGACAGGCTGTTTTATTTTACCCGGATAACTCACCGGACAGGAGAGCTCATAACTTCCAATGATAGACTCCGTTACTTCCCTCACCATTGCGTCAAGATTGTCCCTCGACGTAAACTTCCTAGGAGCTTCAGGTAGTCTTGATCACAAAAAAAAGCCCGAAGGCATTCCAATTCGTTCGTATAGGATTCTTATAAGGTTTCCTCTCCGAACCCAAGAAGTTCAGACTAAAGGTTATCCTGCTATGGTCAGAGAAAGAACATTCCATAGTCACCCTCGTCCTGAACGTAGGGGTATTTCCCCTATTACAGATTAAAAGACCATTCATTATAATAAAATCAAAGATTTTCTCACCTCTATTATTAACATCTCTGCTACTCTATTGATAGTGGTGTGCATTGGCATTACAACCGAGCAATAGAGGTACTCCATTTCGCCTTGCATACTCGGCTGAGGTCCGCACCCTGTCATCCGGTGGTTCCGTCGCCTCATAAGACATGTACACTGAGGCCAGAACCAGCTTACTACCTCTTTCCGTCTCACCTTGAACGACCATTAGGTCTCCATAACTGAAAGAATAAAGAAGAATCAACTGAAGTTCATTCCTCACCAGGATACAAGTCCTTACCTTATCCCCAGTGGAAGCTACGAACAATTTGTACCTTTAGCCCTAAGACCACAGGCCTGGTTCTTGTTTAGCCAAGGGTCTTGGATTAGGGCCACGTCCACATTGGTCTCATTAAGGTAGGTTAATAATTCGGTCGAGGCCGCTTCAAAATGATGCAGAACAATTATTTTGGCCATAGGCCTGGACATGCCTGATACCCCCGTCGAGCCCACCTGCTCCATTCCGAGTGTCGTCGCAGTGGTTGCAGCTCCATGCTCTTTGTCCCATCAATTCCGGTTCGTCGTCTACATCCCCATGCACCCCCTATCTCTTATAACTACATCAACGTCCGTACCTTCCTTAGCAAAGTCTCTATCGTCCATTTTCCCTTTGTCCTTTTTTTACTTCAACCTAATGTTTTCTATATAATTTCCTTTCTCAATTATGGTCCCATGAGTAGACACGTAAAAATATAGACTATCTCGCACTGTGACGGCGTACGCGGACTAGTCTGTAATACAACTGACCATTACCATCAGCATTAGAGGGGAGCTGTTCTCGATTAGATTCTTTTCGCACTAACTAATCATTCAGATCCTCGGCACTGCTACCTACCACCTTGATATTTATTTATTTTTGGTCCGCGGGAAACATATGTCACAAAGACCGTACTCAGTGCAAGAGAATGTATCATGTTGGCAGTATCACCAATTGCAATATCTCAATTGCACCTGGCGTGATACAAAGGATACATTGATGGTGGCTGATGGAGAGAGCTCCAGCACCGTACATGAATACATCCAGTGCCTCACTCCCAGTCCCCCTATCCACCACCTGGAGACGCGACCGTTGGGAGTAAACAGATAAAGACTCCGCACGGATGAATCATATTTTTAAATATATGGAGTTTCAAACATGTTTGGATCCAAAAATTGAGGGTATATGGAAATGTATGACTATATATCCATATATACGTCAGAAACTCTATTGTGAATGATAACTCAAATATTTTATTTTTCCTGCAATTTATTTATTTCATACTAAAAAAAAACAATATATTTACAACACATTTACAATACATACAATATACAATATATTTTTTTAATATTAATATAAACATAAACTCTCTACAAAAGAGACATTTAAATACCTAATGTTTGTCATGTGTCAGAAAAACCGCATCTCAAACTTTGGAGTCAGTTGATAAATCTAGAGAACGTTTTTAGAACAACCAACAAATCAACACTTCATCTATAAATCTTTTTAGCTCTCCTAAAAAGAATTTTTGTGAGTTAAATAACTATTGATAAATGTAAGTTAAGTAAAAAGTTACTTACGTGTATTTGAAACAAGACTTCCAATAAGTCGTGGTAAACGAATAAAATGTCTCTTCATAAGTAGAAAAAACTATGAATTTTTGCGACCTATTTCGAGATGAACCTCAATTTCTTCCAATGGAAACTTGTTTGACGATCAACAAGATATTTATTCTTGAGATGACGTGGAAACTTTTATGGTATATCTGAAAATTTTTACCCGTTAATTAAATATTGAAAAATAAACAAATTTATAAGAATAAATTAAGTGAAAAGTTACTTACTTTTGTCTGGAATAGACCTTCTAATCATTGTGGCAAAGAAAATACATCTTTTTTGATTGAGGTAATTATGACCCAAAAAGTATAAATTGTTTTTTATATATATTATATGAAATGTAATGTTTAACAACAAAAATAAGTATTTATTTACATACACTTACCTTACCTTACCTTCTTTTGTTCCTGATGTTTCACAGAAGGCCTTTTATGTGATAATGATTGATTATTATTTTAAAATTTTATTAAGGTCCTGATTTCTGTTTTTCTTGAATGTCAAGAAATTAAATTTATTTTTTATGAAATATATATGTTTATTGACAAACATTCATTAAAACCACAAACCAATTTATTTAGTATTCAAATCCCTTTATACGAATTAAATATTTGTATAAAATTTAAACAAAGTAATAAGATAACTATAAGTCATTGTGAAAAGTTGTAAATAAATAACTTTTCTTTAACTTTTGTTAAAGAAGCAGGCTCTTGATGAATGGAAAAAATTTATCAAAAATAGCAGCACTTACATATATAAAATATATGGAGAATTTGCTCATATATGACATAATATATGACTATAAAATTCCATATATAGTTCCATATATGGTTATAATTTTCATATAAGGTTATATATATATAAATCAATATGTTGCAAATATTACCATATACTAATGTATACTTTTTCATACGTGAAATCATATATATCTTTATATTTTCATATATGGACCATATATAATAATATATGATCGTTTTTAACTGGGTATTTATAAATTTGAATGTTTCAAAATTCTCATAAAATTCAAAAACTATTAAAAAAACAATAAAAATAACATTTAGTTTTTAAACGATTTTCAAACAATATTTTTATTGATTTTATAAAATGTTAAATAAGACTTTTATGAAGCATTATTACAAAATGATTGCTCTTTACAATTATTGAATTTTTTTTAATTCAATTTAATGTTCGTGTAAAATAAGGCTAACTAAATAAAGTACATATATATGTATATGAACAAAGAGAAAACAATGTTGCAAATTTGTTTGAAATTTATCCGAAATTCCATTTATAATAAAATCGACCTAAAAAAGAAACCCAATCGTCCTTAAAATTAAAAATAGTTCATATAGAATTCTACTTACAATGTACATTAAAGGAAGATTTTAAAGCAAATTACATAAATCATTTATTCATCTATCTTTTAAGAATCCGAATAATAACCTATATATTATTATTGTTTACATTAAGACAGATAAAAAAAAATCTGGATTAAACTGTAATTGAACAAATAATAGTGTTAATATCGATTATGGCTATTTGTATATGTATTCAAACAATAGCGTGTACTAAAATATGAAAATCATCTAACAGAAGAATTATAACAACTTCCTCCCTTCCTCTACCTTCGGCGTTGATCTACAAACGATATAAGTTTCAAGTTACCAAGTGTTCTGAATCAAGCAAGGCGGATTTCAAAAGCAACATATGGATGAGAAATAGACTGAAATGTTTGTTCAGACTCATATAAATATGTTCGTTTTTATAACGAGGAAATTACACGTAGATAGTTCCCGAAGATTGATTTGGATATGCTATATACACTGAGAACTTACCAGAAGTCAAAGTCAAGAAAGATCTCTAACATTAGCTAAAGACGAACTTTGGTATCTGTGAAAAACAAGTTCAAAACACATCTTTGTGAGCGATAAAGATCAGAAGTGTGAATAATTACTCACATGGTGTATATAAAGAGGTAGCAAGCCACAGCCACCCATATGAACATTGAATCGACTCAAAAGGTATTGTTTTTGGATCATCTAGAAAATACATATAAATATTATTATAAATTATTATAAATAAATACAATATATACGAGGGTGGATCAATAAGTTCGTGACTTTTCGAACTTCTCTCGTAGTTGTACACTATTCCCACCAAGTACCACCTGTTAATAGACTACTGTCAAATTTTGAGCAAGTGTCCTCATTTACTTTGCGTAAAAAATAGGATTTTTCAAGGTCCTTAAAATAGGCATTTGTTTGGTCAATAATTTCATCGTTGGAGCTGAATCTCTTTCCACCGAGCCATTTCTTTAGGTTTATAAATAGGAAGTAGTCACTAGGGGCTAATTCCGGAGAATATGGCGGATGAGGTACTAATTCGTAGCCCAATTCATAGAGTTTTGCCATTGAGACTGCATACGTATGCACCCGTGCATTATCTTGATTAAAAAGAACTTTTTTCTTGGCCATATGGGGTAGTTTTCTTTTTAAATCCTCATTAAATCGTTCTAATAAGTTGGCATAATATTCGCCGTTTATTGTTTTTCCCTTTTGAAGATAATCGATGTGGATTATCCCGCGTGCATCCCAAAAAACAGTTGACATTACCTTATTGACCGACAAGCTTCTTCGAAGCAGGTTCACCCGGAGAAACCCATTGTTTAGACTGCTGCTTGGTCTCCGGAATACAGTAATGGATCCATATTTCATCCACAGTTACAAAACGCCGCAAAAACTCATTCGGATTGCTGTTAAACAAATCCAAACAATCCTTTGAAGTTGTCACACGTTTACGTTTATGGTCAATTGAAAGCAAACACGGCAACCATCTTGCAGACAGCTTTCTTAAACCCAGCTGATCATTTAAAATCGAAACCACACTGCCATATGAAATGCTTATGGCATCAACAATCTCACGCACTTTTACTCTTCGGTCGGCCAACAAGATATCGTGGATTTTTTCGACATTTTCAGGTGTACTGACCTCAATTGGCCGTCCAGAACGTTCAGCGTCATTTGCACTTATGCGACCACAAAGAAATCGATGGTGCAGAGTCCCCACAGTATTTATCGAGCATTTCCTTGGTTTGATTGGCGGTTTTTTTTTCGCAAAAAATAATGCTTAATGAGCATTCGAAATTCACTTTTTTCCGTTTTTAGAACAGCAGTTAAACGCAAAGTAAGTGATGACACTTGCTTAAAAATTGACAGTAGTCTATTAAGAGGTGGTACTTGGTGGGTATAGGGTTGCATTTCATATAACTACGAGGGAAGTTCGAAAAGTCACGGACTTATTGATCCGCCCTCGTGTATATATATATATATATATATATATTATTTTTTTATTATTAGTTTAATTATAAGTTTAATGTCATTTTTTTATCGCATTTTCCTATATATGCACTCAAACTAATGAACCAATGTAGCATTATTAATAACGTATTGATGAACCTTTGTTTTGAATAATTTCAAAAGTTCGGTCTGGCATTGATTCGACTAATTTTTGAAGAAAATCACTGTCAATTTCTTCCCAGGCATGCTTAATTTTTAGTTCTAACTCCGTTATTGTCATTATGGTACCCCCACATATTCCCCACTGGATCTAAATCCGAACAGCAAGCCGGCCAGTCCAATAGTGGCATACTATGTTTTGATTTTCCTGCAGGAAAAAAGGCCGCCTGGACCACAACAGTGCCTGCACCGAAATTGCGTTTCGACATACGAATTTCGTTCGACCTCAAATCATCCCAAGGATATGAATCGGGACCGTTCAAATTTAATTTCTTTCCATCAGAAAATATTACTTTATTCCACTCATCTGTCCACATAATGTATTTTCGCGCAAATTTTAAACGATTTTGCTTATGATGCTGTTTTAACATTGGCTTTTGGTTTCTTTCATTTTATGTTACCATCTGCTAGCAAAATTTTATTAATTTGCCTTTTTGTTAATTTTTGATTACCTTTTGTTGGTTTCCGCACTCCGTGTTTGTACCCTTTCTTAAGAAAGCCTCGAATAACTCCTTCCGAGCGGTTAATTTTTTGTCCAATTTCTCTATTAGAACAATTGAATTTTAATTTTTTCCTAGTCTGTAAGAAAAGTTCCTTTGGTCATCCTTTAAGCTGATGAAATTTCCCAGTTAAAACAAAAATATTTCCAGCAAACAGAGATGTTGTCATCACCTTAAGTGAAAAAACAGCTGAAACTGTTACGCTTTTATTTTTTTATTTTTTATTTATTTTTCTTTTTTTTTGCAATAACTTTTTAGCAAAATTTTTTCGACTGTGTTTATAGGAATATTCCACTGAAATGATCAAGAATATATAAAAATTTTTTTGTTATTCTTTTTTGTACAAAAATAGGTGAACTAGATGGAATTTGACATGAATATGAAAAATAATCTGTTTTCATATTTATTTTATCACGTATTGAATTTTTTTATGGGCGTGACTAATATGTCAACCTTTTTAGGCGCTCAGAACTGTACGACTTGAAAAAGGCTATTTCAGTTTACGTAAATCAAACTCCAATAGGTTCCGATTAGAATTGTCTTCAAGTCATTTAAACATTATTTTTTCATCTGCTCAATATTTTCTTAGTTTTTCAGATATTAGTGGCGAAAGAAAAATAAATATATCATGAAAAATATTAAGCGGAAAAAATAAGGTTACTTAGATAATTTTAATAAGCATCTATAGGAGTTTTATTTATCCAAATTGGACAAACTATTCTAGAGATATATTACTGTGAAGGCATTATAAGGTGGTTATATTAGTCATGCCCATAAAAAACTAATGCGCGATAGAAAAAAAGTGAAAGTTGATTCTTGTTTAGCACATTAAATTCCATCTAGTCCACCTATTTTTGTTTAAAGAAGAAAAAATTGTTTTCGCACACCAGTCTACTTAATTTTGGATATGTATTTATGGGTATTTTCATTTAAACGTGAATAAATCAAGATACATGACTTATTTTATTCATAGTATTACCATATTTACAACAAAAGTTTAAAACTTAAAATTTTTTTAATTTTTTGAAAGAAATTTTAAGGAAAAAAATCTTCAATTTGGCATGAAAAATTGTTCTTCCTGACTATCCGAAACTATTGGACAAAAAAAAATTTTATTAAGATGAAGTGAAGACAGTTTTCGTCTGTCGTTTCATTTATCTAAATCATACGAACGGTTTTCTTATTATGACGAAATATATACGTGTAATTGCTTTATGATGGAAATATTATTTAGACATGCCCATAAAAAGAAATCAAGATAAAAAAATTTAGAATAGATTCGTGTTCAGCATGTCAAATTCCATCTAGTTCACATATTTGTGTTTAAAGGATGACCGACCAGTATAATTACTGAAAAATAAGATTTGTTTCTGAAGGATAATTCAAACCCATGCTTGGCTAATCAATTTCGATTTTTTGAATGTTGTTTCAAAATTGCAAATTCAAAGTCTTTAAACCAGTTAGAGCAATATATTCGGCTGTGCCAACTTTTCTATACCCTTCACCACCTTACCGATAAATAATAAAATTTACGCCTTAAAGTATGCTTTGATATTTTCACATTTATACTTACAAAAACAATCTAAATTTTTTTCCAAACTACAAAAATATAAATACAAAATTAAACTATCATCATAGCAAGCGTTGCTGTCTTAAAAAAACAAAAACACTGATAGCTTCTGATGACACCGATTTTATAAACATATGTTTGTATGTAGATACATGCGTATACAAAAAACAACAACACTGAGTCATTGCAATGAATATATTTCCAACTAAAAAAAGGTCCAAATATACATAAAATATTATTGTGGGTATGTAAAGCAATCAACAACTAATGCTTGCTTATATAAAAAACAACAACTGCAATGTTTTTTATATATGTTTGTATGTGTATGTTTTTATTTTTTTCAGATTTTTGCCTATAACTAGATTGTTTATGGACCGATATGGTTAATTTGAAAAATTGAAATTTTAGAAAAATATTTACAATAGATATGCATAATAACAATATATAGATATATAAATTATATAGAAGCTTCACAAAATTCAAAAATGCGTTTTGACCGATATATCAGTTATTTTGTTCATTTCTTCTGTAAAAACATTCCAAAAAATTACGAATTTTCTTTGTAAAACCGATATCGCTTTCTTATACAGGGGTTTAGAAAAGTCGAAAACAAATACGTTTTTAGAGGCTTTTTCATTTTTCTCTTGACCGAACCGATTTTGTTGATTTTTATTAGTGTCATAAAAACATATATATCCAATAACTGGAGCTTTATAAAAAGTGATAGACACACGGATAGACGGTCTTCATTATATCGACTTCCCTATCAATAAGGATTTTGGGGTCTTAGATGAATATTGTCGAAATTACAAACGGAATGACAAACTTCTATATACCCTTTACACATGTGGTGAAGGGTATAAAACGGTGAAATCAATAACTTGTATGACTAAGCCGTACCTGCGATTTGAATTTTGCATTTAAATTTTTTTTGAGCTGATGTTCAGATTAAATAAAATTATTGCATAATAAGATAAAGAATGCCTCGAAAATTCTGAAGTTTTTAAGAAAATTGGACAATGATCACCTTTAAAATATGAAGATCAAAATTTTATATGTTTAACAATTTTGAAGAAGGCACCACGAAAATTTTTTTTTTATATGGATCTCTGAGATAGATATTGATGATTGAATAACATGATTTACTTGTCAGAATGATAATTATCATTTTACTTCTTATATAATATAATATTAATATAATAAATTAATAATATTATCTTTACAAATATTTATGAAAATCCTAAAAAAATCCTAACCCCAATTTAAATTTGGATTTTTACAGTTAATATCAACAAAAGTCTTTCAGTTATATTTCAGTTATATATATATAAAATTTTATCGAAATGCAGATAAAAATAAATAAGTTTTCATTATGCCTTCGTCAAAACTTTAAAATTTTCCAGATTTTGACCTTTGACTTACTTTTTTTTACATTTTCTTAAAAACTCCATAATGTATTTATTGAGACATGAATTATTTTATTATATAATAATTTTGTTTAGTCTGAATATCAGTTAAAAAATTAACTTTACAACAAGAAAAATTGCACTTCATAACCACGAAAGAAATTTGTTGAATTTTAATTTTTATCTATAATCTCAATATCCATTAGGTATACATAAAAAATTTAAATCCTCATCCATAAATTGTTGGACTAAATATTTTTTGAATATTTTACATATCTTTTCTTTTCACTTTTCATTCGTAATATGATGATTATTTGTACCGTAGAACTGCATACATGCATACATACATACATACATACATACATACATACAAACATACATACATATGTAAATATATTCAGGTTGCTATGGCTGAATATGAGAACAGTCAAGTCGTACTGGGTAGTATACAAATACAAGTGCACAGTAGGGACTTTTGCAAAATAAACGATAATAAACATTGATAGAAAAGGACTGGATCGTGTAGCTAAAGCAGCGCTACAGTGGACCAAAGTTAGCCACCTCGAGTGTGAAAAATATATAGGAGCCTATAACTTTTACAAATTTAAACCGATTTGAAATAATTGAACATTTATGAATTCTAAAAGGAAAACAAAGAAAAAACATGCATTATCGCTTACGGTTTAAAAGATATTTGACTTCAAAATTTTAATATGTCATTTCTGGCCTTGACTATTTTTTTTTTTTGTTTTTGTTCTATAACTTTTAAAACAAGACAGAAAGATATAGTCGGTCAAGCCTGACCATATGATACCCGACACCATTGTGCATATCTATTAAAATTCATGTCTTATATTAGACATTTGGACAATTGCAGACCGATACTTTTACTAAGTGTAAAATAAAATATACGAATACAGAATATTTCGCTAATACTAACATTTATATGAATTTATGCACTCTATGGTGATTCCCGAAAGAGGGCTTATATGGGAGTTATAGTAAATTATGGTGCGATCCTCATGAAATTTGTCACTATGATTTCTACTTATATAAAACCTATTTGTATCGAATATAAACCTGATACTAACATGTGCATGTGATTTATGCTAGTTGAAGTGATTTTCGGAAGAGGGTTTTATATGGAAGCTATGGTCAATTATGGACCAATCTTCATGAAATTTGGCACAAAGACACTTATACAAAACTTCCTTACATCGAATTTCATTATTATATTGCTATATTTAAAGAATTTATGATCGTTAAACTCCTAACCCGAGAGGACATTTGTATGTGGGCTAGGTGAAATGATGGACCGATCACAACCAATTTCAATAGGTTGTGTCATGAAGGTCCTACATGCCAAATTTCATTGAATTATCTTCAAAATTGCGACCTGTGCTTTGTGTACAAGGTTTACATGGAGAGCCAGGCAGACGGACGGACATCGTTAGATCGAATCAAAAAGTGATTCTGAGTCAATTGGTATACTTTAAGGTGGGTGTTGGATGATTTTTTTCTGTACGTCACAAACATCAGAACAAACGCCTAATAATGTCTGAAATATTTTAAGAAATATGGTGAAATTCTCTAAAATTTTTAGAACTAAGCTAAAGAAAAAATTTTTTAATTATCTCAATTCGATAATTAGAAAAAAAATTTTAAATCAAAATTTTGAAACACGTCTCAAAAAAATTTTTTTTTTTTTTTTTTGTCAAAAAACTAACTTTATATAACTATTTTAAATTTTAGAAATTTTTTTTACAGAAGTTTAATATTTTCTAATATTTTCTGAAAGGGTGTACCTTAAGAAATCTTGTAAGTGTAAATTTGGAAAATTTTGAATGTGCACCCTACGTAAAGCAGTGGTCGAAAATGAAATATTTTTTTAACGTGAGTTCAAATTTTTGTGCCTGTAAAAATTTTGATTGCTGATTTCTATATTTTCACAAACTAGATTATATAGTTCAGTATGTTTTTCCTAAAATATTTTCAATAAAAAAATTTTTAACTTGAAGAAAATATAGCAAAATTATATATATTTTCCTAATTTTTACAATTATTAATTCTCTATTAATACTTTGTAACAAGTGCAAAAATTATTTTGACACCTACAAGCATTTCGAAAATATTAAGGCTCAAATTTATGAAATATATAGCATTTTTTTTTTTTATTTTAAGAAAAGTCTATAAATTTAAAATTAGTAAATTTTTTTATACATAGTTTTAAAGAAGCTTTAAATTTTTTTAAAATTATATATAATATGACTATTTCGTGTTTGTAACCTTTCTAGTAAATCAATTTCAAATAAGCAAAAAGTAGAAAAATGTTTCTTTTATTTTTGGTATTGCAGTGCACTATTGCGGTAAAACCGTAGAAAAAACAATATGAAAAAATATAAAGATTTCGCAATTTTTATCCGTTTTGAACGTTACGAACACAAAATAGTCATATTACATAGGGGAAATCGAAGTAATGTGGATCATACTTTAATCCTACTTCAACAACAAAATTTTATAAAAAATTAAAATAGTCATACAAAGTCAGTTTTTTGGCAAAAAATTTAAATTTTTGAGACGTGTTTCAAAATTTTGACTTTAAAAATTGTTTTCTAGTTATCAGATTGGGATAATTAAAACATTTTTTCTTTAGCTTAATTTAAAAAATTATAGAGGATTTCACCATTTTTAAAAAAAAAGTCATAAATTTTATTTTAAAAGTTTAGGACAAAAATAAAAAATAGTCAAGGTCAAAAATGACGGATTAAAAATTTTAAGTCGAATATCTTTTAAACCGTAAACGATAATATAGTACAGTAAGCATGCTTTTTCTTTGTCTTGCTTAGTAGAATTCGGAAATATTCAATTATTTCATATTTGTAAAAGTTATAAGCTCCGATATGTTTTTCACACTTGAGGTGTTTAACTTTGGCCCACTGTAGCGACGGCCGTGCTTCAGCTACACACTGCACAGTGTGTGATTTTAATAATTTAGTTTATCAAAACCCCTTGAACAATTTTTTTCGAGTTTAAAAAAAAATAGTTATACTTATTAAAAACCTTTCTAGTAACTGAAAAATAAAAAAAAAATTAAAGAATGTTAACCGTTATAAAACGACGGCAATTTAAACAACACTGTAGAGTTGAAGACAAATGTAATACAAAATATTTCTTTGGTAAGAAGCTAAATTTTGAATATTTATGTTTTTTTTTTTTTTTTTTTTTGTTTTAAGCATGATTTTTAGATTTTTTATTTTTATTTTAAAGATTGATGTGTTATCTATCGTAGAAAATAATAATCTTCGATAAATGTTATCAATAAACAAATCTTGAGGTTTTTCCAGTCTTCAGCTCTTTTGTATTTTTTTTTTTTTTGTTTTTAACATTGTTATACGTATGGAAAATATCACTTACGATAAAAATGCTTTAGCTATAAATCTGAAACGGTTGATAAAATTTTGACATGATGCAAATGATTTTGAGTTTCAAATTTTCATTAAAAAAAAAAAAACTATTTTCGAAAACTTTGCCGGTTTAGGCTCGATATTACCGCTACACTACATAACATTTTATTTCGCGGAAAAGATATCATAGAAAAATGTATGGTACCTATTGTCCAATTATCCGAAGAATCGCAGAAGGCAAGGAAGATTGAAAAAAAGAAAAAGGCCGAACTATCAGATGAATAATTTATATTAATTAAGATTTGTCTAGAATTCATATTACTTTTTATTTTTGGATTTAAAAATACATATATACATACACATTCCTAACGAAATTTCATTATATTAAATGAAAAGTGGGCCTAGTGTTACGTAAAATTGTTTGTGCTAAATTTCATCAATATAGCTTTCTTAATTACAAAAGTATATAGACTTTTGGTCACTCGGAATGCGAAAATCTCACATCTCGGCCTATCAGTTTAAAATATACAGATTTATTACCATTTATTTTGCAAAAGTTTTTACTGTGAAGTGTTGGGATTCTTATGAAGCATAACCTCCTAGCAAAAAGAAAAAAACTGAAAAAGAGCTGGAAAAGTGCTAGAAAAAGGAAGTACTTAGTGCTGAAAAAGAGCTACAGAAGTTCTTTTTTTAACCCATGGTTGTCATTGGTAGAATGTTCTTCTTTTATGCTTCATGTTCTTTGCTTTTGAAGTACTTCTCTTAGAACTATATTTATACATTTTTTTTAATAAAAATATGTTTTTAACTCTCTCAATAGATAAATAATTTTTTTTTTTTTTTTAATTTTTATTTTCTTAGCAATTGTTCACCTTTTTTCCTGCTAAATATACAATTATTTTTGAATTTTTTTGAAAGTAATTTTTATAAATTTCAAAATATATACTTAAACCTACTTTGAAGTGATGAAAAAGTTCTTTTTTGGTAGCACTTGCACGTTTTTTTTTTTGCTGGGTAACAAATGTTTTGTTTTTAGATTAGTTAGTCTGATTAAAATGCGAAATATGCATAAGAGAAAAAGCGATACAATAAGACGCAGTAATGTGACGGTGAAGATCATCGCATCTCTCATATTCATATTTAGTTTCGCTGTGCAGTTTGTATTTATTTGTTTAATATTTTTTTATAGTTGACGTTTATTTCATTGTGTGCGTGTATCTATTTTTATTTCGACTTGTGTATCTGATGGTTTAAGATACATTGTTTTTTTATTAACAAAAACAACATATCCATTGTTGATGCTGTAAGTTTGTTTGGATAATGTGAGCCAGTATTTGTAATAGATGATTCATCGGCATTAAAAATAAAGCTTTGGTTTTTTTCTCAAGTCTTTGTACCCTACATTCGTGTGAGCAGTATTATAGATTCAAAGTTTTATTTAAAACAAAATTATCTGGAAAAATTATGTCATATTTTTAGTAGTAGAAATATACAGACAGGGATGATAGTTTGAAATAGGATACAATGTTGCCAGGAAATGAGAAAAATAGAGTCTAAAATGTCTTATTGTCACATTGACAATTAAAGGTCTCGAATTTCGTTTAAAAATTTTAAACATACGAAATCGAATACATAATTCCATTATTTAATAATTCGATACTGATGTTGTGCCATGTTGATACTAAGGCGATATCAATATTACGTTGTTGGTTTGGCCACACATTACAGTGCCTTGTTCACATATAGCGATGGGAAAAAAGTAGACGGAGTTGTCGTTGCAAATTTAAACTTGGTACGCATATTACTTTAGACTTGAAGTTAATATATGCGAACTCAATTTCTTCTAAAATACTGAACAAAACTTTGTGTTTGACGAAGCAAGGACACGCCTACCTCCCATATATCCTGAAATTAAAAAATGCACTTTTTCTAAAATACTGTTCAGAACTTTACCTACATTTTCTCTTCAGTGACAAACTAATTTACCTATATGTTTTTATGTGTTTTTATATGTTACCTAAATCGCTCAAAAATTTCCCGATCTCGTGGAGCTCTGATCCAAATTTTCTATTTTTATTTTTTTTTTTAAATCTTGTATTAAAATTTAAGGTAACATCAATATAATATCACTCAATATTAAGACATGACTATTGAGGGTAAAGAGAAAAATGTGTTTTTTTTAATGAATTTGTAGCAAAAAATACGGTTTAATTCTTTTTTATATGTTAAAAACCAATACAAGGTAACAAAATTACAAAATTATAATTTTTTAACTCCATCTAACTCCCCAGCTGAAAATGGTCATATATTTTTCTATATAACTCATATATGACGATATCTTGTTACATATGGGTTTATATATATGAAAGTTTCATACATGCAATAGTTTGCAATATATGATGTAAAATATATGAACTATTTTGTCATATATGGAAATATACATGTAAAATTTGTATGAAAACGGTTTCATATATGAAATCAGTTTTCATATATGAAATCATATATTAAAATTCTTAAATCAATAAAGGTACATAAAAATCTTCTTCAGGAAATTTGTAGGAAATTTTATTACCTATAAATGTTTTAATAACACCAAAATACGTACCACGCTTAAGCGAATAAAAAAACTGTTATTTTTCACTTAATTTTACTATTCTAATTCAAACAAAATATTAAAATTATATCAAAAATTAAATAATTAAGGAATTCTCTACAATTAAGAAGTCGTTTTGTCAGCAAACAGCATCAGGAAAGGAGAGTATTCGAATATTATAACATATTAACATGACCTCTCTTTTAATTTTCTTATATTTCAGCAGAATTTGTTAAATCAATCTAACGAGTGTCAGCACACAGAAAAAATTTTAAAAACAAAATTGTTTAATAAATTATTGTTTGAATTTAGATTTAATTTAAAAAATAAAATTATTTGATTTTATTATTCAGTTTTATTGATTTGAAAAAAATGAAAAGAAAAACAACAAAAGAAACAAAAAAAAAAATAATAATAATAATTTTGACAATAGCAATTTTTTTTTTTTTTGAAAAAATTATACCAAATTGTGTAAACAAAGAATATGATATAGGCTTTTTTGAGGACTTTGAGGTAAACTTATTGGTTATTACATTTTGAACGCATTGCCTATCATTTTCCTTTTCTAGAAGAAAAAGTGAGTATATGAAATAACATTTAAGTAGTTAAGCCCAATACACAAGGTAAGAAATGTGTATTTATAGCTTACGGGTGCATGTCTTTGCGTCCAATGTCGAAATGGTCATGGACTTTATGATACACTAAAAGGAGTCATAGTGTCCATGGAAAGACAAAAAATGTCATAAAATCAACGGTATTAGTCGTCCTACTTAGGATGAAATACACCAAAGTATAAAACTACTGCGTCCGATTGTCTAAGGCGCTTTTTTAATCCAGGACAGAATCCTATCTGAAGTTGAAACCATTTTCATCCTGAAGAAAGCTCAAAGCCCAAATTTGATCACATTAGCAATAATTTTCAAAACAAAATGTCTCATTTTGTCGTTTAAAAAATATATATGAAATCCGTGGACCTTAAATATGATACATTTTTTTTTTGTGTGTCAAAAAGTCTATTAATCTTATAACATTGGACATTATGAAATGCTCCTATGGCATACAACACAGTATGTGAAGAGATGTTTGTCGGGCACAAGTGGCCTGTAAATTTCGACTAGTCTTTAAGTGTGAGTAATATATATTAGAAAAGAGCTATTAAAATTTCAGAAGGATGGATTCATAATTGATCATAGTTATTATATAAAGCCACTTCTCGAGTATAAATTTAAATTTTATGCACAATGGTTAACTTTCTAATACGGTCCGGCTTGGACGACTACGTATAGCTTTAATTTTTTTAATTCCAATTTTATACAGATTTATATTTTCATCTTTCTAGACAAATTTCGAAGGGATCAATAAATAGTTACATATGAAATTGTTAAAAAATGTCTAAATTCCAAAAGGTAAGTAAATTAAGATAAATTCCGTTAACATCAATAAAAATTTTGTGTTTTTTTTTTTTATTTGATTTGAAAGAAGAAATAAATTAGTAAATTATAGTAGTGTTTTCTATTGTTTTATTTTTATTATATTTATTAATAAACCATATTAGGTTTATCGTTAAATACACAACTCTAGTTAACACAATATTACACACTACCACTACCTCTATTCCAGTTCCAGAAAATTTGAGTAGGTATGAATAAGACTAGTACTGGAACAGAGCTACTTTACATTTGTAACATAACGTTGTTTTACATTAACGTTTACACTAACTTTGCAACTTACATTGCACCAACAAAACATTACAAAACAAAATATAAGCGTAAATTTACATTAAATAAATCAACTTTACACTTATATTACATCAACATTACGTTGTATAAATAAATAAAATAAATAATACATAAAGTTTATAAAATGTGTTTTATTAATGTTTTCATAGATTCAAATATAACTGTTGTTTGAAAATACATATATGCAAAAGTAAAAACTGTTTTATTTTATTTCTCTTTATTAAAAAAGTAATTGAATTTTTTCAAAATGTTTAATATTTTATTTTATGAATAGTATAATATTTTAATAATTTTTTTTTCAATAAGGAATTTACGAAACTATGTGGTGGGTCCGTTTTCAGTAAAATATATTATTGAGTTTATAAATTTAGTAATAGAATGCGAAATTTAATTTTTTCTGTGCAATGAAACATTCTAAATGACAAACATTATCAGGAGATTCCAATATCAGGAAATCCAAGTTTTTTTTAACTTAACTTATTATTGAATATATAACGGATGAAATTATTTTTCAGATAAGTATACAAGACATAATTGTATAGACATTTAAAAAGAATTTAAGAAGGATAGTTGAATAACGCTCTCTAAAATCATAAGTCCACTGCTACATATTTCGGCAAAAACGTTGGTAGTTTTTATTTAATATATTTATTAAGTAAAATAATTTATATTGTACGTATGTATGTATGTATGTATGTATGTATATTAAGCTTCATTGTTGCATTTTTAATAAAATTATAATAAAATAAAAAATAGTTTATTTACATTTCACAATAGATTTTTTGACATATGTATGAATATATATGGCCGTATACTCTCAATTTCCGGATCCAAACATATATGGAACACAATATATGTATATTAGAGTATCCCGTAGATTTTGTAGAAAGACACCTCAAAGGATGCGTATTAATGAGCTGAATATGGAAAAAATATTTAAAAAATTTTAAAAATTTATCTTCAGTTCTCTACCATCGGTGAAAAGTCACAGGTACAGAACATTTTGTCCAAAAAAATTTTGAGATTTGTCTCGAAATGTATATCAAAGAATTCATAATTTTGATATTCTTATGAAAAAAATATTAAGAAGTTTTTTTTGCCAAAATTTTGGTTCATAAACTGTCATTTTAGTAGTTCATCTTATGAAAAATGATAAAAATGGATAAAATTTTTATTATTGTTCCTTCTGTGGTTAAAATATTGGAAAGTTGCAATATAGTAATTATGACAGATAATAATTTATTAAAAAAAAATTTTTCATCAAAATGCACTAAAAAGTCCTCGATCGGAACAAAATCCCATGGGGAAGAATTTTTAAATATTTTTTTTTTTATAACAAGTTAAAAATTACAAACTTTTTGAGATCTATTTCGCGACAAATCTCGAAACTTTTTTAATCGCTGCTAGAAAACTGAAGATTAATTTAAAAAAAAAAATATTTTTTTTGCATCGTTTGAGCGGTCTTCCTACATCGAAATCTCAAAAAAGCGGTTCCTCGGGACACTCTAATGTATATATAAAGTTAGCGTTCGAATACAACATAACACAAAATGTTCATAATAACTCTCACTGCCATTAATTTTAAATATATTTCTTGATTACAATATCTTCTAGCGACATGTCAGATTTATCAGCCAATCGAATTCTTAAAATCCGATCGTTTGTCCGCATACAGATGGCAGTCAAAGAAAAATTTATAGAATAAAATATGAATTTTTTTAACTTT
Source organism: Protocalliphora azurea (assembly GCA_932274085.1). Taxonomy (NCBI): domain Eukaryota; kingdom Metazoa; phylum Arthropoda; class Insecta; order Diptera; family Calliphoridae; genus Protocalliphora; species Protocalliphora azurea. The sequence continues at coordinate 93,784,375 of OW026521.1, read as the reverse complement.
TTTTGAATTCACTAGAAAATGTTGTGTATTTTTTGACAAAAGTATTACATTTCAGTGTAATAAAAAAGCTAAACAAGGACCTAAAGAATGAGATAAAACTTGTTTCAGAAAAAGAAAAAGAAAAAGTAACAAGAATGAATTCCAAGCCTAAAAAGTGAAGAAGCTCCTAATAGCTATGCCAAACCTGTTCGGCCACGTAATGGCACGTTGTGTTCATTTCGTCAAAATTAACTATGAACCATGCACACCGGTCAAAAATCATTTTTTTATCTTTTTTTTTGGATTGGATTCAAGTTAAAATCGAATTTATGCAGTGCTCAATTGTGATTATCAATTTTAAATTCTTATAGAGAGATACCGCGAAAAATTTCGTAAATGTACTTTAAAATTTTTCTTAAGTCATATCTAAAAAAATTAAAAATAATCATGTTAGCAATTTATTTTTATGTAAATTCAGAAAAATCTGGAGAAAAACTGCTACAAGTAGTTGATTTAGTTTTAATTCCAACTTATTCCATTCATCTTTTATTTAAAAACGAGAACATGTTATGTTTTATTTGAACGCACACCTTATATGATCAATACATATTTTTTAGTTAGACAACATAGAGGGGTGAAATTGAGAAAAATTGCCATTAATTGAAAATCAATATTTTGAAAAAAGTATTTATTCTAGGTAAAATATATAGAATGATGCATCTGTTAAAAAATCCAAATTTTTTTCACTCTCCGTCTAGTGTGTCGTTAAATTTTTGCAATTTTTAATCACAGTGATAAAAACTGAAAATGTAGGTTGTTCAAGTTTATGTTTTTGCGTTTTATTTCAAAAAAAGTTCTTTTTTTACAATAGAGTTGCTAAGCATAGGTATTTAGAAACATATTTACGTATTCTTTGTTAAAGTTATTGTTGTGTAATTATTAATTTTTTTTCTTTTATTAAAAAAGTTGTATAAAAATAAAAATTTCATATTTGTTTCCACGTAATATGTGTAGTATGAAATTAAAAAAAAAAATATTTCGCGTATTTTTTGCGATTGAAAATAAAAATACTTTCTAAAAAATTCCAAATAAAAACAAAATAATATAGAAGTGTTATATATTTAAAATTAAAGTTGATTTTACTTACTTATTTGCTTTATTTAAAAAGAGATCTATATGGAATTATAGAAATATATTGAAAATAAGTAAATAAGTTACAGTCGGACAAGTTTTGCTTATTAAATCATTTTAATGCGCAAAAATATTTCTGAATTAGACGTTATAGGTCCTTATATGGAAGCAATTGTCAATTATGGACCGATCCTTGTGAAATTGAACTATAAGATTTATATATTAATAGAATATATTTTTGCTAAATTGCATTTTTGTGCGGACATTTATATAGGAATTATGCCCCCAAAAATTGATTTTCGGGAGGGAGCTAACGTTAATGATGAAACATCATGAAATTTTGTGATATGGTTTTTGCTTTACCAAAATTTTGCTGTTATGAATTTTACGTAAATATAGACATATTTTAGACTTTTACAAGCGTAAAAGATCATTGAAATAATGGTTTGTTTATAACCAATTTTAATGTGCTATAGTATTGACTTAATAATCATATACGATATTTCATTAAGTTATTTCAAAAACGGTTACCTACATATTAGCTTAAATATTCCTTTTTGATGCATGGATAGCCAGACAGAGAGTGGTTTGCGCTAAAAATAATATTTTATAAATTATAAGTTTTTTTTTTTTTTTTTTTGATGTGCTCATGAGATAGTTATTACAACAGAATTATAAGTAAAGCCCTATATCCCTTCCCTGAATTAAGAGTCATTTCTGGCGTTTCTACTCCAATGTGAGTCGTGTAATTTTTGTACAAAAATAAAAAAGTTTTCCTTTTGGTACACTGTCGACATTGAATAGTGTTGTTTTGTAAATGGATGTGGTCGATATTTTTTTTTGGTGTATAAAATCTGACATTCGTCCTATCATACAATTTCCGTTGGAAATGAAGCTAAGAGAGCCTTAGTTCTATTCTATTAATGCAGGCCCAAAGGAATCTGGATAAGCTACAAGTGGTTATCGTAGAACACCATCCCCAAATTACCTCAAGCGACGTTTCTCAATCACATTCAATAGTTCGGCCAGAGGAATTTGAACATTCGTCTTTACTTCTGTTGCGCATTCACAAAATTCCTTTCCCACACCTTAGTTGAGATAGAGATAGGGTAGCAGTATCAATGACTAAACATGTAGTTGTGTTAGAGAGCGTGAAACAAATGCACACAAAGAAAATTTGATTTTAATAAATGAAAAACGTCACGATGCTTTATTATTATATTTTTTGCTTTTTTTGCATAAAAAATATAAATCTCATTCTTCCAACTTGATGCTAAAATATTAATACGAGTAGTAAAGAAATTGATGGTTAATTATTACCAAACAATTTATTTCTATAAATTTTTTCCAGTGCATTTTGTACTCTTTGCACTCTGAGCATTGACTAAATGAAAGATCGTAAGAATACGTGTGAACTTAGTCAGCACAATTGTGTTTCCAAAACAAGTTCCCCAACTCTTCTACAGCTGTAGTAATAGCATATATGTATCTTTCCCTGAAATATTGTGTATCAGGTAATATAATAGATATCGACAGTCCAAAGCCTTCAGAAAATTTTCCCTATCTGGCTTTAGATTAGGCTGCTAAAAATTCTGATCGTTTGTTTTAATTAAGATTGTTATATTAAATGGTTTAAAAGCTTTTTGAAAGTTTTCTAGTTATCTAGTCAATTTCGATGAAGTTATGCAGGAAAGTGATACGATTTGTTTATAGGGTAAAATATGATCGCAGAGCGCTTGATTATTATTTAATATATTCATAAATATTTGTGTGACTGTCTTGTTTTTTCTCTGTAATTTATGTGCATCCAAGTAAATTTCTTTGAATTTTGTCTATCTTTTGTGATTTTAATTTCTAAACAAAACTATTCTTTGAATATTTTTTATTTAATTTTATAAGACACAATTGAATCTTATATATAGATCGTATTTTTACAGTTGTATATTTTTCAATAACAATAAGAGAACATGAAAGAGAATTTAATTCAATATACTCTGTTAGTTAGTTTTATAAGAGAGTATGTTATATCGATAGTGGCTGGGGATCTTTGGAACCCAGCGATCAACATTGACTCTTTGAAACCTTAAGTTTTTTTTAATCATTTTTGTATTGAAGTTCAACTCGTAGTTGTTGGATAATGATTGTTTCAAATGGTTAGACAAGACCTTGAAATAATTTTCTTTTTTTTTTCATTATTGCTACTATTGTTGTTATTGTTAGTTTTTTTTTTTTTTGCCTTTTTATTATGTGTAGTATTTATATGTTAAAATTTTTATTGTTATGTTTGTTGTTTTGTTTTCAAAGTGCACGATTCGTAAAATTGTTCACTTAAAATATACAAATACTTGTGAAAAAAGTGTATACGAAAAAAAATGTTTTGTTCTTTTCAACGTCATAATAACTCAACATGACATACTATACATATTTTACATTCAGATACACTTAGAAGACCAGATATCTAAAAGAATTTACTTTATCATCAGTTAGGCAGGTCATATTGTCAGATTCTGAAAATCATATCAAATTTTAATATATCATTTATTTAGATTATAATTTGATCACAAATTATTATCTTAAAAAGTATAATAAATTATTAAGGCCTAATCTTGACTTCATTGAATGTCAATGTATTTAAATTTGAATTTTCGAATTTTAATTTTGAAGTAGACATTTTTGCTTTTTGCTTCAAATAACAAGTGAGACTGAATATCGTATTCCGATAGAACAGATTCTATCGACGATCATTATACACGAAAGTTTATTATTATTGTAAAATTTTGGAACGTTAAAGTAACTGTTTGCCCTGGAATAAAAACTAGTTAATATTTCTGCGGTCAATCATATTGATCATGTAAGTTCCATAAATATAATTTTATTAATAAATTCAATTTATATGAATAAACTCTTTGAGAGACCCGCATATATGTTGCTGTATAGTATAGTACGGATGTTATTCGTTTTTTGTCTATTTTGAGTAGTGGAAATCTCAATGAACTCCGCATGAAATTTTAGTTTATTTTATGCGGTTCGTTCTAACAGACACAATCAAACAATGAAACCAACAGACAGACAAATAAATGTATTTCATCAATTTTATATAAGGTTTTTTCGCTTTTTATTTTAGAATACTAAAGCACAAGGTCATTTTATGTCATATTTGGAAGTCCAAAAAATCATGCACACATTAAGTAAATAATACAAAATAGTATCTAATAATATTTTTACTTACGAGTAAATATATTAGGGTGTTTCTAAAAAAATAAGTTTCGAAAAAATGGATAAAATACGAACTAATTGCGAAAATGGTAATAACGGTAGAACAAAAATATATGAAGATCAGTATATATTATTTTTAGATTATTACCTTAAATATTTATTTAAAAAATAACAAAATTTTAGTAAATATAAAAAAATTAAAAAGTGTGCTTTTATCCTTTGAGCACAAGAATTTTGAAAATTTAAGTGTTATCTCAAAATACAGTGGCCTTTAATTTTAGTTGGTAATATAAGACCATATTTTTATTACTTATAAATGAGACACCTTAATGTTCATGTTAATCTAAATACATACAAACAGTAAGTATGATTTAAGATACACTTTATTTTTGTATAATGTGCCAATGATGTCATAAAAGTATTTCTCTTACTAATTCAAAGAAAGTAAATTCTAATCGCAATTTTAAATAATTTTATTATTCAACTTATACGAGTACATACATATATTTTAATATTATTTCTTTAGACATTTTTAATTAAAGATCGTAAAAATAAATACTTGTTCATTGGAATGATTTAAAAATAATTATCGACACTTTCATGGTCTCTCAAATTTTATTAATCCTTTTTATGAAGAACTGCTTCTAAACATGCAAATAACATTATCCCCTCTCAGATATAGTACTGTGCAGAACATAAGCAACAAAAGTATTCAAAGTATTCAATTTGCAACAAAACTAATTTTATAAAATTGATAGCATATTTGAGTATTAACAAAAAAATACATACTTTAGGAGACGTGAGTCTGTTTCTTCTTTGAAAAACGAGAAAAAACTAAATGGTCTATATTTAAAACTGTGCAGAACAAAAGAAACATAATTTGAAAATATTAAAAATGCGTCAAATTTTTTAAATTTTTTGTGATTTTCTTAAGTTAATGTCAGTTTTATAGGGAAAATATTTGAATGCAGCATTATTTACATTTCTTTTTGTTAAATTACCTTTTACTAAGTTTACTAAATTATGAAAATTATGTAATCTAGTTGCATAGTACACATTATCGAAAATTGTTTATTTAAGGTCTACAAATAAATTTCGGAAGCATAATTTAAAAAATTATACCTTTTCAGTTTATGTAAGTGTACTTCCGCTGAAAACTTATTTTAATTATAATTAAAAACAAGTTAGAATGTGGACATATTATATGCAAATGAAATATATTTTCAATTTAATGAAAAAAGTACAAAATATTATAATTCATTGAAGAATAAATATAATAAATAAATAAAATGAAGACAATATTAATTTAAAAAATGATAAAGTGAAAATCTTTGAATTATTTAATTGATTTAAACTTTCGAAATTCCAAAAAAAAATATTCGTGATAGAACCATGCAAAGTCTATAACTTATATATCTTGGTTAATTCTGGATCGACTTAGTTCATTTTTTGTGAAAAAAATTTACGAATTTTCTGTGAAAGAATGAAGTCTTTAGCTTATATACAATATAAAATTTAAAAAATCAAATATGCTTTAGATTATTGTTGTAGTTTTTGTTTTTTAGTACCCATAAAACAAACATTTATAAGAAAAGCAGCCACTAAATAAATAGAAAAAAGATTTGCCAATAATTCAGTTGTTTATGAACCGATTTGGTTGATTAACAAACCCAAAATTTAAAAAAATATTTGCGACTGGTCTATATAAGAACTAGGTGATCGATTATTCGATTTTTTGGAGATATCGGTTTTCGAATAATTTAAATAGCTGAAATTTTTAAAAACCGGTTAACCGTTTTTTTCAGAAGTAATAAGTATTTCCATGAAAAGACTATATATTATAATATTAAGGTTAAAAATTATTAAATATAACAGTTTTAAGAAATAAATTTTAATTAAGGAAAAAAAATAATCATCAAAAGAGATTAAGATTAAGAGATTAAGTTTTATATAATATGTTTAGAAACTATGTACAGTATGAGATTTTGATGACTTAGCCGGTCAAAAGTCAGATTTTTTTCTCATTATCATTATAACATCAAATCATTCATTGAAACGTCAAAAAATTTTATTAGAACCGAATTTTTGAATAATTCTTTTTCTGTGAAGTGACAATAATTAGTAAAATAGTTTTCTGTTACCTAAAATTTATTTTTGTTGAGTTTAATTTCGATACCAAGAAATTCAAGAATATAAGAGCTCTAAAGTGATTCTGAGGGAATGATTTATAAAGGCTATAGGCTAAAATATGACTAAACCTTATTTCTCTTCAATATATTGATTAAATATATTTTAGAGCAAATTCTAACTTAGTAAGAAGCTAATTTTGCTAAATCTCACTACTTGTTTAAAAAATGAAGTAATGTATTATTCCAAATATTTTGAATTAATAAAAACCATAAAATATTGAAATTGTTACAGGTGTTACAAAAAAAAAAAAAAATAATAATAATAATAATAATAATTCCATATTGATATGCGAATTACTGATTTAATATTTCTTTAAACTTATAGAATGAATTTAAATTCAACCTTAAAATATATTAATAAAACATAACAAGAAATTAACTTTATGAATATTAATCATATAATAAATTTTTAGTAAATTTCCATTTAAATATTAATATTTAGTACATATGTTTTTCTAACTAAAATGTTATTTTTACAACTGGTTTTTTGTCTTAAAAAACCCGGTTTATTGGACATTCAAAAAATAAAAACTTTGAAAAAACAGGCAGTACATAAAGCGAAAACAAACGGTTTTAAAACTGCGTCAATCACCCTTTTAGAACTTCAAAAATGAGTTTTGGCCGATATCTCAATTTTTTAATTTTTTGAGAAAAAGCAAAGTCCCTAGCTTACATATGGGCTTCGGTTTAAAGTATATACCCCCCTCCCCCCCATTATGAAACGATTCCATTTCAATACCAAAATTATCGAAAGAATTACCATTCTTATAATATATATCATGTTTGTTGGGGTTCACACACAGATGTGGTCGAGATTAACGTGGGCACCTGCCATGACGGCCTTATCCCACGGTGGTCTCACCACCGGGTGAGTACAATGCGCCAACCAACGCCCCCATGTGCCTGTTAAGAACACACAGGTGGCAATTCGAGAGACTCATTGTCTGGATAAGTCCACTCCCCCTTGCTTAGGAGTTGGAGCTATCTAACCTCCTGCCGCACTATTGGCGACTCGTGTTGCTATGCAACACCACATCGGGACTATAAACCCCTTCCTGCGATTTAGGTTTAAACCACAGCCACCACGTGACTCCCCGAAGGGCCTCTCCAACAGCCAGTCCAGTGCGACAACACCGAATCGATGTTGCCGCACCAGGGGCTACTGGCTCCCGTGGTACCAGATTGTGTTAAGTCTCTGGTCAGGCCCCGAAGGTCCTTTTCTTCCATTATAGACCCACAGACAAGTCCAGGCAATGGTGCACCTATATGTACCTGCCAAACTGTTACGTTCTCTAGGACCGAAGTTATCCTAGAGTGTAACATGACAGGATTTTTTCTACCACGTTTAAGCTATACATCAAGGAGGAAGGAATCTCCGAGAAGACAAGCCGCCGTGGCGAGGGGTTCACACACAGCAATTTTTCTTGCTACAATTCCGTTTTCATTGAAGAGAGAGGGAAGGAGAATACGAAGCTTTTATATTTTCTTTACCTCTCTCGCCAACGAAGTTAGAATTGCAGTGTGAACCCCGACTTTCTAAGATACCGGGTGCCTTCATAAATGCTATAACAACTGACAAACGGACGGACAGACATCGTTATTTCGACTTTGTTTCTTATAAGGATCCAGAAAATATAAACTTTATTCTCTCAGACGAAAATTATCGCTATTGCAAACTAAAAGGCAATCTTTTATATATATATATATATATATATATATATATATATATATATATATATATATATATATATATCCTTTACACCTGTGGTGAAGGCTATAATAATATGGTAATGTGATATAACAATGGATTTTATAATATAAATAGGTTATGCGATCTTAAAATTTAATATACATATTCTTCAAAAACATTTATTGAAGGTATAGACCAAGCAAAATAGTACTGTTCACCCAAAAATATATTTAATATAGGTTTAGTTTTTTTATTTCTGTTTTTATATCAGAAACTTTTTATAATTGCTTCAATTTTTTTAATAATTCAGTCTAACACTCAGACACTAAACCCCCTGAAAGTTTCTTTATGCGGCTGCAAACTTTTTGTTGTCGAAAATGTTGTATAGTCCAAAAATTTAAATGGAAACTCTTCTAGAGACAACAATTACCAATTTCGATTTTTATTGATATACAAACTTAAAGCCCTTTAAAAGTTTGTGTTTGTTTAATCCTTAAATATATATATATTATTTCTTAATTAATATTGTAAAGAAATTAAACAATTCTTAGGTTAACCCAAAGTTTGTTGCTTTTGTCCTGTACAGTACTGTATTTGATTGTGTAAAATTAATAAAAAATTAAGCTACGTAAATTCTGAACGTAAAACTTGTACTTATTTCTACTACATTTGTATGAGTCTTAATAGTTTTTATACCCCCATACAAAAAGATATATTATAGGTCCTCGTAAAATTCTAAGACGATCAAGCTATGTGCGTCCATCTATTTGTCCATTGAAAACACGGTAATGTTCGAGAGGGATAACCTAAAAGAACCAAAATTGGGTCAAATAATAAGGTTTGTTTAGTATTGAAAATCGATTTATAAACAAAAAAGTTGTGAGCCAAAAACCAGAAAAAATCCGAGTGCGTATCTCTAAAAAATCATTTACGGCAACGAAATTTCGTATAAATAGTTAAAAGATCAATATAAATCCGAATACCAAACCACTTTACCACTCACATCCCATATAAAGTGTTAATCTAAATTAGATTGGGACCAAAAAGTTAAGAATGGTGGCTAAGTATTTTTATTACAATTCGAATTGTAGCAAATTTTAATGTAAATGTTTGGTCTCGGGTCGTCCGATTTTGTTTGAATAAATAAAAAATAAACTTTATATAAAAAAGAGAAAATCGAAAACTTATTATACCCTACACCACCATAGGCGGGTATAGGGTATTATGTGTTTGTGCTGACTTTCTAACACACAGATAAAATCATCTAACACCCACCTTAAAGTATAGCAATCGACTCAGAATCACTTTTTGAGTCGATCTAACGATGTCCCTCCTTCTAGCGGTGCATGTAAACGTTGTGCACAAAGTTCAGGTCGCAATTTTGAAGATAATTTAATGAAATTTGGCATGAAGGACTTTCATGATAGAAGGACGAAGCCTGTTGAAATTGGTTATGATCGATCCATTATTTCACCTAGCCCCATACACATGTCTTCCCGGAATAGGAATTTAACGATCATAAATGCTATATATACAGCAATATTTTAGTGAAATTTGGTGTAAGGATGTTTTTTATAAGTATCAATCTTTGCGCCAAATTTCATGAAGATCGTTCCATAATATATATATATATATATAAAACTCTCTTCTGAAAATCACTTTAACGTGCATAAATCACATGCACATGCTAGTATCAGGTTTATATTCGATACAAATAGGTTTTATATAAATAGAAATCACCGTGACAAATTTTATGAGGATCGTTCCATAATTTACCATAGCTTTCGGGAGTCACCCTAAAGTGCATAAATTCGTATATATAAATGTATGTTAGTATTAACGTAATATTCTTTATTCGTATATTTTATTTTACACTTAGTAAAAATATCGGTCCACAATTGTCACATGTCTAATATAAGACGCCTCAACGTATCATATGGTCAGGCTTGACCGACTATATCTTTCTTACTAGTTTTTATATTAATAAAATTTTGTTTCTGGTAAAAATATTCAAAAACATAAAATTTTTGTAATCAACTATATTAAAATTTAAAACTGATAAAATTAAATGATAAACAATGTGAACATAATATTATTGTAGTGACAACGCGGTAAGATCCTTTCAATCAGTTATACTTTTTCGCTTGCTGGTTTTTAGTGCTGATATTTCTTTAAGATGTTTAATTGAATTCCTTTCAAATAGGTCTGTCATTAGGCAATGCTCTTAAAATTATGAAAATGTGATTGAGTCATCCGAAATAAGTTATCATTATCTAATGTCTCTTATATAAAGACTTCTTTAACCACCAGATGTTTTTTAACATAATTTTCTGAAAGAAACACGCTGCAACAAAATTAAACTTTTTTATTTTTACTCAAAAACGATCTAATATCGGCTGTAGATATTTTTTAGAACAACTCATAACAATTTTCAAAGATTTCGAAACACCATCAAAATTTTGAGATATTGCGGAAAAAATGTTTTTAAAAAAGTTCTTGCACTAAAGATCTTGTAGCATTTTAAATTTTAAGCCAATTTAAGATTTTTTAATTGACTTAGTGAGAAGAAGAACGTAGCCTTTTAAATATATTTTTTTTTATTTACTGAGAAATGTATGGAAAATTTTAGTAAGTTATTCTAGATAAAATCGAATAAGTTTTAAAGTTTTATCTATTTTAAAAATATTAAATCTTGTTGTGTTTAAAACAAAAACAAACTTAGTAATTATTGCATTGCTTTTATAAAAGAATTCTTATAAATCGCAGTTAAACTCCAAAAGTATTGTGGAAAAATTTTATTTTTTCTAGATGTTTAAAAATTGTTCTTAATATTTGACAAAAACATAAAAAAATCAATGAAAGAATAACAGAATTAGGGATGCATTTATATGGGAATCTACTCAAAAACACTTTTTTTAGCATAATGCAAAATTTTGAAGGTGCATTGCAAATTTTTAAAACCGATTTGCAAAGGCCTATAACGTACACAATGCCATTTCTCGAAATTATATTAATTTTACTTAAAATTCAGGCATCACTACTTTAAAAATTCTCGGGAATATCACATGAAATAAAAAATGGTAAATTTCCCGGAATGCATTCTCCAAACATACTATATCTCTTGAAACACAAATGTTAATATTGTATAATACAAGTGTAATTTTTATGAAATTCCTACTTTTGTTAATCGTTAAGATTTTCCTTTATCCATTTGCTCTGCATTTTCAATGTCTACGATTTGAAGAAATATTTTAATTTGTTTAAATATTATAAAATATTGTACTTGTATAACGCACTTGTATTTAATACTTGTTTCATCTACGTCTAGAGTATGAAAAGGGGTGTTATTTTCGTAATACTGATTTATGGCTCAAAACGAAAGAAAAACTAGAAAAACCCAACTGAAATTTCATTTAGCACTGATAACATTTGGCTTATATCCACAATGCAGTTGAAAATTATAGCAGTTTATGGAAAATTAGGTAAAAAACTAAGTGTATAGTAAAATGGATAACATTGAAAATAAAATGAATTTTAATTGTATATACTTTTCTTTGAAGTAAAATTAATATAAGAAAATGTTTTTAATAAAAACTTCAACATTATATAATGATTTTTGTTGGCGATGAGCGATGATATTAAAATTTTGATGCTAGGATATTAAAATCTTAATACATTTTAATTTAGATTTAATAACACAGTGTGACAAAATTTACAAAATTTTTTTAAAGTAGATCCCACATAAAACTACGTACTTAGTTTTTCTCCACGATATCAAATTTTCTTTCAAAAGGATTTAAAAATTTCTAAAAATACACAACTTACAAAAACACACACACATGTATAAAAAAATGGTATACGGATAAAACTAGAGATCATATGGTAAAACTGTATAACCAGTTTTGTATATATATATATATATATATATATATATATATACCCGCAATATAAAGAAAGTTTTTATTTAAATGTTGCAGAAAAAAACAAAATGTTAACTAATAAATACAGGATAATTTTCAAACAGTTATTTTCTTAGTTTTTTTATAATGCAACATTTAAAAATTTGACACCTATATTGGATCGAATAATCTTCATAAATATTTTATAATATTCCACAAAATTAAACATCTTTCGAAACTTTGAAGTGCTTTTGAGAGGAAATTTGACGTCCTGGAGACAAAACTGGTTATACAGTTTTATCATAGATAGTCACTAGTTTTATCTGTATAACGATTTTTTCACGTGTAAGAATGATTGATGAAGGCTGATATATATTTCAAAATAAATATTAAAAAGTAACAATTTTAAAAGGATATTTTCTTAAGTTTTTCTGCTGCAACATTTAATAAAAAAATATGATTATATTGCAGAGATTCTAAGCTTTCATTTGACACCCGTACTGTGTTGATTTATTATTCGTAAATATTTTTTTTATTTTTTTTTTTTTAACTGGAGAAAAACTGAGTGCTTAGTTTTACTGTGTATGGTCTCTAGTTTCATGCAAATATCGATTTTTTTTTCACGTGTAAAAATGGCTGTCACACGGTGTAATTTATACCCTTGGACATTGCAAAAGCAAGTCAAATTAAAAAATCAGATGCTTATAGAAATTTGAAAGCTACTCTACTAATAGAAATAGACGATGGGCGTGAAAATCTGTTTGACTTTAATATTGTTCCTAAACGTACTATAATTCATATCAGCACTGTACATTAATTGTCTGCATATGAGCCCATTTTATGTGAAAAGTCGTAAGTTTTTCAAAATTCGAGTAAAACATTTAGGGGTGCTTTTTTCTGCCTACTTTCTTTGCCTTTAATTTATCAACCAAAATTTAAACGAACATTCGAAGCGGATACTACAAGTATTTGAAGATACACAATCGTACACATACATACATACTTTACATTACGTTACAAGAATAAAATACGATACGATAAACATTAAAAAGCGTAACTTATATGAAACGAATTTTCAAATCGATGTGGCACTTGCTGCATTAAACTGCAAAATAAGAGTCACAAACACACATATATCAACATGCTTACAAATACATAGAAAATAAAACAAAATAAATTAAAGCCCAGATGGATACGCACGGACAGTGTTGGTAAAGAAATATTTTAGGAATTGGGTACAGGGTGTTTTTATTTTAAGTTTCCCCAAGTAAATGTCTACAACAAAACACCAAAAACAAAAAATACTACAAAAACAACTACAACAACCCTTCAATTAATGAAAAGTAAAAGAAAATATTTTTTACATTTTTGTTTTTTCCTTCTTTTTTTGTTTGTACTCGTTTTGACTAAAAATTTGTTTTGGTATGAAAATTTAATTTCGTTACGAAATATTTTAAATTGCGATTTTGAAGGTTTCGTTGCTGATGTTGTTCTTGTAATTTTCGAAAAATAGCAACTAGAAAAAATGAAAAAAGAGTTGAGATTGCGTGACTACAAACATAGATTTGCAAGTGAATTTGTATAAATTCATACATTAAATTCTGGTATTTTAAATACCAGAGAAAAAAAAAAACGTTAAAAATCACCTTGAATTAGTCATGTCATGATAATCCAGCGTAACCCAAGAGGCGTTATATGGTCCCTTGTCTGTCCATGAATTTTTTAATTCTAACACTGATACCAGTAGTAGTTGTTCCACAGCACAATGTCTTGAGAAAAAATTAAATTTTTTTCATCCCATATGAAAACAAATTGTTGACAACTTATTTTTTTTTTTAATTACACAGTATCAAAAGGTAATGTGTTAATTCGGATTTCGGTTTTATGGCTTCTTGAAGTACGAACATTTAAATTTCTTTTAATCAATCGTTATTACGTGTAGTTAATTTAGAAAGTATAACCATCTTCATACTATATAATCTTACTGGATGACACAGACTTTTCACGCCCATTTTTGCCATGATATTGTTTGTTTTATTTGACTTGACATTATGTTTAAATTACCGAACCGTTTAAAATGAAACTATGTCAAGTTTCATATATCCTTGATGTAAGTGCCAGGCTTGTAATGTATTACATATTAAATTACAATTACAATTTAAATTCGCAATGAATAAGCTGTTAAAAAAACCGATTGCTTGACGTTAAAAATATGCAAAATTACTTCAAATAAAAATTGTATCTCGAATTTCCTTAATAACATTTCGATAAAATTAAATTTTAAAGGATTAAAATGTAATTGAATTACATCAAATTTTTGCGAAAACTGTGCATCAGTGTTGCCAGCAGACGAGAAAAAAAGAAAAAATCTTTAAACAAGGTTCAAAAAGGCTAAATGCTGCAAAAAGTATAGTCAGAAAAAAGCTTTTTTTTAATTTAAAAACTTTTTTCTTGTTTTCAATAGTTTTTTTTATATTTTTTAAATATATTTTATTAAATTTATAAATAATAGATAGAACAGCTGGCATTAAAATGACCCAAAATGAATGAGTTATATTTCATATGAAAAATTACCTGATGTTTTGAAGTATTTTTTTGATATTTTTAAACTACAATTCCTTTTTTATTAAGCGTTTCTAAGTTACTTTTATAGGAATTTGTTAAAATTATGTTTATAAATAGTTTCTATGGTTGATAAAGCCAATTAAAAAATAATTATAATTCCATCAAATTAGTTATTAGTATTTTAGTATATTAGTTGTTCTTGAATTTTGACAATGAATGAAGAGCCGCAGGCGAAAATCATTGTTAAATATAAATAATATAGATTTTTTTCACGAATAAATACATAAAAATGCTTAAATGAATGATTCTGTAAAAATAAAAATAATAGATATTAAGAAACGATTTTCTTCGTTGTTAAAATACTGAAGGCAAGAGGCTAAAACAAAAATTTTGAGGCTAAAAACAATATAAAAGAGATTTACCTTAAAAAGGATTACTGGCAACACTGCTGTACATATAAAGGGAAATAAATTTTTATCTAAATTTAGCATAGTCTATATATCATTCCAAAAGTCGTACGATGGGTCATATTTCAATAAAATCTTAATGACAATGGTAAAAAGATATCATAATATATAAAAAGTGGGCGATCCTGATTAAATTTTATTTTCTGTTTCTTCTGAATATAAAAATGTATGTATATTTCCAAGTAGCATCAAGAAAGTAGCAAAATTCTTTTTTACTGAATTTTAGTTTACATTTTAGTCCTTAGTTTTTGGAAATATCTACATCTATCAAGAACAATATGAGTTCTTTAAATATTAGATTTCAATTTGATTCGATTTTTATGAAATGTTTTAAACTTTGAAGTAATTCACAATTCTATAAGAGCCATATGGGTTATAGGTAGGGAATGTAATTTCCCGGACTTTTCGACTTTCCGGGATCCCAAATTAAAAATAATAATCGATCTAAGTTACACATTTGAGACACATATAGGATGTGAATCTATGCTTTAACGGTTCTAAAACAGGAAAAAAGAAAATCTTATCTATTGATTACTCAACTCGATTAAAAATTTATAAATTTTCTTATCAATATAAATTTATAAAAACTAATATAAAGATGTTGTATAGATCTTTAGTATAACACATACAAGAACTTCTAAAACAGTTCAAAAAATAAAATAAAATTATAGACTTTGCTTTATAGAACCAATTCTTTCAACTCGGCGTTTTTATTATTTTTGATTTAAATTCAGTACACAATGATAAATAAAATAATTAAAAAAATAATAAATAAACAAAATATATAGCCTGATTTTGGTAAACGAAACGGAAATGATGATTCTTTTTTAATTTTTATTTCTTCTAATATTTGCCATTATTTTACATTTTTGTCTTCTCACATTCTTGGTATCAAAAGTTTGCAGGAGATACTATAAAAAAATGAAGAAGTGAACACCGAGCAATCATTATTGACATGAAATATATATATATATATATATATATATATATATATATATATAATAATTCCAAAGTTTATACTTAAAGTGAAAACTATATAAAATTTAACTTACTAACTTCATGGAAGAGGCAAAATATTAGAAAATATGTAAATCTGTTGGCATGTTTTTACTTTTTTAATGTTTTTATATTTTATTTTAAATTACCTATTTAAAAAGCAATCTTTCAATTTGTAATTTGTGTTGAAAAGTATTTACAACCAATTAAAAAAAATCAAATAGTAGTGCTAATTTAAAAAATTCAGCCAATATTTTTTTCTGTGTAGGTACTTAATTAAGAAAGAATATTTATTTACCAAAAGTTATTGAAGAACAAGTTTTAATAAGCATTAAGGGAAAATGTAAAAAAAAAAACATAATAAATCTTCAGAATAAAGACAGTTTTTCATCACTTTCAAATGGAGTTCATTTCCAAATGCCTTATTACAGATATCAGGTTTTACAATCATTCTCATGTTCTTAATCAGGTTCCTCCTTTATAAACGGTACGGATACTGCTGCTATTAAATATTTATTTGGGAACAGAATATTTGAAAGAAATTTCCTTTTGCAAACGACCGTTATTAGTGTCAATTTCTTGAATGGAAAAGAGTTTAAAAATAGTTTTAAATATTTTGAACTCTTTAGTTTCAACTATTCAACTAAATACACAGAAAGAAATTATCAATCAATATTAGTAAATAGTTCATTCAAAAAACTTTTTTAAATTTGCACCTTCCACCAAAATTGTTATATCAATTACTAAAAGCTGTAAAAATTTTTTCCAATTGAAAAATTTATCAAATCAATTAAGTAGATGATTGAATGAATTAGAAATTTAAGTGAGAAATAAAATTTTACTGAAATTGTATTTTTATTTTATATTTACTTGAATGTATTTATTAAATTTAGATGCAAAATGAAACAACTGTATTAACTGAAAAATATACGGTAATATTTTTTTTCTGTATAGTGGAATGGTCGGAATGGTTTCTCTCTAGTTGTTAAACATAATGCAACTAATAATCTTCATCGTCGCAGTTCCGAATAATTTGACCACTGCGATTTGTACTTCACCATACTTTGAATAGTTTGAATATAATTCCTCCAAAACTTGTATTTATTTGGATAATGTAAACCAGTACCAGAAATCGATAAATGTAATATTCTTAACTTTGCCAATATTAAATGAAATAAAAAATGGTATAAAAAAAATCTTAATTTTATGAGAAAAAATACTTTTAATAATGGGATTTTGTTCCACGAGATGACTTTTTAGTACATTCTGAGAAAAAAATTTTGGAAACTATTTTACCTGTCAATATTTTACTCACAAAAAGAGCAAAAATATGAAATTTTTATACATTTTGGAAAAACAATATATCGAACTATTTTTTCTCATGACTCACAGAGTGGTGAAATTGAGAAAAATTGCGATTAACTGAAAATTAATATTTTGAAAAAATTATTTATTCTAGGTAAAAATATATAAAATGATGCATCATTATCTATTAAAAAAATTCTTAAATTTTTTCAATTTTTTAGCGTTAACGTTACAGGTCCTTATATGGAAGCTACTATCAATTACTTACCGACTCTTGTGAAATTTGACTCTAAGATTTATATGCTAATAAAATTTATTTGTACTAAATTTCATCTTTATGCGAACATTTATATAGGAGTTATGTTCCTAAAAGTGATTTTAGGGAGGGGGTCTTATATGGGAACTATCGTCAATTATGAACCGATCTTCATGAAATTTTGTAGTATAATATTTGCTTAGACAAAACTTTGCTGTTATGAATTTTATGTAAATATAGACATATTTAAGACTTTTATAAGCATTTGACCTATTTCCGGAAATATTTTTATATGGGAGCTCGTGGAAAAATGATTTGTTTATAAGCAATTTTAATATGCTATCACGCAGAGAAAAACCTGGTTACACTATTATCACTAAAATAATATTATGTTCTCATTGCTAATTTCATGATAATAATGATTTTGTTTAATTTTTGTCATTTAATGTTTACACTCAATAAAAATTTTAATATGATTGACTGCAAAAATTATATGTTTTTAAATATTTTTACCAGAAACAGAAATTTATTAATATGAAAAATATCATTACTTCTACAACTATTAAATATTTTTCCTTGTTCTTAAACCATATTCTGTTTTTAAACCATATTAACATTGTTATTCCCATGGCAATAAAACGTTTCAAACGAATAAAATACTTATCCATTTCAAAATCTTAGTGGAGATATTCATAATTTGTTTGTTTTTAAAAATATTTTGTATTTAATGTTTGTTTTCTAATTTCGTTGTAATTATGAATAAGGATAAATAGACGTGGTTTGATTATAATCGGCGTGATTCAAGCAATATAAGATATTAATTAGTTAAAAAAAAA
The DNA here is from genome assembly GCA_932274085.1 of Protocalliphora azurea. Classification (NCBI taxonomy): domain Eukaryota; kingdom Metazoa; phylum Arthropoda; class Insecta; order Diptera; family Calliphoridae; genus Protocalliphora; species Protocalliphora azurea. The sequence continues at coordinate 93,765,846 of OW026521.1, read as the reverse complement.
ACATATCTCACATTTGAACCACATATGGTGGTACAAATTAATATAATTATTGAACAAATAATATGTAAACATTTTTTTTTTTTTGCTAATGAACACTTTTCTCTATTATTTTCAATAAAAAATTTTAAAAAATAATTTTTTATTAATACGTTTTATTTTAATATATGAAAAGATGGAATAATAATATGACAAAATGAAACATGATAAATAATAATATGATATGATATGATATGATATGATAAAATGGAATAATAGTATGAAAAATGATATAATAATATTATAAAGTGGAATCATAATATGACAATGGGGGTATAATAATATAATAAGATAGAAAAATAATATAATATCAACAACTCATAATCTGATAGAATGGGATAATGATGTAGTAAGATTTTTCAATTATATGTAAAACTAGAATCATAACATGAAAAACAAACCATAAAATCGAACACAAAATGACAAAATGGAATCATAATAACTATTATAATCATTTTTATTTTTCGCTGTAATCATATGTTCCAATCATAATATGTTGTTCTTAGATTATGGCCACAACAACTATATTTTGTCTCTGCGTGATATTACTGACTCTAGAAAAGATAATATACGAAATTTCATTAAGTTAGCTTAAAAACTGTTACCTGCTTAAATATTCTGCTCATCAGTATGCATCGTTTGAGTGGTCTTCCTGCAACATTTTTTTCGACGGAACACTCTAAAGTACATATTAGATACAAGTTTATTTCTTTAAAAAGTTGTACTTAATTTAATCAAGATTTTAATAATTTTTAAATTCAAATTTGGTGGTAATTAACAGTTAATATTAATTTCGATCGATTTAGCCGTATTCATTATTTTTTAAACTCAAAAAGGATAAAGACATAAACGTAATCCATTATCTTGTTGTTTAAAATAAAAAAGAAACACATACATATAAAGCAATTCATATGTAAATATTTTGAAAAAAGCTGGACTAGGATATTTTTATTTTATATTTAAAAGTGTTCAATTTAATTCTCTTACCCCTAGTCTATTCGTAGACATTTTTATGTTTGCAATTGTCAAATTCTATCTCTCTCTTTAAAATGTTACCTGTGAACCAATAAGAAATCTATTTCGCAATATATTTCGCAATAAATGTTTAAACAAAAAGTTGAGCAATAATGTTTAACATAAGCTGCTAAATTTATTGTTATCTTTTAAAATTGTGCTCTTTTTAATAAAAATAAAAGTGCAAAATAATTAATTTTGTTTCGAAAAGACTAATAAAGAGTAAAATTGCGAAATAAATTAAAATTTTTGACAAAAAAGACAATTAATATATAAATTTCTCATGTACGTTTTTTCCACCCCTTAACACAAAGTTGGAAATAAGATTGCTTCCCATTATTCTGCCGACGTTATTTCTAATATTAAGAAATAAAAATGTCTTCGTGTAGACGTAGAGTTAGAAACAGTAAAATAATACAAACATGTTCATCATCCCATTGTGCATTGTGGTATGAATATTTGTTAAGTTACCTTTACCTTACCTACTACTACTTGTGAATACAAACATCTAAGAATAATTTTAAACACATATACACAAAACTGATACATTCATTCATACATACATCCATACATGCATACATGTGTATTCATAAAACTCATATGAATTACTTTTGGGCTGATCATTATGGCCTTTTGTATGGCTTTTGTTCTTTTTTCCTACTTTTATTTTGGTTTTATTTTTTATATTTTGTTTTATTTTCTACTAAAAAGTATCGATGCCAAGATGTGATAAGAAACAGAACAAAAAAGTCTGAATAAAAGAATGCTTTCAGCGTTACCAATTTAGCGCTTTTCGCGCTGGATTTAGCGTTTTTTAAAGACCCAAAAGTCGAATTGGTGGTGCGTTTTACTTTACAGATATGTCGATTATAAACATGTTTTTACGTCCCTTTTAACTAATAAAAAATCGTATTTTAGGGCCTGTGTGAAACGGTAGAAAATTAATATTTATTTAATAAATTTTAGCCCGCTAGCTCATAAGGCTAGTAGAATTATTAACAAAAGTATTAGCATTTACGACTTTTTAAAATTGATAAAAAAAATTCAATATTGTAAAATATTTACGAGAATATCAACATTAAATTTTATATGTCTTATGATTTCATCACATTACGTTCTTTAAAATACTTTATATTCTTTGTTAAATGTCCATTCCCAAAATATAGTGTGGCTTTCAGAATGCATTTAAAATGCAATAAAAACATTTAAAATTTGTTCATTCATATCTCTTGTTTCTTCTGTTTACACATTTTTAAATTTTATTGATAAAATTTTAATTTGTCTACATATATTTTATAAAGTTTTCATTTCACACAAGAGAAATAAGCAGAAATCGGATTTTAATACTACAAACCCCAACTTTTTATTTTTATTTCAATCAAAAAACAATCTTGGGTGTTCAAAAATAATAAAATTTCATCACATTTTTTATTTTCATCAATAGTTTTTGTCGAAATAAAAAATAGTTTATGATTTTTATTGCAAAAGTTGACAATTATTTTCAACTTTTTTCATTGGATGAAAAAAATTCTAAATAACAACAATTTGATTGAATAAATGTGTTCACACAATAAATATAAAATTCAAGTAGATAAAATAGTAAAAAATATGTTTTGAAACATAAACAAAAGTATGAATAAAAAAACAAATCTTAGATAATTATATCATAATGATATTTATTATAAAAGATATTTTTTATTTTTTTATCATTATGGCTATTTATATTAAACAGCCCTCACATTTTTATTTGAACAAATGAAAAAATATTTTAAAAAGTTACGATATTTATAATGATTGAAAAATAAAATTAAAAAGTTTTCGGGTGCTTGGAAATAAGAATTTTTTCACCAGAGGAAACAAATTTTCTACCATATAATATTATTATTATTTTTATTATTTTCGGGTACTCACCAAAAAATAAAACAATTTTTTTTATTTCATTTCGAAATTCCAAAACATATCTTCAGAATATATATTGTGGTGTCTATACGTTTTCCCAACCCCACACGCAGAGAAAAAATATAGTTATAGTGACCATAATCTAAAAGCAACATGTTGATCACAGCGAAAAATAAAAATGATTATAAGTAATAATATTGTGTCAGATTTTATGGTTTGTTTTTTCATGTGACGATTCTAGTTTTACATATAATTGAACAATCTTACTACATCATTATTCAATCAGATTTTGATTTGATGCTATTTGGTCATATCATTATCCTATGTTATCATATAGTTATCCAATTTTATCATATTATTATTTCATTTTGTCATATTATTATTCCATCATATCACATATCAAAATAAAACGTATTAATAAAAAATTATTTTTATATAAATATATTTTTTTTTTATTGTAAATAATAAAGAAAAGTGTTCATTAGCCAAAAGAAAAAAAAATACATATTATTTGTTCATTAATTATATTTATTTATAACACCATATGCAAGTTATGTTTTTTATCTAAACCCCTTAATGGTAATTAAACAATATCTTATATTGCTTGAATCACACCAATTAAAATCAAACCTTGTCTGTTTATATTTATTCATATATAAACTAAATGAGAATTACAATGAAGTTGGAAAACAAACATTAAAAACAAAATATATTTAAAAACAAACAAGTTATGATTATTTCCACAAAGTTTTTGAAATGGATAAGTATTATATTTATTTGAAAAGTTTTTATTGTCATGGTTTAAAAAATTAATATGGTTTATAAAGCAGACTGCAAATATTTAATGGTTGTAAAATTAATGATATTTTTCATATTAATAAAATTTTGTTTCTGGTAAAAATATTTAAAAACATAATTTTTGCAGTCAAGCATATTAAAAAATTCATTGAGTGTAAACATTAAATGACAAAAATTAAACAAAATCATTGTTATCATGAACAACGAGTTATTAAAACTCAAGAAAATTAATAACGAGAATATAATATTGTTGCAGTGATAATGCTGTAACCATGTTTTTTTCATACACCGAATAAAGTATTTATTAGCAATTTTCCAGATTCTTCCAAACACGTTCCTATTTATTTTAGGAATTGTCTAAAAAAATTAGACTGATTAAATCAAAGGTATTGCACTTTTTAAAAATTTAAAAAAATCTGACCGAAGATAAAAGTTTTATGAATTTGATTTGAAATATAATTCACTTTTTCTACTGAAGTTAAAATTTAAAAACAAAAAGAACAAATATTGACTTTTTAATGTTTAAGTTGTTACTCTTAATAAAAATCAGATTTTAGTTTAAAAAATGAGCTAAAAAGAGCGCTAAATTGAACCAGTTCCTTTAACATTGGTTCAATTTAGCGCTTTTTAGCGCGTTTTGGATTTTGGTTACAAATAGTTGACCACGCTGGTTTCTCTTATAAAAGATGTATGTTTGTATGTATGTATGTATATATATGTATGTAGATATGTATGTTATAGATTTGTAAGTTGATTTCATTTCATTCATTTGCTCTGTAAATTTTTGTTAGTTATTTGGTGGTTGTATGTGTTTTATTTTAAATTCTAACCTTTAGAAGTTATCGGTGTTTATTTTTTGTTAGAAGGTGCATTTTTATATAAGATATTACCAGAATTTTATTAAGCGAGGGTGGAGTGAAGAGTTTACAGAATTTATGCATATGATGAAGTTAATTTATAATTTTTTTCTTTTTTTTTTTTAATAGGTAATGTTTAACATTAAAAGAAATCTTCTTAAAATTTAATATAATTTTTAGTTATCAGAAAAATGTCTCATAATATAAACTATAATGATTTTTTATTTATCTTATCCAAATCTTGCAGCACATATTATTTTCTTAATCTGAAATTGAGCTTTTTAACAGGTAAAATTCCATCTTATTTTTTTACAAACTACTTTTTAATTTACCCACTTTTATTTCTATAAATATAACAAATCACTGTTGATTTTTTATTATTTGTTTTTGTAGTACATTTTTATTTAGTTACCCATTTACCTGCTTCCTTTGGTGGTGTATGCATAACTTTTGTTTCAAAAGCTGAAAAAGAAACTGTCAGACTGACCATGCATTCTTTGTTCTACATCTAAGACCATGAATCATTTGATTTTAAATAAAAAAAAGGTATTTTGATAAACAATTTTAAATAAAAATGATATACCAATACCACATTAAACCTTAATACGAGTACTTGTCAACCAGTTTTTGGAACTCGTTTTTTTTATTTTAAATATAAAAAAGCTTGCAGCCGTGTATTAATTTAAGGGTCAGTTTTCAATTTTAAAGATATTATGTGCAAAAAGAAAATTAATAAATATTTTATAATTTCGTAATAAAAGTATACTTTACTTTTTACTTACTTTAATATCTGTTGTTTTTATTTTCAAAATAAAGAAAAAATTAAATTCTATAAGAATTGAACCAAATCGTCTTTTGAAAATTATGTCTCTTTTTATTAGTCATACTTGTTTAGAAGGTATTATAAGATATTGCAGGTGGCGTAGATCACAATATTTATTTGTATGCTATTTTCCGTTTATAGTGTGATTACTTCGGATTATAAATTATCTTATACTCAAAAGCAATAGAGGACAACCTTTTTTTTAATATATTTTAACTTTATATAAAATAGATATAGTTTTCAACACGCTTTGTACTGTAGAAATTTTTTCAAAAAAAGTACCATCGTATCAACTTTTCCATCCCAGTTGGTATGATCGTTCGTCATTTATAATTCAGTAATACAAAAATTGTTACCAAATCACAGATTATTCTATAATATAGATTAGAGAATATTATAGAATATAATTTAGATTATAGAATATAATATAGATTATAGAATAATATGTGATTTGGTAACAATTTTCGTATTACCGAATTGTAAATGACGAACGAACATCCCAACAGGGATGGAAAAGTTGATACGATAGTACTTTTTTGATACTATTTAATATTCAAAAGTACCTTAAGCCTTGTTCAGACCGGCGCGAAATTACGAAATTTCATGCCGAAATTACGAATGAAATCTAGAGTGTTCATATTGGCTAGATGACGTTTAATGTAATTTCGTGAACAGCTGATACTTATTCTTTACATTTTAAATTGTTATAGGGGTAAATAAAGTATTTTGAAATGGAAACAAATAAGAAATAATTATTTACTAAATAGTACATTATTAATTTTCAACAATTAAAAATGTAAAAAGGATAGGTTTCATTTTGCAAAATTACTTTAATAATTAATTTTAAGATTTGTATTTAAATTTAAGATCAGCTGTCAATTGCTTTTTTTTCTCACGGTTGAAACATACAGTACATAGTTGAAAAAAAGTATTTTTTTGCAACCATGTACAGAGTTGCACGGAAATGGACATCGTAATTTTAATGTAATTTCGCCGAAATTACACAAAATTATGTAATTTCGCAAGTGTCAAAATGTATGGGAAATTACGTAATTTCAACTTGATTTTGGCCGAAATCACGAAAGTATGTAATTTCGCGTCGGTCTGAATGCCCTATTAGTACTCTTTCTTCAATGATAATGCATTTTGAAGATAATTTTAATTTTTTAATAAAAATTACGGCAATAGCATTTTATTATTTTTTTTTTTTTTTTCTATTCAAACCATCGATTCTGATCATTCACTTGGTACGCGGAACTAATTGTGAAATTTAGATTACCAAATGCATGAACTCTATTGAAGTTGTTATGAATTAAAAAATATAATAAGCAAATTTAATTTTATAGGACAAATAAACTAATATTTGCTTTATCGAAATCTAAAATGGTAAAAAATTAAAGCTTAAGAGCTCGCTTTAAAAGAATTTATCACTGAAATTTTGTCTCGATTCAACTTATTTTTGAATTTGGTTTCAAGAAAAAATCCAACTCCATATTCTGTTAGCATGTCACAAAGCATATATATATATTTGGTTCTCAAAGGTTTAAAATATGTATGCATTATGTTTTCCACAACAAAATTATTTATATTTTCATATTTTTAATTTTCAATTAAAATGTCTTTATGACAGTCACAATTCTTGTGACTGTCTACATGCCAGATCTCAATTTTGAAAACTAAAAATTATAAAATTTTAACTTATGTATAAAAATTTTAAGAATATAGTCACATATTGTTGTTGTTTGTAGTTGGTATAATCAGCGTTACCGTTGGGTGACTTTAGTTGCCACTTTTTATGCACCTTTTCTTAAATGAACTAAATTTGTGCCTTTTTCACATTTTGCGCCACGAGCAAATGGTTCTAAATAATGAACATTCTCACAACTTCAAACTAAGTGAATATTTTGAACTTTTTTGGAAGTTATTAATAATTACTTCAAATTAATGTATTTTTTATTTCTAAGAAAATAATTTCATGAATTTAAAAGTATTTTGGTTATAGCAAAACAAAGCAAAAATAATATTTTTTTATTAAACATTATGTAAACATAGCTTTAATAAGAGAACTTCAAGAACGGTGAAAAATAATCATAAAAAATGCAAACCAAACGATATCAACCAAAAATAGAGAAAACTTTTTTCTTGTAACCGTCATCTGCTTCATACTTTTAAAAATATGGAAATGCAATAAAAATTTATCTAATTTAAGTCTATTGTATATTTGGACTGAAATACAAGTTTCAATAAATATTAAATTTTCCGGTTTTTGAGTTTTTGAGTTTAATAAATATATATATATAATAAACGATCTTAAAATTGAAAGTTGCTAAAATTAGATTTTTTTTTAAATATATTTTTACTCTAAAATACAATTTTCTTTAATAATATATGACGATTTTAAACTTTTCTGAAAGGTATCTTCAAAATTGAAAACGAACCCCAATAGGGCCGAGTACAGACTCTCTCGAATTTGACCTATTTTGCATCAAAATTTTGCTGTGGCCTATCCCAAAGCAGGAATCTTCAATCAGAATGCTCAGAAACTCTAATATGTTCTAAATAGATTGCAAGCGTGTTGTACCAGACACAATAGATGTCGATTTTATGGGCATAATTACAAAAAATGCGATTGTTGGATTTTTTTTTTAATCTTAAATTTGTTTACACTTTAAAATGACAAACAAAGAAAAATGAAGTTATTACATTTAATAGAACCAAAACAACGCCACTTTAAAATTTAATATTTCACGGCTCATAGAGAGCTTTAAGAAAAAATATTTGAGATCGGATAAGAAACCAAAAATTTTTGCAAGCGTTTGAAAATTTTTTATGTCAGAGGTACCTTTTTGGAGCTCCAAAGGCTTATCTCATGTGTGAAATTGTATGTAAACCCAACCAGCCGATCAAAAGTTACAGATTTATTTCCAAAAATGTTTGATTCCGAACCACTGTGCAATCCTATACAGATTTTCCTGGCAATGATTTCTGAGGGAAGAAAAATCACGTGTTGCATTATCGACTTTTGAGTATTGTTATAACTGTAAACGGAATAATTTAAACCATTTTATAATTGAGATATAGGGGATATAATGGTCATTACATACATATACATAAAAACACAAGTCTAAAGGATACCTTTACATTAGTCTGTGTCAATTTGATTAATTTTATAAGAATTTCTGTTCAATTATATTAAAATTGCGAAGTTAAGTTTTACCAGCCAAAATAGTTTTGTGCTAAATATACATTTTCCAATACAACAATTTATTTCATTAGAAATGTTCCGACAAAATGATTTTTTTGCAGTTTTTTAAAAACTTCCACTATAGCTTTCAAATGCTCAATAGTATAAAATTTTTATAAGAATCACTTGTATCAATTGTTGTAATATATTCATTAAATACGTGACTTTAAAAAATTTTGAGAAATTATAAAATAAACCGGTTTTTGTCTTCCCCTTAAAAAATGATAAGAAAAAAACACATAACTGAACGGAGCAGCGTCGATATTTTTAAGTAGTTTTTTGGAAATAAGCAATTAAAATATTTTATATGAAAAACTGTTATATACAGAACTTTTATATAAATAACTCCGGAACCAATTGATTAATTACTTTGACAATTTTTTGAGATATGTCATTATAAACCTCTATGATAATATAATAACGTCCGTCCGTATGTCCGGCAACAAGAGAAATTTTATTTGGTACAATCGCAAATATCAGCAGCATAAATGTTAAAGATCTAATGCACAATGAATCAAACTTCCCTCCTATATTAAATTAAGCGCAAAGGTAAAGAAAGCACAAAAGGTATATTCCATTAAAATTAAATTGTTTATCCAAAATATCCTGCTTGTAATCTGCACAAGATTTTATTATTTTAGATGCTTTTCACGAAAAACAAAATCTTTTTCACAAAAAGTCTTTTAAAATCTTGTAGACTTATGTTAAAAAATAATTTATTTCAAATGATCTACATATTTAAATTTTGCAATATTTACACATAATATTCTGGAACATCTAATCTTTAATACAAATAAAAATTTTATCAAATTTCAAAAATTAAAAAAAAAATATCAGCTTGTATTCTATAATTTCTCACAATGGTACGTTTCGAGCTACCACATTATTATCATCCACCTAGCAGACGTCTATTTTCAATAGAGTGCGATCTGTCACCTATTTTTGGAGAAGATCTCCGTTTTCATCAAGCATCTGTTTGAGATTGAACAGCTTGATAGTCATCTGTTCTAGTGGATAAAATATAAAATTCACCAAAAAGCCGACCAAGGCTGGCTGATTGTAAGACCAAATCAGCTTACCTTAACAAAAGCTATCACCTAAATAGATGAAAACAATCCATGGGCAAAGGTAAGAATGAAAATAATTCTCTTCCATATTAAAGGGTGATCCATTTCGAGGTTCCCCACTTTTTTAAAGAAAAAAACTCAGAAAATTCAAATTTAATGGAGAATGTTTGTTATCTTTTTGAAAGAACATTCTTTGGCATTTATTTTTTGAAGATTATGTCTATCTAGTGTTGGCCGAAGCTACGTCGCAAATGGTCCATCCTTTGAGTCCAATTTTCGATGACTCGTTCGAGTATTTCGATTGGTAACTGGTGAATGACACGCGTGATGTTTTCCTCCAAGGCCTGAATCAAAGCGGGTTTGTCCGCATAAACTTCAGACTTTACATATTCCCACAGGAAAAAGTCTAACGGTGTGAAATTATGTGCTCACCGAAGTGTTCTCTCAATAAATCTATTGATTGTTGCGATGTGTGGGAAGTGGCGTCGTCTTGCTGAAACCAAATGTCGCCGAGATCACGAGTGTCAATTTCAGACATCAAATAGTCGGTTATCATGGCACGATTAACGGTTACGTTCGCACCGGCATCATTTTTAAAGAAATATGGACCGATGATTCCACCGGCCCACAAACCACACCAAACCGTTGTTTTTTCTGGATGAAGTGGCAGTTCTTGAATCTCTTCAGGTTGCTCTTCGTCGCAAATGCGGCAATTTTGTTCGTTTACATACCCATTGAGCCAGAAAAGGGCCTCATCGCTGAACAAAATTTGCTTCGAAAACGTTGTTGCGAACGGCGCCGAATCGACTCTCCACGGTCTTCGTGTACACTCTCAGCTACGGCCGCTATATTTTCTTCACAGCGAGCTGCACGTGGTCTATTCGGTCGAATATTATTCAATAATGAATGCTGGGTCTCAAAATGGGTGATGGTGTTGCGGATAGTACCCTCAGTAGGCCGATTATGTTGACCATAAGTTGAGCGAAGTGCGCGAAACACATTCCTCACAGAACGTGAATTTTCGTAATAAAATTGAACGATTTGTAAACGTTGTTCAGGCGTAAGTCTTTCCATTATGAAATGTCAAACAATACTAAACAAGAATAACATGACAGCATGACACGACTCACACGTGATCTGTCAAAAAAAGGCTATTGAAAAAAGTATCTCTACTTGAATCATCCTTTATATTAGAATATATAATAAACTTGTTGTCAAAATTAAATTCTATATAAATCCAATTTAATTAATTAGAACTATTTCACGGATAATAGTACAAGTCATATTATCGGTTAATTAAAATCTGGGTGTTTATTTCCCGTAAAATATATATTAAAAAAATCGTAGTAGTTGCCCGATCTATTTTTAAGCACGACAAAAAAAATCCAGCCACATATCCATTTCATTATTACGGGATAAAATAAATTTTTAACAGAAATATAAATTTCTAATCAAAATTAAAGCTAATAAACCATTATTTTAAGTTGTCATCAAAATGAATAATTACCGAACTTTCCAAAATAATATTTTATGGAAAAATAAAAAATAAATAAGTTGTTTCTTTTTTTTTCTTTTACGTAGTACATATTTCATTTAAGATGAGGCAACCACATTGTGACTCACTGTACTGGTTTCACAACAATAACAGCGACATCAGCAATGACAGAAAAAAATAAAAACACCAACGATTTTTTTTAAATATATTCATACATATACACTTACATACATACGTAGTATATATTTTTGTTTTCATTTTACAAAACAACAAACTTTTTAACAACAAAAATGACAACAACAACAAATGAACACTATTGATAAGATAAGAAGTCTATTTAAACAAAAAAAAAAAAAAAAAAACAAAAAACAAAAAAGTTCTATAACATTAGCAAAACAGCAACAGAAACACATAAACAAAAGTGGAATGAACTAAATACGAGTATCAAAGAATTAAATAAAAGTGCATTTTTAAAATAGGGAATCGAAAACACAATAACAAAAACAAATATAACTATGAAATGATTTCAAAAAGGAAAGGTACCATAAATTATGTCCAAGAAATTCATACATGCATATGTGTCTATTGGATTAAAATTCAATTCAATGCAATTTTGAAAACTGTATAAAAATAGTATTAAGAAATTTATTTTTAAATACAAATTTCAAACAGCCTTAAAAGAGTAATGACAACCAAAAACCAAAAATTATCAAAATCATATTCTTTTTCCTGGGCTTCAAATGAACCAAACTGTTAGTTATTTATCCGTTTCAGACAATTTTATGAATTTTGGCATTCATTTGTTATAGCTTATTTCGTCATATTTTTGTTTCTAACAGCATAATTTTGCATACTTTGAGTTTAGCAGCATATTTTGTCATTGTCATCATACAAAATCCTTATTTTAGAGCTTTTTATTCTTTTATTAATTTAAACGTTTTATTTTTACATTTTTTATACCTAAGAGCATAATTTTGCATATGTTACACTAAAGAGACAAATTTAGCTTTTTTTTGCGTCCAATAGAATTTTTACATAATTTGCCATTAGGGAAATTTTCTTTTTTACTGTTACATATTATACGTTTTCAAACTCGATTATCTAATATTTTTTCATCTTAAAAATTGAAAAACGTTTATCTTTCAATGTTTGTAAATGCAAAAAACAAATATTTGTTGAAATTGCTAATAAAAATATTTTTAAAGAACATTTTTTTTTAATTTTAAGGGTATATTTTCCGATTTTAATATAATTTTTAATGCACATAAAGCATTTTATGCCTTGGCCTTGTAGGAACCAGTTACAAGGCTTGTTGAAATGACCAAGCTTACAATAAGGTAGAATCAAAATACTTTTTAAATAAATAGAAAATTTCTACCTAACTTAACCCATGAATACGAGTATAAAGTTTCACACAAGTATAAATAGCAGTAGGAGTCTTCGAGTTTTAGTTTTGAATGCGTATCCCAACGACTCCTCAAGAGCGTAACTATGGGGACTCAAATTTTGGATTTCCAATTTCTTTAGAGGACACAGGGATTTTCATTAAATTTGGTGTTTTTTTTATTATGATTCTTAAATTAAAAAAATTTAACAAAATTTTTATAGACAATTTTTGAACAATTATCTATTTATAGAAAATTTTAGTTTACAAATTTTCATTTTATGGAATACTTTTTCTTTTAATATTAAATTTTAGAAGGATTTTCTTTTCATAGGTAAATTTCAAGAAATAGATTTTATCGGCGATTTTTGGTAACGTTTCTTTTTATAGAAATTTTTAATAAATTGTATTTTTATTAATTAAACTTTTAATACATTTCCTTTTTGCGAAAATTTGATAAAATTTATTCTTATAGGAAAATTTCGATTAATCTTCTTTTAATAGGAAATTTTCGATAAATTTCTTTTTACGAAATTTTTGATAAATTTTCGATCTTACTGGAAATTTTAAATAAACTTTCCTTTTATAAAATTTTTATAAAAATCTCTTAAATTTCTCAGTTTATTTTCTATTAAAAGTTTTTGGTGTCAAAAGTACGGAATTATATTTTAAAATGGGATTTTTAGTTTGGGGATATGGAGCAAAAATTTTCTAGCAACATTGCCTCTGACGTATGATCTTTTAAACACTAGCCATTTTTTTTTTCATTCGATTTTATTATTATTTTAAGTCCTTTTTAAGACCTATAAAAAATACTTTCATACACAGAAAAAAATGGTTTTAATTACCAATATAATTCATTCAATCAAAAAAACTTTTTTTAGGATTTGGAAGGGAAAGTAAAAACAATAAAAAAAACTATGAACATTGTTACTATTTTAACAATGTACAGTGAAAACGAAAATTTTTGGAAATAAATCTGTAACTTCTAATCAGCAGGTTGGATCTACATAAAATTTAACATAACCGTAGAAGACCCTTCAGGAGCAGAGCTACTTGAGCTAAAAGTAGGGTACTTCAAAAATTTTTAAATTTTAAATTTTTAACAATTTTGTAATTTTTTTCCAGTTAGAAGAAATTTGAAATCGGTAAACTGTGGTCGATGAAAATAAACGATTTTTAATATATTTTTTGACCGAAGAAGTGTCCACACTCTTTTTTCTCTAAAATAAAGTTTTCTTTAAGAACGAATATTAATTTTATACTTTTCTGAAAGATATCTTCATAGAAATAATTTTAAAATTAAAAACCAGCCCAAGCACTGAATAAGGCTAAGTTCAAACCATTCCGAATTTGACATATTTTGTATCGAAATTTTTACTTTAGCAAATATGTTCTAAAATTCTAAAGCTTGAATCTACAAACAGAATGCAGTTTCGGAATTCCCAAATTGCAAGCGCGATTCATGTGGCATACAACAAATGTGGAGTTGTGGACTTTATGGGCAAAATTCCACAAAATCCTATTTTTGAAATTTTCGCCGGTTTTTGGGAATTGTGGGATTCCTTTTACTAAAATATACACTTTATCATTTAAATAGTAAGGGGTAAAAACACCGAAAATTTCGTTATGATATCTTGACTAACAAAGATTTTATTACAGTTAAAATATTTAAAGTTTATCCAAGAACCAATTTTTGTTTTTTTTTTTTTTTGCAAAAATTTTACTTTAATTCCAAAAACCGGAAAAAGTATGAACTCGATATATAGTTCTTCATTATATGCAAAAACATTGAAGTCAATATTTTTATAGAACCGAAACTACTCTACTTTGAAGTTCTTACCTTACCAAGAGCTTAAGGAAGATGTAAAAATATTTGAAATCGAATAAGAAATAAAAACTTGGCAAGCTGTTAAAAAATGCTTATATCGGAGGTAGCCTATTTTGAACACCAATAGCTCCACTCCTGTACGCTCTTTTCCTACGGCTATGTGAAATTTTATGTAGATCCAGTAGAAATAATAGAAGCCGATTAGAATCCTAAAGGAAAGAGAACCGGTTTAAAACTAGTCACGTGACAGGTTCTTCAGATTTGTGACTGGTTCTACTTCCGGAACTTTATATGGAACTTTTTATTAGATGTCAATTGGCACTCAACTAGTACTGAGAGATTTGTACTATTGCTGAATAGTCACCAATTTCCCGCAGGGAAGTTACAGATTTATTTCTGCAACACAGTACAATGACATAGTGATATACATTGTACACTAAATCATTTCAAGTATATTTTCACTTTCACACTGTGAGATTTGAGCAATTAGTAGATCAAGTATCAATTCAATATATATTTAAAAGCACTTAGATTCATTCAAAAGCAAGGAAATTGGATGCAATACGAACATTAGTCCAAGAGACATCTAAAAGTTAAATTGTGCATGTCTGAAATCCAGATTCATTATCACAAACAAAGTTGTTTCTGTGAGAGGATCCATTATGATAATCTCATGCGTAAAAAGTCGTATATGATTACCTCCAACCAAAATTGCATAAAGAAATCGTTGATTGATCATGAGCTATGTAACACATATAATATATGGTTATATGATTACTTTATTTTGCATCCATTTAAGGCTTTTAAGGCTTTGTATCGCCGAAACAGAATTTTACAAGTTATTAAAAAAAAGTCAATGTAAATAATAACTCTATTACTAAAGATTTATTTAAAACACTTGGAAAAAGAATTTCCAAAATTAAAGATACTGAAATAATACTATTAAAATATTTGATAAATCCGAATTTTGTCAACAGCAGGGAACATGACAATGAAATTTACAAAAATGATTCTAGGTATTGAGTTCTTAAGTTTCTTTGAAAATATATACATGTGTGTAAAAACACAAAAATTTTAAAATTTGACTAAAATGTTTTTCGTCCTTTTTTTTGCCACATTAGCAGCACATTAAATAAACAAAAAGCAATACTTCGGCGTTTAAAATCCGTTGTCGTGAATTATTTTCGCTAGGGGGCCGACAAGTTATCGCGGTTTAAAGTTGAAAATTTAAAAAACTTCTCAAAATTTCAAACTTCACTTTTTTTATATTATAATTGCACACATTCATTAATCATTGGAAGAACTATTACAAATGTAAAAAGACTCACAATAATATCATTTCTAGCTGAATTACACTAAAAAATTATTATTTTTTTTAATAATTTTTGCACAATTTTTAAAATAGTTAAAAAATAAAAATTAACATTTTTAATGATTTAAAAGCACCAGAGGTTTAAATCATGCAAACCCTTAACTTTTATTGAACATTTTTCAAACATTTTTTAATAACTTAAATAGTATTATCGTTTTTTTTACGTGATTACAACAGGTTTGTTATCTTTTCTGGCATTTGGTCATGTTGATTTAGAGATCTAACTTGCCAACCAACAACCTCTTGTTAGAATTTTTTTCTTAAGATATGTTTAGGATGTTATTTGACGAACGTTCAGTATCCTTTTTTAGTTCTGGACAATATACGTGCAATTTTTATTTTTAAAACCATTTTCGGATTAAACTATAAAAAAATAACCAGAAACTTTTTAAATCACACATATGGGCCACTATATGGAGACCATTGGCAATAAAAAGGACATTTTTCTTCACAATGTTTGTTCACAACATTTGACGTCAACGCTTATGTGTGGTCGTGACTGAAGTCCAAAGTGAAAGAGAAATTAAATACTTTTAAGTGAATAAAATTTTTGTTTTCCTATGTCATACGTTAGAGTCAGAAAATATCATCTGATATTATAATTAAGATAAAGAGTTTCTAATATTTATGATGGTAAATTTTCTTAAGTACTAGTGTAAAAAATTTTGTACAAAAATGCAGTCACTACGTGGTAAAATTGACAATTTATTATTACAGTATAATTACTATTATTTTTTTTGAGTTTTAAAATTTTTAAAAGCAAAAAAGTAACATAAATATATATACACCTTAAAGATCAAAATGTCCAGTTGATTTGAATATTTTGCGAATTTTTGTGAATTTCGATTTTAAGTAATTTTGAAATATTTGATATATTTTTGAATATTTCAGGCCTGTAGCTAACAATTTTGAAAATAATTGAATGAAATTTGGTGTCTCCAGTTTTTTTAACAAGAAAAATAACTACTGAAATTAATTATCGTAGGTCCATTATTTCATCTAGCTTACATACAAGAATTTTCCCGGAAAATAGGTTTTACGGTTATAAATGACATATATAGTCAGATTTTGATAAAATTTAGTAATAGTATATTTTTGGTAACCATAAGTTACTCTACCAAATTTCATAGGAATTGCTCCACATTTGATCATAGTGTCATATAGCACTTCCCGAAATTCACTTAAAGTGCATAAATCACATAATAATTTTAATATCAGGTTAAAATTTGGAACAGCTAGCTTTTATTTATAAAATTATATAAATTTAGAGGTATCGGAAACGTTCGCAACTCAGTGGTATGCATGAAGAAAATTATATTTTATCAAATTTATAATTTCATAATATGCTAAATAAACTTCAGAATAATAAAATTTTTGGCATGTATTTATACCTATTTTTAATTATTAAATAATAAAATATTATTTCTAAATTTTATATTCACCAAAGAAAAATTAAGAAAATTAAGTTTAGCAATTTTAAGTGCAAATCTAGATTTTTATTTTGTTTTTAGCCTTAAAATTTTTCGTTTTAGCTTCTAGCTTTTTTTTAGCCTTTTTTGATTGTTAAAATTGCTTTAAAAAGGCTACAATTTTATTACTTCAATAAAGATCATCCACTTAAATATTTTTGTGTATTTCGCACAAAAAATCTAGATTATTTATATTTAATTAAAATTCTTGCCTTCGGCGCTTCAATCTCGAAATCAAATATAACTTAATTAATTTTATGTTCTTACTTAATTAATTAATAATTACCTAATTTTTTCATAAAGTATTTATGAATATGAGTTAAAAAAATTCATATAAAAGCGAAAAATCACCCAAAATTTTGGAAATGATTAATTAATCAAAAAGGAATTATAATTAAAAAATGACAAAAATCACATCATGCGAGCATGCGGATAAAGTGTTCCCTTTACATAATCATAAACGATATCTGCATACTTCCTTTTATACTAAGGTCTTAGATATGCTGACTTTAATTTAAATCCTTTTGACCTGAATATCTCTCTGTTAAATTAATTTTTTTAATGAATTTCTGAAGTGACCAAAAACGGCAAAACTACAACAACTCATGGGTTAAATTCGCCCAATAATTGGGGCAGAATCGCTTTCCTATATCTAATGTTTCTTTTTTTTATTTTATTTTAATGCCGCAACTGGAAAAACAAATAAAAATTAACATTTTTAATTGAATTTTATGTGAAATAAATAAAATTTCAAAATTCCAAAATGTAGGTTCAAAATCAGTACAAAAATCCTTAAATAATTTATTGTTTAAATTCTGTAAACATTAGAGGATCTTTACGTGCAGTGAAAAATCCACAGTTGGTAAGTACGTTTTAGCTAGTTGCGACGTTGCTGGAGGATAATATGGGTCTGGCCCACCAGCAGTGTGACGAATGCTCCCCAGAAGGAGTCTTAAGCACCAATGATAATTTGTTCACACTTTAAATGAATTTATTAAAACATATGTTGTCAATTCTTGTTCATTCCCCCTAAATTTATAACACGGAACAAAATCTTTATTAGCTCCAAAAAACTAAGAAAGTTATCACAGACAATACCCACAGCAAATCACGTCTACCCCAAATAAATATAAATTGAAAATATCAAAATTTGGTATATGAAGGAAAAGAAAATCAATTAGTGGCACAAAAATTGTTACTTCGCTATCAAGATAATTGGCATTGGTAGATGAGCTCCCGCTTCTAGCCTATAACCCAAATTTATAGCCGATTTTTTACTGGATCATTTTGCTGGCAGCCGTTTTATGTTTTATTTATATATTTACTACATTATCTTCAAGTAAAAATATATCAAAAACTAATAAGAATAAAAAATAAATAAATAAATAAATAAGTCTTTAAATAAAAAAAAATTGCCTTTTTCTAGCCTTTTTTCTGAGGCCTTAGCCTTTTCTGACTTTTTTAAAGTTCAATTGAGCCTCTTTTTTCCCACTTCCTGGCAACACTAACTTCATTAACCAACACTGACTGCACAACCAACCAAGTGATACATCAAAAAAATAGTGTACAGATCGATATTCCGACTAGATTTGGCAAGGAAATTGAAACGAGTAAACTGAAAAAAATTTAAATATTTACAAAAGTTCTTAAAAAAAAGTGTGAAAGAAGCATTCAAAATTTTATTCTGAATTTTTTTAAATTTTTATATTCTTTCCGTGACTGATGAACTTTAAAGTAAAATAACAAGCATATTTGTATTCTTTAGAGTCTCTAGTTTTATAAAGGTATAAAACATTCTTCATACCCCCTATATTTAGGTACTTAAATATTTATAAAAAAATGTAAAAAAAAACTTTCGTTTACATGCTTATAACTATAGAATATACAATGGCCAGAATGAAAAATGTCAATTTCAATTCACAATGTGTAAAAGAGATAGATTTCAGCGAAATTCTTCAATGTAGTATTGCCTTCATGCCAAGGAAAGGAAGTCAGTTGGTTTCGAAGTTTTAATTCTTCCATTCCATTTTTATATGTATCTTTCCACTGCAATTGTGAAAAGAAATCAGACGTGATACGATCTACAAAGGGTGCTTCTTTCAAATATAAAAAATACTAAAACTCATAATAATGCAGTTCATGCAAAAACTTCACTCTTTGCAATAGCATCTCTTTACAATCAATTCCTAAGAGAATTTATTTTTGTAAAAATATTCAGCATAATTGAAGAGAGAGAGAGAGAGGGAAACTCAAACATTTGCTGAATAAAACACACTATATCAAGTTCAGTAAAGGAATTTATAAAACACTGTGAATATTTTTATTTTAATAAAACGTTTTGTAGTATGTTTTTACCAAAAAAAATCAAAAATTCAAAATATTCAAAACTATATACAATTTAGTAAGTATCTACAAGATAAAAATTTTAAAATTCTGTTACATTTCTTTTAAAATTATTATAAGTATTTAGTTTTGAAATTTGTTTTAAATTCAACAACATTTTAAAGGAATTTCTATCGTCTTAAATACTTACACTATAATGAAATACATGTGCTATCATGGTAATGCTCACCAATACATTTGTCATAACAGTTCACATAGATACTAACTCATACTAAGCCAGATAATTTTTGCCTCTATAAAGAGCATACATTTACATATCACCCACTCTCTACTGCACACACACACTCCCATACAAAATCAACTCTCTCCACTGCCATTTGTTAAAGAACCCGAACATCAACATCATTCACTCACTCACACACACGCACGCTCTCCCAGCACCACTCACCTCTCCCAGTCTGAAATCTCCACCAAAAAGTATCACTTTTATTTCAGACACATCTATGCTGTACGAAATACTCAATACTTTATGGTACCATTCCAACCATGAGTTTTCAAATTACCAAACACACTTTGGATATTCATGAAATGCTTGATACTTTTTGGTGGTGGCCGTACCAAAAAGTGCTTAGTTTATCATACAACAAAATGTCTGCCTGGAAAATTTAAAAACTTGATGGTGCGACGCACCATAAAGTACGGAAAAATGTCAAACTTAACGCTTAGTATTGGAGTTTTCAATACTTTATGGTACGTTTGAACGGGGATAGAGTGCGGTGCATAAAGTATTAGATTCCTTGTAACTTGAACGTAGTGTATGAACAATTTGATAATTTTTGGTGCGCCGGTTGTATAGCCATGGTAGTGTTTCGATGAACAACTATTGGAAGGAAACTATAGGGTCTACAATGAAAATCACTGGCATGGCTATACAGCAATGTGCGCTCGTATATGTCACACTGGTACAATCACTATACACACAGATATACATAAATACATACGTATAGACTTACATACAAACAGACACACTCACATTAAAACTTGTACGTAAGTATGTAAGTTCGTATTTTAAGTTAGAGATGAAAATATTGGTACAATAGTACTTTTTCTATGACACAATTTAAAATAGAAAAATAAATTGAGTACATTTGTAATTATGTATGTATGTTATGTATTTTAAACTGAAATAAAATACATATTTAAAGTAAGTTAAATTAACTTTTTTCTCATGTAAAGAACACGTTCAATTTTACCTCGATTTAAGATCCGTTTTGGTTTGATTTAATTTCAATTTGCTAGGTTCAGACGCCTAGTCCATAGAGATGCGTTAAAATTGTGCACAGATTTTCAAATACTTATATGTATAACTTTTCATAGGTAACAATTACGGCCCTATATTGCAAAAACATTTCAGGTCAATTACATCTGTATCAAGATTTTTTCACCTAAGAAATTTAAAAAGAAATAAAAATCAAAATTACGTTAATGATACCTTATTTAAAATTATTAGATAAACAAGAAAAAAGCAAATATTTGAAAAAAAAAAAACAAAAATAAAAAATTACTAAAAGCAAAAATCTAAAGGTACCAATTTTAATTTCGTTGGTACAATTTGTAATTTTCAGTTCTCCGGCCTGCTCTACACCATGGTAGTGCCAGAAAAACTCGACATCGTATAGCAAGTAGATATGTGTGTATATATGTATGCCTTTAGTAAATATATGTATAAACTATATGAATGTTTGTATGTAGGTATATCTCTCTATATGTACATCCGTGTGTATATACATAGAGGTGTATAGATTGTATGCAAGACTCTATCTATGTGTATGTATGTATGTATGTATGTACGAATTTATGTATATTGAAGACTGCTGGCTGCACGTTCTTCGATATATTTTATTTCGTAGACATCGTCTTCGTTGTCAATACAGGGTCTTTTAATTGTATGGATTTTCATGTAGAACAAACTTAGAATCGAAATTAGAATCGAATACTACTGTAAAACTTAACCTAATTCTCATTAAACAATCTATATATTTTTTAATTTCGCAATATAATTCTTGTTATTTTTAAGTGTCTTTAAAATTGTTTTATTTCCATGGAATGACTAATATAACGAATATAACGAATATATGCAAAGCTGAATGCTTTACTTAAGATTTGAATGTACATAGTTACAAATGTTCCATACTGAAAATTTTAATATAAACTTATTTAGATCTAAATCATAAAATAATATATATTTGTACAAAATAATTTTTTAAAAATATATAACATAAAAATTTAATTTTATGTTAAAGTATCTAAAACCTTTAATTACACAGGTCAACAAAATAGCAAAAAAATAATATATATAAATATATATATATATATATACGTATATATATATATATATATATATATATATATAATACTTATTCCTTAGACTTGATATAGTGTGACTACCAAAGAAAATATGCTTCTTTTAGGAGTTTTTACGTTATATAATTTTCTAGGTAATATGTACCAAGATTAATTACTCTCATGTTTGAACAATAAATGGTGCTACAAAAATGTAGTATAAGTCAAGTCTTTAAAATTGTCAAAATCAGGAAATTCTCAATTAACCCTCATAAACCATGGAAAAATGAGGTGTAATGAGTTATGGGTAAATGGAAGAAGAAGAGAAATTTATATTGGATATAACTAAGTAATGACCGAAGATCTCAAAAATGGTAAAATTTTTGAAATCGTAATGAAAATTAAAAAAAAAAAATAAAAATTTAAATTTAAGTAACAAAGTCAACAAAAGAATAAAAAAAATGTGTCGTGAATAATTCCGCATAGTTCTTATACCTTGGACTAGATTAGAAAGTGAAATGAAATATTTTAATCGCGTCACGATTTTAAGAGGTATATGTTTTTATTTTCAACTTCAATCAAAAATGTTTGCAGTTTTTTTTTTCTTAAATTAGGATTAAAAATTACTATTTTTCATTTTTTCTTATATTAAGAAGCAGCGATAGTCTGTCAGCAGGGTAGGATTCCATAAGTTTTTTAAATACTTTTGGGGGCTTTGTAGGACAAGTTGGAGACATGGCATGTTCTACACTTTTCTTGCACTATTCTTTCTCTATAAAACACGGATAACTAGTTTGCTCTACCTATTACCCAGAAAATTATATAACCTAAAAGTTTCTTATAGCTATATATTTCCTTTGGTCGTCAATGGGTTAAAAGTGTGACGTGATGGAAATGTTTCATTCAACTTTCTGCATTATATTTTGTCTAAGAAGTAAAAATTAAGCGGAATTAATCACGCTATAATTTGCTTCTAATATTTTGTTGACTTTGTTATTTAAACTTTTTATGTCTACGCATTTTCTGTCAGTGGGATTTTAAAAATTTTACCATTTTTGGGATCTGCGGTCATGTGGTAATTATATCAAATATAAATTTCCCCTTTATATCCTCTATTTACACCTCATTTTTCAATATTTTTATGAGAGTTAATTGAGAAGTTCTTGATTTTGACAACTTTAAAGACTTGTAGGGGCTATGTGTGGCAAGATGGAGACTTGATTTATATTATTGTAGCACAATTTTTTGTCTATAAAACATGAATAAATAATGTAATCTACCTATTACCTAGAAGATTATATAACCTAAAAACTCCTCAGGGAAGGATATTTTCTTTGGTCGTCAATGGGTTAAAAATGTGACGTGATGGAGAAAAACCGAAATGTTCCTGGTGATTGAAATTGCTTTACCTACAATATCTTGCAACATATTTTTCACGATACCTTTTTAGTGTTGATCTGTGTTATCATCCATTTACTTACCAATCAATTTTCAAATGTATATATGTTCTGAATAGTTCTGAACTTATTAAAAAAAATCAGAGCGCTGACAAAAAGTCCGATGAGTAATTTTCCAAATTTTTTATTTATTTATTTATTTATTTATTGAAAGCTTTATTGATTGTTCATTTTCAATTTTAAAATATGTATTTATATAAAAATATCTGGATTAGTTCCGAATTTATCAAAAGGATAAATAGATAATATTTTATGGATTTTATACATAAAAATAAACTGTGATTTCTTTTTGCTCTGCTGCTTTAATTGACTTTTATGCCTTTTCTTAAAAACGGACTAGAAATGACCTCTTATAATGAGAAATGCTCTAACTATTTATGCGAAAATAATTGAGTTTTCAACTAGATTTAAATTACTTTATTTATTTTATTTTTTATCTTCTTGATTTATTTGAAACTAATTTCAAAAATTTTGTCTTGCATTGAAAAATCAGTTGGAGAGTTTATTACACTCATCAAATGCTATCAGTTGCAGGGGGAATGATGCCGCCACCACGCTATTATCCTTAATTTGTAATCTATGCCCAGGTGGCAAAGATGAATACAGAATACGTTCAAATAACAAAACTTTGTTATCGAAATGTGTATTCGTTATTGAGCAAATTCAATTCATCCTTTTCAGTAATCAATGCACTGAATGTCAAAGGAACGTCAGATCGCCCAATGACATAAAATTTTTTTAATTTAGAAAAAACAGTTACTAGATCCAGAAGAGTTTCTTTGCAAGATAAATTCTTTAAATAGCGGTTCATATTCCTAAAAAGTGGTGGTTGATTATAATGTCTGAAGCAAAAACTTGTGAGAACTTCTGCACAGTGGAAAATTTTTGTCATTTTCCGTTCATAAGTCTGTAACTTTTTACCGCCTTATTTACAAACAACTTTTAAATTTAAAATGCTTCTTAAAACAAATTTTTCCTACAAACTTTGTCTCTAAGATGTATTTTAAATTTAAAATTGTTTTGTGAATACGGCAGTTAATCTTTAATATTAAATGAACAAAATTTTGCGCCAATAATTTTTGGAAAATTTTCCATAATGTTAGTAAATATGAGCTAAATCCAAAATTTTTTGGCAAACACTCTTTGAATTTAAAATTAAATTATAATGAAAATGTATGATATGTATATAGAAGAATGAGGGTAGGAAAATACTTTAATTGGTTTAAACCATGATACTCGTATTACAACACTATTTAGTATTAAAGGTTAGTTTTTCGGAAAGACAGCTGGACGGAAATTATATGGCCATCATATAATTTTGTAATGATCTGTGGTAAATGGTGTATTATTAAGTACTATCTCCTCCAGTTTCATAAAAATTTTCATTGTAATGGATTAATTGGATTCTGAGATATTAATGAAAACGTTATGATAAGTAATTCCATCTTAATTAAAAAAATAAAATATTTAGTACAAAAAATGCGTAAACACTAAGTAATTTTTATTAATAACTGAGAAATGAGTATAGCAATCATTATTAAAATTTACAAAGCTATTACGGTTATAATAATGTATTACTTATATGTTTGCCATGTTATTTTAAACCATTTTGATGGTATAGTTATGTCCGTCCGTTCATAATATTTTAACTTTATAGTAAAATAAAAAATTTTATAAAATTTCAATAATTTTCAAAAACACTTATCATCAGCTCGTATTTCCACAATGCCCTGGTCTAACCACTGTGCACTAGTACAGCTAATTCAAGTACGCTGAATTCAATAGTGGCAACCGTTTTTTGACGTTAGCGCTCATATTCGCGTTATTTGCAATAAAAAATATTGCAAAATGAAAATTTTGCCGTATAAACGATGAGTTAATATTTTATTAATAAGTTAGTAACTCACGAAAACTAATCGTAATCGTTGCTACTTCCTTTTACGTTCATAGAATTTTCGATGATATTAGTTGTATTTGTCCTATCTGACACGACATATAAGGAATTTTCTTTATGCAATTTGCGTATAAACAATGGGTCATTTATTTGTAATAATCGTGCGTATAAGCGTTGTATAAGTAGCACAAATAATAGAAAATTAGAAATAAAAAAGACATTATTCACGTATAATAAACATTAAATTGATTAAATATATACTCCAAGCACAAAAATATCAATTTCAGCCCGATTTTTAATGCATTTATATTTTTTTATAAAAAATTTCTCATTGGTAACACTAATTAGCTTATATACGGAATTATAGTAATATATTTTGTTAGTTTAAAAAAGTGTTGCCAGACAAATTTTGCCTCATGTTCTCAAACCCGAAGCTAAAAATTACCAAAAATCACCATTTTAAAATGTAATTCCCCGATATTGTCCCCAAAATGTTGTAATATAAAATGGTTTTTTTTTTTAATTAAAAATGTATTGAAAATTTTCTATGATTAAAACATCAATAAAATCACATAGAAAGGAAATCTATAATAAAAATATTTATCGAAATTTTCCTAAAAAAAGATAATTTTTCAAAAATTTTCTATAAAAAGAAAATGTTAAACACATTTTTCCATGAAAGAAAATTTATGAAAAATTTCGTATAAAAAGAAAATGTATTGAATTTTTCTATAAATTGAAAAATTACCGAAAGCCATGGGAGCTTAATGTTATAAAATGAGTTAAACAAACTGTTTCATAGATAATTATGTTGGTAGTTTTCGAAAAAATTAAAAGGAATTAATGAAAGGAAAATTGTTTTGATTTGTAAGGAAATTAATGTAGCTTTTCAATAAAAAAAACGACGATATATATATATATATATATATAGCTATAACTAACAACAAATTTCTATAAATTCATCGTAATTATCTATGAAATTTAAAACTTATCTAAGTTTTTCTTTAAAAATTAAAATTTATCGAAAATGGAATAAATGTATTATTTAAAAAAAGAATTCCCATATTCTACGAAAATCTCCAGACCCCTCCCCAATGTCCCTAAATGAAAGTTTAAATTCCAAATTTTGGAGACAAATCCCACCATCTGGCAACACTGGTTTAAAGCAGGGCTTGATGAATTGAGAACATACTTTATTCGTACATATATTTGTGAGTTCTTGCTTGTTACCCCAGGTCTACAACTGAGACTAACGCTGATATAATATGTGAGATAACGCCGGCAGAGGAGAGTAAACATTTTGTTTATCTTATGTTAAATCTTAAAAAAGGGGTACACGTATTCTAATAAATCCTATAAGATATTATTATTTTCAATCAGTTACAGAGTAAACATGTCCTTTTTATCTAAGCAATTCACACTTTTTTAATACAATTTTTATAAAAATGATTTTTAACATGTAAAACAAACACTAAAAGGAAACAATTTTACAAAATAACATTGTTTTTCAATAATTTCCAAAATACACATGCACACACACAAGCAAACTTTCGTGTATGTGTATTTTTTTTTTTTTTTTGACAGTTCATCTTATAAGATGGTTGTGTAGAGAAATCTCATCACAACAGTCTCATAATACATCTTATAATACTAATATTTGAATCTACTCGTGAAATAATTCTCTCAGAGAGCGAATTTGACACTCTCTGACACAAAAATCTTACATATTATGTTACGTCTAGACGGGCTGTTAAGGGAATAAATTGGTGTGTTTGCACTGTAAAAAATTCTTATTACTTTCTTACAATTGAGAATGTACATGCGAGCTGAAACATTAAAATCGAATAAATTAATAAACAAAATCGTAGTAATAATAATCGTATATTGTAACGATCCGTGTTACAATATTCCCAAAAAAATATTTTTATTGAAAATAAAAACTATTTATAAATGAAAAAATTTACAAAACACAAATTCAAAGCTTGTTTGTATAATATTTGTTTTTTTAAGAACTTAAACAATTATACGCAAATTCATAGTTTCTGTTTTTGTAAGTGTAACAATTTTTTGCACCCACTTTGTTGAAAGCTAACAAGAATTGATTCAAACTTAGCTCTTTTCGGGCTAGATTTAGCACGTTTTTAATAGTCCAAAACGCGAAAAATATTTTTTAGCCTGAAACTAAAAATCGCGAAAATTTAGCACTCTTAACAATTTACTTTTAGCCCTTTTTTAATTTTTTCAGAAATGGAAAATTATTTTAATTTTTTTTTTAATTCTTACTTTGACATATATTTGTGAAAAGAGTAGGGAGAAGACAAATTTATTCAGAGATATTAACAATTCGTAAAGAAACTTTATTATTAAAAAATCTGTGTTCAACAATAAAAATTGTTTGAGTGGAAAAGTGTTGAAAGAACTGAATAATTTTGGATCGAGGTTCATAATAATAGAATCTCCATAACCTGCATTTTAATTTACCCAGTTTGCTATTAATATTTTGAGATGTGCGTTCCAAATGGTTGATTAATGGTAAAAATGTTGCATATATGTTTCCTTTTACTTTTCAGAGAAATTCTAATTATAGCCAATTTTTGCGGCTTTTCACAAAACTTGTCTTGATTGTATCACAAAACTGTTATCTTTTTAAATTTAGCCCTTTTTATCACTTTATCAAACATTTCTACGCGTTTGTGTTTGTAATAGTTGGCATCACTGCTAACAAGTGAATGTATGAAATTCTGTTTCTCAAACTTCGTGTCATGTACGTGTAAATAGACGATCATATTCGTATTCGTGTCATATTCGTGTAAATAGACGATCATCTTTGTACTCTGAACAATATGAACGCATATCGCTGGTTTAAAGGTTTGTTATTTACCTAGTGTCTACATTAGGAAAATTTTTATCAAAACAAATATTAAAATCAGTACGAATATATACAAGGCAACCTTTGTTAAACAGCTGATTATTATTTTGGTTGTTACAGTTGCCAAACTGCATATATAAAAAACAATAATTGATACGCCATGTTGTTGTTTTTGTGCAACTGCTGCCACCTTCCACAAGTTCGCGTTAAGTTTGACCTTTGTCTTGAAAGAAAATTATCAAATGTAGACACTATGTTAGCGAATAAAATATTGAGGATAAGAATTTATGATGATATACTTCATTGGAATTCTAATTGTTTATTTTATTTAAATTTATGAAATAAATCATTAAATTTAAGCAAAAGAACTTAATTGTCTCAAATCTCTTTTTAGAATTGCAAAGTATGTCAAAAACGAGCGCTAACTTTTAAAAATGGTTAGCGCCATTAAATTCAGCGTCAACGATTTAGTTTTACCTAGTGGGTACCCCAATTTGTTAAAAAAATAAGTCTCATTTACGAGCACAGTGTAATTAATTAAATTAACTTTTTAATTCGACAAAAATTTCAATAATACCTTTTCAAAAAATTTAAATCGAAAAAAACAATATTTTAAAAACATACAATAAAAATCAAAACAATTAATAAAATAATAAAGAAAGAACATATAAAATTATTAAATGAACTTAAATTTTACATCATATGCGGACAATAT
This sequence comes from Protocalliphora azurea, assembly GCA_932274085.1. Lineage (NCBI taxonomy): Eukaryota > Metazoa > Arthropoda > Insecta > Diptera > Calliphoridae > Protocalliphora > Protocalliphora azurea. Next base: position 93,736,936 of record OW026521.1, on the reverse strand, counting down.
TTTGGAAGCATGAAATCTTGATGGAATTTTGGGAATCTAAAGCGAATTTTTATAGTTATTGGTAAGTAAAACCATTCAATATTTGTTAATTTGAGAATTGTTAAAAATGTTAGTTTTATTTTTCGTCATTAAAACACTTTAATTTAACATCAAATCATCATGGCTCTATAGCGAATCCGAATACTCTTTCAATATCGTCGGCGCGCTGACCAAGACTCTCATTGCTTTTTCTACACTTAGGACTTTTGTTAAAAAAAAAGTATTAAAAAATTGAAAAATGAATTGGAAAAAAACGTTTTTTTTTTGTCTTTTTAAAAAGTAGCAAAAAACACATAGGAGTTTTCTTCAACATACCGACGATATGCTTTGATTATTTTTGAATATTTATTAAAACATAACCCCACATGCCTCCTATTGTTCTTTTTTACTGTATAGATTTCAAATATTAAAACAGCCGAAATTTATTCCACTCTCCCCTTGTCAGTGTTGCCAGGAGGTGAGAAAAAAAGGTCAGAAAAGGCTAAATGACCCAAAAGATAAGGCCAAAAAATTTTTTTAATTTAATAACTTATTTTTTTCCGTTCTCATTAGTTTCTGGTAACTTTTAAACATATTGAGTAATACCATTTTAAATTCAAAAAATTTTTACCACTCAAAAATTTTCTCTACAGTAATTATACCAATAACGCTTCCTACCAAAAAATTAAAAAAAAAGTTAAAGACAATTTTTAGAAAAAAAGAAAAATATGAATATATTATTTTAATTTGTATATAACATCTTTGATAAATCCACTGCAAAAATTTATTTTGATATCACTTAACAATAAAAGTTGTGGCCATTTAAAAAAATATATTAATCACTTTCTACGCTAAATAGTTGCCACAGTTTTCAAAATAAAAATAATTAAAATTTATTTTACATGCTTGTGCATTCTCCTCTATACATGTATCAAATTTTGTCTAAATCGTTAACCAAGAGTCAAATTTTTTTAAATTTAAAATATAATTACTCTATTGTAATAAATTTATAAATAAAACATACGATGACTGACAGCAAAATGAACTAATAAAATATCGTCCAAAAAATGCCCATACTAATTTGGATTGGTTTTTTGTAATTTTTGAGCTATAATTTCTTTTTGATTAAGAATTTCCAAATTTTTAGAGGATTTTTCGATTTTATAAGAATTTTTTCAAATTCATATTCATAAATAGTTTCTATTGCTAATAAATTACTCGTATTAAAAGAAAATAATAATAATAATTATAGTAATTGATTTAGTAAGTTTATAAAGTAAGTTGTAATTTTTGATTTGGAGAATGATTTGATTGAAGAGAATGAAATATAAATAATCTTAATTTTTGTGCGAATAAATAGACGATTCTGTAAAATAAAATTAGTAATAGCAAATAAGAAATTATTTTCTTAATGTTGAAATGACATTTTAACCTTTCTAAGGCAATTTTAAGAATCAAAAGAGGCTAGAAAAAAAGCTACAAGCTAAAATGAAAAGTTTGAATACAAAAGCAAAATAAAAAGGCTAGATTTAGCCTTAAAAATGCTAAACTGGTAACACTGTCACTGTTGCACTGATTCGAAAGCATCTCCGCTTTTTCTCAATGTAGAGTCTTGCAAAAATCTAAGTTTAAATTTTGCATACTTATTATATTATCTTTTTAATATATCAATTTTTCAATAAATATATTAAATAAGAGTTTGAGAATTTAAAAAATTTTATTGAATTTTATTTTTTATGCAATAGTACAGTTTTAGTAAAATTCCAATCATACCTGTTATTTAATTAAAAAATCAATTGAAATTTATATAAAAAATCAATTATTTTCCATTAATTAATATTATCAAACAAGATTTTAATTGATATAAGCAATTTTTTAATTGAAATCGATTTTAATTTCTTTCTGTGTAATTAGGGTTCTTATTTGGGAAAAGTTGCCGGAAATTCCAGGGAAATTTATATCAGAAATTCAAATGTTAATTTTTACATAACAATTAAAATTTCGAAAGAATTTTTTATTGGAAAATAATTTATATAACTCTCTACTACCATTTTAGGGTGGACATTTTGTTAAGATGAAGATGCTGCTTCAAAATGCCACATTAAATTCTATAGAATGAACTTTGATATCTTTGAAATAACTAACATTTTTATAAAATGCTAATGTATTTTTGTTGTATGCAATATATTAAGAAATATTGGGAACGTAACATTTTACGAACTTTCGAATGTTTTTTGATCAGTTGTAAATTTATATTTTGTTTTATAAAATTAATTTTTTTTTAATATGGGAAAAAATAAAAATCTTTGAAAAAAAACGTAATTTTTGACCTTATCTCCGACTTTTTTAAAATTTGGTGTACACACTCATTACGTAGATACAAAACTTGAATTTCTTCAAAATTTTTAAATTCGTTGTAGTTATTTTTTATGGCGGTTCAAAATTCACTTTTTCTAGACTTTTTTTTTTCAAGTAAATCCACTTACCTTCGGACTTATTTGTCCGATTTAAACAAATTTTGGCTACTGATGCTTAATAAATTTAGATTCTAATTATTTTTGTAAAAATGCCATTTTTTGAAAAGAAAAGGATAATGAGATTAATATTTGTTCAAGGATATTTAAAAAATAATATCTTGTATATCTTATAGTTATATCTTATATATCTTATAGTTTTTGCTTTAAATATTAAGACAATTCGAACTGTGTTTAAATTGTAAAAATGTGCGTTTTAGGCAACTGCATTTTTAGATTTATTTGAATTCACCACCTCAGATTTATGTTTATTTTAGCATTTTTAGAAAATATGGAATTTTTTATAACAATAGAAATCCAAACTTTTTTGGACATACTCATTTATTATATAAGATATTGATTTTAGGAAAATCTTCTCACATTTTTTCATACACAAATCAAAAATACATTAAAAATTATCAAATTATTATTGAAATAAATAAGTTTTTTTTTTAATGTTAATTTTATCAGTATCCCCTGATGGTCCTACTCTGAATTTTTTATATGCCGTTGCCAACACTTTAAGTAGCAATTTAAAGAGAATTATAAAATTAGAAGATATGATTTTTTTAAATACCCTTGATACAAGTACGAATATTGATTTCATTGTCATTTTTCTTCAAAAAAATTGCATTTTTACAAAAATTAGATTTATTAAGCGTCAGATTAAGGCAAAGTTTGTTTAAATTGAGCAAATAGGTTCAAAGATGTGCGGATTTAAATTTCATGTATTTAAAAAATCTCTGAAAAAAATTTTGAACCGCGATGAAAACTAAACTATAAAGAATTTTAAAATTTTGAAGAACTTCAAATTTTGTGTTGAGGTAGTTAGTGTGCATACCGAATTTCGTCGAAATCGGAGATGGTGAGGTGCGTGGTGCGTTCGAAAATTTTTGAAAAATTTGTTTTTAGTACTTATTTTGATGGTTTTAGTGGATAATGTTTTTTTAAATAATTATAAGATTTTAACTCGTTGGTATAATAACAGAATCTTTTAAGCGACATTTTATTTAAAACATTCTACCAAAATTGATTCACACAGCAACACTGTATTAATATTTAACTCTAGATAGTCAGATGAGATGTTAGAGCGTCAACTTGACAGCCCCTAGTTGCTTTTTAGTCCTACTTGGTAACTCAGTTTCTTATAATTTAAGGAATAAATTTTATAAAATTTTATAAAATTGTCCTCTTGAAAATAACTTCAATCTATAAATCTCTTAAATTTTTTATTATTTGTAAAGTATCGTCGAAAATTATTAGTACTCTAAAGAATCTTTTAATAACAAAATCAAACCAAAACATTAATCCTAAAGTAGGTGTTTCTGTAAACTTAATAATTTGTAGAGAACGGTATCGACAAAGTCTATTGAAAATATATTATCAATACTACCGATCGTAATACATGTTAAATATGGGCAGATTTAGTAACTAGGTTAATAACAAGTGAAGAATGGTTTACAGATGATCATATGACCAGACACCAAAAGTAGTACGAGTAAATATCCTACCAATGCACAGTGGGGCATAGTCGGTAATTTTTTGAAATAAATCTGTAACTTCTTATCGGCTGGTTGGATTTTCATAAAATTTCACATAAGCATAGCACAGAAGGTGTAACTTTGAGTTTGGAAGGGGGTCCACAGACTCCTCAGAAGAGGAGATATGGAGGTGTCAGTTAGGTCAGACATAGAAAATGTTTAACCGCTTGCAAAGTTTTTGTTTATCTTCCGATTTCAAAGCTTTTTATATTTTCTTAAAGCTCTCGATAAAACCTTCTGCTTGTTATTTATCTCTTATAGTTTTCGAGTTATTTGCATTTAATTTCAATTTTTGCAATTTTAGTTAAAAGACAAAATTATCTATTGAATAAAGAAAATTTTAAGTCGATATCTTTACCGATTACCAAAATAAACGATTTTGAATTTAAAAATTCCAAAATTATGATCTTTTTATGTTTTTTAAGCCGAAAAAGTCTCTACACTCTTTTTTTCTATAAAATAAAATATTCCTTAAGAACATGTAGTAATTTTATATATATAGATGAAAATTTTCAAATTCTGCCCCACTGTGCAAAGGCAAATATCAACATGCAAGTGTGTGACAGAAACCTAGTAAGATATATGAATACAAACTGCGTTAGCACAATCCCGGAATGGGAAGAATAGGATGGAGAAACTAGTAGTTATAATAACTCATAGAAATGACATCTCAAAATGTCTTACAATTAAAGAGCGAAATAAACTATTTTCTTGAATGTAAGAACATTAGGATAATATGGATTCCAGGACAACATGGAATTATCTGATACGAGAGATTTGATCACCTATCCATTATTGATGCAAGCTTGAATACCATCACCCTGAAAAACGGAATGGGCAAGAAATGAATACGTCAGAAACTAAAAAAATGCCAAATTCAGGAGAACGACTGGCATCTTATGGGGAAACCGAAACCTCAAGGATACAAGTAAGATCCTTATACTAAATAGGCTAACAATCAAAAGGCTAATAAGTGTAATAACTGGACACACGGAACTGAATTCTCATCCAGCTCGCATCGGAGTAACGAATGACACAATCTGCAGGCGTGCAAGGAGGTGAACGAAACATTGGAACACTACCTATGTCACCGTACTACATTTGATTGCATTAGCAGCGACAATTTTAAAAGGGATGAAATACCATATTTGGAATATCTTAGGAATATCAATTGTAAATCTCTGAGAAAGTTTTTAACCTAACCAAACTAGTAAGTCTTATGAATAGGGGAAGTTTTCCTTGAGAGCGCACAACACACTGGAACAGGTATATCGCTATACCCGAAATGTGTTTGAGACAACTGGCATTTCAAAATTTTTCTAATGTTTTGTTTTCCTTGAAAGTATTGATTCATGATGATTTCGAAAAAAAAATTAAATTGCCCCAAAAAACAATTTTGCACTGTACACACGTATTTAAGTGTGTGTGTGTGTGAGTGTCAGTATATGTAAAGTATGTATGAATGTTTATCGTTATGTCTGTGCGTATGTCTACTACTGTAACACAACAAGAACATAAAGAAATCTCTCTATGAAAAAAGCTTACTACACAAAACTGCGAACATTTGTGGAGGGATATCTGACTAAAAATTTATTTGAGGAATTCGTCCAACTTTTACTCAAATTTAAAGTTGATTTTTTAAGATATATAAAAAATAGATAATGAGTACTTGAGAAAGAAACTAGAGCTATGGTATAGATGACCATTGAACCAATGATAATATTTCGCTTAGAACTTTGAGGTCAAAGCAGTAAAAACGGTTTAAGTTTAAAAAAGCTATTTATTTTGAAATAAAGCTATTTTATTCAATTTAAACGGAATTTTTAAAATTTTATGAGCACAAAATTTGTATGAAAAAGAACTTGTCACAATTTTGCGTTTTGGGTATGACTTAACAACACATGGTCTATTTTTATCTTTTTGAAGTATTTTATTTCACTGATGAAAAACGATTTTAATTTTCTTAAATAAAGAAATGGTGAACAACAATATTGTATTTTGAATAAACCTTTGAAATATTTTAAAAAATGATGTGAAAATCCATGAAGTTTTTTTTTTTCTTTTGAAAGACGCAAATGAGATTTATATTTGAAACATCTGATTCTACTTCAGCGTTTACGATTTGGATTTTGAGTTATGGACAGATTTCCTTCAACAGCTTTCATCCAGTAGTCTGTCATTTAGAATATCTTCAAGAGTTTCAATAGACGAGTTCTCTTGTTTTCAGAAGCATGTCTCGTTCTTTCAATGAATTTCAGAGATTCGCGATCTACACCAAGAGCTGTAAATTTGCATCTCCTTGAAAATATAACACTAAACCAAAAGCTACAAAAGACATATTTTTAGTCCCACGGATCAAAACTTTGACTTTATAAATTGTATAGCGGGACATCAGCCAGTAAATGTTGTCAATTATTCGTAAGTTGAGAAGTATTTAATTTCTGTAGCTAATAAAATATATTGTGATCTTTCCAAATCAATTATTGGTTGATCTTTCCATAACATATTTGAACAGTGGTATCAACAAAGTGATCAACATATGTGATCTGATTACCGTATATCGACATTAGGTCATTGGAAGCCCCTCCAGCCCAATACATTCTGATTTATAAAATAGGTTAAGTGGGACATAATTATAATACAGGCATAAAAAATTTAAATGTCTGATTCATATAAAACAACATTTGCACCGAATTTACGCAAATAAAATTTTTTCTGCCCATAATATTATTTAATTTTATTTCCACAGACATACAATACTCTAATATTAGAATAATTAAATTCCCTTTATTTCCAATGTTCTCGCAAATTTGTTAATGGAGGAATCGGTAATACTTGTTTCTCATCATCGGAAGAGCTATAAGTAGACATATAATCAAAACGATCGAATTGCTGCTGATATTCATTATCATTGTCTGCCAACACTTTAAGTAACATTTTAAAGAAAATTATAAAATTATAAAATATGATATAATATCAGACACATCCGTCAAATCCAATAACTCTTCATATTGCTTTTGAATTTTTAAAACGTAGACTTTTCTAAAATAAAACAAAAATCACATTTATGAGTTTATAGGTTTGTATTGCTATATGCCCATAACTCACAATCGTGTTATGTAACTTTTGCCTCACAATTTTGCAAAACTTTTTATTTAGACTTTTGTTTTGTTTTTGAATTATAAAATAACACTTTATAAAAAGTCTAAATTGATTTGAAGCGAAATAAAATATCCAACTGATATTAATATATTGCACTTATTGTCAAGTCTTCAAATAGTGGTAGGACTTTTTTTCTATTTTTTTTTTCATTTTTCTTACATAATTCTCACTATTTTGATTTACTCTTTATTTTCTCAAAAGGAGTAACGCTTTAACAAATATTTTCAGTGAATAGAATAAAGCTCACAATCGTGTATACTGTGTCTCAAAGTGTTAGGCTGCAAATCATCTGAATTGCATTAAAAATATCTAAAAATATTTCTCTGTCATTTTAATGCTCGTCAATTACTTATTGTTTAATTAGAAACTAACAGAACTATATCTTAAATTTTAAAAGAATTCTTTAGTTAGATTTCGTATTTACATATGTATGTATTTAATTTGGTTGCCCAGCTTAATTGCTACTGCTTTACAAGTAGTAGAGCTGGGAGCTAGATACCAACGGTGATTTTCATACATGTTTGTTTACGAAATTCATGTACTTATGAGTATTTATTGCTTAGCTTGGTCCTAAGTGGTATTGTGTTTTATCATATTTAATGAAGTAGTGTATGAAATGTCTTCAAACTGAAACAATTGATTGTAAGCTTTGTTTTTATCCAAGGCTGTTATTGGTATAGACAAAGAAAACAAGTATTTTCATTCTTTGCTGGATTGTAGCTCAAAAGAAAGTCGGGGTTATAAGGACATATCGTGTTATATTAACCAAGCAGGAGGCAAACAGCCAGTCAGTCAGTATAAATATGAAAGTAAGAACAAGCACAAGAACTACAACAGCAACAACACATGAATACAAAAAAACTACATGGAATTCTATACAATTCTTTACTTATTCCTATACACACAGCACAACTGACTGACATTCAACATATAAAAATAAAACAAAAACGATTGTATGCACATTCAACCATACAAAACATACTGATACCCTGCAGTACTGGCTTGAAACCAGTTTCACATAAAGTAATTCACTGTACAATATTACCATATACGGAATAACATTTCGACGAATTTTAAAATATTCTACTTTTTCCAAAAATTAACATAAATATTATATTACTTCTTCAAAAGATGATATAAATATTATATTAATTTCACATGTCCGAAATTTGGATCCATTTTGTGCACTTTTTGGAGACACTTTTTGGAATTCTTTTATCATGCGTTTAAAAACTTCATGTTGGCACTTTTTGAAGCTCCCATTCGGTTAATATATCCTGGTTTTCCTTGGAATATTCTACAAACTATCGTTTATTTAAACTGATCCAAAACTTATCAACCGATTATAATATAGAAATATGCATTTCGAGATTTTTAATTTTTAAAATTTGATTAAATTTTGAGATTTTTCCAAGCACTTAAAAATGATCCTGCCGTTATATCCGGATATTAAAGTAGTTTAGAATATATATCCTTACTGAAAAACATACCTCGATATTTCTATCTATGAAACTAATACCTTTGCTTTACACTGCTTAACAATACATATTAATAAAAAATGGAGTCAAATCATATTTTGTAAAAGTTAAAAAATGAAATGTTTCTTCAAAAAATATTTGGCCTTAACTTATGTTTTTTTTTTCAATGGGTTTTTATCTATCGAAAAAAAAAAAAAATAAATAAAATCTAAATAAAAATATCTTAAAATATAAATAACACTCTGCTACAGTAAAAAATCACTCGCTAAATGACAGCGCGCAGTGTGAGATGCAAAAAATGAAATGGAATAAATATGCAATTTGAGAACTGCTAGTCCCAAAGAGATAATAGAGGTGTGAGCGAGTCCACAAGGTCCCAAAGTTGGGTATGAAAAATTTTTAAAACGATACTGATTCTTTATATCTGAACCGATTTGAAAGATTTTAATATGAGGGGATTCTGCCGGTCGTGATCTATAAAAAACATCATACCACATCCACACTTTATTTCGTTTAGTTTACAAGCTTCAAAGAATAAAATTTTTTACTTTTTAACGTACCTTAGTGAAGCTTTTCCACTAAAGCAGATCAATTTTCACCCGATTTTTTTGAAATATTTTTTTTATTATTTTATTTACAACAAATAACAAAGTCGTACACAGAAAGAATTTTGAAAAAATTTTTACGGAATCAAAAATTGTATGCGATTTCCGAATTTTCCTTACATATATATATATATATATATATATATATATATTTTTTTTTTTTTTTTTTTTTTGAAGAAAAAGTGTTCACATTATTTTGTGATATGTAAAAATTTTCTTTAATATATATAGTATCTATATTTCTCTGAAAGATAACTAAATACAAAATATTTTAAAGGGAAAAAAAAGTAAAAAAGTATTCCCTCGATTACCATGGTCTCCCGAAGTAGACCTATTTTTCCGTAAATTTCCAGTTTTCGTCTTAATTTCCCTAATTGCAAAGCTGAAATCAAAAAAATTTATATGATTTTATAAGATCTGAAATATTTTTAATATTATTGTTAGTTGATATTTTTAATGAATTTTTTTTTAATTTCAAGTGTTTTTCACTTTTGTAGAAATCCCGAAATTCCCAAAAAGACATTCAAGAATTTTTTTCGGTGAGAAAAAAAAACGGAAAAAATTGAAAATCGCATACAACTTTTGATTCCGTAAACATTTTATCAAAATTCTTTCTGGATACGATTTTGTTATTTGTTGTTAATAAAATAAAAAAAAAAATATTTCAAAAAAATCGGGTTAATTTTGTACCCGCTATAGGGTCAAAGCTAATCTTTGAAGCTCGTAAATTAAAAGAAATAAGGTATGCATATGATAATATCTTTGTAGGTCTCGACCAGCAGAACCATCTCATATAAAAATCTTCAAAAACATTTCAGATACAAAGAATCAGGATCGTTTTGAAAAATGGACAGGCCGTTCCGTAATTGCATAATTATTTCCATTTTATTCTTCTTGAAGACATAATATATCAGTTTTAAAAATTTCCAATACACACTAAAAGTTTGAGTTATGTTAAAAAAAAACTGTTTTTGCATTAGCTTGTATTCCTCATTCTGCTATTCTTTTGTTAGTTGTTTCCTTTTAAACTTTCTTTTGGAAATAGAAGGAATAGACTTTTCGACCGCATACATTTTATGTCTTTTGGTCAAATATTAGCAGCAAACTTTTAAACATTAAAAAAATATATATATATATATATATATATATATATATATATTTTTTTTTTTTTTTTTTTTTTTGAGTTTAACTCCAATTTCTTATAAATTTGTCTATAAAAGTGTTTTTCAAAAACTGTAGAATTATTTCGATTTTATTCGGTCTTTGACACCACTGATAGTATCAATTTTGAAAACAAAATCAAATCTAACACATTTTTTTATTTATTTATTTTTTTTATATTTTTATAATAAACAAGTAAGAAAGATATAGTTGATCAAGCCTGACCATATAATACCAGACACCATTATGCAGGAGTTTTATATTTCGTGGAGGGGTCTTATATTAGACATGTGGACAATTGTGGACCGATGCTTTTACTAGGTGTAAAATAAAATATATGAATACAGAATATTACGTTAATACTAACATTAATAGGAATTTATGATGCACTTTAGGGAGATTCCCGAAAGTGGGCTTATATGGGAGCTATGGTAAATTATGGAGCGATCGTTATAAAATTTGTCACTATGACTTCTACTTATATAAAACTTATTTATGTCGAATATAAACCTGATACTAACATTTGTATGTGATTTATGCACGTTAAAGTGATTTTCGAAAGAGGGTTTTATATGGGAGCTATAGTCAATTATGGACCGATCTTAATGAAATTTAGCGCAAAAGTTGAAACTTATGCAAAACTTCCTTACACCAAATTTCATTAAAATATTGTAATATTTAATTCCTGGATGACATTTGTATGTGGGATAGGTGAAATAATGGACCGAACATCACCAATTTCAGTAGGCTTCGTACTTGTGTCATGAAACTCCTATGTGCCAAATTTCATTGAATTATCTTCAAAATTGTGACCTTTGTGCACAAGATTTACATAGACAGCCAGCCGTCCAGTTAGCCAGGCGGACGGACGGACATCATTAAATCGATTCAAAAAGTGATTCTGAGTCGATTAAGGTGGGTCTTGGATGATTTTTCGCATAATTGGTTATCTGCATGTTTTTATTTAATTTTCAAAGTACTGTAATGTTAAAACTTATTTAACAACGTTTCTGAATATTTTAATCACAATTGAGTTGTTGATAAGAAACTTAATACAATTTAAATCAGTTTATATTTTTATTTTGCAAATATTTTTTGAGAAAATTTTTTTTATGCAAAACTTTTTTGGAATATTTATTTATAATTTGAGATATAGAAATAATTTCGTTCTTTTGAATATCCATACCTTTTATATTACAGTTTTAACGTCTTAAGATATAATCTCTTGATTCGTAAAATATCATAAAAAAAAAACACTTACTGAATGAAACATGTGGGTTTTCTGGATTAAACATCGTGAAATCCACTATATAATTAACTTTTAGAATATCTGGATAATAAATTGGCTTAATTTTTTCATTTGGTTACTGCTCAATAACTTCTTACAAGATTTATATTATCACCGTGTTATTTATTTTTCTTTGTTAAATAGTTACTGAAATGATCTATTAAGATAAGGTTGTTGAGTGGTATTATATTATCTGCTTTGTGCAAACAAAATAGAGTACAGTGAAGCCCGACTGAAGTTTTTGGTTATAAAAAATTTTCCTGTTGGAATTATTATTAGATTTTTATATTGTGCTTGTGGATAACACTGATGAAAAATTTAATTTGTAAAAAATTGTTTCGATCATCTTTTTCTTGTATATACATACCTAAGTACGTACATATTACTACCATGTGTAGTCTAAGCAAAAATCAACGGTTTTTCATTAATCGTTGACTTTGAATCGGAATGAAAGAACAGTAATTGTTTACTTCATATTGGTGTCGATTTGGATTTTCAGGAGCAACATATTCTGAAGCAAACTTTTGGAAGAACACTAATGTCTGTCCTCAAAATGACATAAAAATCAAATTATCCTATTTATATTTTTATTATTTTGGCACAATTTTATGTAAACAAATATGTAAATAATAAAAAAACAAATAAAAAATTATATTTGAATTTTGAAAATTTATAAAATTATTTTTTTTTTATCGACTAATTCGATTACAAAAAGCATTTTTTTCTCTGAGTTCACTGTTTCAACTACTGATAAATTCTGCACTTACAACTGAATTATTCTAACCAGTAAAATTATTAAAACTGCAGGGTAAATAAGACAACATGAACACAAACAGAAAAGAAAGGGAATATTTTTATAGTATAACTCGTAAGTTGCAAGGACGGACATAAAACATACATATACAAGGAATAGTACAAGCAGAAGTATAAATATAGTTGAAGGAATATTCACACAAACAAGTATTAAAATTCGTACATACAAAAATTTTCGTACTCTTTAATACAATACACATAAATTCCCTTATTGTAATTTATGTAAGAGCTGCCATCAATTTTTTGTAATTTCCCAAGTATTTGGATAATATTGTTTAAACCCTGCTTTGATGTTCTCAATACACGATATCTTTGTCCGTTTTTTACTTTTTAATTTTTTTTCTTGTTTGTGGGAAAATTGGACCCTATTAGGCCTAAACATTGCTAATATGGCTTAAAATTTTATAATCTCCTGAATTAAGTGCATTAAAAAAAATTACCTTGCTGGAAGGTTTCATCTTTACATTCCCAATCTAGTTAATCTAGGTACTCACCGAAATTTCTTGAATTTTCTTTTGGATGCTAGGCACCTCACAACACTCATAGAACCTGCATAAATTTCTCCCAATCTGTTATTTATATAGTATATCTGTTTCTCTGCAATTGTTCCCTGTAATCAGGAATATTAATAATATCTATAATTATTTTCTGAATAATTTTACATAAAGTTGCATAACTAATAAGAGATAAGGGATGGAAAAGTGAATACAATCGTACTATTTATACCCCACACCACCATAGGTGGTTGGGGTATTATGCGTTTGTGCTGATATTTTGTAACGCACAGAAAAAATCATCCAACTTCCACCTTTAAGTAAACAAATCGACTCAGAAACACTTTTTGAGTCCGTCTGTCCGTCCATCTGGCTGGCTGGCTGTTCATGTAAATCTTATGCACAAAGTACAGGTTGCAATTTTAAAGATAATTCAATGAAACTTGCCTTGTAGGACTTTCATGGCACAAGAACGAAGCCTATTGAAATTGGTTATGATCGGTCCATTATTTACCTAGCTCTCATACAAATTTCCTCCCGGAAAAGGGGTTTAACGATCATAAATGCCTTAAATATAGCAATATTTTAATGGAATACAGTGTAAGGAAGTTTTGTATAAGTATTAATCTGTGCCAAATTTCATGACGATCGTTCCATAATTGACCATAGCTCTCATATATATACCCTTTTCCGAAAATCACTTCAACGTGCATAAATCGCATACATATGTTAGTATCAGGTTTATATTTGACACAAAAAAGTTTTATATAAAAAGAACATAAATAGTAACAAATTTTATGAGGTTCGCTCCATAATTTACCATAGCTCTCATGCAGCCTAAATTGCATAAATTAATAAAAATGTTAGTATTAATGTAATATTCTGTATTCGTATATTTTATTTTACACTTAGTAAAAGAATCGGTCCACAACATTTCTAATATAAGGCCCATCTACGAATTTTGATGGACATGCACAATGGAGTGGGTTATCAGATGGTCTGGTTTGACCGACTATATCTTTCTTACTTGTCATTTGTTGATCAAATCATATTTTTTGTTCTCCTTCAGTGTCGCTTCGATACTTTTACATGCAGCGTCTCTTTTTCGGCATAAAAATGACGTTTGATAGCAGAGAACGCTGGTCGAATAATTGTGCAAAAAAGGACAAAACATGAAAAAGTTTAGTTCACACTATCCAAATGAATCTGTGCACAAAATTTTATTCAATGTGCGAACAATAAAAAAACTCGTGTAAACCGCAAATTAAGCTTATTAAAGAAAAAACCTTCAAAGAACATGTTCTATAAACTGAATTTGACTTGTAATAAATTAATAAATAATTTTATGATAAAACGTATTTCAAAATTATCTCGCAGAGGTGACATGAACTAACCTAAATAGGGCTATTTTATGCCGTAATATAGTTAGGGTTTGTGAAAGTAAGCCATAAGCGTCTTTGAAAGCCGTCATAAGTTAAATTTAAAGAAATTAAAAATTAGACCTCTTTGTTGCTCGCTATCAAGAAAGTCGATTTGAGCAATGTCATATTAAACACATTGGATAAGTCTTTAACCCTAGAAGGGCTTCGATCTTTTTATCCCTTCTGAGGGGTTCGTTAGTCGAAACGACTAACACAAAATTTAATTAAAAATATATTAAAACACATCATTGAAATGCAAAACAGAACAACTAATTTATTTTAAAATTACAGCAAAAGTACCTAAATACTCTTCGTCGTTTTCAAGATACACTTTGCAACAAGAAAAATTGCCTCAATAATTCCAACGCGAAATTAAAGTGTGCTAGTAATATAACAAAACTCCAAAGGGTTTTTCAAAGATAGTTCAAATTTCAATTTTATAATTTCTTGAATTTCGAACTTTTGAAACCCTCTTTTCAATATGATTGGAAATAAAAAAAAAACATTTAAATTATTTACTAATATAGAGATATCAGACAAAATAGCATTGTTAATCGAAATCTCAAACGAAACACGTTTAGAGTGAAAACAAACATTTGTTGATATATTGCAAACAACTTGTTTCATTAAATTTCATCACCCAATCCTTTCTTCTGAAAAACACTATATTTTAGTTAAATTGTAATGATACACTTTCTTCAAACTGTGGCATTTTGGCCGAAAACGTTATTCCTGTCTGAGTATAAAATTCCTTTACATTGCCAACATATACTTTGGGTATCTAAGAAAGCAACATAAATTCTCAGTATGCTGAAATACATACATACATACATACATACACACATACATACATAGTCAAGGTTCACACTAGGCACAGCGACAGCCATGAATTTGTTGTAACAACAATAAAAACAATGAGTCTCGCTGCAACATGTCGCCTAGTGTGAACCTGGGCATACATACATATATACATACAAACTTAATTCTGTTCTTCTACAGACATACACACAAACGTATAGATTTTTCTATGCATCCATTGTTGCTGATGTCCTGTCAGAATATTTTGTATGAATGTATGTGTGTTTGTTTGTATGTATATTTAACATTTGTATGGGATCCAGAAGAAAAATTTCTTATAAATTTGTTTGTTCTGCTTAGTTCAGCAGTTTTTTGTTCATGTTCTTATTGTTGTTGCTGCTGTTGTTATAATTTTGCTGTTGCTTTAGTTGAATAATTTAAGTTCTTTTATAGCATTTAAAGATCTTAAAGACTTTAAAAATTTTCATATGCCATAAGGAATTTAAAGATTTTTGGGTAAAAATTTAAGAAGTTATATTTCCAAAAATTTTAAGATTTTTATATTGTACTAAATAAAATATGGAAAATGTTTCTTTTAGCTCTAAATCACTCAACTACTTACTAAAGTTAGTTGTAGTTGCTTATTATAAGTTTTAAAAGTATTTGGTGTACGTTGTGTTTTTTTCTGTTAAATAAAAAATTAAAGACAATATTTTGAACCTTTGATTTTATTTTTGTTGATACATATTCTTTATTGGTATGAAGTAACTACGGCTTTTATAAGGATGCTGGGAAATTTTTTGTGTTTGAGTGTATAAATTTCTAGCGAAATGTATAGAGAAAAATGAATCATAGGAAGTGCTTGTCTTGTTAATTTTATTCTATTTTATTTTTTTTTTTTTCTTTTATAATTTTTGTTTCATGTTGTAGCAATTTTTAACTCAAAATACACACACATATGTACATAAATTGTAAATAATGTATATAAGTATAGATGTAGTATGTACATTAGGGTAATAACTGTTTTTGGACCTCAAAATACCATAGAACTATTTTATAGTCAATATTGTTATCATAATAAAAATCAATTTTTTAAATCGATTCGGACAAAAACCTTCACGCACTGGTCGCGATTTCTAAAATGGTTTTGAAAAAGTTATTAATATTTTTATTTTTATATCTTTTATATACAGTTCAAAATATTTAAATGGTATAAGTTATGAATATCGTATGGATTACAAATACATTATTTTATGTTTTCTTTTCCACTTAAATGAGAAAAACATTACGATATGGTCAATCATTAGTAAAAAAATACTTAAAACTTGTCGATTATCGAATTAAATATAAACATTTTACTATTAACTAATTAATCGCATTTTTGCACATATTCTGTGACAAATTGCTTCGAAATGATTTTTCATTAAAATCTACATCAAAAAATGTCGAGACATTAAATATTTAGTGGAACATACCGTTAAAAATTTACAAAAATTGAGTTAATTACTTTGTTTATATGTAACTTATGTAATATGGTAGAAATTATAATATTTTTGATCCCAAAAGAATAACATCAATATACAAATTTCACAGTGTTTCATGCGTGAACTTTTTTTAACGATCGCGATAAATTAATATCATATTCCTTTATGCCTTTCAATGCTCTACAAGGCCTTGCTATGGTATTTTGGATATTTGCAAAAATAGCAAAAAGTTATAACACTAATGTACATGTGTATGTATGTGTGTGTAATATATCGTCTGCAGTATCTAACACCATTTCAAAATACACATTGTCAGGATATGTTGAATTTTATATGACTTTTGTTGTTGTTTTTGTTTTTTTCTTCTCTTTTTTCCTTTCTTGAAACATAAACTAATAAATATTTGGTATGATTTTTCATAAAAGAAAATTTTCTAAATATTTAAAATTTTTCGTAGTCTTTTAAAAATCCTTATACAAAAACTCTCAGGCAGCTGCTAGAAAACATTGCGAAAATCATCCTGAAGGAAAAGAGGGAGAAAAGCCTAGTACAACAGATACTAGAATAATTTTTTTTTGGTATAATTTTTATTTATTAATGATCTGAGTTCCACCTCGGAATTTGATAGAGGGAAACGAATATTTTTATATAGTTTCGTCTTGGTGTCTCATACATTCTGTTAAAAGTGTACGCTACCCGAGTTATTCGCGGTTATCGCTCGTGTTTTGTTGTCATTCCAAATTTATGTATGTATGTATGTGTATACAAAAATTATACTCTATAAATTTTCAGTTTTCGAGTTGTAGAACATATTATGTTCGATTTAATGTTTTTTAATATCCGTTATATTTGAAGACAATTATATTTGAAGACAATTGTACGAAGGTATATACTTTTCTTTTTTTACACAAATTGTCGAGAAATCGTTTTCTGGTCTACTTATAAATATTGGTGCTAGTTGAAAATATGGTCCGATTTGAATAAAAACTTGCAGGGGCAGTCCTCCCACTTGCCAAATTATGTGCCTGAAGTTTTTCAGTTTGCGACTGTAATTTTAGGGTGTAACCTTATTGAGTTATAAAATTATATACCTTTGCACAATTGCTACTATAATTATCCTTACAAATATAGCGGATACCAAAATATCGAACATAAGATGTGCTATAACTCCGAAATTAATGATAGTATATAAAAATGTACTTCAGCAAACTTGTTGGAAATTTTGTATTCCAAAAATAACCGCGAATAACTCATGTGATTATTAGTGATTTTTTAACAGTATTTATAAGACACCAAGACAAAGCTATATGACAAAATTCGTTTCCCTCCATCAAATCCTGGAGTATAATAAATACCAATATCTTTTATAAAAGTATTATTTAATGAACAAATACACATATTTATTTATTTAATTCAGCTATAGATTCTACAACAGCTGAGAACAAATTGAAATTGAAAAATTTAAAACATATATACTTAAAACAATATACTATATATATATTAAATAATATCATAAATAAAATTATTGGAATTAAAATAGCTTAATAAATGTTTAATTTCAGTACCAGTATCAGCAAAATCAATTTGGTCATAATATTTGTTCACCTCAATGCATATTCTACGAAATGGATCAAAAGTATTTAAGTATTTAAAACTACATATTTAAATAACTTTTAAAGTTCTCACCCAAAACGAGT
Source organism: Protocalliphora azurea (assembly GCA_932274085.1). Classification (NCBI taxonomy): domain Eukaryota; kingdom Metazoa; phylum Arthropoda; class Insecta; order Diptera; family Calliphoridae; genus Protocalliphora; species Protocalliphora azurea. The sequence continues at coordinate 93,718,463 of OW026521.1, read as the reverse complement.
CCCAAAGATAGTTCTTGTGTTGTAAATTTCTATTAAACAAAACTAAATTTTAAACAATATTAAATACTAAGTGGCTTTAAATTTATTTTTCTAAAATAATTCCATTGTATTTGGTGTTAAGTTGACAGTGCAAATGTATTTATTTACAGACACATAAGTACATATGTATAAATTCCATTCAGTCAAACTTCAACCATTTATGTGCATATTTACTAATATTACTCTGCGAGGCCTAATGTATTCATAGTCGTAGTCTCATCTTACTCTTGTCATTCTTTATTTCCTAGAAAGCAATTAGAAAGCAATTTATTTTTCAATTGACTTTTTCTACAGACAACAAATACAAAAACATGTAAGAACTACAACAAACATTTAGCACACTCATTGTAACAAAAAAAAATTACGACACAAAAAACATACTGATGCACGCATACAATCACTCATATTAATATACGAGAATAGGTTAAGAATTTCTTTCAAAATTTTACAGGATATTTAGGACTAACACAATGTTATTTTTATAACTTATAACGTCATAAAATTATATTTATGTTCATGCCCAATTGTAACAGATTGGCCCAATGTGAACTTTATGAACAAAAGTCTAAATAACCTTCAAAAGTTAAATATAAATAAAAGTGAAGAAATAACTGGTGTTACATATAAAATTCTTTTCAAAACTTTGCCACTATCAACATTCAACCTGCTTTGTTGTAACATGTAACTCTTTAAGTACCCAGCAAAAACTTTGCTTTCCTGGTAAGCTAGCAGGTATAATTGGAAACAAAAATAAACTACTTATCTTTTGTCTGAATAACTAGTTATTTTTGTTCGAGTTGTCCACAAATTCATATAGTTATTTATTGACTCTAGGGGGACTTAAAAATATGTAGTGAGACTCGAACTTGGACACACACTAACTAATCGTTTTCCTGACTAACGTCTTACTCAGTACACCATCTCGCACATAGCATCCTAAGCGACAAAATCTCTTTTTAGATTAAAATATCTTTTTAGATATTTTGTTATAAAAAACTAACAGCTTCAGAATGAGGTTGAACAAACAACCTTCTGGTTGTTAATCCGGCGCTCTAGCCAACTCATCCACGTGATTGCAGTATTACTGTGCTATTATACTATTGAGTACTTATTAATGTAATACAGAGTAGGCAAAAAATATTGACACCTCATTACCAAGAAACTACTTTAATAAGTAGTTGTCATTACCGAAAACCAAAAAGTTTTTGCTGGGTAATAACTGATATATGGGCATTTATACTGGAGTAATTAATTATTTATATATTGTAGCACCGTGTTAAAATGATAAGTTAAGCTGCTAAAGTGTAAATGATGTAGTGTTATTATATGTACTTAAGCATTTTAACTCATTATTTGGCAATGGAAATTTTTTACAATTTTTTTTTTTTTTTAAATAAAATTTATTTAACATCTTTTCATTTTACCCTCGTATGTGTATTTCACAAATTTGAAGTGCATGATTGATAAAAATAAAATTCATTTCATGAGATGTGCGAGCATGTATAGTACTATAGTTGAGACAAAAAAAAATTAATAAAACAAGAATGAAATACTTAAACACTTAAAAAATACATGTATTTATGGATCTATGTAAGAGTAATTGTATTTACTACTTGTATACATACTTTTGAGAGAGATTAATTTAATACATTCATTCACATAAATTTAAGGAGTTTATCTGTTAACAAATTTCTTGAGAATATTAAACGATTTTTATGACACTAAACGGAGGAGAAAAAAAATCAAGTTAAAGAATTTAATACTTAGGAACAAAAGTTTCAAAGAAAATATAACAGCTAGGACAATGGACCACTTATCGCTATTTTACTGATTCCTAAGTTATTAAGACTTAACAGTGCTGAGTGCTCTTTTGTTGGTATTATTGTAATAGTCTCTATGCGAAAATCGATATAAGATACTTCTTTATAACATGATAATAAAAATATTATTTCGTAAAAATTTATATTTAAATAATTTTGTTAAACTCCAAAGAACACTATATGATAAAATTAACAATAAAGTATTGATTCCGTATTGGTAACAAACACATAAGTATCAAATTATTAAATAACATTAAGTATTCGATTAGTTGTGTTTAAACTTTTAAATGATCGTACAAGGGAGGATGCAAAAAATTAAATAGAAATAAATCTGAAGATTCCAAACGAATGGTCAGATTTCAATAAAATGATGATAGTAGGTATATCCGAATTTATGGTCTAAATGGTTGCGGACCTACAGTGTCCCAAAGTTGGACACCTCGGGTATTTAAAACTATCCCAATTCCTAATATCTGAACAACTTTTCCGCAATATATCAAAATGTAGGGGGTGTTTCGAAATTGTTTGTGTAATGTCTAGGGTTGTCATTCGCACAGAAATTATTTGATTATTCGAGTAAAAATTTTTTTATTCTTTTCGAACGAACAAAATTTTTAAATTTAGAATAAAAGATTATTCGATTTTCAACGATTAATCGAATAATTTTTCAAAAAGTTTCGAAACGAAAAGTTTTGTTTAGTTGAAAAACCCTGTTGAAAATGATTGAAAATTTCATCAGGATATTTAAATGTATAATCCACGTTTTAATAGATTTCGGGTTCAAGCCTATCACGGGCACTGACAGTATTATTTGAAAAAAAAAAAAATAGAATAGCTTTTAAAATTTAATTCATTAAATTCTAGAAAATTTCCAGCGCATATTTATTATTGTTTTTTTAATATTTAACAAAAAATGAAACAAAAGTATTGGCATATACCTTATTTTTGAGAGATTTGCATTTATCAAAAATTATTTTAATAATTCAAGTGATGTGGAAATAATCGAAGATTCTAAAATGTATAACGACGGTTTGTTAACTGAACTCAATCAAAAAAAAAAAAAAAAAAAAAAAAAAAAATTTAATTTATTTAGAAAGATCTATAAATAACTGAAAAACGATTATAGTAATCGTTTTAAAGCCAAAACGCCTAATTATGTTCTTTATGAATGATAATTTTAAAAGAAATTTAATTCTATTATATGATTTACCTGTGATTTGAATATTGTTTAAATTTGTGGATATTTTTTTTATTGTATGTTTGTTTTGTATTAATAAAACCAAAAATTGATTTAAAAAATACTAGTTTTGACATTTTTATTTTTTATCTTTTAATTATTCCAATAATATATTTTAATCTATATTCATTCGATTAATCGAAGAAAATTCAAATTTTATTCGATCACACAAATAATTAAAAAACTATGAAAATTGATTCGATCAATTTCAATGTCGAATAATTGACAACCCTAGTAATGTCCTTAAGAAGATCTATAGCCAATATTCTGCCGTTTTTCGAATGAAAATAGAAAATATATATAATGCCGAAATTAAAAACGGCAAAAAGATATTTTTAACTTTAACTTAACTTTTGATTCTGTTATGTTAACAACACTGTGTCCAATTCCTCTAATGTAAACTCGAAATACTTATAGAAATCGCACAAATTGTGTTCACTCAGTATGTGGTTGCCAGTGCTAAATTATATTGTGCACAAGTGGTGAAACCAAAATTTTCAAAATTTAAAATTTTTGCAGTTTTTTTATTAGAAAATTGGTAACATTTCGAGTATAAAAAAATAAAGAATCCAGGTTTATTGCTCTTGTAATTATGAATCATTTGAGATACATAACGTTAATGTGTCGTCAAATATAAACATTGTAGGGGATGAGGAGAAAAAACGTTAATAGCTCCAAGAGGTGACTTCTTCGCGAGGCGCACTCACAGCTTAATTTCAATGAAGCTAAAGTATCTTGTGATCAAAGAAGATTTCCAAATAAATTTAAAAATTATTATGGCGCGATAAATATTAATTTACACACATTTTGTAACTCTTTAAAATCGCTCTAAAATTCTGCGTATTTTATATTGGAGCTTTTTGCATTTTATTTAAAATTATATTTAGAATAAATACATCTATATATACACCTCTTTTAGTTAAGCTAAAAATGAGTTTAAACAAAATAGTTCCATAGAAACTATTCAATTCATGAATTGAGATTGCGGTGTTTTTAATATTTCATAAATCGTCGAGGCACACATGGCGCTAATTGTAGTCGATAAAAATGTACATTAATCTGTAGCTGTACGATAGCTTATATCGGAATCAAATGGCACTCAAAAATAATTACGCGTTTCAATTTAATGTATATTTAAAAAATTTTTGTTGTGTATTTTTTGTCATTGAAAAATGTTCTTTATAGTAATATAATTATTATTAGCAACTTTTTATTCATTAACATCATTTGAAGAGTTTTTTTGAGCTCAGCTTTAAAAAATACATCAGCGAATTAAAGGCAATTTAAAAAAATTTAAAATAAATCTATTCACACTTTGTTTTTTACTCGATATACTACAGTGAGACTTAAATGATAGCAATTTTGTTCACTAACATAAAACTTATCGAACCTTCTTCAATTTGTATTTTGTACACCTTTAAATACCATTAAAATGGAATTTTTACAATTTTTTAAATTTTCAAATTTTTAACTATCATAAACTAAATGATTATTTCTTGTCTATTAATATAAATTTAAGACATTTTTTGATTTTTTTGATTAAAAATATATCAAAAAATTTTATAAAAACAGAGTAGGAGAAAATCCATGCATACTTTGTTGATAAGCAAAAAAAAAAAAAATTGTTTATGAAATGATGAAAAATCGTTATGATACTAAGAATTAGAATCGAAATGTAATCAGAAAGATTCCTAATCATTGCTAACTATACAGGCGCAAACAAATGATATCAACTTGGACCAAGGGCTTTCTACCTTTACCGCTAAAATACTCTTACCGCTAAAAAAACCCATTCAACTTGACTATCATTACATATATCTTTACATATAGTTAAAGCTAAAATACCGATACTGAAATAACCCAAAATAACAAAAACGTTAAAATACTGTTACCGAAATAAAACATATTTTTGTTACCGGTAAATTACCATTAATGTTATTACAAAGCTAGATAGAAAATTATTATTTTGAATAAAATCAAAACAAAACTGGTATTTATTATCCCAGCCCGACTTTTAAATACTGTACTTCACTTTATATTTCATAATTGTGAACCGATATCTGTGAAATATCTGAAACAACTGTTACCCTTAAAATACCATTACCGATATAGCTATTAATACTATTACCGTTAAAATACCGATACCGAAATAATTCGAAATACCGACAACGCTAAAATATCCTTACTGAAATAACTGCAACGACCGTTAGCAAAATTAAAGGAAAATTATCCCAATTTGCCACTTCCTCCTCAACTGGCTATTGCGATATTTTGACGATTTCAAAAAAGCTGTGGATGAGTTCAATGATATGAAAAAAGTTTCACATGTTAACATTAAATAAATATTAAAATTAACCTTTCGTTTGTTCAAACTTTAGATTTGTTACTGAAACTAATTGACAAAGTAAAAAAATTAAATCTAAAACAGCACAAACAAGTGAAAATTTTATATTCGGCTTGGCCGAATCTATATACCCACCATCTACAACTTCTTAAAATTTCATATTATATGGGAAGAGAGTGAGCGGACCACGACCATTTTTTGTTTTCGAGTTTACATTGGTCCTTGAACTATTTGTAAAAAATTTCGTTGATGTTTCACCTTATATGGTTTTTCCTACTTTATATTGATCCTCAAACTATCTGTACAAAATTTCGTTGTCGTATATGCTTTTGTTTAAGAGATATGAGCCGAAAATTATGAACTGAAATTACAACGGACACCCTGTGTTACAAGTATTTGGATCATAACTTTTCTGTTTATTAACCGATTTTGTCCATTTTCAATACCAAACACACCTTATATAAGATAAATATAGGGTAAAATTTCGTCCTCCTACGTAGTCCACCGAGCCCTACCTTGATATCAACAGACTGACGGACAGACTGATAGACATAGCTAGATCGAGTCAAAATGTAACCAAGACCCAGAATATATATACTTTATGGGGTCGACAAGTTAGTGGTGGGTGTAATAAAAAAAGTGCAAAGAAATAGCATTAACCTTTTAGAACACAATTTTAACGTTTAAAATAAAAAATACAAAATAAATATAATATATTTTGTTTTTTACTTACAGAAAAATGTTTCTTTTTTCTTTTTAATTAAATAAATGTAAAAAAATAAGTGCTGGTTTTTCCATCTTTTAGGATATATTTAGAATTTTAACATGCATTTTTTAGGAGAATATTTGAAAAAATAAAATAAATTAATTAAAACCCACCCCATAGTGATGAGATTAGATACAAATTGTTTACTTAAAATTATTTGACCAAACAGTCACCTAGAACAAATTTGTTTGACATCAAAGACTAAATAAAATTTAATGCGATTTCGAATTATTTCCAGAGAAGATTTCGGGATATCAAAGAGAATGTTTTATTAAATAAAAATATGAAAAATACTATTTTTTTGAAGAAAAATATTTATAAAAAAAATTGACAATAAAGTAGGAAAAATTTGACCCATTTTTGCCAATATTTTATTTGCTAAAAATATGTTTAGAAAATCTAATACAATGCATGAAAAAAATTCTTGATCGTACTTATTGTTTTATTTGATTATTTAGTTGCACATAGATATTTATTCTTGTCTCCCTTTCCCATACAAACAATCTTCTTTTATGCTGTTGTACTCGTACTATTAAAAAAGAAACTTTATTTCGTACCTTTTTGTACGCCTTAATATTTTCAAACTTAGTTGTTCTTATTTGCTGGAATGAAAAATTGCTCTTTCGGGAATTTGATTTGAACATGATAAGAACTCAGCCCGGCTGTATGGTTCTTACGTACGTATGTACGTTACGTTAAGGGATGCAACCAACCATTTGAAAAAGATACTTGGATGCTAAACACACGTATTTTGAAAAGCGTGGTTAAAAAGAATGAAATCTTTATATAATATAAATAAATAAGTATATATATATATATATATATATATATATATATATATATATATATATATATATATATATACCACAATTTTTACAAAAAAATGTTTTTAAACAATTTACTTTTCATTAATTAATAAATTTAAAGTTCTGCCTCAAATGCCTTCTTTTACAGCCATACATCAACATATTCGAACATGAAAAACAAAGGCTCTTTATACTAAAAAGAAAAACTGACTGGAGGACTATTTTTTAGATGGAATACGGTTCCACAGAAATACACTTTGTGTACACCAGGGATGGAAAATTAAAATATTTTTCGGTATCAAAATAAATTTAAAATGGTACTTTTTTTCACACTCATATTACTAATATTCAAATTTTTTTATTTATTTATTTATTATTTATTTAGTGTAGAACTCAAAGAATTTAACTTGTATATCTAAAACGCAGTATTAATTAATTCAATGATTTTGTTCAGCTTAAATATTAAAGTAAAATATAAAGATTATTAGAAATATTTTTAAAACAAAATTAAAGAAATAAAATTAAAGATATAGATAATTTTCCTTTCACTAAAAATCGATTTACAGGTCATAGAATCTTGCAATTTCTAGTAGTGATTACATATTTAGAGTAATTCCCGTTTACAATTTTATAATTTAAACAGTCGACAAACAGCACAAATTTCTCTGTAATATCTTGAATTTTCTTAAGCACATGTATAATTTGTTGGCAACTCGAACCTTCCACATTTAGCAATTGATAATCATAATTCATTACAATTTCATAATTACTTCTGAACATCAGGTGTAAATCTGAATCGAAGGTCTTAGTAAAAGAATATAAATACATAAAATACAGTTATATTATATACAAAATTAAAAAAAGTCTCCAAAATATATTTTTATTTAAAAAGTTTATTTTTGAATCAAATTGTAGAATAACCAAACAACTAATCGTTGATAGTGTCAAATGACTTGAATATTAAATAGTATCAAAAAAAGTAAGATCATTTCAACTTTTTCATCCCTGGTATACGCATAACAGCGAGAGAATAATGAGAAGTAAAAAAAGAAAATAATGAAAAATAGGAACGAAAAACAAACACAAATTTAAGAAAACTTCGTAAGCACAATCATTTTGTTTCATTTTATTCAGTTTTAAGGGAGTGCGGACATAGAGTCAGGGGACATTTAAATTTTATGAGTAAGAAGGACACAATAATCAAAAATTATGATTTTCAAAGTTAAGCAAACAGGTTAAAACACAACTACCATATAAAGTTCCAGGAACTAATTGCGTATCTGTGTTGCACTGCACTCTCATGTGAAATTAAATCACTAATGGTGTAATAAATAAAAAATACCAAACTTTAGATTTACCTCTCATTTAGCTACCTAAATTTACAACACCCTCAAATTGTTGTACAATGCAATGGATAATACCTAACTTTAGTTTTGTTAAACTCAAATAACCCCCTCAAAAGAAATGCATTAGATTAAAATTTTGCAAGCAAAAGGTGTTTTTATGTCGTTTGTGTTGTTGTTAAAATTACCCCAGTAGACTTTTCTTTTTTTGTTTTTTATTAATATGCGAAAATGAATTATTGTTTAATAATATTTTTGACACCTTTTGGCCTCCAAATGGAGCTTAGCTGATTTACAGCTTAACAGAATGTTTTATGCTATGGAATAAATTAGAAATATATGACCTTATGCCACAAAACTTAACTATCAATGCTATTTTTGATTAACTGATTTCAAATGGCCAACAAACTGAACGCAGCAGACTTGCCGATTCGCTTGGAATTTTGCCAGAAGATGCTTCAAATGGTGGAAGAGGACGGAAACATGTTGAACTGTCTTTTTATGTCTGACGAGGCCCATTTCGATATAAACGGCAAATAAACAACATAACAACAAACATAAACAAACAAAATTATCGAATATGGAGTGCTTCCAACCAACAGATACTCCATGAAACGGAATTGCATCCACTTCGTGTCACAGTGTGGTGTGCTGTTTCATCACGCTGCATTTTCGGGCACTACTTCTTCGAAAAAAACGGTCACACCGTTACAGTTACTGAAGACCGTTACTTGAGCATGTTGAGAGAGTTTTTCTATCCAGAATTACGCCGAATGAGAATTTCTTTCAACTTTGTATGGTTTTAGCAAGATGGTGCAACTCCTCACATAACCCTTCTTGTTATGACAGAATTGCGACGAAAATTTCCCAATAAGCTGAAACTCCACATTCCGTTGGCACTCAAAGTCGCCTGACCTTACTGCACCTGACTTTTTCTTGTGGGGTTATTGCAAACAGGAAGTCTACAAAGCAAAACCAACAAATTTGAATGAACTAAAGCAATCCATTCGAGAAACAATTGCGACTATTTCTGTCTCAACTCTCCAAGCAGTAATGAACAAATTTTTGGTAAGATGCCGCACATGCATCAACGGGTATGTGCGGCATTAATAGGAGGACATAGAGAGGTATTTAAATTACATTATTTTTAAAACTAATGAAGCTATATTTAATAAAATTGAATGAGCTTTAACATGAATAAAAGAAAAATAAATTACACTCTGAAAAAAATTATTTGAATTTCTTAATGTAACAATATTGATCAGCCACACTGTATATATATATATATATATATATATATATATATGTATATAAAATTTTTGAGCAATTTTGATTTGTAAAACTATAAATCTTACAAATATTATTACATGCTATTTATAATAGGTTCAAAAATTCTTTAATTCTTTAATTCACTTTTCAAAATTATCTTATCTTAGTTATTATTTTAAATCACTAATAATAATTTAATTCATAGACTTAAATTCTCTGTACTTCATATAAATTGTATTAATTTAAAAAAAAAGTAATTCCTTAAAGAATTCGCAATCAAGCTTCAAAAATATATATTGAATCATTAGATTAAAAAACAAAATATTAAAAATTGAATTAAAGAAAAATATTTTCATTCAATTTGGAGTATATTTGAATTAGCAAACAGTGAATTCTTTATGAATTAATTCAATAAAGAATTAATTTTATTCAAACAAAAGCTTTTGAATAAAGCTATAAAATTATGTTTTTGCAAATGAAATGAAAAACTAGTATTTTTTAATTCGGAATTAAGATTTAAGGGAACTAAGCTAAGATTCTTTCAAAGAACTGATTATGTTACTCCTTTAAATTACGTTCTAAAAAAATAAAAAATAAAATCATAGTTAATTGTTTCTTAAATAGCCAACACTCATATCACATCTTTAGATTTCAATAGCATAGGGGTTAATTATCATTCCTAGACCTCAACAGACGAGAAAAAATATCATTCCTAAAAACGATCCAACTCACGAACGGTCAACAGTTCATCTTCAGGGAGTAACAACAACACTTTTTCTCCTCTCATAGGAAGTGAACCCGCGTAATGTATAGTCTAAGTACATATTAAGTTATTGTATTTTGTGTTTTTTGTCATTAATAAAATTAATAAAAAAATGGTTTTATCATTCACAATAGTGTTATAAATATTTTTGCATCGAATACATCCAGTAATAGCAACCGAATTATGAGTTAGTATGTGGAACCCACCAAATTCGATTAGTAACAAATTCCTGACACCACCATAGGTTATTGGATTATTATATGTACGTTTATGCTGATTTTTGTAACGCACAGAAAAAATCTTCAAACTACGAACTTAAAGTATGCCGTTCGACTCAGAACCACTTTCTAAGTTAATTTAACGATGACCGTCCGTCCAATTGTCCAACTGCCCATGTAAATCTTTTGAAAAAAAAAAATACAGAATAAAATTTTAACACTCACAAATAACTTAAATATAGCCATATTTTGATGATATTTGGCACAAAAAAATTTTATATAATTATTAGAGGGAGGATTCTTATACATACGCTTATTTGTTATATTTATTAAATTAAACAAAAACACATCTACAGCTTTTTTTGAAATCAATAAATATATCATGAAATTTTAAACAAAAATATAAGATACAAGGAACAACCGGATAAAACTGTTAAATATAGAAATGGCAGAACAGAATCCTCAGAACAGGTTCCATCAAAATCCGGAATGGTTTTTATTTTTTGATTTTTATTAAATAAAACTTATCCGTAATCTTAATGAAAAATTATATTTTTTTGTTATAAATTCGATTTAACACCAAAATTCATACTTTAAAAAAACTTAGATTTTTAATAAAAATTTAAATTTTTAATAAAAATGAAAATTTTTTATTAAAAATCAAAATTTTTAATAAAAATCTAAATTTTTACTAAAAACCAAAATTTTTATTAAAAATCAAAATTTTTACTAAAATTTCAAATTTTTAATAAAAATTAAAATTTTTACAAAAAAAAAAATAAAATTTTTATTACAAATCTAAATTTTTACTAAGAATTAAAATTTTTACTAAAAATGAAAATCTACTAAAAATCAAAATTTTTACTAAAAATTAAAACTTGCTAAATTTTTTTTTATAAAAATCAAATTTTTCACTAATAGTCGAATTTTTTTGATTTTTGGTAAAACTTTTTATTTTTAGTGAAAATCAAACGGTTTTTGTTCAAAAAAAAATCTGAATTTTGGTGTTAAATCGAATTTTTTAAAAAATCTAATTTTTGACTAAGAATTGGTAACAAGTTTTATTCTTTGAACGAAAAAATAAAAATCAAAAATATTCATTATTTATTGAGTTTCATTTTAAAACTCATAATCATTACGGTTCTTGTATGAAATCAACGAACCAATTTGATCAGTTATTACGTATTTCCTCATCTACTCGAAATAATGCGTGGGCTTATGCAAGTTACATGCAAAATTTCTTTAATAAAAATTGTTAATTGTTTTTGCTGATTTTACCACATGTTGAGCCTCGTTCGATAAATATAAGCGAATATAAAGTTTAGTAAAATCCTCTAACATTTAACCGACTTATGAAGTGTATGGATAATTGTTTCGAGGTTAAAATGTGACCAATATTTATAAGAAACTGCAAAATTGAGTCTGCACATAAGGTATATCATAATGCTGGTGCAAATTTTCAAAAAAAAAAAAAAAAAAAGTTTCAAAAATAGCTATTTCTCAAAGGGCGGTAATCCATAATCAACTGCGAATTTGCGGAACCTAGTGATATATTTAGAATTTGTCGACCAAAAATAACGCGAGTTACAGAGAACTAATTCCGGAATTATGACGTTTTAATAACAGAACAAATATTAAAGAGGTTTTTATCAAAACTATGACCAAGAATGGCAGGGATATAACGTATATAGCGGTAAAAATTTTCATACTCAATATATTATTATTAATATACATTTTGTGTTAAAAACTTCATTAACACCATGAGTTCATGGGCATGAGAGATAAAAAATGTTATATTTAAATGTTCCAGGTGTTCATCATAAACATTGCCGGGATATTCGATGTGCACAAAGAACATTCTTCAAGCGCATTCATACTGGCAAAACGTTCACAATATAAGCTATTGCACCTATCAAAACGAATTCAGTGGACTGCATAAATTGCTAATAAATTTATTTTAAAAATTGGAAATTACAGCAAAATAATGTGTCGATGTTATTAGCTCGGGCCCCAAAAGCGTTTTTTGAGCCGCAAAATATTCTATCGTTTTAGCGACCAGTATTGAGTTTCACACCTTCGTGCATTAAAGAATTTCCGGAGAATACTGACTTATAAGATATTTTTAGATTCTGAGCAACATGATTTTGTATAAGTATACTACAATTTTGACATGTACATTTTAAGGAAATCGGATGAATCTGTGCCACGATATGTGAAAGTTAATGTTATATGAATTAATAATATTTATAAAATTCTTGCCGTGTATATATAATTATTTTCTATGAAAATGTTTGAAAATTACTCGTAGTTAATTTCTCCCATAAGATAAACATAAAAGATATTTTTTATCTAAACTTTAAAGCCCTAAAATAAATAAAAACCATAAGAAAGATTTGCATTTGAAATGTATATTTTTGAAGTAAATAAATAACTTCATAAGTATGAACATGTAATCATTTAACAGGGGTATTTCAATAGATTAAATACTATGTGTTTTGCATGTATTAATAAGTCTATTCGATTCATAGAAAAAATTATAATTAATGGTTTATTAACCGATTAACTTTTAACCTCGAATAATAATTTGTCGAATAAATCGATCAATATGAAAACCCGACTAATTGGATACCCTAATATCAACATAATACATGACATTAAAAAAGAATTCAGTGATATTAGAGCCCTGCTACACTACAGTCATTCGAATTAGATATTGACGGCCAGCCAATTGAAATAAGCTACTAACTAGTGTTAACGATGATATATGGAAAAGTAGACCAGGCTTTGACAGACACAACGGCTTCATCCAGCTGCATTAAATGTCAAACCACATCTAGCCACTTGAACCAAGTTCCGGAAAGATCATTACATAATATTGATGCATATGAATTTGGATTATCACCGCTACCTATAGGATTAATATTAAACAAAGACACCAATAAGGAGTTAAAAAGTTTAAAAAAGAAATATGTTTAGCACGAGTTTCTCAAATATGGATTGATTATAAATCAAAAAAAAAAAAAACAAGGATCAGGCAATATGAATGATGAGAACATAACAAGAAGGTTCTTTTCAGATCCCGAAAGAGCATCGGAAATAAAAGTTGTTGATATAAATCTTATTTCAATATTTAAAACAATTAATGATGTACTTGTGTGCAATGAACAAATTGATGCTAGAAACCAAATATCCATGGAGAAATGTGTCTGCAACAGTTCATAAAATCCTTTATCATGGAAAAGATGTCATCAAGCATTATCTAGTACCATTTGGAGATCTATCAGAATAAGGATTAAAGATTTTATAGAGAGCACAATACCAGAAAAATATCACGAAAATCTACAAATGAAGAACTATTTAATATATTACTGGCAACGTCAGATTCGCTCATGTCTAGCATTCGAAGTCAATAGAAAGTAGAACATGGGGATTTAGATGAAAAAATATAAATAAATATATATAAATATAATGTAGAACTAAATATGGAATATTTGCAGCCTATTTTTCAACCGAATGAATAATTATTATAATTTTCTTTTATAATTATTTAAGATAAAAAATAAATATTAAAAAACTTTTAGTTACTATAAAAAATAAAATTTTTGTCCTTAAGGTTATTTAAATAAAAAACAAAATAAACATTAAAAAAATCATAATCTTTTTGTCCAAAAACAACCGATTTTTGTGGAACCTATTTTAGAATTTATTATTAAAATGTTTTTTTTTAATTTGCTTATAACTTTTTTATAAATAAAGCTGATGCTATAAAAAATTATAAAATATCTCTCCATCAAAAAAAAATCTAATATATATCTCTATCGATTCAAAAGTTTCAGAATTTTGATCGATGAAAAATTATTCTAAACCACTGTGCGATATCGGAGGGATTCTTCGAATTATTTGTCTAATTTTTTTTCTTCCTCTTCGATTTTGGCCTCTCGGTTTTATTTGCGTTCCTCTTGGTCGCATTGATCCAGCTATGAGTGTCAGTATTCCATATCGCAAAGAAATTCAAACCATAACATCAGTAGCATAAACATCCAAATATTGCAGCCCAAATAGGGCTGCCAGATTCAAATTATGATCTAACTTGACATTTCTGAAAAACGAGTTTGATTTCCAAAAACAACTTGATAATCGACTTCCGCTAAAAATCTTTTATTTTTTATATGAAACCTATATGAAAATACGTACATAAATATGCCAGTATAATAGGGATATAGCTTCTAAAATTTTTGCGTAGCACATCCGTTCAGGCCACGTAAAAATATTAAAAAATGCGGTATTAGATTTGTATAATTGTTGTTTGAAAAACCAAATAAAACATTTGGCTCAGATACAATACAAAATACAAAATCAATACAAAATTTTTAATATACATAAATATTGCTTTTGAACATTTATTCACGGCATTAAAAAAATACTATAAACGAATGTGTTTTGGAAGTTTTCAAATAAGTTTCGAGGAAATAATGGTCGATGTATAACATATCGTAATCATTTTGTAGTGAAAAATGTTTATTTAAATTTAAAACAGTCCTCTCTTGTAAAAAGATTCGTATATCTCATATATATGATTTTAAGATTATTTAAAATTCAGTCATTGTACTGTGCAGTTCTTTACAAGTTTCACTTTCAGGGTATAATAAAACAAAAGATATTGTATTCTGTAAAATATAAAAATATTCTTCAAAAAAAAAACTTTATCCACGGTTCAAATATTTCATTCAACTTTTTATATAATTACCCTAAGCCCAAATCATTTTCCAACGTTTTTTATCCAACGATAAATTTGTTGAAATGTTATTACAAAATTTTCAATTTCTATATTTAAATGCACCGAATTTGTTTGTTAAGATGGACAAAACTAAATTACAGTCCAACCCCATTTGATCGTATAATGAACTTTTAAAAGCAATTGCTTTAGTAATTTCATCGTAGATGTCAAAATATTAAATTGTATTTTTTTTTCTTTTGAGTTACTTTTTAAAATTTTTAAAAACCTTAAATTCTAAAATCAAATAAAATTTTTAACTAAATTTGAATTTAAAACCAAATTCTGATTTATTAAAAAAAAGGTTTTCATAATTTTTTTCTCCATACAAATGTCCTTCCGGAATAGGGCTTTAACGCGCATAATTGTCTTAAATATGTAATAACCTTATAAACTTCGATACTAATAAGTTTGATATTAACATAAATCTGACTGCCAAATTTCTCTATAAGTAATCGTAGTCACATAATGCCACTTCCAAATATCACTCTATCATTGTGTGTTAAGCCAGGAAAAAGAATACTTTTGATATGAAATTTTGAAATTAAATATGTATCTTAGCAATATGTATGTATGTTTATGCCTGTCTATTCTTGGATGGGTTAAGATTCAAGAAGAGATCAACTCTTTGATACTTGAGTTTATTTCTTCTGGTGGTGAATATATCTTTTAAAACATATGTACATAAGACTGCATCAAAATTTACAGACATTTGAATTTTTTACAAAAACAAATTTTCGCATTGCAACATTTCTTTCACTTAAAATAATTACGTTTAAATAAGTCCGTTTGTTTATGTTCCAATAAAAAAAAAAAATACATGACTAAAGTACATCCATTTAAGTTCAGACGTAAATACATTTCTAATAAACTCTAAACTTTCCACATTTATACTGGATTAGTTACAAGTAAAGTCATCAAAAGTCTATAATATGAGTATTTTATGATAGGTGGTTGGGGTACTACGCGTTTTTGCTGATGTTTGTAACGCACAGAAAAAATCATCCAACACCCACCTTAAAGTATACCAATCGACTCAGAGTCGATCTAACGATGTCCATCCGTCCGTCTGGCTGGCTGGATGGCTGTCCATGTAAACCTTTTGCACAATTTTGAAGATAATTCAATGAAATTTGGCACGTAGACTTTCATTGAAATTGGTTATGATCGGTCCATTATTTCACCTAGCTCCCATACAAATATCCTCCCGGAATAGGGGCTTAACGATCATAAATGCCTTAAATATAGCTCCCATATAAAAACCTCTTCCGAAAATCACTTTAACATGCATAAATCACATACACATGTTAGTATCAGGTTTATATTTGACACAAATAAGTTTTATATAAGTAGAAATCATAGTGACAAATTTTATAAGGATCGCTCCATAATTTACCATAGCTCCCATATAAGCCCACTTTCGGAAATCACCCTAAATGATGGACATCCACAATGGTGCGGGGTATCATATGGTCGGATCTAATTTCATCATTGGGTTTTATTTCCACATTTCTTGGATATTATTTTATTATGAAATAAAACCCAAATTAATGGATTTTTTTTCTTTTCTTAAATTACGCTTTATTTCTTTAAAATTGGATGATCTATCACTTTTTGTGTTATTTCAGTGTTTTTTTTTTTTTTTGGATTTTATTTCACTGGGAGTTATTTCATTTTCTAAATTGAACGTTATTTCATATCGCCGACCATAGCTCCCATATAAGACTTACTTCATAGAATTACGCCAAATGTATAAATGTCATATAAATATTAGTATGAAAATAGTATTATGTATACGTATGTTTTATAGAAGTACACATTACACTTAATACATACAAGTATCGGTGTACAATTAGACACAGTCCCATATTATATAATTTTGTCCCATATTATATAAGAATGCATGAGGTTTATTTTTAATTTTGTTAAAATAGTTAAAAAAAATACTTCAATTATTTCATCTTTTAATATCCTTGAATATTTCCAACAAATAATTTGCAAAAAAAATATATGTTTAAGATGATAATATCCAGCTTAAGTACCAAAATTTTATGGTTTAACCCTTATTACTTTAATTCATACAACGATTTGAAAATTATTCCGAAGAACAAATTTACAAATTTAATTTTCAGTTTAGAGAGACATAGAGCATGCAAAACAGCATAACCTTTTTTAAAGTCATAGTATTTAAATTTAAAGTAATTCTTATCGTATGTATAACATGACAACATAATTTGAATGAATTTAAAATATAATTGAAAGTTAAAAGAATGGCAAGTTCAGTATTTATTTAACTTTAAATTCATTACTTATAATTTTAATCTGCGAAAAGATAGTAGGCTATGATTTTTATTTTATTATTTAAGGATCCTCAAGAAAACACGCAAAACCCTCGCAAACTGTGCAGTCTCGCAAATGAACTGCCAAAAATTGTATGGAAACTTATTTGCACAACACTTATAAGTTTGTACGACCATATAAAAAAACATTATTGGATGTGTCTTTAATTCTAATAAAATTGTTCACCTATTTACCATTATTTCTTATTTTAATATCCTTAATATTGCACAACATTTGAAAAGGGGATTCATGAAACACGTCCCGTAAATTTGCACAATTGCACAAATGGGAAACTTTAGAGTTTAAATGAATACCCTTATTATATTTAATATCATTTTGTAAGTAATTAACAAGAAAAATCATGTTTGTGCGTTTAAGCTATTTTCGGGAGAGGTCCTTATATAAAAACTATGATCATATATGAACCGATCCCGGTTGAAATTCATAATGTGGTTTCTACACTTGTACAAAACTTATTTATGCCAAACTTAGTCCAAAATCTAGCATTTTTATGAAATTTATTATTTATATGCCATTTATGCGTCTAAAACTGACAATGTGGTTTCGGTGTTAGAGACTGATCTTTACGAAAATTAATATTATGATTTATACTTAAATAGAAAATATTCGTGCCAAATGTTATTTCGATACTATTATTTTTATGGTATTTATAGACGTTAAAGTATTTCTGGGAAGAGGGCCTCAACAAACATTTGTATGGAAGCAAGGTAAAATAATGGACCGATTTGAACTATTCTCTATAAGCTTCATACTTAGGTCTAAAAAAATAACTGTGACAATTGTTATTTTATGATGATTAAAATTGCAGTATAAATAACAAAAACAAAATTTACATAAAAACTGACAGGGCATTTTTACAATTTGAGAAATTTATAAAACATGCTGTGGTGTGATTAAAATTATAATAATTTTAGAATTATTTATTAAGAAATTTCAAGAATATTTAAGGATAAAATACTTGAAGGACTTTTTGACATTATAAATTTAAACAAATAATTTTACTGGAGTTTCTAAGTCCTATTCTATCATTTGATGTCCATATCGACATTATTCAGCAAGTGACAGATTTTCAAATAATTGATAAAAAATTATTATTTCTGAAATTTAAAAGTCCTTTTAAAAGAATTTTCGAACACGAAATTAAAAACTGAGTGCGCAGTTTTATCATAAAATGTTTCTGCATTCATGTGTATATATTTTAGTTCATATGTTAAAATTGTACGGAGTATTAAGATCGCTCCCAAAATTTCGATGCACATATACAATGTTTTAAGGTAAATTATGGTCCAGCTCGACCGAATACATTTTCTGACTTGTTTTTAATTGAATATTTTTTATAATAGTTTACTTCATTTATTTAAAGGAGGTCTATCTAACAAATATATATCGAAAAAATTGAAATACGCTTTTCCACGTTAAGCCATAGTTTCCACACATAATATATACAACTTGGTTTCAATTTTGATGATTATTTTCTTACCTTAATTGCAAGTTATTTTCCCAAATAAATTATTTAATAAATTTTAATTTGAATGCTATAAGATTAATTAATTCAAAATTTTGTTTCGTATTTTTTTAATTAGATATGACTTTAGCCTTACTGGCTAAAATTTGAAATACGAAAAAAAAATATATATATTAAAGAAAAATAATTTATATTGATTACCTGTTAACCGGGTTTATTGGTAATTCTACAAAAAATCTAATAATCGATTACCCTATTATATACTAATATTTGTGTAGGATTAATGCACGTTTAAGTGACTTTCGAAAAGGGTCTTATATGTGAGTCATTGTCAATTATACACTGATTTACACCTAAATGAAATTTATTTATGTCAATTTTATCTATATATTGACATTTTTTGGAGATTCATCCATTTGAGCTATTTGGACAATTTTAGACCGATCCTACTGAAATTTAATTTGGTATTATAGAATTACAGTAAATTTATTTGTGTTAAATTTTGTAAAAATAATTTTATAGGTGAAATAATGAGCCGAAAATTGTAGTTGGTTTACAAGGTTAACATGATCAAATAGACGGACATCGTTAAATTGACTCATCTAATGATTCTAAGCCAATTGGTGTAATTTAAGGTGTTTCTTAGATTAATATGTTTGAGTGTACAGACATCAGCATAAACCCCCAACCATATATGTTGGTGTATAGTAAATTAAATAATTTTAAAAACACTTTGATTATTTTTTTTTTTAATTCCAATAACAACCTAATTGTACACAAATTCACAAAATAGATAAAGATTTTCCGAAAACTATTTTTAGTTTATTTCAATTTATTAAAATTTATATTTTTATATTATACTTATACTTATATATTCTTAGATAAAGTTTTAAGTTCAAAAAATTTCAGTCACAGAAATTCTCGGAAACAATTTTTCGAAATTTTAGTAAAATTTTAACTTAACTATAACTAACATCAATTTTGCTTATCCATGTTAAACTTTTTAATAGTTATAAGTCTCTCATTAAATTGTTTCAGAAGTTTAAGTGGAAGGTGGGGTGGTTAAAAAATGCTCAAAGTATTTTATATTTACAATTTTATCTACAAAAATATATGTATGTGTAGTAAGTTGGTAGACAGACTTTCAACCACCCATTTTTCATGCAAGTCACAGATGCTTTTGATTAAAAGAAAAATACTTTAAAGGGTTAGAATTTAAAGTTTATTCCTTCGTTCATTTTCACAATGTGAGTGTTGGTTAACAACAGCTTTTCTATATAGATAAGAATTGTACGAATTTTCATGGCAAATGAAGAAAATTCAAATACTATATCAATATAAATTTCTGCTACATATAAACTTATAGTAAGGTTGAAAATAATATATACTTAAATTAACAAAAATAAATGAGGATGCAATTTGAAGATAGATAACAGACGTAGTTTCATCTTAAACATTGTAGAAAAAAATATATTATTTTATCTAATACTGTTTTTTTTTCTCTTCTGAAAAGTTGTCAAAAATATATACTTGGACCACTCTTTCTATACCAAGTTACAATAAAATATTGTAACTATTTGTAAAATTCAAATACTTCGTCTTGGCTGTGTATTTAATGTTTATATACTTAATTTCTAGACGTTAACGTTTTATTTGTATTGAATATAATACCAATAATAGAATGTCTATTAGTATAAAATAATTAATACCTATATTTATTACCAACTCTGTTTTATATAATACACATTTATGAATAAAACATTGTGTATGCGTTTATCACTATTCTGTCGTTTCAATCCACTACAGATACATGAAGGCAATAGCGATTTTAAGGTGTTTGTTCAATACTTTGTATATGAAATGTCCCCCACTCCACTCCAAGTTCCATTTTTTGCTAGTCAGTCAGAATGCCAGCTAAAAAAAAAAAAAGGGAACAGCCATCACCACCACCACCCTATCTTCTAAATATGTACCTTCTTCGACTAGTAAGTAAATGTGCCTAATACCAATAATCAACTTTTTGCATTAAAAGCTTAAAAAAATTTAAACTTTAATATGAAAGTGGATTTTCGGAAGAACAACCAACCAACTAAACAACCAACGATTGTGATGATGACGATGATGGTGATGATGCTAAAAACAATAAGCGATTTTTTTTCTCTTGTTCTTTTGATGAACACAGCATTTTAAGTCTAATGACAATGAATGGATGGATACAACACATTCAACGGAGGAATGTCAGCCAGAGAAATGGGTGAAAGAATTTGAAAAACGAAAAAAAAAATATATTGAAAATATGTAACTTTTTCTTATGCGAAACATTTGTTTTAATTTTCGAGACTTTTAAATATTTAAGAAATTTAAAAACATACAAAAATGTCTATTATGTTTTTTAAATTGAGAACAGAATAGGACTATGGTAATGGAGGTACATATATAATGGAGCTACATAAAATTTTATTTCTAGATAAAGTTAATGTGTTTTATTATAATTTATTTACGATAATTGTTAACATTTCTTTATTCTCATATAAACGACATAAATTTTGAGTTTTGATATTAAATGGGTAATGATTTGTAATCAGAGAATTTTTCAAAAATTCTCTACACCATCAAAATATTGGTCCAATATCAGGGTAATCGACTTGGTTTTCCAACCGGTTTTTTTTTCGGTTCAAGTGCTGTCCGTTTTTTTCTAATGTTCATTTTTCGAATATCGAATAAACCAGTTTTTTAAACGCAAAAAAAAACAGTTTTAAAATTTATATTTTATTTTAACAAACTGTAATAAATACTAACATTTGAATGGAAATTTAGAAAAAAATTGTTAATTGATTAATATTCAAAAAGTTAATTTCTTGTTATGTTTTATAAATATATTTTAAGATTAAATTGAAATTAACTCTATAAGCATAGTTGCCACAAAAATTTGGTGGAAAATCGTCAAAATAGTCAAATCAACTATTTGAAAACGTCAAAAAATCTTCAACATCAAAGTTTAGGTTTTTTATATGTTATTGAACATTTTCTATGCTTTTTTTGTTTTTTATTTTATTTATGATAAAATTTTAATTTAAAAATAAATTAATAAAAATTACACTAATTTAATTAATGCAATTTTTATTAATTTATTTAAAACAGGTACGTCACAAAATTTTTATAAAATTCCTATTTTTATTTTTATTATTTAGCTAATATTTTCGTTTGATTATTTATGATTTTAATTTGATTATTTATTATATCAAAGTGTAGGTAAACTAAATCAATTCATTAGACGTAGGTAAAATATTAAGGATTTAATGATATGGACAAATTATGAAAATTAGCTTATCCATTGAAGTAGGTACCAAAACCAACTTTGTAATACACTAAATATTAAAATCAAGGAGAAATAAGAAAATCGTGATTATTATAATAGCTATCTACTTTCTTATGTGCCCTACATATTTTTGGAATAATTTTTCTATTCTATGGGACAAAGAATTGATTCAATTTCTCAAAGTCTTTCCAAGATATTCTGATTTATTTTGTTGAATCTTTATATGATATGATTTTAAAGATCTAATCGAAGAATTTCAATAGGGATTCGACCCAGTTATTGACTTGATTCAAAATATCAATTAAAATTTTTTTATAATGTTATTTTTTGTTTTGAGCTTTGCGTTGAAGTCCTTATCATATTGAAAACTCCATCAAGCACCGATATTACTATCAGCATAAGATAAGTTAGGTTAGGTAAAGTTAAAAAGGGAAGCGTCTTCACGCCTCCACCTAGAGACCATTCGGTCCATTGTGATCCCTTTTTAAATAACAGGGAAAGCTAATAAAACGAAAAAGGAGAAGATTCCTAATAGAGTAGAAAGAAAGGAAACGAAATATAAGAAAAGAAAAGTGTGGAACCCAAGACAAATCAATCAACCCCGACTACTTCTAAGCCACTTTATCCCCATTATGAACCCTATAAGGTTATCAAGTTCACTACTCGCAACCTCCTCTAGCTCGTGCAGAACATGGCTTCCAAACCACTTCAGTCTACCACGCTGAAGCCCTACACAATGCCAGAGACCTAGAGATAGTGGAATCTCTAGGTCCTCCACATCATCGTTCGTCCTACAAAAGTCTGACGTACCGGTTTCACAATTACTGGTCATCGACTATTTCATTGCCGAGAATATCGCAGTGACCAGGAACCCAACAGAGTCTTATTATGTGCGCATCCATAAGCCTTCTAAATTCCTTCCTACACTCAAGCACCAATCTGCACCTGACACAATTACTTGTAATTGCCATTAGTGCCTGCCTGACTATCCACATAGATAGTTAGCTCAATGTGCATCTCAACATTTTCCTCCAGTAATCCTAGGGCCTTGTAAATGCCTACAATTTCTGCCTGGAAAACGCTGCAACTATAAGGCAATCAAAAAGTTTGTCTGATATCTGTTCCCATGAAATAAACACCCGCCCATGTGCCTACTTCCATCTTTGAACCATCTGTTAAGATAGCATACCTTCCATGCAGCTTTTCTGCTCCAGTCCAGAGGTCACTACTAGGGATTTCAATAACGGGAGTAGCCTAGAAGTCAATTATAGTACCGACATAATCCGTTTGGGCGGCCCAGGATAATGTTCGACTATCAAACTTTATTTCATTAAATATGCTAACATGCCTCGCTGTGAAGTTCCCTATTAATCCCAATTCCATCAGTCTAAATAAGCTCCGCACAGCCATTCCTCTCACGAACTCCCCAATTGAAAGAAGGTGGAGAATGATGCCCAGAGCTGCCTGAGTAGCACTTCTGGTGGCACCCGTAATGCCAATTGAAGCACATCTCTGAACTTTAGAAAGGAGGTTTCTATACGTCAGTTTTCTCAATGCCTTCCACCATACCGAACATCCATACACAACCGATGTGTATATCCAATATTATTAAGTATTAAGCCCCTTCCTGAGTATTTATCCTCCAAGACAATTTGCTGTCCAACTAAATGCCCAGGTACTTGGCCTCCCTTGGCAAACTGAGTTCCGTTCCATTCAAAACTGGTAGACTAAATGTCTCAAACTTATATCTCCTGGTAAACAGAACTAGTTCCGTCTTTTCAGGGTTGACTCCCAATCCATTCCTATTTGCTCATTGGGAAAGTTCTCGCAGCACAAATTGCATGACCTCGCTGATCGTGTGTAAAAATTACACATCGTCAGCCCAGGCTACGATTTTCCTTCCCATGGCATCGAACTGTCTCAGTATGACGTTCATTGCCAAAAGCCACAATAATGGAGAAAGAACTCCTCTTGCGGTGTGCCCCTTGTCACAAGCTTCCTTATGCAAGTGTCTCCCATGCTCGAGTTGATAACCCTGCTGTTTAGCATCAGGGTGATCCACTCGATTAGGATTACACTAATACCCAACGAAGCTAGTGATTCCTCAATCGCCTCTAACCTAATGTTGTTAAAGGCCCCTTCCATATCGGGGACGCTGGCAAGGAATATTCCTTATGCAGCAGACCCCGTTCAATAAAACCGACTACATCATGCAGAGCACTCTCAACAGTCTTACCGTTAAGACAGGCGTGTTGAGCGTCGCTGATGACCTGCGTTCCCATACTCCTCCTTAGATGCAGATCGATCAGTCTTCCATTGTCTTGAGTAGAAAAAACGAGTCTATAGTCTTTGGGCTTCGAGTGAGTCGTCCTACCCGCTTTGGCTATGAAAATGACCTCTCCACCCCCTGGAAATATATGTATCTCACTTTAAGTCATTCCCTAAATATCTTCATGAGTAGTGAGATGACTCTATCATTGACATTCTGTAACATGGCCAAAAAAATGCCACCTAGGCCCGGTGACTTATATGGCCCAAATTAGTTTAAGACCATTCTTACCTTGTCTCCAGTCACCCTTCTCTGGTTCGGACTGTAGGTTATCACTGACACTACCTGTCCTCCCATTAGATTCTATGTCCTTACAGCCTGGGAAGTGAGTTGAGGGACTCCGAGCTATACTCCATCCTGGAGTTGTCCGCCCGCTGTATATATCCAGGTGCCACCATATCCTTGGATAATACTCATCTAAATCTAGACAACTCGTTAACCGAGTCCACAGATTCCCAGAAATTTATCCATTATACCCGTTTCGCCCTTCTTATACTTAGTGAAGCTTTCCTTATAGCTATCCCAATCAGTCTGACTCCTCGTCAGCTTGGCTCTATTAAACAGCCTTCTAACTGTAGACCGTTGGACTCTTAGTTCTCTGGTCCACCATGTCGGCTGCCTCTGTTTTCCCGGATAGATCACCGGGCAGCTGAGCTCAAAACTATTCCTAAGTACATCCGTGAAATTATTCACGACTTCCTCGATACCCTCAGCTGAATTTCTTCAGCCCTCAGTATCCCTCAAATCCCTATCATTTAACTCACTGAAGGACTTTCAGTCCGTCCTTTTGGAGTCAAGACTGAAGGATATCATGCTATGGTCCGAAAAGGAATAATTCATAGCCACACTCCAGTCCTTGACAAATTCACCCCTTGGTTCGCTAGCGTTATATCTATAACTGTTTCCCTATCTTTTGTTCTGAATGTAGGATCATTAGCCATATTACAGATATGAAGATCACTACTAGTTATAAAATCAAATACTAACTCACCCTCTTGTTGATGTCCCTGCTTCCCCATTGGTAGTGGTGAGTATTCGCATTACATCCCATAACCATGTACAATCCTCTCCTCCTGCTGTGCACCACCAAATGCTGCAGAGCGATGTCCGGTGAATGTACACGGTTGCCAGTACAAGCCTACTGCCTCCAGTGACAAATTAATTTGCATCACTGACAGCCTCTTTGGGTTTATCAGATCTACCGCGAATCTGAAGTCTCTGCCTTGGCTCTTTTTACAGATCATGTAGTTCACAATCTTCCATTGGCCTGTAACAAGACCTACATTCCTACGATACTTCGTCCGGCCTTCCTCTTACGAGGGCGATCTCTTCAATGAGCTTGTGTTCAAATAGTCGCCATTGCTCAACGCTGATCCTCCCATCTAGATCAACTTTGTCAATGACAGCAGCTTGAATACAGTTCTGCAACACTGATTCCTTCGCCTTCTTCGATGTTGAGGGATGTTCGCTTCCTGATCCAGGTCTTTTAATAACCTCCTTGTGGGGGGCCCTTAGCAGAGCTGGAAGGTGTGCGAGCAGCCTTCTTTGCCATCGAGGTTTGCTGGTCATCCCTTTCATACGATACTTTAAGATTACTAAGATAAAGTTTGATAATACATTCCCAAGTTAAAAACCTTCATTCTTGATGTGCTAAAAACAGGGTATACTATAAAAAAAATAAAACATGTTAGATGATTAATAGGTCAATATTTGACAAAAAATTTTACAAATAAATGGTTAAGCAAAATGGTGCATATGGTATAGAATAATATTACAGAGATTGGTCTCATAATACCTATTAACGTTAAAAATTCAGGAGAAAAATGTAAAATAATCTTCATTAAACGTTAAGTTATGAAGAAAGCATTTAAGTTCGGTGAGTTTTCAGTAAAATAATAGTCAAAATGTATCCCCAAAATCGTTGAATAAAGATCTAAAAAGATATTTACAAAAAATTTCACGGCAATCGCACTAAAATTTAAGGAAAAATATAAAATTCCTGACACAAAACATTTGGAGAAGATTTCCGAATTTTATGTCTCATAAAATAGAAAAGATATGTCAAAAAGGATGAAATACATAGGAAACTATGTAATTGTAATAACCAAAGCACAAATTTTAATTTTTATTAAGATACCACATTAGTAGATACTTATGTCTTAACTTCTGTCTAATTAAACAATATTGTAAACATGTGTGTATTATGTATATTTTAGAAGTTATTAATTACTAAACAAGTTGTTTGCTTTTTTCGGTTTTTAAAATGCAATATTTTTGGACCCGAAAGAGTCATGAGTCCAGAAGCTCAGAATTTAAGAAACACTTCTAATAACCAATATCTGGAGTAAATTTCATTTAATTCGGTGATGTCAAATCCGAAAAGGACCGCTTTCTGCCCGTTATGCTATGGAATAACTCGGTTAATAGACCTAATTAATTTTTCAATTCTCGTAACGCCGCCAATTTCCTAATTAATAAACCAAAAAAATTTAAAAGCATGGTTTCATTAGTTCTAGATGTAAATAATAACAAATTTATGTGTAAAAAAATCTAAAAAAAAACTTTTCCACCAATATCCCCTCCCCGATCGAAATAAAAAATCTGTTTCCAATAGGATTTAGAAAGCAAACAATTAGCATGGCAAATTTTAAGTTTTTAAAACCAAAAACGAATTTAAAAAATTTTACAAAAAAATTAATAATAATAAGAAATAAATATAATAATAATAATGATACAAAATTCAAAATCTAGCTCCGTTACGATTAGCAGAATGGATAGTTTTATAAGTAAGCCGATTTTTTTGAAAAGGAAAGAATATAATGTTTATGAAATTATATATATATATATATATATATATATATATATACTAGCTAACTCGGCGCTGTTTGGCCATATAACTTATTTCTAGTGAATATTTTGGTTTTTAATTAAAAAATAACGAATACATTGTAAGTGTGTGGGGATGGGTGGGCGTGCTTTTACCCTTTTTGCTTCATTTTACGCCCTAAATATTAAAATTTATAACTTTTAACTTTTTCAAGACTTGAAACTATCAGCGGATAATTAATTAAGCAGACATGGGTAGGGGGAGTTTTTACCCGTTTTGCGCTATTTTACGCCCAAAATGTTGGAATTTCCAAAAAATTTATATCTTTAAGTCCCTTTCACATGTTACAGTATCTGCATGCCAAAGACAACCGGTTGATTAGTTAAGAAAATATAGAGAGAGAGAGAGTTTTTACTCCTCTTGTCCTATTTCCCGTTAGAGGCTATAGTTCCTTTCAGATATTACACTATTTGTCTGCCAAATTTGAAGAAAATCGGTTGATTAGTTAAGAAGATATATGGAGAGGGAACTTGTACTCCTTTTGGTCTATTTTACACCCTCTAGCGATATGAAACATACTTTACGACCTATTCTCATACCTAACAAATACACATACAAAATTTCATAAAAATCGGTCAAGCCGTTTCGGAGGAGTTCGATTACAAACACCCTGATACGA
The DNA here is from genome assembly GCA_932274085.1 of Protocalliphora azurea. Classification (NCBI taxonomy): domain Eukaryota; kingdom Metazoa; phylum Arthropoda; class Insecta; order Diptera; family Calliphoridae; genus Protocalliphora; species Protocalliphora azurea. Next base: position 93,690,104 of record OW026521.1, on the reverse strand, counting down.
GAATTATATATATATATATATATATATATAAAGGCCTAATAATAATAATTGAGTTAGGAACCTACCATAAAACTATTTTTTGAGAATAACTTATGTTCATGGGGACTATTACATATATATTACGTTTATGCGCCCGGATTTTGCAAATAAAAATAATTTATAAATAATCAAATCACTATTTACAGGAAAAATTTCATAAAGATGAGAAAAATACAATTATTATCTATCATCGAAAATTCTATGAACGTGAAAACAAGTGCTATTTATTTGCAAATAGTTTCACTAATGACGATGTTTTTTCGTGAGTTACTTTTTTGTTTATGCGGCAAAATGTTCATTTTGCTATATTTTTAACTGCAAGTCAGAGGTGCGTATTAACTTAGTAATTTTTAGTAGGTATGTCAGTTTTCGAGTGATTTTTTGTTGTAGCAGAGTGTAATTAAAATACTATTTTGTAAATTTTCCTCGTTTAATTATCCGCCAAAAAATGCATTACAAATAGGCTGATCCTGTCAATATTTCGCTTTCATAAATTATCAATAACAAGAAAAATAACAAATTGTTTATTTAGTGCAGAAAAACTGAAGGAAAACTTACAGTAGAAATTCTAATTTTTTTTCTGCATAACACTGAAGTTGATACAGCAATATACATGTACCTATCAATCAATAGTGCCAATTTAATTTTTTTTTTTACGTTTTTGCACCTTAATTTATATCAATCGGCTTAGAATGACCTTCTGAGTCGATTTAACGATGTCAGTCCATCTGACCGTCTGTCTGTCCATGTAAACATTGTAATCAAACTACAGGTCGCAATTTTGAACATAAATTAATGAAATTTGGTACACAGGTTTCTTATGGTTCAAAGACGAATTGGTTATGATAGGTTTATTATTTCACCTAGCCTCCATACAAATGTCCTCCCGGAATATGGATTTAATGATCATAAATTCCTTAAATATAGTAATATTTCAACGAAATGACACATATAAGTTCTATTGAATTATAAAACTGTACACTGAATTCACCATAGCTCCCATATAAACCCTTCTACCGAAAATTATTTTTATGAGGATCGGTCCATAATTTACCATAACTCCCATATAATACCCAAAAGTGCATAAATTCATATAAATGTTAGTATCAACGTAATATTTTGTGTTTGCTTGTTTTATTTTACATTTAGTACAAGTATCGGTCCACAATAGGACACAGGTCTAACATAAGGCCCGAATTTTGATACACATACGGAATGGGGTATGGTATAAACGGTCGGGCTTGACCGACCATACTTTTATTACTTGTTAATGCTAGATCTAGTACCTTTTACACTAATTTAGTACAAGAAAAATAATCTAGCACATGGCACTTTTCCTAGCACTTTTTGAATTATTTTTGACATTTTTAGCATATTTTCAATCGTTCTTTTTTAGGGGTTATTATATTTTAGTCAAATATTAGAATCAAATTTTCAAACAACTTCTAGAAAAAATTAAATTTTTCCCAAAATTGTTCAAGTTTAAAAGGCTATGCAACGATGCAATAGCTTTTAAGGGCATTATTATTGTAAATATAACCAAATATAATATTTTTAAATAAGACAAAAACTGTAGATCTTATTCAATTTTATCTATAATGACTTGGTAAAACTTTCCATACATTTTTAATTTTATCCTCAAAAAGTAAAAACCACGTAAAAAATATACAAAAATATTTTGTTTTAAAATATATAAATAATTTTTTAATATAGTTTAGAAAATGCTTAATAACTTTTAGAGTTCTAAGGCGATTTTATATATGCATATATGGCATTTTATTCCAAACACAATAAAATTTCAAACTCTGTAAACAAATATATGCAGTCTTCTAGAAAAAAACAGAAAAATTTACATCAAAATCAAAATTTTGAAAAAGAAAAGGGATATAAGTTTAAAAATGGTGAATAATTCATTATTTAATTTGAGTGTATATAAAGTGTATACAATTAAAAAGTTATATCCCTCTGCTTTCAAAATCAATTTAGAAACCTTAAATTATTCTAAAAACGGTTTTTTCGTAAAATAACGAAATTTAGGGGGTGTTTCGAAATTTTTTAAAATATTTGAGGACGATCTGATGATGTTTTTTGAATGAAAATAAAAAGTGCCATTTTGTATCAGCGTGTAATTAAACAACTTATTACCCAATTCAAGACATCGTTATTAATTTAATTTTGAAATATTATATGAAGAACAAATTATTACAAAAAGTAATAGTCCGATAAAATTAAACGAAAAATGGCTCAATCTCGGAATTTTATGGAGGGAAGCGAATGTCTTTTAGATGCTGTCACCGAGTATCACGTGTACGCTACGAGAGTTATTCGCTGTTAAAGGCTACAAAAATCTATTTTTCTGTATTTATTATACATCATACGTGTCTTGATGGCATTACAACATTTATAGAGTAAACAAATTCAAACAATTTAATTTTTTGATATTTAAATCAGTAAATTTCAATGTACTCGTATTCATGGGTAATTATTGTGTTATAGAGTACAAAACTTCTCTTATGTAAGATTTTTATTAATTCCCAGCAAAAACTTTGTTTTCCTGGTAAGCTACCGGGTATAATTGGAAACAAAAATAAGCTACTTATTTTTGCCTGAATAACTAGGTATTTATTTTTGCGAGTTGTCCACAAATTCATGTAGTTATTTTTAGACTCTAGGGATACTCTAAAATATGTACCAAAACAGAAATAGAAATAAAAAAAAAACAAACAAAAGACTAACGTCTTACTCAATATACTATCACGCACTTAATTTTCTAAGTGACAAAAACTTTTTTTTAGTATAAAATATCTTTTAAGATATTTTGTTATAAAGAACTAGCAGAATGGGGTTGAACCAACAACCTTCTGGTTGCTAATCCAGCGCTCTAGCCAAATCATCCACGTGATTGCAGTATTACTGTGCTATTATACTATTGAGTACTTATTTATGTAATACAGAGTAGGCAAATAATAATAACCCCTCATTACCGAGAAACTACTTTAATAAGTAGTTGCCATTACCGAAAACCAAAAAGTTTTTGCTGGGCTACTATTCATATATTGCACATAATCTTGTTATTTAAAGTGGGCATAAAAGAGAAGGGGCACTTAATAAAAATTTTATATATTATTTGTATTGTTTCAAGTTGTATACTCTTCAAAATGCGAACTATAAGAGGTCATAAGACCGAAAATCGAACTAACTTTGAGAAAACCTTTGACTTCTGGTACGCTATCATTTTACGTTGGAATTATTGAGGAAATTTTTTTTTTTTTTTTGTAAATATTGAATTTTATTTATGTATGTTTGAATATTATTTTCTTAGTAAAATATAAAACACTAATAAAAATTGGATTTAATTCTTTTAAAGAAAAAGTTTTATTGGAAATTTAGAAATTTCGTGAATATAATATAAACTCGATAATACGTATTATTCTAGAAGACGAATTGAATAATAAAAAGCTTTTTCAATAAAATTTTAGTATAACTTGGAAAATACAATAAAAAATATGATATAATTATTATGTAAGTGTTAATTGTAGCTGAATTCCTCATTTCCAGTTAATTTCTGTTCCAAAAATTTTTCAGTGAAAAGAGAAGAAACAAGATTAGTTTCATTTTAATATGAAATTTTATTAGGCAAAAATTTTGAACTTGATGCTCTAAGTGTTTCACATATTAAATAAATTATATATTTTAGTAGTTTTTTAATTCGACAATCCGAATTGGTGTTTGCAATCAATTATGCAGATTGTGTAGTTTATACAATATCTGGGTTTTTATTATAAACGAGATTTTAAAAATCAAAATTTTCGATAACAGAATCGGACTTTTGTTCGTCAAAATATTAAACTATGTATTATTTGGAATAACATATTACTACACTATAACTCATAAATTTTGCTTAACTTTAAGTTTACTATTTTTCAATTTCTAAGGAATCAATTTCAGAATGTGTTTTTATTATTTTCTTTAATGTTCTTTTAACTTTAAATCTGACAAGAAAAATATAATATACTTCCTTTTTAACAAATATTAACCATTTTTGTTCCTATCACTTTTTTATTTTTAGCAATTTCAAGCAATCCTAGCACTATTTCCGATTTAGATTTTGGCAATACTGCTATCAATATTTCGTGTATATCTACCAATTTTGAACTAAAAAATTCACTTTTTCAGACGAAACGGCTTTATTTCGGTCACTATATGTATAGTGTAGGGTATAAACTTTAATTCATAGTGAGAATGGTAAAAAAAGGTAGAACTTATAAAACGATATAAAAATATAAATTAAGGAGAATTTGAGCATTCAAGCATTAATGGTCACCATCATATTGCGCGACCAGTTAAAAACTAATACATACATATTTGGAAAATAGTGGATGGGAAGATGTACGTCACCCGCATTACCAGACAATACCTCTTCTGACTACTATTTGTTTCGTTCGATATAAAATACCTACAATAAGCTTCACTTCAGCTACAATAAGCTTCACTTCAGCAAAAGGCATCAATAACACATATACGCAATAGGTTCACAACAAGTAAAACTATTGTTTTTATAAAATTTTATAGACAGGAGTTGCCAAATTACCAACCATCTGTTATTTATCAATTGAAATCAATAAATATTTACATAATGTTTTTATATCATACCGGTACTTATAGATAGTGTTCGAATAAAATAATATATTGAATGAGTATTATTGTTAATGAATATTTGGTCAAAGAGCAGCAAAAACGATCATTCAACAGCATATTAGGGCATGACGGAAGAAATACACGTGTTTATTGGAATGTCGGTAGGGGTGTTTCAAACAGATACAAAAACAGCAACAGCTCCGACATAACAAAAACAAACAAAAACGCCACATGAAAGTTCCATCTTGGGTGGCAAACACATCATCATTTTCAATACGACTATGACGTCTTGCTACTAGTAGTAGCCATAGTTGCCAGATAAAATTGGTGCAAAATCGTCAACTTTTGTGAAAAAAAATCGTCAAAGTCGTCAAATCGATTATTTAAAATAGTCAATAAATCGTCAGCATTAAAACCTTGTTTTTTTCTGATAATGGACATTTTTACTCTTTTTTTTTATTTTAAAATTTATTTTAAAAGTGGCCTAAGTCCCTTAATCAAAAAAATCGAGCGAGTCAAAAATTTAGTTAAATTTTTACGTAATAGTTTTACCCTAATTTAAGTTTTTTTCTTTATTCATTCAGAAATCTTATCAAGTTTAAATATAAAAAAAAAAACAAAACTAAATAAGAGTCAAATAATTAAGTTAAACTTTAAATATTTTCATGCTAAACTGTGTCATTTTTAAAGATGGACAAAGGTAACTTTTAAAATAAACGATTAATTTATGATTCAATTTTAAATTAAAAAGAAATTGTGTACATTAGTTTCATATTATCGGGCCATTATGAAAGTTTAGAAATACTTAATAAGTCCAAAGATATGCGTATCAAAATGATGAATATGTAATTTTGTATGACTTTTATATATATATATATATATATATATATATATATATATAATATATAATTGCAGTTCGGAGAAGATTTGCTGACATTTTTTATATATGGAGTTTGACGCTATTACGTAGTGTCTATATTAGACAAATTTTTATCAAAACAAACTTCAGAATCAGTGACATTGTATACAAGGTAACCTCAGTAAACACCAGATTATTATTTTTGATGCTTACCGCTGTCAAACTGCATATATAAGAACTTTAATGAATTCGCCTTATTGCTGTTTTTTGTGCAACTGTTGCCACCTTCCATAATTTCGAGTTCATTTTGACATTTGTCTTGATAAAAAAATCGCCTGAAATAGACTCTACGTTAGCAACTGTTAAGAGAGAGAAATTTATTTTTTTTACATAGAACTTGACATTTATAGCCAGCAAAAAACAGTCAGTTGTGCTTTTAACACTACCTAAATAATTATACCTGAACTAATTGGCTGTATACTTAGTATTGCTATTTAATAGTGCCTTGATTATGAAATTAAATGTTTTTTAAAATAATTACAAAAGGGCTTTGGCCTTTTGTGAAGAATAAAAGGATACATAAATGAATCGAATATGATCATAAATTTATTCTTATAAATATTTTCTACAAATGAACAATTTACTTCTACAATTTTGAAAAGATTTGTATGTTAATTGTAATTATTTATGTATGAATTAATTTTCTTCTTCGAAAAGAAAAGTATATAAAAAAAGTTAAAAATTTAAAAAAATCACAATCCTCTTTTAGGAAAAATCGTCAAATTTAGGACAAAAATCTTCAAATCGTCAACAGGCCATTTTCAACACCAAAAATCGTCAAAATGACAATAAATCATCAAATCTGGCAACAGTGGTAGTAGCACAACAACTGGCTTAACAAACATTGCAACGGCGACGATGGCGATGACGACTACGGCTATGAATGACTACTTACTTACATACATAAATAAATAACCCAACAAACACAGAGTCATCATATTCCAAAACGTTGAAAAATTATGTCTTTTTTCTTTGATATCAAAGGTTAATTCAAACCTTAATTCAAATATTTTTCAAAATTGGGTAAAAAATTCTCCTTTTTGCAGAGAAATCTATTTTTTTCAAATTATTATCAAATCATTATCAAACGTTTATATTTTAGAAAAAGTTTGATTTCGAAACACTCCCAAATTTTAAATCAAACATTTGGTTTGCCGGGTTTATACATACTCATACTACATTTTACTGAAAGTTGAATGTAAAGCACGAAGCTCTACTACGACAACAACTTTTATTCCTTGCTATCTTACTACATATTTTAGTAAATGTTGTTGTACGAATAAGTAAAATATTTCAGTAACTCACAGCAGGCAACATGTTCATTGCATACAGCAAACTCAGCATGTGCCTTCAACGTCCCCAAAGTAAGGTGAATGAGTTTTTTAGCAATCTTTTTTATTTTTTTGTTGCTTTTGTTTTGGCACGACTTTGAAATTTACTTGCTTGGAGTCTGATGATGTTTGTTATGTTTTAAGCCATATAGAAGAGATATAGACGAAATATAATTACATTCATACATACATTTACTTACAGTAGTGATCAAAACATTCAGAACTGAGATGATATTTTAACTTTACATTTATTTTTTGCCCACCAAATATTTGTTATACCTATTTTATAAAGTTTATTAATTTCATTTTGTTTTAACAACTAAAAAAATATCATTGTGATAAATGACTCTTTCCATATTTTGGGAAAGTAGCCAATCTCAATTGATGCATTGAAAAGTATAGTAAGTGGGAAGAATATAGCATGAACACAGTTTATTAAAATATAATTAAGAATTCCATCAGGTCCTGTGGGACTTGTGTTTTTTGATGTTGAAAATAATACCAGATGAGTCCAATAGAGTAAATACAATTGTTTAGTGTTCATGAACGGGAAAGGGGTACAGCTTAGAAGTATTGAATTTAGTGTCAAAGTATGTAGAAGCGAAAAAATCTGCAAACATGTTGCTAATAGTGAATGTATCTGATGTTTCTCTGGTAAGGTATTTCAAGTATATTGTATTCTGATCGATATATACAGTGTTTCCTATAATCATTTATTGTGCTCGATTTTTTTAACTTTTCGTAATGTTTATTTTTTAAATTCTTTAACCTTGATAAGTTTTTAGATTTTCAAGACGGACCAGATGAATGAGAGGCTGTAATTTTAGGAATACATTGTTCGATATAGCCATGAATGATATTGTAAAAGTTGTTCGTTATTTTATCAAGAGCGTATTTTTATCAGAGAGGGTTAAAACTTTAATCCAGTTAGTGCTGGTTAACATATTCGTAAAATTTGGGTAGTTGTAATTTGTATTTTTAAAACAATATTCCTTTAAATTATTTTTATTTTCTATATCCAACTTTACAGCAAATTCAAAATTACAATTTATTTCAATTGTTGGGTAGTGGCGGTTTTCGGTCTTGTGATAGGTTCATGAAGGGTTAATTCATTTGGATCGTTAACAAATACTAAATCAAGTAAACTGTTATGATCATTGTGTACACCATTTATTTGAAAAAGATACATATCAGATAAATTTTTAATGAATTCTTCAATAAAAGTATTTATATTGGTTGGAAAAAAGCTGTACGCATCTGGTGAAATATTCCATGTAAGGAACGATAAATTGAAATCGCCGAAAACGAAAATAATATCATTCGCATTTGAAGATTGAATAATAGCTTTTATAACCTCGCAATGTTAATGATAAAATATCATGATAAACAGATAATAAAGATTTGCTTGTGATTTATATTTATTTGAACTCCAATAAATTCTATATTTATAATGGAGAAATATCAATTTCAGTAGCAGGTATGTAATTAGAAACAGCAATTAAGATTCCGCCTCCAGTTGTTAAAGGTTTTCGATCTTTTCTGTAAATTTGATAATTATTACATAATATCTCGTTATTCAAGATGGCATCGTTTCAGAAAAAATTATAATGTGGTGATTAAACTCAAAACTTTCTACATATAAGTTTGATAGTTTAGATTTAATTCAATTTACATTTTGACATATAATATTTAGTTGGTTTTCAGTAGAATTACTCAGCTTTTTGAATTTATAGCTGGATATGGAGGTAAACGAGCAATATCTGTTTGTCTTTGGCTTTCATTTATTACAAATTCTCAAATTAAAGCATTATCGGGCCAAAATTCACCCTCAACGGGTGAACGACGTTGTTGTATATTGTATTTGGACCTACAATAGGTTGAATTGAAACTGATGGCTCCATATTAACAATTGGTCTCGGTGAGATAATATTTGGTATAATTTTCCAATATTCTTCACACAAATTTTAAACGTTTGAAAATGTTTCGTTAAATATACCAGAAAAAAATAAAGAAAAAAGTAATGACCGAACTGAAATAGACTATTATGGGCGCAAACTCGAATAACATCACAATGGAAAATGCAAAACCCTTCCAAAAGTTTAAAATTGAGCTGAAAGAATGGGCAAGAGATGAATACGTCAGAATCTGCAAAATTAACACACCGGGAGAACGATTGACATCTTATGGGGAATCCTAACATCGAAAAGACAAAGGAGATCCTTAAATTAAATAGTCCAACACTCAGAAGGTTTAATCGGTTTAATAACTGGCCACAAGGAACTAAAAGCTCACCTAGCAAATATTAGAGTAACGAATAACACAATATGCAGAGCATGTGAAGAATAGGACGAACCATTGAAACACTACTTATGTAAATTTCCAACACAAGAAGCAAAAACAGTGGAAGATATGAGGGACATTAATTGGAAATCCTTGAGAAGCTATGTCGATAAAACAAGGTTCTTAATCCAACAAAACAGATAAGGCTTATGATTAGGGGAAACTTTTTTCCTGAAATCGCACAACAAACCGATGCAGGCATACATGTATAACCCCCTTTTCAACATAACCTAACTTAGTAGAATTAAATTAAAGTGTTCAAAACATTTGCAAATTTTTTTATCTCCTTCTTATACTTAGCGTAATTAATTTTGTGAAAAATTTTTGGAAATAAATTAAATTATAAATTTATCAGAAATAAATTTCTATCAAATAAGCTGTTCTTAAATCAACTATTTGCCGAATAGTCAATAGTGGCAGTAGTTATTCGAGGCTTTCTTAAGAATGGGCAGAAATACGGAGTGCGGAAATCAAAAAAAGGTAATGAAAAATTAACAAAAAGCAAATTAATAAAATAATAGAAGAAGTCATCCGCAATAAATTAAATGCTACACAAATAAAAAATAAACTAGAACTTCCTGTCATTTCCAAACATGTTGCACACATTTTGAGAATTGATGGTAACATAAAATAGAAGAAACCAAAATGTAAGCCAATATTAAAACAACATAATTAAAATAGTTTAAAATTTGCGCGCAAATACATGAAATGGACAGATGAGTGGAATAAATGAAAAGATTACTTTTCTGATAAAAAGAAATTCAATTTGGGTCGTCCCGATTCTGCTGTTATGTGTATGTTTTGATTCAAGTAAACAGTGCAGTTTATAATTAACTGTTGAAAGATGATCTTCTCTCATTTATGGATGAAGATTGCATATTCTAACAGGATAACGCTACAATCCATATCTCGAACCAATATAAATTGTGGTTTAATGAACATAGTATTTCACTATTGGACTGGCTGGCTTGCAGTCCGGATTTAAATACAATGGAGAATCTGTTGGGGTACATGACCCTTAGCTTACGCTAGAAATGCAAAGAATGAAACCATAATGATAAAAAGGAGTTAAAACTAAAAATTAAGCAAGTCTGGGAAGAAATTGACAGTGATTTTCTTCAAAATTTAGTCGAATCAATGCCAGACCGAATTTTTGAAGTTATCCAAAACAAAGTTCCATCAACACATTATTAATAATGATAATTGGTTCATTAGTTTAAGTGCGTATATATTAAAATGCCATAAAAAATGCAATTAAACTACTAAAATTATAATGAAAAAAATTTAATGTACATTTTTTGTTTTTGGTTATTAATTTTTTAAGTGAATTCAATAAATAATTCTAAAAATTAATTTGTAGCGCCTTCATTATTTTTAGACTCCTTTTTGGTAAGTTGATTAAAAAAATTGATGTGAGTTTATAGGAATATGCACCACTGTATCACTTTCATGGATATTCTAACACGATAAGTTCACAAACGGAAGGTAAAAAGCAACTGAAAGGTAAAGAAAAAATAAACTTAATATCGTGGCCTCCACAATCTCCCATTTACAACCCAATTTAGAAGATGTGGATTACAAAATGTAATATCGATATTAAAATATACCGAAATGGCAATGAAATTTACATAGAATCGGAGAAACTATGGATTGCTATTACCTACGAAGAGTTAGTAAAATCAATAGCTATTAGATGTTTAGAAGTATTAAAAACTATGGCTGCTTAACCAAATACTGAACATTTAATGCATTTTTTATATTCTCCCTTAATGGTTTTAAGAATTGCAAATGTTTTAGACACTTGAATTTTATTTTTTTTAAATAATCATTTTCAATTACTGAAACAAAAGAAAGTAAAAAAAATATGACTTACAAAAATTTGTTTTCAGTTGCAAATGTTTTGAACACCATTGCATATACGCAAGTTAGATAATAACCAGTGTTACCAGGAGATAAGAAAAAGCAGGCTAAATTTGACTCTAAAAAAGGTAGGAAAAGGATAAGTGCCCCAAAAAATAAGGTCAGAAAAAAGTTAAATTTTTTTAATTAAAAAATTTATGAATATTATTATTATTATTATTATTATTATTATTATTATTATTTCTCATTAGTTTTTGATATTTTTTAAAGATATTGTAATAAATGTATGAATGAAACGTAGGACGGCTACTAGCAAAATAAGCCAATGAAATTCGCCCAAAAAATTCCCAAACAAATTTGGGTTATATCTTATATGAAAAATGCCGCAATACACAGTGGGGTCTCTCTAACAGTTTTCCGGCAGAAAGTCCAATTTTAAAAGTTCGAATTTTCCAAATCTAAATATCGCATTCAAAAGCTAATGTGTTGAACTTTACCACAAACTTATTTTTTTTGATATGCCATCTGTTGAACTAGGTGAGCGCATTCAAAATCAAAGGGTTTTTAATCATTATTTTATTTTTTTAAACTACTGGAACATAGCATCAACTTTAAATACATAAATTATATATGTACATATGTGGCAACATTTTTAGTTCGTTTTTCCTTATATCATATATTGTTGATATCTTAAAATACAGACTCATATATTTTTAATGTCCGTTTATTAACTAAAAAATGACAAATGTTAATTTTAATCTGAATAATTTTTTAAATAAAAAATATGAAAATTTTAATTCTCAAGATGTATAACCCAGAAAAAACTTGGTACCGACATATAGTTACCGAAGGAAATGGTATTCAATCAGACGTCAACGTCGGCATCCCATCTGCAATCAGTGTTGCCAGATTATTTTTTAAGGCTAAACCTATCCTTTTTATTTTGCTTTTAGCCTCAAATTTTTCTTTTTAGCTTCTAGCTTTTTTCTAGCCTTTCTTTGATTTTTAAAATTGCCATAAAAGTAATTCAAAATGAAGAAAATAATTTCTTATTTGCTATAACCAATTTTATTTGTGGGGAATCATCCAAGCAATCATGTGTAATATGTTACAAAAATTTTCGACTGCGGCACTTCATTATTCAAATCAAAACTAACTAAACTAATTTGATGAACTTACCAAATCGATTATAATTATATAATTATATCTGTCTATCTATTTATATCTATTTATATATATATATATATATATATATATATATATATATATATATATATATATACAAGATATATTTATTTATTTACTTCGGTTTTTTAAAAGTGTTATACATAATTTTTCTAAAATTTTTAAGATGCTGAAATCTTTCTCTTTTCACCTATACCAATATCTTGTTATAAAAACTTACGGTTTAGTTTATGCCGCAAAATCCTGTTTTTTGTCCCAATGTGCAATGTTTTGAAATAATTTTTCATAATTTTTTAACTACAATTCCTTTTTGATTAAGCATTTCAAAATTTTTGGGTGATTTTTCACTTTTATAAGAATTTTTTAAAATTACGTTCATAAATAGTTTCTTTCTATTGTTAATGATGCATACTAAAAATCAACTATAATAATGAATTTAGTAAGTCGATAAAATAAGTTAAGTAACATTTGTTTTGCAGCACAAAAAATTTTTTTTAAATATAAATAATCTCGATTTTTGTGCGAATAAATACACAAAGATTGTTAAGCGAATGATTCTATGAAAATAAAATTATTAAAAGCAAATAAGAAATTATTTTCTTCGTTGTTGAAGTACTAACATTTTAGCTTTTTAAAGGTAATTTTAAAAATAAAAAACGGCTAGAAAAAAGCTAAACTGGAAATTGTAAGGCTAAAAGGAAAATAAAAAAGATAGATTTAGCCTTAAAAAGGCTAAACTAGCAACACTGATAATATCCCTTTTTAGTTTTCTTTTCTTTTCGTATAAGCATGTGTAATGTATGTATGTATGTATGTATGTATGTATGTATGTATGTATGCATATTAGACTACATCAAAATTTACCGACTTTTGAATTTTTACCATAACTCCCCCTAGAATCGTTCATTGGGTTGTAAAAAGATATTGTGTGAAGTATTAGTGAAATCGGATATCCTTAACCCGTGCGGCATCGGACCTGAAGTTTGTATGGCATTTTTACAGTTTTTTACTGTAACTAAATGTTAAAGAATCGTAATCTACATATAATTATCTATCAAACAACGTTAAAGTTATTACGAATTCCCCAGACCAACAAACAAATTTTGAATTTTTTTTTTATAAAATTTTAAATAAAATGTTATTTTTAATTAAATTTGAACCGTATTTACTGAAAAATAAGTTTCTGAAGTTTTTTTTATTTATAAAGTCAATTTTTTAACTGATATTCGGACTACATGGGTGCCCCTATAGCCTAGTTGGTAGTGAGCTAGTCTGTCAATCCGGAGGTGGTGGTTTCGATTCCCACCAGAGATTCTGGTCTGTTTCACTACAACAAGCAACAGTCTTCGTTACTCCGCTCGGTTAGAATTAGAATATAATTTGTATTTGTATTGTAATTATAAAATAAATAAATACAATTATTATATAAAACAGTGCAAGCTCCATTTTCGCGACTAATTAAAAATTTTTTAAATTAGAATTGTTTTTATTGATATATTTACATTTTCAATATTTTTAAAGAAATTGGAGATTTTGAATTGCTTTTTTGGCAAATTATTTTTTAAAATAACAGCTGAATCACGTAGTTCATGTAGTGCTGTTGTCGGCTTATCATTTTCCAAAGCCCATTGTATGCATATGTTTATCGATGTTATACAATCGTCCACTTTAATTTTGTTTTCTTCATAACCACTATCGTATAAATCCTCCGATTCCGTATCTGATAATTCCAATTGCTTCTCATTACTCTCCACATGAAATTCTTTTTAAATCCAGTTGTTTATTTCAGCATTCATGAAAGGATGTGTTGTACCAATTTGAGCTACAAGTGTACCAATAATTGAAAGATCTTCGTTTTCTTCCTGAATTATATTTTGTAAAATATTTAAGGGCATGTTATCCTCTTCATTCGAGCAAGACGTTCCAGGATTTTCGGATATTGGACACTGATATTTTCTCCCAGGAGGTAGCTAGAATCTGAGCTGCATTTTTGAGATTGAAGTTTTTTGAGCTCCAAATTTGTTCCCTTCTCGGCAAGCAAGTGGATGAGCAATTGTTTTTTATAATTTAATTTGACCAAGTTGATAAAGTTTTGATTTAACGTTTGAATAAGCGCAGTGCAATTGGGTTCATTGCCATAATTAAACTGCCATCACTTTTTAGTTCTTCAGCTGGGTGACTCCTTGCGTTATCTAAAGGCAAAACTGGTTTTTGCGGCAGACCTTTTGAAGCCAAAAATTCTCGGACCTAAAAAAAATGTTTACTTATGAACAACTTACTTTTACTAATTGGTCAAAATTAACTTACGTGGGAACAAATTCGTGATGGAATCAGTCCTTGAATATAAATGATGTCGCACAGGCGTTATTACAGAATTAATGAAAAAGCATTTAAAGGGGCATGGGTTTTTCGATTTTCCAACAACCAACAATTTCAGTTTGTCTGTGCCATTTGCATCTGAACAGGGCAAAAGAATTATTCGCTCTTTACATAATTTTCTTCCTAGAGCCGTTTTCTCATTTCACGCGACAAGAGTGCGATTTGGAAGCATCCTATATTATAAAGAGGATTCGTTGGCATTGTAGATTTGGTGTAGAGTCAACCCATGCTCATTAACGTAATCCTTAAACTCTTTCACAAAGGGATCAATAAGATGAGGTTTCGAAGACAATTTCTCGCCCGAAATTTTTAAAAATCTAATTCCATGTCGACGCTTAAATTTCATAAACCATCCTTCACTGGCATTGAAACCTGAATTGGTTTGATAAATTTTGGAATACAAATGACTGGCTTTTGATCGTAAAATCGCTGCTGATATTAGAAAATATTTTTCCCATTGTTTTACAAACCACTTATAAAGCATTTTTTCCATTCTTGGCTACTCAGCTTTCTTTAAGGTGCAACGTTTGTCAGGGCTACTTTTTGTTGTACGTACGAACTATTTTAATGAATTTTCTTGCTTTATAATGCGGTAAACCGAAGACTTGTGCAACTTGAAATTTACGCAAATTGAATTTATGGAATCTCTAATTTTAATTTTTTTTTTTAAATCTCTAATTTTTGAGAAATCATATTAAGAGATGTATTTACACAACAAATGACATGAACAAACTGACAAAATTTAAAATCAAAATCATCCAAAAAGTTTAATATACCAAAAGACTAGGATTTTCCTTTTTTGGTAAAAAAAAAAAAAAACAGATAAAAGTCGCGAAAATAGAACCCGTTTTTCGTAAACTGTCGCGATTATAGAAACTGCAATTTTAAAAATAAAGCCGTCGTGATAATGGGTAGTCGCGAATACCGAGCTTCAACTGTACAATAAACCATATCTCAGAAAATACATTCCAAAGGTCAACATTTGAAATATTTTTTTTTTTTTTAAAAACATAACGAATACCTATTTATTTTTGTCTGGATTTTTGTGATAAATTTAAATGTTTTAACATGACTTTACTTGTCAGAATCAGGTAATTATCATTTTATTTGTCCATGATATTAATTAATAAAATTTACCTTACAAATGTTTAAGGTGAGTTCAAAAAATGCTGGCCCTATGCTTTTTTACTTTTTGTTAAATTTGGCTTTTTTACTATTATTATCAATGAAAGTCTTTCAATTATAGTTCGATAAAATTATATCGAAATCTATAAACCTGCATAGTTTTATTTGAAAGTTTTTAAAATTTGTTTAACAAAGTTTTTAAAAGTTTGAAATTAGAGTTTTGATATAACCATTAAAAAAAATTAAACATTTTCTAACCGGACATGGAAAGGGTTTGAGTTATCCTGCAAAAACAGAAACTTATTTTTCAATAATTATGGTTCAAATTTAATTAAAACAGAATTTTACTTGAACATTTATCAAAAAATTTAAAATTTTTTTGTACACCCCTTGCGCAAGTGTTCTACAACACATTAATGGCCTGAGGAATTCGTAATAACTTTAACATTTTTTAACCGATTTGTTTTTTTTTATATCATGTTTGATAGACTATTATATGTAGATTACAATTATTTAACATTTAGTTACAAAGCAAAGTATTTAATAGCTAACCTTTTTAACGTTAAAAAGGCTACAATTTCCCCGTATAAGCGACCTACAAACTTCAGGTCTGACGCGGCACGCATTAACGATATCCGATTTGTCTAATATTTCACACAATATATTTTTACAACCCAATGAACTATTGTAGGGTGGGTTGTGGTAAAAATTCTAAAGTCGGTAAATTTTGGTGCAGTCTAATGCATATACACTCGAATTTGAACAGACTTTTTTTATATAAATTTTTTTCCAAGAAAAAAGTAACAATATGAAGATTTCATAGAAATTTTAGAAAAAAAGAAAATATATGTATATTGAGATAATGTTTTTATTACTGTTATAATTAAACCAAAAATTAAAGTTAAATGCTAAAGTTTTACCACACACTTTTAATTGTTGTAAATTTTTTAAAAATCAGTTTTAGGAATTTATATTTGAAATTAAATTTGTTTTCACTATCACCAAAATTTAGTGAAAAATAATGTGTAAATTAGGATAATAGAAATATCTAACCACATTTGTTATTCTAAATTCATAAGCTTTGTTAAAAAATCTAACAATGTTTATTAGGTTGGACCCGTTTGTATGTACTTCAACGAAACTTTCAATCGTTATACTTTACACCACCGTAGGTGGGGTATTATGCGTTTGTGCTAATATTTGTAACATCAAAAAAAATATTGGTCTGAGTCGTTTAAACGACGACCATCCATCCATCCCTCTATGTAAACCTTGTCATCAAACTACAGGTCGCAACTTTGAAAATAATTTAATGAATTTTGGTACACAGTCATTTTTTTTAAATGTAAGGATGAGCCTATTGAAATTGGTTATGATCGGTCCATTATTTCACATAGGCCCATGTAAATGTCCTCCCGAAACAGAGATTTAATGATTACAAATGCCTTAAATATAGCGTAAATCTGTGTGCCAAATTTCATGTAGATCGGTCCATAATTGAACATAGCTCCCATGTAAACACCTCTTCAGAAAATCACTTTAACGGGCAAAAGTATATCCCATATAAATGATAGTATCAGGTAAACATTTGAAACAAATCAATTTTATATAAGTAGAAACCGCAGTGCCAAATTTTATGAGGATCGGCTAGCTCCTTGTTGTCATATAAAGTCCACATCCAGGAATCACACTCAAGTGCATAAATTATATAAAATATAGAAATATACACTATGCTTAATACTTCCACAGTCTTGCAAAATATTTTTAACATTTCTTTAATATTTTCTAGTGCATGGACACTAAAGATTATTTTTCCAATATTTTATGTACACAGATGCATGACAATTTTATTTATGTGGGCAAACATATATTTATATTTGTTTTATAATATAGTATACTAACATACATATATACAGTGTTGGGAAAAATAGTAGGGAGGACAAAAATTTACATATTTTCTTCAATGTTTAACAATTCAATAAATAAAATAAATTTTTCTGACTTGGACCATTAATTCAATGTAGTTTTCTTTTTATTTCCAAGTCTTCGGAGACAGACACTTTTTCCTATGTTACGAAACTAATTATAATTTTTAGAGCGGCTTTCGTTAGATCAATATGGAACAATTGTGTCATTTTTGGCACTATTGTATTTCCATTGACACCACGGCACTTAGGCACTTTTTTTACTAATTTATATATAAGGATTAATAATGACATAACACCAAGTTCCACTGAAATGATAATAGTTTACTCTAAGTGATTATGCGACATTATGCGATTTCATTATTATACTAAATTTACCTAATGTACAAGTTGTAATAAGCGAGATAAGAATATCAAAAAATCAATTTCTGTATCATTCACTTGCTTTTAAAGTCGTATACCAAATACAAAATTTCAAATCCAATCAGTAACGCCTCGCAATGTAAGATTATGATGATTTAGTCGGCCAAAATACAATTGTTTGATCATTGAATTTGATGAAAAATGGCTTGTATATTTTAAAAAACTCTATGTAGACTACAAGAACTAAAAAAACTACCATTTTGCATACAATAACTGTATAACGACGCACGATGGAGTGGAAACGCCAAAAATGGCGCTTAATTCAAAGAAGGGGTGCATCGCGTTATTTACAAGTTTATTGTAATAATTAGATCATTAGTATATCAAATAATATTTTTTGAAATTATAAATATTTTTTTTTTCGCCTATACGACTGTCTGTCAGGCTGTCCGTACAGACAGTGATATATTAAACACAAATAAAATGTATCTAAGTATTAGTCTTACAGTCAAATTTCACAAGGATCGATCCACAATTAACCATATAAGGATCTGTCATGTCAATGCCAATTCTAAATTATTTTGGCGCATTTAAGCAAAACTTGACCGACTTTCTTAGACGTTTTCAAAATTTTTCTATAATTCTATAATAATAAGTTAAATCAACTTTAATTTTAAATATGTAATACTTCCTATTTTATTTTCTTTTTGTTCAGATTAATTTCATCGGAATTTTATTTATTTTTTTCGCATTTTGTTTAGATACTTTATCCTATTTAAACATATAAGAAAACATTAAGGGTTTTTAAGGAAAATTTGTTAAATTTAGAAATATTTACAAAATCAAATGTTTTCTTTAAAGCAAGATTTTTGTTATTTGCACACACATCAGTTTTTTGCAACCACATTAGTTTTAAACTTTAATTGGATAAATATATTATAAGTTAAAAAAAATCAGGTGCTAATTCCTACTTCTTCACTATTTTTTTACAGGAATCAAATGAATATCTCCTTATTTCTAATCAATATATTGACTACTATGTATAAAATATATTTTAGAGCAGTTCCGAATTAGAATAGGAGAGTACTATGGCTTAAGCCACAGTTTCACCGAGGCGACTGTGACTCCGACTGACCGGTCGGTTACCCGGATTTGGCAGGTTGTGTTATTCTAGACAACCTTATTGTCTATAAGAATTAAATCTTTTCGAGACCGCTGAGAAGAACGAGCGAAAACCTATACCCCATTAATCTGTAAATAGAGTCCTGCAATAAAAGAACACTGACAATGAAGACAGGATGAATGGAAAAGGCTTGCGTAGTACAAATGGTTCTTTTGTTACGTCAAGGATCCAGTAGCATTGAATACTTGGTAATATGTATTTTTTTCTTTTTCGTAACTAGAAAGATATTTCGATATTGATGTTAACAAGTCCATAAAAATGTAGACTACAGCATGGAAATTAAGAAACAATTCTACAACTTCCCAGCCCTGACGATAATCAGTCACACATTCGTCGGGAAACACTTACTAGATAAAATATACACGCGATTTAGTAACACATCGACTTTATAGTTTTAAAATATTTTTTGTAAATATTTTGCAATTGAAAAATATTTTGCAGTAAGCGCCAATAGAACAGCGTATTTATTGAAATATTTTAAACGTTCTTATAAGAAAAAAGTTATCGTTTCTATTATTTTTTAGAAAACTGTATATATATATTTACATTAGTACATATTTTACTTAGTCAGTATGTGTACTTTCCTTAACACATCCTTCTTCATACATACATATGTATGTATGTACATATGTATAGATATGTATTTATATTTATACACATATATTAATATACATTAGACATAAGATTGTAATTAAAAATTTTATAATAATAAAAAAAAATCGCACAAAAAAGCAAACAAAAGAAAACGGAACTTTTTTTCATGATAAAACTCTTTTCTTTTTTATCTATTCCATTCCTTTGTTTAAAACAAAAAAAATTAACAGAATTTTGAACAGTCGTCTATTTTTATGAGTAAAGTTTCTTTTAACTATTAATATGTTTGTCTGTGCGATTGATTCTTGAAATGGATTTACCAGACTATGGGATTCATTCTTAGATTGGGAGTGATATATTCAGGAAAAATGCTTAAGTAAATGTTTTAAAATTAATTCCTAAATATTAAAAATATACTCTATTGTTAATATTTTTTAATGGAAAATAACATCCCAACAGAAATAAATAAAAGTAATTTTTAAGAAAGTACTTTCTCATTACTTCCAAAGTTTCAGTAAGTGTACAGTTTCTTGTGATTATGAAGTTATATAAACATCATCAAATATAAAATATTGAGAATTTACAAATACTTGTTACTTAATAGTAACTATTTTAATCAAATGAAAAATATTGTTATACATATTTTTTTAATAAAAAATATTTGGTTTATATAAAAATTAAAAGTAATTTTCTTTAATTGATAAAAAAAAAGTACATAAATAATCAATTTTGCATGACATTGTGAACATGACTCCCATAGAATCATAACTAGATATTTATTTGAGAGAAAACAAAAACCTGATTCAACATAAACTTCTAGTTGTATTCTATGATGACTTCCTACTCAGTGAATAGGTATCAAAAGGAGAACATCATCCCATGACAAGCTTATGTTTAATTCATTAGAAATGATCCGAATTTGCACTATGTCTTTATCATAGGTTCATGATTTTATTGGGATATTAATATCATATATTTAAGAAATTGTTATTTATTTAAAATAAATATGTTCGAATTTAAATAATTGATCATCGTGTAGCCAAAGAATTATCGGATAGTTCTCGTATAATTAAAAATAAAAATTAACGCATTTCTAAATTTGAGTTTGTAAGATTATATTCAGAAACAAAATATTTCTTGTGCCATTTGTAAACTTCTCTAAAGCTGAATAAATCATAATATTAGTCTGGCATCTTTGATTAACGTATTTTAAATACTTTTCCATTTCAACTACATGGAATATTCTCTACATTTTGAACGCTTTTCTTCTAACAAACAAAATTTTATAAAAATAAATAGAAAAAAGAAGAAATGAACAGTATTTTAAAGCCAAAAGCAGAAACACAATGTGTACAACATTTGCTTGAACATGGAAACAAAATAACAAAAAAACGAGAAAGATATAGTTAGTCAAGACCGACTATATGATACCCTACACCATTGTGTGTACGAGCATAAAAATTCGGGAAGGGGACCTGTGTCCAATTTTACTAAATGTAAAATAAAATATACAAATACAGAATAATGCGTTGATACTAACATCTAAATGATTTTATGCACTTTATGGCGATTCCTGGAAGTGGATTTATATAGGAGCTCTGGTAAATTATAGACCGATTCTCAAAAAATTTCGCAATGTTGTTTCTACTTGCATAAAACTTATTTGTGTCGAATATTAACTTGATACTAACATTCGTATGGGATTTATGTACGTTAAAGTGATTTTCGGAGGAGGGGTTTATATGGGAACTATGGTCAATTGTGGACCGATACTCATAAAATTTAATACAAAGATTGATACTTGTACTGATCTTTTTTGCACCGAATTTCATTCAAATATTCTTATTTTTAAGGAATTTTTTAGTGTTTAAACTCTATTCCGGGGGAACATTTATATGGGGACTAGGTGAAATAGTGGACCGATCACAACTAATTTCGTCCTTCTATCATAAAAGTCCCACGTGCCAAATTTCATTGAATTATCTTTAAAATTGCAACCCATACTTTGTGCATAAGGTTTACATGGATAGCCAGCGGTCCAGCCAGCCAGCCAGACGGACGAACATCGTTAGATCGATTTAAAAAATTATTCTGAGCCGATTAGTGGGTGTTGTATAACTTTTTCTATGCGTTACAAATATCAGCACAAACACATAATACCCCAACCACCTATGGTGGTGTAGGGTATAAAAAAAAAATTCACTTGAAATCTATATACATAGAGCTTGGATGGATAGATATACGCTATATGTATGGTCGGACGTACGACAAGTATCTCGCTAGAAACTACAAGTAAAACCATAGGAAGCTAAAAAGAATATTCATAGAAAATAGACGATGTTCGCATGAAGTTTTCACTTATTTTAGTCGTGTTGTGCTTAGAAGGCACAACACGATGGTTATATGAATATAGTTTGTCTATCTATAAGTGTAAGCATGAATATAAGTACACTGTGAGAAACAAAAGAAAAAAGATTGTAGTCATAAATAATATTTAGTCATTTACGAGTATTTATTTTATCAAGGCTGAATGAATGTGTTTTGTTAAATGGTCTTAGTATAGGGTAGATCCGAAATTAGAAATTACAGAGATAAAATATACAACACTAGATTTTATTACCGGTGACTTTTACATACGTCGTAATATTCTTAAATCAGATTGAACTACTGGTTTTTCAACCATTCTAAACTAAAGCTCACTTGGATCCCTCATTTGATCCCGTAGTGATTAAAAAAACGCGTCCCAAAGTTGTTCTTCAAATGTCGTTGATAATGGTTTGGATCACACTCAAAACAGCAGTAAAAAAATAAATGTTATCAGTGAGCATCCGACAATCGACTAGTTCTAATTTCAATCCAAAGTCAACCTAGCTCTTTTCGCTCTATATTTTGCTTTTTTTCATTGCTCCTAATGCGTATTTTTTATCTTTATCTCCTTTAAAAAAGGATAAAATGAATTGAAACATTTCCATTACGTTTGGAACATTTCCATCATTACTCTGTTCTATGTTTAAAGTTGAACTTTAATCCAACACTCAACTTTTTTCTCACCCTAACACGTATGAAGTTAATGTTCTTGCACCCATCGGCAATTCGGATCACCGCACAATTTCTGACTTCTTTTCGTTCATCAAGCTTCGTAACATTTCTCAAACAGGTACGAAACGTTCATTAACGAAAATGCTCATTTATCTGATCTCAACTATTTCTTTCGGCAGTTTAACCAGAAACTTTGTACTATAGCGAATATGGTGTAAAATAATATAAAATAATTATGTTGAGAATGAAAAATAGTTTCGGTTAAAACAATACATAAATCTTGGTTTAATAACTTACAGAAACGTAGTTATATCCAGAGATGAAACATTTAAAATCTTACGTAATAACCATACTAATAACTAAGTATATTTGAGATATTCGTATTCAAAAAAGAGCTAAGGCGCTAAAAAACTCTATATGAGCAGCGTATTTATGCTAGAGATTGTAATTCTCCACGGGGTAGTAAGAGCTTCTGGTCATTCGCTAAAAGTGTAAATGATAATAGGAAATCCTCTATTAAAGCTCTTTTAAAGGGTGACCAACTGTTCACTGACCCGGTAGATAAAGCTTTGGCAGTATCACACTTTTCAGAAAGCAATCAATCACTCTCCGAGCTTGAAAGAGTATAGTTACTATGTCAAAACTTTTTTAAAACTCTCGCCGTTAAAAATGTTCCAGCTGTTCTCAACACTGCTTTAAGAAATGCTTTTCGATGTTAGCACGTCCATTAGCAAACTTTTTTAGCGCTATAAACCATGTCGGTATATATCATACGTGTTGAAAGATTGCTAAAGTAACGCCTGTACCTTATAAAGGAGATGCTGACAAATCTGAATTATCAAAAGTGGGGATATCGTGCTAGCTTTTTTTTATCGGAAATATGGTATCACTCCATGCTGCATTTTTGCTAAAGTAAAGTAGTAGCTCTAGATATTTCCAATGCATTCAATAGAATGTGACATGGTGCAGTTTTGTCTAAACAACTCATAACATCTCAGAGCCGATTGCTTTTCGATATTTTCACATATACAATACGAGCGTAAGAAATGGAAGCATACCAATACATTCAAATTTAATCTCCTCTCATTTTGCCTCTCTTTTTGCATATCAATGGTCTAAACTTATAACTTTTGGTGTCGTTAATCACTTCTCTCAATTAATATCGACCTTCTCATAGATGGCATGTCAAATTTGCAATCGTATATAACTACGCTTTTGCATATGATAGCAATATTTGCATTCATATTCATTTAGTACAGACCAGTCTCAGTGAGGTATGTAAATACATAAACACATGACAGATCATATTGCTTCATCTGTATATATAGTTGGTATAAATATTAAGGAATAAGTAGCTCAAGTGTCTGGAATTTTTGAAAAACTCTCATGTATGGCCGGGGCTTCAAAGACAGCTTCTTAAACGTCTACACGTAGGTGACAGTATGATATCTTACTCATCATTGGTATATTGCACAGTGGAGCCGGCCTATAGCAAAAATTTTGGTAATACATTTTAGTTTTTTTGACAAATCGATCTAATAACATTTGATAATTATACATCTATATCAATTTAAAATTTCTTTATTTATAGCATTGTCTTTTGAAATATATAAAGAAAAAAATTATTTTATTAACAAAACTTTGAGGAAAAAATAAAAGAATCGTACTATATTTTTGTAAAAATTAGCAATCTTTCATATTAGTTTCATAGTGCCGACTTTGAGCATTTTTCATCGCTATACGAATTGATTTAATCAAATTTTTTAAGCATATTATTTCGGAATATATTATAAGTTTAAGAATATTTTTAGAAAATTTTTCACTCATATACATTGGGATGAAAAACGACAAAAGATCAAAAATTCAAAATTCAATTATAAATATCTTTTTAACTGTAAGAGACAATTTCTTTTTCATAGAGATTTACAAGGACTATTTAAGTTTAACATTTTTTTACAACAAAATCATAAATAAATTTTTTGCGATTAAAAACGATCAATTTTGGAGTTCCAGCCACGACCCCCCTGACCAAATCAACTCAAAAGCACCTCAGATCTGGTCATGTCAAAATTTATTCATCGGATCAAAAGTTACAGAATTATTTCTAAAAAAAAGCGTTTTGTAGCCACTGTGCGCTGCTAATTGAAAACTATATTTTTGGAGGTATTTTAAAAATGGTCCAAATCACAAAAGCAAAATAATTGAACCCGAAATATTTTAATTTTCTTTCTTTAATTTAGGGGCAAATTTTTCTCGATGAAATGGTGCTAAAGGGATTTTTTAGTGCTTAAGTTCAATTTCGGGAGTCCATTTGTATGGGAACTAGATAAAATTATGAACCAATTCGAATGACAATATTCCTGCATAAAATTAAAAATAAAAGTTTTATGGGTTAATCTTTAAAGTTAAGAGAAATACATCCAGAAATACATACAGACGGACGGACATCAGCATTCTCTCAAAAAAACTTAAAATTCAAAAAAAAAAAAACATTTTTTTACTTATTGATCAATATAAAACAAACTGTAAACATTAAAATATTTATATCACCTTTTCCTGAATTAAGCACCATTTTAGACCCGAAGTAGGGATTTTGTTATTGAATTTTTCATTGTGTTCCTAAGATGTACTGAGAGTTGATTTTCCTTTTTCACAAAAAGTAGAAAATTCCAAACTTGAAATCTGTGTAAAATTAGGTTTCAAAGCCTAAAATAAACAATTAAAATACTTTTGACGTAGTGAACATGGATTCCGGTAAAATCAAATAGTTTAAAAAAAATTATAATATTAAAAAACGTAGGTAATATTTTTTGTTTCTATAAATATTTTTTTATTATATTTAACGACTACTTACATATGTATGTACATCAATGACCTAAATTTGCATTACGTAATGGATACTCCTCACTTATTCATATTATCAAGGCATATTCAGTTAATAAATACTTTTTTGTTTGACAGACTCGATATTCCGAAATTGAGTATTTATACATATTTAACTCTTGAAATTAAAAAATATTTTTTTTTTTAGTGTACAAGTACTATTTATATTCAAATAGGAAGGAACTTATATCCCCACATACTTATATATTAGGGTGACCCCGTTTATATGGAGAAAGTTAAGATATCGATGTTCCCAGCACAAATGAAAATTTACTTCATTTTAAGATACCGTTTCACAAAATTTTCGCCATGACTAGATCAAAAGGAAAAAATCCTTTTTCGGATTTTTTTATATTTCTGCCAAAGGAACAATATGAAAATTTGGTATCGCAAGAAAGGCATTTGAGACGCGCATTTAATGATGTAACAAAAATTAGCATAATTTTTAGAAACGGTATCTTAGAATGAAACAAATTTTTATTTGAGCTAGGAACGTCGATATTTTTCATTTTGGGGCCATCCTAATATATATACTTACATTAGGATAACCCCAAAATGAAACGTATCGATGTTCCTAACTCAGATTAAAATTTAGTTAATTTTAAGATGCGAGTATCTCTTTTCAAAATGTTCATCCTGTAAAAAATTCTAACATATATCATAATTGTTGTGAAAAATTTTTAAATTTCGGACGTATGTATGTATAAATTTCGAAATTTTAATTTTCATATTGCAGAAATACGAAAAAAATCCAAAAAATCCAAAAAAAGACCTTCTTTTTTTCTTATTTGCACTCCATACCAACGAAGCACCCTAACATACGTACATACATATCAATATTAACATATATGTTTGTTTGTACATTAATGTAAGTATAAAAATTTATACATATAATGATAAACTCAACGTTGATAAGAAAAAAAGAAGGGTGCGCTTTTGGCCATACAATGCAAACTTACACACACACACATGCTCTACTATATACTCATATACCTAAAATACTTATGAGAATACAACTTTTTGGATGCTTTTGTTTCAGTCCATAGATACAATGTCGTATGAATGTTTTTTTTTTTTTTTTTTTTTTTTTTTTGGAGTAGTATGTGCGTGTGTCATATACAATCATGGTATGGGAGTCATGGAGTCGTTAAAATTAACATTTTAGAGAAAAATTCAAGGGTGGCACATTACAACCACTTGTTTTTTAAGGCCAGAGGAAAATACAAAACAAAAAACGGAAATATAAAAAAATAGAAAAATTTAAAAGGAATGAACGTACCATCGAAGATATACAAGAAACAAACTTAAAAGGCACAATGTTGGTTTCGAAAAAATACATACATATTTACTACACTTATTTTTATCTTGTGCAAAACATAAAATATTTCTAAAAATGTAACATTAATTGAAACGGCAGTTTTCCTCGAATGTAGTGGCGGTAGAAGAATTAACACACTTACGAACTTGTACTCTTGGTACAACAAAGAACGATAGAGAACAAAACTTAAATCGCCACATAACTTAGGATAACACAATACATACAAATCCTCATACATACATAAATACATACATACATATATACATATATACATACATATAGACACTTATTGTGTGTACTTACATTAGGGTAGCCCTCATTATGAAAAGTTACCTTCGGTAAGTTGTGTGACCAATCGGTAAGTTATGACATCATTATCTCCTTCACATTTTGGTTAAACTTGTTGGTTATTTTGGCCATTTCTGAAAGGTAATAAACTGTAGCATGGATAACGGGTATTGGAGAACAAATATTAAAGCCGCGAGGTTTTTTGATATAATTCCCGATTTTAGGATTATATCGAAAATTCTGAAATTGTTGTAATAACCTACTCAACCATACCTACAAACTACACTATGTTACATTGCAATTGTTTTCAACTTTTTTAATTTTGTAGCACCGTGTTATTTGTAGTTTAACAAAATGAAATAAATAATAAATTAAAAATTAAAACTTTCGGAATTTCAATCGAACTAAACCACCACTAAACTTTCTTCAATTAGTCTAAATCTTTTTATTTTTTAAGATATTAGCAAATTTCCAAGGGGTGATACCGAGAATTTTCTTCCTACATATAAAGGAGAGCCACTCTAATGTACATACAAACTTTTATCATCCTACCAGGTGAAATTTGTATTTTCCTACAAAAGTGTTTTAAATAATAACATTTACCTCAACTATATTACTTTCAAAAAGTTCGCAATTTTTGCCAAAATTATCTATATATTCCATTACAGCGAGTTCTCAATTTGTGTAACTGTCAATTTGTACAATATCCAAAATTTAAACTTGTATCTCCTATAAATAAATTTTAAGTTTGTTACACATAACATATACATTTCCATTCCTGTACGACATTTAAAGGTCGACCATAACTCTACATTATCTTTTTATTTTAGTTGCTTTCCTTCTTTGTATGACAGCTTAAAATAATATACATTCTTACGTTAGTTTTTAGTAGTAACGTCGATTTTTTCCTATCCATCGTTTTTTTTTTTTTTTTTTTTTTTTTTTTTTTGTGAAAGGGGAGTATTTTTGGGGGTAGGAAGGTGAGTATGGCTGTTAATGATTAAAATTTAGTAACATTTTCTTAAGCTTTAAATATTTTAAAATTAATATTATTGCAAACGAGTACTTTAAACTAAATTTAGGAAAACTTTAATGTTCTTTCTTATCCAGATATATTTTAGTACACTTACAAAAATAAGTGTGTCATATTAAATTAGTGAAACAATTTTTAACTTTAATAAAAACACACTGCAATAGAATCTATGAAACTAGAATATCAGCTTCATACAATGTTTTCCTTATATTTCACATTTTTTTCTTTCTGTGCAATTTAAGCCTTTGGCGTAATATTAAGTGTGTAGGAGGGTTAAATTTAAAATTTTTTTCATTTATTTTAAACAAGAATACGTTTAACGTTTTTGTGATAAATCGTTTACTTTATTAATCCCTAATAATACTACAATATAAATGAATGCTAGTCAAACAGGTTTTATAATAAATGAAATGTTTAAAGTAAAATTTTATTATTCATAAATATCTTGAAGAGTTTAAGTAAAATGTCTAGTTATAAATACATATAGTAGAAATAAATACAAGTATCTCAATTAAGATTGTTTTAAAGTAAAAAATGATACGGTAATTTGAAAGATATTTTTTTTTTTAATTCTTCTACAAACAACTTTTTGGACTGTTTAATTATTGCTTTTCCAAACAGTTGTTTAATTTTAATGACAAGGTATGTGTTGTGTGCTTTTTTAAAAATTATATTTATGATGAAAATAGATTTTTAAGAACTATGTATTTAGTGCAATTACTGGCGCCTACAGCACTCCGGAGCCGAGTGTGTTTTTTCACATACACAGCGAATAAAGCCCAATCCATTTCCTTTATAGATATGCAGATTTGGGTAGGTAAATTTACTTAATAGTCAACATTGAAAAATAATATTTCCTATATGTTTTAAAAAATGAGATCATATGCAAATCGTATTCGTATTCGCCGTATTCAAAAAGAAAACTTTATACAGCTTTACTAACCATTGTTAAGCAAAATTCCTTAAAGTTGTGTTCAAAAACGACAATTCGCTTAATGTACCTTTAGTAAACCATTGTTAACTTTAAATATTTCAAAATGGCTGCCCGCATGTCAACCAATTGCTTACCACAATCATATATGTTCGACTCTTTCGTTGTTTACTATTTCCTGCTGCTTCCAAATAGTACATTAATATGTTCAAGTCTTAGATTAGGGTGTCATTAATCTAATGCAACTCCGGGTTAAAAATTACGCATTTTAACAAAAAATTATTATATTAGTTAAATTTTAACAAAATTTCAACAAAAATAATGCAAACAAAACCGAATATCAAATAGTGATGTTGATTTTATCATAGAATATCCATTATTCGGATACTTGTAATTGCAACCAACAAAAATTAAATAAAAGTATTTCATTTATACATAATTATATTTTCATAAGCTAAGTAATGGTTATTTTCCAAAACAAAAAAACATATTTATCACCAAAAACATACTAGAAGATCAAAAATAATAATGGAATAAAACAGTTAACGAATAATGTATTGTAAATATTCACAACACTGACAATATATGAGTGAGAAACCGAGAAGGGTTACCTATATGTACACTGCCTGCCACTTGAATAAGGAATCAAATTTTTTTAACTTTAATTAAGTATATCTCCGAAACTAAAGTTCAGAAAAAAATAATTTTTTTCGCAACCAAATTTCAAAAGTGTTGGCTTTAGTTTCCTGAAGAAATAAAAAATATACATATTTTGTTATACTAAAATTGTGCATTTATTTAAAGACATGTATTTCTGTGGTACTATTTCGTGTGTCAATTGAATAAGGAATTCTTTTAATATTAATCAGGAAGGCTATGATTTCAATTTCTTTCAATATAAACGGCTAGAGAATTTTTAATTTGATAATTTTTAAATCGCTTTTATTCAAAATGGGACGTGTAAGGCTCTTAATAACTCTAAAAAAGAAAAAATTCTGATTTTGAAATCTCAGGGTCAGAATCCGGTCCAAATAGCCAAAAACATTAATAGAGGAAAGACAGTTATGTACAATTATTTAAATAACGTGGAAAGATGTGGAAAAAACATGAAAGGGTGGAAGAAAATGGCAACAATTAGAATTGCATCAAATTCTGCCATGTCGGTATCAAAAATACGTAAAACAAGTGGAGTCAGTGCCAGTCTAAGAACAGTGCACCGTATTTTAAAGTCGTGCCACTTAATGAAAAACGCAAATCACAACGTCTACAGTTTGCAAAAAATACAATGACATGGTCCGACAAATGGTTTAAAGTTGTATTTTCCGATGAAAAAAAGT
This sequence comes from Protocalliphora azurea, assembly GCA_932274085.1. Taxonomy (NCBI): domain Eukaryota; kingdom Metazoa; phylum Arthropoda; class Insecta; order Diptera; family Calliphoridae; genus Protocalliphora; species Protocalliphora azurea. The sequence goes on along the minus strand of OW026521.1, from coordinate 93,659,394 downwards.
TTAATATTGATGGTCCCGACGGGTATAGGTATTACTTCCATGCCCTAAATAAGGAGGAATTATTTTTGAGCCGCAGACACAGCCGAGAGGGAGGAATAATGGTATGGGGTACCATTTCGAATTATGGTACCATAGAATTAGTTTTTGTATCCAACAAATTGACTGCAAAGACTTACAAAAACTTTCTGGATGAAGCATTTTCAAAATTTTATAATTTCTTTGGACTCATACCTTAGACGTATCAACACGACAACGATCCGATTCATACCGCCAGAGCAGTAAAACAATGGCTTAATCAATAAGGTGTTCAACTTTTGGATTGGCCCCCATATTTATCAGACCTGAATCCAATGGAAAATGTCTGAGGTTGGCTTGCAAGACAAGTTTATGAAGGAGGGAAACAATTTGAGACGATAGAATCCTTAAAGGATGCAATACTGGAAGCATGGAGTTCAATTTCGCTAAATTACTTAGAGTCATTATACAAGTTGATGCCAAATCGCATTTTTGAGGTTATTTCTAAAAATGGTGGCAGTACTCATTACTAATTGAAGATAATAACTTTCATTTTTATAACCTAAAATTTAAAAATAAATTACAGTTTGCTTAGTTTTAAAATATTCCTTATTCAAGTGACACACGAAAAAGTACCACAGAAATACATGTCTTTAAATAAATGCATAATTTTAGTTTAACAAAATATGTATATTTTTTATTTCTTCAGGAAACTAAAGCCAAAACTTTTGAAATTTGGTTGCGAAAAAAATTATTTTTTTCTGAACTTTAGTTTAGGAAATATACTTAATTAAAGTTAAAAAATGTGATTCCTTATTCAAGTGGCAGGGAGTGTATATGTAAATAAAAAACAATTTAATAGTTAATGTACACTGCAAACAGTTTTTTGACTACGATTTTTTTAATAAAGATGATAAGGGATAAATTATGTATTAGCTAGTTTGTGCTTTATATATAAAATTTTATTTTTTTAATGTATGTAGGTGTGATTAATCAAGTTGCTTCAATTATTTTTGATACACTTTCTTAAACTTTGAAAGAAGTAATTATTTAAGGCTTTTAAATTCTTTATTATTGCAGTAACAATTGTTTTATACATTACCCACATGGTCCGGTCCATACAATAATTATATTGTTGCAAAAATTTAACTTTATGGTATCACATTCAGTTTTACAGATATTTTTTATTATCTTCAATGCACTGTCATTGAAATCAATATAATATAAGTTTTTTTTTAATTTTTTCTAAGGTAAAAAAACGGAATTATAAAAATAAAATAAAAATCCTCAAAAATCGCTAAGATATAAAAAACATCCCCAACAAATCCTCTAATCCACAAACCAAAATTTTCGTCCTCATTTCTCAAAATAAATCCCCAATTTGGCGATAAATCCACTAATCTGACACACCAAATTATATTACGCCTAGTCAGCAACAGTATCAGCAAAAATTATCAGCTGTTTACTGTCAGAATAACATGTTGCTACCGTTATAATTACATTAAGCGAAGGCAGCGACAATTTACAACTACCACCTTGTGTACTTGATTCTCCCGTTTCTTTTCTCACTCTCTTTGTCACGCTCTCAATCTGAAAGCAGTGCAGTAAATTTTAGGAACAGGGCTAAATAAAACAGCAATGAAAACTATTGCTGACCAAAGCAGGTTTAACAAGGTAACAGTATTTCAGAGAGGATTTTTTAAACAATTTTTTATACATAGTTTTTTTTTTTGACATTGAAACAAATTATGAGAGAAAATTTTTTTTATTTTATATGGAGTTTGACAATTTAACAAATCAAAAGAAATCAACAGCTGGGCTTACGATATTACATTGTTAGATATGTTATGTTATGCTGCCCAAATGTAATCAACTCTATAGCAAACAGTGCATTCAATATAATCAGCTGATTGTGGCAGCATACACTGCTGCTGACTACGCGCTAATGTAATTTGGAAATCACATTTTGTTCCAGCTTTCAACAAAGGAGGTTCATGTTACATGGTTAAGCAAAAACAAAACACATAACAAAGAGCCAAAAAACATTATTATGTTTTTGTATGCTAAATATAAAAAACATATTCGTGTAAGAGCGTAAGCTAGGTGTTGCCAGGAGCGGAGAAAAAGAGGCTAAATTCAACTTTAAAAAAGGTCAAAAAAGGCTAAATGTCCCAGAAAATACGGCCAGAGCAAAGTTAATTTTTTTCTTTAATTTAAGAACCAATTTTTTTTTGTTCTCATTAGTTTTTTATATTTTTTAAACAAAACATGGAACAGCTTTCAGTAAAACGACCCAAATGAAAAATCGCCCAAAAAATTCCCATATAAATTTTGTTTATATTTCATATGAAGTGATTTTTTGAAATTTTTAAACTATAATTCCTTTTTGATTAAGCATTTTTAAGTTTTTGGATGACTTTTCGCTTTTATAAGAATTTGCTAAAATTATGTTTATAAATAGTTTCTATCATTAATGAAACAAATAAAAAAGTAATTATAATAATCGATTTAGTAAATCCAAGAAAATAATTATTAGTATTTTAGTTGTTCTTGATTTCGATAATGAAGCTCCGCAGACAAAACTTTTTGTTATTTATAAAAAATGTAGATTTTTTATGCGAATAAATATATAAAATGATTCTGTAAAAATAAAATTAGTAGTAGATAATAAGAAATTATTTTCTACGTTGTTGAAATAGTAAAATTTTAGCCTTTTTAAGGCAATTTTAAGAATCAAAAAAGGCTAGAAGTTAAAAAGAAAATTTTGAGACTAAAAACAAAATAAAAAGGCTAGATTAAGCCTTAAAAAAGCTAAACGGGCAACATTGCTAACACATTCAAATTTGTATGTCCTCTCTTTATGCTTATCGCAAATTTAATTGAGCTTTTCACCTCTTTATATGATTATTCCTATTATACTTTCTTCATTGTCAGTTTTCACATATTGAATTTTACTAAAGCCTTGTTCAGACCGGCGCGAAATTACGAAATTTCATGCCGAAATTACGAATGAAATGTAGAGTGTTCATACTGGCTAGATGACGTTTAATGTAATTTCGTGAACAGCTGATACTTATTGTTTACATTTTAAATCTTTATAGGGGTAAATAAAGTATTTTGAAATGGAAACAAATAAGAAACAATTACTTACTAAATTGGAAATTATTAATTTGCAGCAATTAAAAATGTAAAAAGGATAGGTTTCATTTTGCAAAATCACTTTAATAATTAATTTTAAGATTTGTGTTTAAATTTAAGATCAGCTGTGAATTTGTTTTTTTTTTCTTCTCACGGTTGAAACATGCAGTACATAGTTGAAAAAAAGTATTTTTTTCAACAATGTACAGAGTTGCACGGAAATGGGAATCGTAATTTCAATGTAATTTCGCCGAAATTACACAAAATTATGTAATTTCGCAAGTGTCAAAATGTATGGGAAATTATGTAATTTCAACTTGATTTCGGCCGAAATCACGAAAGTATGTAATTTCGCGTCGGTCTGAATGCTCTATTATACTAAAATTCACTGGGCGTCAAAATCTTTTAAGGACTTATAATTTTATGGACCAAAAAAGAACCTCTTAACTACAAAACGCACCCTTACATACTTCGCATTATATTTCGAATTTCGATATAATAAAAACTAATTTCGATACAAAATTTATCATATCACTAAATAAGAAAAATTTTGCAAATATTCATTTTTAAAAAAAATTAAATCGCGCTTTTTGTAAGGAATCTTAACATGAATTATAAATGTATGTATGTATGTAAATTTTTTTTAGTAATTGTAATGTTTAAACGGCTATATTTTACAAACCAGTACCGATATCCATTTAAATTTTTCAGCAAAATATCCCAAAATATGTCTTTTAATATCCATAATTTTTGAAATTTTTAAACAATTTACAAAAACGTGCAAAAACTAAAATTAAAAATTTTTGTTTTTAGTGTATTTCGATAAATATTGAAGATTCTGTAATAGTTTTGACATGTACTGATAGCACCTTAGAAGTTTTATAAAATTGTGTTGTTTTGGCTTTGATTAAGAGAAACCTCTATTTTTAAGATTTTTTTAAGTTTCAACTTTAAACCTCCACATTTGCATAAACATTGGTTATTAAAACTTCAAATCGATGCTAGTGTCAGAAGAAAAAAAAATGTTGAAAATATTATTACTCAAAATTTTTTAAATTCCTCATATATGTATATATTATTATAATTTTATTTTTTTATTATTATAAATTGCAATAGTATTGCATATTATTAATTTCTTTTATTTAAAATTACTTATTACCAAACACTTAACTGTGTATTATAAAAAAATTATAAAAATTTATACATTTTATTACTTTTTATCAAAAGTAATCAAAAATACATATATTAGGTTTTTCATTCCGTTTGTAACATGTCGAAAAAATCATTTAAGTATAAAGTATATATTCTGGGTCCTGGTAAGATTCTGAGTCCGTCCGTCTGTCTGTTGAAAGTAGGATAGGGCCCGGAGAGATCACCTAGGGGAACGAAATTTGGCTCAAATATTTATCTTATATAAGGTTTGGTATTGAAAATTGGCCATTTTCGGTTAATGAACAAAAAAATTATGAAACAAAAACTAGAAACATATGGTGTCCATTGTAACTTTAGTTCATACATATCGGCAGAAAAGTATGAACTAAAGTTACAATGGACACCATGTGTTTCTAGTATTTCTTAAATAAAAGCATTTACGACAACGAAAATTTGTACAGATAGTTCGAGGATCGATATAAACTGGAAAACCAAAAATGGGCATGTTCTGCTCACTTTACCGCCCACCTCAACGGAGTTTTTTTCAAACAGTTCAAGGACCAATGTAAAAAAATTGGAAACAAAAAAAAAAACACCTCATATCAGATGAAATTTTAAAAAGTTGCAGATGGTGGGTATATATATACATATATTAGCCAAGCCGAATATAACACTCATATTTTTTTAATTATTTAATTGTGTAGAAGAGCTATTGCAATTAATTCGTTATTGAATTTGGTGAGTATACATTTTGAATATTTATTTCGATGGAATTGTTTTAATTTAAATAAGTTTTTATTATTTTTATAATATAAATAACAACGAAATTTTGGATTCAATATAAATTGAATATCCATAAACTTCATCGAAAGCTGAAAGGAGAAGAAATTTAAAAATGTCGTATACGTAAGTAATTAAGTATTTTATAAAATTTCTTTTGTTTACAAAATTAATTTCTATTGTAAATTTTTATTTTCAGATGTAATTGATGAAATATGTATATAGTTAAAACGTAAGCACACAAACGTAAAATATATTATACCAATGAATACTATTTAATAATTTTATGTTTAGATAAATCGTCAGAGGAAATGATGTGCATAACCTAGTGTCTACATTAGGCAAATTTATATCAAAACAAACGTCAAAATCAGTGCGAATATATATAATGTAACCTTAGTTAAACAGTTGATAATTATTTTGGTTGTTACAGTTGTCAAACTGCATATATAAAAAACAATAATGAATACGCCATATTGTTGCTTTTGTGCAACTGTTGCCACCTTCCACAAATTCGCGTTAAGTTTGACGTTTGTCTTGATAAAAAAATCTTTAATGTAGACACTATGTAAGGAAGGAATTAACAGACCTTAAGAGAAGCCTTCTTTAATGTATAAACACAACAAGACCGGTTCGGAAATTTCCACATAAATTTTTATGAAAAATGCGTAATGAGGCTCGGTTAAAAAATAAATTTTATTTAAAATTTTCTCCGGATTTTTTATTGCTTTTATCTTCTCACAAAAAATATTATCATATTTTTTAAAAATTTTAATGAATTCCGTAAAAAATTAAAATAAATAAAATTGTTGTGTATTTTCCGTTGTCATCTCAGTTTTTGCTTAATTTAACAATGCTGGACATAGAAAGCAACTAGAAGTTCAACTCTCTTAATTCGCTCAGCAAAAAAAAACATAAAAATTACTCTCTTCACATGTTAGATAATTCTACTAACACAAATAAATAGTTCGGTTTTTTGACGGCTGAGTTAGATTTTTTGAAAGCCAGTTGGACTTCTAGTAAAGGAATCCGGACTTGTTGTGTTTATACAATTATAGTATTAAAAGAATTGATGAATTTGATTCAAGTATAGTTGTCAAGAAGGATTTTGAAGATTGAAATATAAATATATATTGTGGAGTATAAAATTAGAACAAAAGGATTATTTATATGAGGCCATTGGTATATTCCTTTCGGATGTTATGTCGCATAATATACAAGTTTTAATGGAGTGTCCAAGAAAAAGTTCTGTGTAACTAACACATATAAGGAAATGAAATTTGTGGTATATATAGATTGTCTTCTGAAACAATTTCCAATTAAAATTGAACTATAGTAGTTCTACAACTAGTGTCACATCTTATGAAAATAGACTATACTCGTTCTAATTTGGCGTTACGGCCAATGATTTTTGTTTGAAATTTTCACCCCAAGAACTAGTTCTGTAGAAGTGTTACCTATAGCGTTATAATTACCAACATCATAGCACTATTAACAACTATCATAAGACCGTGAAACAGGGTTATCACTTACAGCGTTTGGCGGCGATGGTACTATATCAGAGCGCTGTTACCATCATCAAGGGCGCTGTCAAAGCGTTTTCATGATGGTATTTTTCTGAATGAGTTCTTATAACAATTTCATCAACCAATTAATCAAGCTTTTTGAAAATCTTAAATATACGAACATAATCATGAGCAAAACTTCGAAAGAATTAATGAAATCTTAGTTTAATTCTCTTAAATCTTAATTCTGTATTAATAAATACTAAATAGTTTTCCATTTCATAATATCATTCACAAAAACATTGTTCGAATAAAAGTAATTCTTTATTGAATTCATTCAAAACGAATTAAATTCGGCTATTTAATGATGATTAAATTTTTTGTTCATTAAATTCTCTCTAAATTGAATAAAAATATTTTTCTAGCATTCAATTTTTAATATACAAATTGTATTACAAAATAAATTAAAAAATATTTTCTAAAGCTAATTTGTAATAGATTTGGATTAAAGAAAATTTTAATGATTCAGTATTCATTTTTCGTATTATTCCGCCGATATCCCCTAAACAAAAGCATTTCTGGCAATGAAATTTAACAAATACAAATAGTACAAATAGTTCCCATATACCAACCATGGACATCTTTGGCCCCAGAAGGAATTTTATGCGGTCCGGGTTATTCCTTACATAAAATCTTTTTAAAAATTTAAATAGCAATAGTTAATACAACATTATAACTTAAAACATTTATTTAGAAAACAATTATATGTATAAACAAGTTAGAGCGCTATAATCGGCTATGTCGAATTTTTATACCCTTCACTACTTTACCAACAAATAAAAAAATAGTATGCTCAGTTTTGTACTGTTGCCTTAGTGAATACTTAAGTGCAAACTTAGTTAAGAAACATTTAAGTTAAAGGTCACACTTAAGTTATATGCAGTTTACAGTTTAAAATTTAAGTTGAAAAGAAAATAAACAAAGAGCTTTAAGCTTTTATATATTTACAACAGGGTGATCCAAAATTTTCCAAACAAATTTCTTTAACTAAAAATCATAAATATATTTTGTTTATCCTAAAATGTTTTATCTTAGTTATGTTAATCTTTTATTGAATATATTTTTAGATTAGTATTTGCTTATGGTAATGCCAAAAATCATAAATGTCAATATAACTTTTTTGAACAAAAAATTTTTTGATGCCACCCTAATGTAGCATCAAAATTAAATAAAAAAACCAACAATTAAACAAAATTTAAATAACTTGAAAGATGAAAAAAAGTCTCAAGCTTATGGGATGTAAAATTAAAAAGGTGATGGTGCAAATACATAACCACAAAGAAAATATAAATTTAAAGTGTATTTTGAAATATTTTTAAAATTTTAAATAATTTTATTAGATTTTGTATTTTTTTTTTATTTATTTATTTATTTTTTTTTTCAATAAATATTTTTAAGACGTCAAAAAATTGTCATACTTTGGAAAAATTTAAGGGATGGAATAAGAATACTTAAGTTTTCAATCATAAAACAATTTTAAGAATTTAGGTACGATTTTGCCACTAAGTGAGCAGTATAATACCAGGCCCTAATATTTTCACATTTATACTTAAAAAAATAATACATACATACAAGCAACGCTTGCTTAAAAAAAATAACACAACAACAACTTATAAGCATGCATATTTTATATATTTTTGTATGTATGTATATACTAAGGATGTCATTGACTAAAAATGTAGTTGTGATAGAGAGAGTGAAAAAAATGAACTCAAAGAAAATTTAGTAAATGAAAAACGGATTACTGAAATTTAGACAATATCAGAATAAATTCAGAATAAAAAAGCATTAATCAATTCCAGTTTGTAATATGGTGTTATGATAAAAAAAAATATATATCTTGGAGTAATGTACGAGTATAAACTTTTCTTCTAGATCACAGCAACTGAAGTTGAGTTGTTATCACAAGTCACCAGAATGTCATTAAACCCCGTTATTGCGAATAAAATTCCTCTCGAAATCTATTCACTTTTACCAAAATCGTAACGAATGTTTTATTTTAAAATGAAATCATCTATTTCGAAGTGAATAATTCACGGGATATTCACAATAACAAATTTTTTCACATTTTATTTAAATTAAGGGTAATGTAATGAGGTCAAACACACTAACCTGAAACATGATCGGGATTTTTATATTTGGAAAAATGCTACTGGAAGATGCTGTAACAATGATAAATATATAGTAACAGGATTGTTATTTCATGATTTGAGGTAATATGCCCTGAGGAATTTCTTATTAAACTTAAAAATAAAATTTTTTACTAAAAATCAAATTTTTTTACTAAAAATCAAATTTTTTACTTAAAATCAAATTTTTTACAAAAAATCAAATTTTTTTACTAAAAATGAAATTTTTTACAAAATATCAAATTTTTTTACTAAAAATGAAATTTTTTACTAAAAATCAAATTTTTTTCCAAAAATTAAATTTTTTTCTTTTTTGCAAAAAATAAAATTGTTTACTAAAAATCAAATTTTTTTTACAAAAAATCAAATTTTCTACTAAAGATCAAAATTCAGATTTTCTACTAAAGATCAAATTTTTTACTAAAAATCTAATTTTTTAGTAAAAATCAAAATTTTTACTAAAAATCAAATTTTTTTACTAAAAATCAAATTTTTACTAAAATTCAGGTTTTTTAATAAAAATCAAAATTTTCATTAAAAATCAATTTTTTTACTAAAATTCAGTTTTTTTAATAAAAATCAAATGTTTTACCAAAAAAACATTTTTTACCAAAAATCAAATTTTTTACTAAAAATCAAAATTCAATATTTTTACTAAAAAACTAATTTTTTACTAAAAGTCGAATTTTTTTACTAAAAATCGAATTTGATTTTTACTAAAAAAAATAGATTTTAAATGAAAGAATTTATATTTAGTAAAAAATTTGCATTTTAGTAGAAAAAAACTTTATTTTTAATAAAAAAAATCAATTTTTAATATAAAATTGATTATTAGTAGAAAATTAGATTTTTAGTAAAAAATTTGATATTTTTGTAAAAAGATTTGATTTTTATAAAAACAAATATTATTTTTAGTAAAAAAATTTGATTTCTAGTAAAAAAATTTGATTTTTACTAAAAAAAATTTCATTTTAAGTAAAAAATTAATTTTTAGTTAAAAATTTGATTTTAAGTAAAAAAAATATAAATTTTTAGTAAAAAAATTATTTAAAAAAAAGTTTATTTTTATTAAAAGATTCAAGTAAACAACTCGATTTTTATAAAACAAAAAAAAAATCAAAAATGTTTGGTAAATAATCTGACTTGTTTTTAAAAATTGGCTTTTAGTGAATAAATATAATTTATGATGAAAAAAATTTTTTTACTAAAAGTTTCATTTCTCAACATATTAAGTTTTATCTTTTGAGCAAAAAAATAAAACACAGAATAATTATTATTATTTGAGCGAAAAAATAAAACTCCAAAATAATTATTGAAATTGATTTTATTTTTTTTTTATTTTTTTTTTTTTTTTTTTTTTGATAAATCTGTTCTGAAGTTTAATCTGTTCTGAGGATTACATTTCTGTAGAATGTGTGTTAAATACATAAGTGCACAACATGTTTTTTAATAATTTTGTGTAAATTTTGAAGCGTGTGAAATGTGAAATTTCACATAGTTATTGCTGAGGTATTTTCCAACTGTTTTGGAGGAGCACAAGTTTCTATCTGGTCTCGGGACACGGAAAGGACCTCCGAAATTGGTCACCTCGCATATTATCAACTTATTAGCTTTAGGTATATATTGCTTAAAATTACTATTCTTAATAAAAGCATAAAAAGTATATTTGATTCATTTCATTATATTTCATTTTATTTCAGCAAAATATTCATTTCATCGAATTTATCAAGAACCTCCTGGTTATCATCGTTTTCGTATATTACATTATTGTTAGTACTCCACTTATTATCGATGTTAGAGCAGGATCGGAAAACAATAAAAGGTAGTTCAAAAGGTCCTGATTTTGACATATTATCGAACTTTTTCTTGTATTAAATAGTTGAATGTGCTTGAAGTAAGAGTTTCTGACCTCCTGTGAGGACATGTTCCTAAAATATTTTGTCTCTCTGTAATTATATGAAAAAAAAAAAATATTTTTTTTACGTCCATACTTAGCATTGAAATTTAGTTTAGAAAATTTTGTAGGAAATTTTCAAACACAGAAAGTTGTAAGGGAAACGGAGACAATAATTTAAAGCAAAATAATTTTTGAAAAATTAGTAAAAGCCGTGAATATTTAGAGGATTTATACATAGAGAAAAGAAAGATTTGGAAACAATAAAGTAAAAGAGAGAAAAAAAAGGTATTTAAATAATAATTTTATTGAATGTGTTCAAAATAGTTATTTTTTTTTTTTTTTTGTATTTTCTGTTAGGGACTCAAAAGATAAGATTCTACGTAGAATTGCAATAATTTGGGAAAGATAGTGCATTTATGATCTTTTCAGGGTGATTCAACATTGCACCAAGATTTTTTTTTACTATTTATAAGGAAAATAAGAGTCAGTCAAATTGTACTGAAGTCTCAACGAAATCAAGTCTTTCAACAGAATCCAGTATAGAAAACGATTTTTCAAAAATAAAATTAAAATACGCAAGTTTCCTGGCAACATAAAGAAGTTTTATAATTTGACAACTTAAACGTATCCTCATTTAAACTTACCTAATGTGAAAGTATCCTCACTTAAACTTACCTAAAGTAACCTAAACATATTGTAAACTAACCATTTCATAACTTAAAATATCTTACTATATTTTAATGTAATTTTACATAACTTAACGTAGCTTAAACCTAATAATTTTAAATAACTTATTTTTGTTTGTTATACTTACCTAAATAATTTTTTTTTTTTTATTTTTTATTAGTCACCAAACTCAACTAAAAATAATGTAAAATCAAATACACACAATTACACACACACACAATTCACATAAACATACAAAAACACACACATACACACCTAGAAATGAGATATAAATTAATATAAATATTTATTTTACTTATTTTACACATATTTAAACTTAAAAATCTGAAATTTACGATACTTATAATATAAAATCCGTCGAAACCATAACCAACCTCTGAACTTCAGGCCTGTAGTCATCGAGGGAAATAAAATGTGGTGAGTGTTTACTTTATGAAATATATTTGAAATATCAATCTTTAAAATAATATATAAATTCGTAATTTCGGGTTAATACAGTTAATAAAAAGTAAGCTCGAATTCGAATAACACAGATTGAGAATTTTTTTTTTCTTGGTTTCTCGCTTTAAATCGTTATTTGAAAAATTAACGAGGATGCATCATATATTAAAGCATACCTCGAAAAGGACTTGTCGGATTTGGTTCAGAAAAATATCAATAAGTTAGAATTACTTCCAAATTGTACACAATATTTTTTAATACTCTCAAAAGTTATGGAGATATTAAGCCTATTTCATGAAAAAGGTTTAATTTGGTATCATAAAAACATTCTTAATTAAATATTTTATTGAAACAAATCCGACAAGTCGTTTTCGAGATATGATTCAACATATGGTGTTACCTCGTTGATATTACCAATAGCGATTTATCGCGAAAACCAGAATTAATTAAAAAAAGTAATTCATAGACTCAATAATTAATACTAACATGTATCTGAATTGACAGATTTTGATGGAAAATATCATTTCAGAAGGGGCACTAGATGCTAGCGAATATACGGCAGCTTAATTTATATAATAATGGAAATTCAGTTTTCCTATCATCCCACCATTTTAAAATATTAAAATTATCCTGTAAGGGTACAACAGTATTTTCATATTTAATTCCCTGAATGGATTAACAATATTTATTTCGTCTGAATAAGGAAGCAGCAAAGATTTGCATTTGTTTATTATTTCTGTTTGTTCACCTAAACTAAATTGAATTAATTAATTAGCAGGCTTAAATAAAAATATAGATAATTTGTTATAACCTGTAATCTCTCTTAAATTTTAAAAAAAAGTAGGTTCATCATAATAATGGCGATATTACATATTGTTTTTAAATTTTGAATATATGGATGAACTAAAGGAAAAGTTACGTAGGAGCTGCTTCAAGTTCTTTCGAAACATTCATGAAAGGTTTTTAAATTGCTATTAAATTATCTATATAATTTATAATCTATGATATATATTTTATAACGCTATATATATATATATATATATTATTAGATTTTTCTCATACAATATTTTTGAATATCTGCAAAAATTGATGCTGCAGCACAAATTTGCCATAGAAATGAAGAAAATGTGCAAATTTTGCTGAAGGGTGTCAAGTTGCAGTTAGTTTTTAAACGAATGTTTAAACTGTTTATGCAAGTTCGATATCACGGGAGAAGTCATAACCTGAAAAATAATATATAAATAACAAAGTATTATAACTAAATTTCTTCCTTAAATTTATCAAAAAACGTAACATTTTAATGTTTAGTGTTATTTTGTAAAATAAAATAAACTAATATTTGAAAAATATAAATGAAACTATCATTATGAAATTTTAGTGTAATATAAAAAAGTTGTCCTTAAAACAAGAACTTAAATAGATTCCTACTTTTTTTATTCCGAAACACCCAAAATCCCAGTTCGGGGAAAACTTGTTTTAAAAATTGATTTTATCAGTGTCGTTATCAGAGACGTGGCTTATTATATATTTTTTTGTGTATTTAGCGAACATATTTAGGTATGTAATTAAGGTGTTTTTTTTTTTTATTTCAGCTTTGACATTTTTGAGCTCCACAGTTCTGATAGAGCTAGCGGGTAGTTTGTTACCGGATTTGCTTTACATTCATTTACGTTAACCATTTTTTAGAAGCATAAAAAATGTATGGTCCAGAGGAAAATAATGGATTTTAAAGTGAAAAAATGTCACCACCTTTTTGAGAAAAATCGCAAAAAATTACAATTTTCATACCCGAGAGGACCTAGTTTGGAGATCCACCACCTTTCTCCCAGATTCGCTAAGAACTTGTGCTCCTCCAAATCAATTGGAATACACCTCAGGAAATTTCATTCAAATTCATCCAGTAGTTCTAAAGTTACAGAATTATTTCAAAAAAAAAAAAAAAAAAATCGTTTTAGGACCACTGTGAGTCAGTAATGGTTGTGGCAGTAAACTTAATCCTTCTTTTTCATTTACCAACTGGTGATATCAGCCAGACGAACCTTGAGTCGTCGGGGTTGCTACTTCCGATGTCATCACGCACATCTATAAGTCCTACTGCTTTGATAGGGAAATCCAGACACACAACGAACATGAATTCTTTATTTTATTTAGTACATCTTTTAATATTTTATAAGAACGTGTAAAAAACTTAAATTTGTATTCCATATATTTGCAGTTGAAAAAAAATCGCGGTCTTCGTACTTTGCTCGTAAAATTAAATACTATACTTACCAATCTTACTAATAAATACTTACTAATAAATACAAAAAAAGGCTTTTTTAATATGAATATTTGAAATGTTATTTTTATTGGTTTCATTTAGGCGGTGATATTAATTGTTTTAAATTAACTTGTTATTAATTTTTTAACACATATTACAATTATTTACTTTATTTTTTTCTCTTAAAATTGTTTTAATTATTACTGTTATTTAAGGTTTATGTCAATAAAATTTATGTAATTTCTGGTCAAACATTATAAAAATAAAAAATAATTTAAAAAATATTTATTGAATAAACGACGATATTGGATGAGTAAAGGAAATCTTAAAAAATACTCACATTATGTATGTAATTATATTCATGTGTAAATAGATTATACTTAAAAAAATATTTTGATTGTGTTTAATAAAAAATATGATTTAAAAATAGTATGATATATAAAAAACAAGCTTTAAATAAATATAATATAATTAAACAAAAGTATAAAAACAAATTTGGAAAAGTTTTTAAATTATAAGATTCGATATGAAAATAATTAAATTAGTCTTACAATTAAAAATTAAAAATTACATTCCAACATGTTTTCACTTTTACTAATTATTTTTTCTATATAAAAACTATTAAAAAAATTATATTAAATTCTAGCTGTAAGTAAAATTTTGGTAAATATGGTGATTTTTAATTCGTTGTTTTATGTATTTGTGTTTAATTTTTTTTTTTTAGCTATTTTTCCACAATATTTTAAAAACAAAACTTAACTATAACTAAAACGAAAATAAAGCTTAAGTATTATAAAATAAACACTTTTCAATATATTAATTAAAATTTATAAAAAAAAAAAAAAAAAAAAAAAAATTAAGTGTTAAAGTTTATTAGTGTTACTTACGGGTTATCAAATATACAAAATCTTAATGAAATTAGATTATTTTTTTTTTTTAATTTGGATTAATAATCTAATACTTTTTTGTGACACGAGGAAAATCATTTGCACACGGACAGTTTTACTTATCAGCGATATAAAAATCTAAAATTTTCTTTTACTTGAAAAGATTTACTAAAAATTGTATAGTATTTAGATTTAAAAAATTGTTTTTTCAATAACTTATCCTTAAGTTATGCTATTTTTAACTGTTTTCTAATTTTTTTTGAAACGTAAATGATAAATATAATTCTATTTTTTCAATTAGAAATTATGAAACTATAAAAAGTTTTTGTTGTTTCTGTAATTTTGTTGTTGTTGTGGCAAATTTTGCATATAATCAGTCTTTTTTAAATTGTTCTATTCATTCAAATAAGGGATATCGATAATTGCTTTCCAAGGAGGTTTTAAAGATCTTAAGTACAGTAGTTGAATAAATAAATTTAAAAAAGTACAATTTTTCAATAAATTTCCTCGCACAAATATTTTCATTATTAAATTAAAGCAGAAATTATTAGCTTTAGATTATAATAAGGATATAATCAATATATATATATTAATTACCTGGCTTTTATTTTAAAAATTCCAAATGCAAAATAAACAAACTTTAAAAAATATCAAAATATACATTAAAGAAAAATAATTGAGACAAAATTGTTAAGAAAAATTAAATACCGAAATGGAAATTGTTAAAAATTCATAGCATTTCATTGAATGCCAAGTAGCTAATATCCTGAATTGCTTATTCCAAATCAGTACTTTTGAGCAAGTCCTAAACGTATTAAAGTAACTTAAATCTAATTTTTGCAGGTATAAAAGTCAATTTTTTTTAATTTTTTAATGGCATATTTGTTGTATGTATTTTGATCTTCACTGGAAAATGTTAAATAATGTTATTTCATTAATGAATAACTAAAATGACAATCTTTCATTACATGCTGTTCAATAATTTGGATTAGTTCCTTCACATGTATCCCAAGTGTTAAATTTATCTATGTTTCACAAAAATTGGAACTAGTTCGATTTCAATAACATTAGTGAATTTATTTATGAATAGTATGCTCTTTTTTGAAAACTATTTAAAAGTCTTTAAAAAACTTAAGATCCTTAACACATCTCCCTTTTACATTACTATTGTTATTGGTTGAATTATATTTTTATTAACTTAAAAATTATAAAAAAGAAAAATTATTTTTAAAAAATTTAATGTTTGACAGTGTGTTTTTTGTTGTTTAAATTAAAAATTATATTAAATTATAAAATTTTACACTAATATGCTATTTACAATAATATAAAAAATATACAAGTTTCACAAATGTTCATTTTATTTATATATATATATATATATTTTTTTTTGGAAAAATAAAGATTAATTAAATTTTGAAAACGAAGTTTAATTTATTTTTTCATTACAATTTAGTTTCTTAAACATTTTACATTATTTTTTATTTATTTATTTATTTTTTAATTAAATTTCAAAAAATTTTTATATACTTTTTTACAAATATTTTTGTTATTTAATTTTTAAATTATAAACAACTTTGTTTAATTTATTTTTGTTTTTTTTTTATTTAAATAATAGCGAACAGTGTATTTAAAAGTAATTTTGGAAAAACAAAGCCTAAAAATAAATAAGAAGGAATAATATTACTTTCATCATTGTATTACAATTTATTTTTATCTATATATTGCTTATAGTTTATAATAACTATTCCCAAGAACAATTGCAAAAGTTGTTCTAAAATCATTTGTTCTGAAACTATAAGATCATGATTTCGCAACATCGGATCCGAATTTACGACTTTATATTAAAACCAAAACCAAAAGACTACATGAAATAACATCTTTCACCATGTCTAACTCTGGATTCACTTAAAGATAAGAATTTTATATATTTTTTATTTTATTCAGAAAAGAAAGCGACTATTGTTTTATTATAAAATTGCAGGTTCTGATATTAAATAGAAAAAATATGTTAGAAGCATATTATGGTTCCAAACTGGTTTTAAAACCATTAGTTCTAGAACTAGCACTAGCAACACCACTTCAAATTGTTAAGCACATCTTTGGTACTAGTGAAGTTGCAACCTAAGTTCCTTCCAAATTGTTTCTAAGAAATGATTTAAAAATTAAAAAAATATATATAACTTGTATTTCTTTATTCAAAGAAGTGTTTGGAAAATTACAAACAAATTATTTATTTGACTAAAAGAAAAACTTGCAAAAACTTGAATATTTTCAAAGAATTTTTCTTTTTATAGTTCGAAGGATGATATCACTTTAGTAGAACTAGTTTTGAGTATAAAAATTAAAAACAAAATAGTAACGCCAATATAGAATGATTTCTTATGTAATATATTATTACCTAGAAAAAATGTGTTAGTTCTACAACTATTTCCAGAATTCAAGCAAAAAGCAAGTTTGGCGTTGCGACCACTGATTTTGTTCGAATTATCTGAGGAAGTTTTACCTAGCCAGTATCTATTCTATGTAACGGTTTCAGAACTAGTTCCTTAATCAATGATTTTTGTTTAAAATTGCCTCACTCACAAATAAGGCCTGTCGCCGAAAAAAATTTTCTCTGCAATTTTTGTCATAAAATGATTATTTAATTAATTTGCAATATATTTACATGAAAAATAAAATAAAAATTATGTTATTGTGATTTGCTTCATAAAATTTTCGGACCATTTTCTTATTTCCCTACATTAGTTTTTGTACAATACTTTTATCAACATTACAGTAAGCAGGCTCTTCGCTACTTACTGTGACAATCTTGGCAGCTTTATACTATCTATTTACTCGTTATTAATGATATAGGAACAAAATTTATAATATTTGCATTGTACAATTCAATTTTGACTTTTGCATAATAAGTTGTAGCAAAATTTGGTTAAAATGATAATAGAATAATAGTTTTTATAGACCTTTTTAAACACTTTTCGGTATAAATTTCTTAACCACTTCTTTGTATCCCAGATAGTACAATTACTAATAGACAGCTAAATTTCCCAAAAAAAATTTTTTTTTTTTTTTGATAACTTTTGAGAAATTAAAAAATGTTTTTTGTAAATATTTGACACAGACCCTTTCTCTGTATGGACACATAACCAACATAACTGAATTTATTAAAACCTCTACGTTCCAAAGTGCTTCACTACTATACCTTGAGTTTGGATTTTCAAGCATTTTGTACAAAATTTTTTCTCGATTTTTTTCTTGCATCGACGATATTTTACATTTACTAATTTCTTAAAGCTAAAAGTGTTTTAACAATGACAAATTGTGCTAAAAGATGGCACTGGTTTTGTACCGATTTTGTTTATGGTTGCCAAGTAATATTAGATTCAAAAAGGGACAATTTTTTAGCGGACAGACCTTAGTTCAATAGAAGCGTTAGGTTTTAGTGTCAATTTTTTAAATCAATTTTTGTTTGAACTTATTTTTAATTCTAAGGAGCAATTCTTAAAGGTCCTTTTTTTATTAAATAAATTTAAATTCCTTAAACTCTTTTTTTGTAAGTTTTTATAATTCATTTAGAGAACTAGTTCTTAAGAACTAATAGTACATGAGTGGTAGAATTGGTTGCGACACTACAGTTCCAAGGATATTAGTAAATAATCTGAAATGGTTCTGATCAGACTTAAAAATTGTATAACAATTTATAATATTTTTCCCAGGTTATTATTATCACAGATATTTTTAATAGCAAAATGTATTTAAAAATTATAGACTAAAATTTTTAATGATTCTGTTTAATTAGATCCGAGGCTAACAATTTTAAAAAATTATTGATTAATAAACTGACTTCAAATTTTTTATGAGAAAATATTAGTTCACTAACAATTCTATAGAGTCAGTTTCGAATATAAGAATTAAAAAAATATCATTGTTGCAACGCCAAATAGGCTTTATATTACATATTAGTTTCAGAATTAGTGGAGAAAATAGTAAAATCCATCCAAACTTGAAAAAGTATTCGCTGAATAAATTCATTTACCAATTTTAACATCACATCCAAAATGATATCGTTTAATTTGTTTACCGTATTATTTATGCAAACTAATTTTTCCTAATTGTATTTCATAATGCATCAATTATATTTCAGAATCTTCTATATAAATTGAGGAATCTTCCAGTATAGTAATAGGTTTATAACTATACTATATATATTATATATATGGGAAACATTTTTTTTTTTTTTTTTGACACATTTAAGTTATCGTCGCTTTAATTTCTATTATAAAGTATAACAAAATCAGGACAAACATTTAATGAGATCGTACTGTTAAAAAATAGCAAAACATAGGGAAGATAGAATAACATTAAAAGATTAAAAAAAAAAGAATTCGATACAAACTGTTCAGTGTTTACCTTCTACTCACATCCTATAAATATATGTACATTATTTTTAATTTCACGCCAACTTACTATCATAACGTGCTCTATCATAAAGAATGTTCTAAAGAGTAAAAAATTAACTAAAATAAAGTCGTATTTGGAATAGATTTATTGAATTTTTATAAAGAGAGGGGGGAATGCCATACAAATGTGCACAAAACTTGAAACGAAGGATACATGATTCTTTATGACTATTTGTTATATTAGATTTTGTCCCATTCATTTTGGTTTAAAAACATGGATGAAAAGACTGCCGCTGTTTAATAAACAAAATGTACTTTTTTACAATTTTGTGCTAAATAAAATATAGACTATTATTATTTTTAAAAACATTAATAGTGAACTTGCTATATTCAATATTTTTAAAAATATATGATTAACTTTCCTAAATTAAAATAATAATAATAGTAATTATACATAATAGTAATAGTAAAAATTAATTATTAACATTCTTAGCCAGCTGTGTGTGTTTGTCTAATATTACCTTAGAATCCCATAAAACTGATGATATAATAATGATAAATGTTGATCATGATACTCTAATATGACGGCATATAAAAATTTTACAAATAATATTATTTTTGTTTTCTTTTTTTCTGTGTGTGTGTGTGTGCTTTTTTTCTTTCTTTTGAGTTGTAGCCGTTTTTTCTATTTAAAAGTTTGTTGCTCTGGTTTTAATTATTTGATTTCATTAAAAACATTTAACTTCGTGAATCATTACTTTCACTAAAACTTTGCTCGCTTGATTCTCTTCTACTGCCCACTGGTTTTGGCTTGTATTCTGTAATGAAAACGGTCACTGAATTGACGGTGACTTCTCTTGTTTGGGCCGTTGAACGATCAACATTTTTCAAGCGGGCTGGATACTTTTTATGCTTATGTTTGTCGTGACCGGAGCTACTGTGGCGTGAGCCGGATGCTGATTTATTGCCGTTCGGCATGGCTCCTGATGCACCGGGTAATGTGGCAGCTTGTTGGGCGACGAGCGCAGAATTAAGGCGTGGTTTACGTGTAGAAGTACCTTTAAATGAAATATATATTTTATTAATTATTGTAATTTTGCAGAAGATATTATATTAAAATCAATTAAAAATAGAGCAAATTAGCATTTTTAACTTTTATATGACTTTTAAAGAGAAACATTTTCCAATTTTGCATAAAAAAATTATTATATTCTCCACTAATTTTCAAACAGCACCGAAAATATTAAACGGATAAAAAATAATGTTAAGATAACTTGAAGGTAATTTTAGTCGACATCTATTGGAGCTTTATAAATTGGACAAACCGTTCTTGGGTTATAATAGAGGAGTCATGCACATAAAAAAATCTGTAGGAAAAAAAATGAAAGCAGATTCCTATTTAGCAGATCAGCTTTCATCTAGTCCACCTTTTTTAATTAGCTAATTAATGTTTTTATGTTTATGATTTTTTCTATATTAAACGATTTCTGGTAAAATAATTTATTTAAAATACACATATGATCATTAAAATAGGTAAGGCATATTTTATTAAAATCCTTATTTCTTAGCTAATATTTTTGCAAATGATTCTCGTTTGATTATTTGTTATATCTAAGGGTAGGATAACTAAATTATTTCATTAGACGTAGTTAAAATCTTAAGGATCTACTGATATGGACAAATGACGAAAATTAGTCTGGTCATTAAAATAGGTGCTATGTACTACACTAAAGATAAAAAGCTAAGATAAACGAGAAAATTGTTATTATTATAATAGCTATATATTATCTTATGTGTCCTACACATTTTTGGAATAATTTTTTTTATTTTATGGAACAAAAGATTGATTCATTTTCGCAAAGTCTTCCCAAGAGTATTTTTATCAAGAATCTTGTAATTTGTTCTGAAATTTTAATTTATTTTGCTTTTTATGCTATGATTTTTTAGATCTAATGGAAGAATTTCAAGCACTGATATTATTATCAGCATAAGATAAGTTAACTTTTTAAAACATTTTCTTGTAGTTTTTATACGATACTTTAAGATTACTAAGATAGAATTTGATAATACATACCCAAGTTAAAAACCCTCATTCTTGATGTGCTAAAAATGAAGTGTAAACTCGGAAGTGAAGGGATAAAGTAGGATATATTATTCAAAAAAAAAAAAACATATTAGATGATTAATAGATCAATATTTGACAAAAATATTTACAAAGAAATGATTAAGCAGAATGGCGAAAATGATATAGATTCAACTCCTGTGACGGAGATTGGTCTAATAATACTTATTATTGTTAAAAAATTCGGGAGAAAAATTTAAAATAATTTTCATTGAATGTTAAGTTATTTATCTTACTTATCCTGAAGAAAGCATTTAAGTTCGGTGGGATTTCAGTAAAATAATGGTTAAAATTTATTCCCAAAACCATTGAATGATTAATTCCAAAGTAATCAAATTGCATTTTCTCGTTGGCTAATTTGACCACCGGATTGAAACAATTATGGAACCTTTCAGGAAAAAAAAAATATTTACAAAAATTCCTGACAAAAAACATCTGGTGAAGATTTCTGAATTTTATGGCTCATAAAATAAAAAAGTGTTTCAAAAAGGGTGGAATACATAGGAAGATATGTATTTATAATAACCAAAGCACAAATTTTAATTCTTTAATGGTATACCACATTGCAATTGTTCTGTATCTATTTTAATGGTCAAGTGGATTTTAATTTTTGGTCGATATTAGTAGATACTTATGGCATAACTTCTGTCCAATTAAATAATATTGTAAATTGTTCCTAAGACATACCAAATAATCAAAAACAAACGGATTTTAATAGTTATTATTTAAAAACTTTCGATTTTTATTTATTTATTTTTGAGTACCCATTTTAATGACCATATGTGCTCCTTCAAGAATTTTAATATAGTGTATGAACACATTTATCTTGTATTTTTTGGCCTTATGGGATTTATATTACATGAATGGAATAAATCGTCGCTGCTCCGAAAGCAGCGTGACAAAACAGTTGCGTTTTTAATAACTTTTCAGGAGAGTAAAAATTAATTAATTTCTATATTAATTAATTTCTTAATTAATTTCTAATATAAGCCATACAAAATTACTCCCAATATTGTTTAATAACATCCAAACTAGTAAAGATTTTTGAAAATGGTTTGCTGGGTCAATGGACGATCAAAAATGCTTTAGGATTGTTGAATAAAAAATGTTTGACAGATTACACATAAATCTTTTTATCGGAGCAGTTATGTATATATTCAAATATGTATATTTGAATATAGTCATTTAAAAATTTATTAACAAAATCTCTTAATACTTGTTTAGTAAAGTTACGACTTACTTTAAAATTATAATATATACCGTATATGGGAATTTTTCATTAGCATTGAATTTCTATTACCATTATTTGAAAATATTAAAAATTTAATTACCATTTAATGATACTGATTTTTTTTTCATTTATAATTTTTTAACGATTGGTAATGACTAGAGCAACCAAAAATATGCCTTAAAAAGTACTTTTTTCTGGCTAAATTTTAAATTGCCTTGTACTTATTGCAAAAATAACTGTATTTTTACTAGTAATTGCTAAAAAATATGTTCTTTAAAAATATTCAGAGCTAACACATTATTAGCATCAGGACATTACAAAATTTCTATCTATTTACAAGATGAAAATTATTATCGGATGTGAAAAACATATATGACACTAAGAAGAAAATGCCACCAATGGTAAATTATGTAAAAAATTATGCTGGATGCAAAATATGCAAAATTTTCTCTTAAGTGTAAGATATGTAAAATTATGCTCATAAGTATAAAATATGCCATTTAAATTGCTAAAATGTGCTCTAAAATAAGGATTTTCTATGATATGACATAATATGCCGCTATGCCCAAAGAATGCAAAAATATGCTCTTAGGACCAAAATATTCAAAAATATGCTGTAAAAAATCAATGTCAAACTTCTTTAAATAGTCTGAGAAACTAACAGTTTGGTTCATTTGTAGCCCAGGAAAAAATATGATTTTGCATATTTTTGATTGCCCTGGTAATGACATTACAAAAAAATTTCAAATAATAATTATAATTACTGAAAAAAGCAGTGTTGTCAATCGATTCGTAAATGTTTCTCAATGAGCTTGTTTTTGCGACTAATAAATACACTTCTTATATGATTTTTGCTTATCGCGGTAAGTCCACAATTTTGCTATTACAAACTTACAAAAATGAATTTACTTGATTTATTGCACTAGTTAAATTGGCTATAAATAATTATAAATTAGCTTGCGATTGTCAAATTTTTATTGAAATATGATATTTTTTAAATTATTCTGCAAAGACATTCCACAACTTAAAAATTAAAGGCTATATCTTTTAAGAATACGAAAAAAATTTTATAATTTTGTAAAAATGTTTGATTTTTATTTTATTTATAAATTTATTTTATTATTATTTCTTTTTTCTTTTTTTGCATTTTTTGGGCATGCAAAATATTAAAACATAAGGAATATAGTGTCATAGTGTTATTTTTGAATCTTAGTTCACAGCGATTGGTTGTAAAAATATTGTGCTTTAAACTATATGTTAGTTGCGCTTTCAGAAATTTAATAATAAAGTTTGCACAAAGCGGTAAGTAATATTTAAAGATAATTTCAAAATATCATATTTATCAAAATGTTAAATTCATTTTCTTGCAGATTAATTCAGAAAAATTTGTTTAAAAGATGCAGATTTCAACAACAGAAAAATTAACATTATTGAGAGAAAAAATCTTGATGACTTCTTTTGGGATCACTAACATATAGCACGATGTCCCAGCTATCATATGAAGTTGAATCTTGGAGAAAATACTTCAAATGTTATCATTCTTATGTAAATACCTTTATTACTTTTATTGTTAATTATTTGAATTATTATCTTTAAAATATAATTTATCACTATTAATACCATAACTGAACCTATGAGATCGAAACATTTGCTGGCACATACTGAGCAACAGGTGAGCTCATTTTCGGACCGAGAACGATAGCCGATCTTGAATGTTGTGTCAGAGAAATGTTCGCGAAATATTCGAGGGCGTTACATTATCGACATGGTCAACTGGGATGGAGAAAATTGTCTTGTCTTCATATATGCCAATTTATTCTAGTATTGCATTTATAATTCTATAGAAATATCAAAAATAAGTTTGGCTTTATATACATATATTTCGGGGATGTATAAATGTGTGAAGATTGCCTTTCAGCAACATACCAATATGAGTTGGAAATATTTGTGCAATTAATTTGGTGTTAAATATTGATTATATTAGGTCCATTCATTGAAAATTTGTGTTGAAAAACCATAACAACGTTAAGAAACTTTGCTTTGAATTTCTAAGCATTTCTAAAGAATATTTTTCACAAAAAATTCAATCCATATTAAATATTATTAATATTGGGAGAAAACACAATTTTTGAACAAACCCCACCATCTCGATTTCGATAAAATTTGGTATACACAATACATACAATACAAAATTTAAAGTTCTTCAAAATTTTGAAATTCGTTGTAGTTTAGTTTTTATCACGGTTCAAACATCACTTTTTTTTAAAAATACATGAATTTTAAATTCATATCTTCGGACTTATTTGTCCGATTTAAAAAAAAAAAAAAAAAACTTTAGCTCCAACTGATGCTTAAAAATCTAGTTTCTAATTATTTTTGTAAAAACAGCATTTTTGTAAAGAAAAGAATAATGAAATCAATATTCGTCCTTGTATCAAAGGTATTTAAAAAATCATATCTTCCATTTTCACAATTTGTCTATAAAATGTTCTCTAAAGTCTTGGCAACAATGTATAACAAATAAATAAATAAAAAAAAAAATAAAAATAAAAAATATATATATAATAAAAAAAATAAATAAATTAAAATATTTTGATAATAAATCGGCGATTTCTAACTGACTGTTTCGATTGATGAAGAATATCTGAGCTGTTGCAAGGAATCTAAGTATGAGTTATTGTTTTGGATTTGTGAAATCGTAAAATTTCGCGATTTTTCTTTACCTATTGATATTATGAAAAAATTTTAAAATCATAAAACTATATAACTTTAAACAACTTTATCTGGAGAACCACTTAACAGATTAACACAATTCAAATTGTATTTAAATTGTATTGCATACATAAATCATTTGGAAAATTATTGAAATTTTGAAAAAATGTATTTTAATGCAATTGCATTTTTTAGATGAAGTTTTCGTTGAATATGCTATCTTAGATTTATTGTCTTTTAGCATTTTTAGCAAATATTGAATTTTTTTTATTACAATAAAATCCAAAATTTTTGGGATACACTTATTTATTATGTACGATATTGATTTTAGAAAAATCTATTCTCATATTTTCATACACAAAACAAAAATACATTAACAAATATAAAATTATTACAGAAATAAATGCGTTTTTTTACTAAATGTCAATTTTCTCAGCATCTTCCCATGGTCCCACTCTAAATTTTTTATATTTTGTTGCTAACACGTTAAGGAATATTAAAAAAATTATATATATATATATATATATATATATACAAAATAATTTATACAAATCAATTAATCAATCTAAAAAAAAAATGTGTTTTTGTTAAGAAAAAATTTTTTTTTTTTTTAGATTGATTAATTGATTTGTATAAATTATTTTGTATTTTGTTATTTATGTTGCAGTGATTTCTGTTTTCTTAAGATGTATAGAAAAGTAAGAAATTTTTTTATATTATATTGATCTTATCACATTGTCAGATTATACAAAAATATATAAATAAATGAAATGAATAGTTCGTACAAAACTGAGTATCAAAGTTAAAATTTTACTTTAACAAATTCAAAACTATCAGAACATTAGTTCGAAAAAACGCATATTTATATAAGAAAATACATGAATTTGTCAGTTTATCTATTCATATGCATGCTACTTTTAAGTATTTCTGAAAAAGCACCAAAAAAATGGTATATTTTTTTGTGATTTTTCAAGCGCATATTTTACTTTTGTTCATACATATTTAAACTTGCCCCGTTCATAATTTAAATATTGTTGCTTCTACGTAAGACACTCTCTAGCGTTAAAAAGTTTTGTTGACATAATAAATCATATAGCAAGCATCGTATTTTAACTAAAACACTGCTCCCGAAAACACTTGATTTCATTAATTTAAAAGTTGAATTATGGACCACAATATATACAATGGGTACTATCTAGAATCTAGACGGTATTGACGATCTTAATTTTCTTACTAGTTTAAAGTTTTTAAAGATTTACCAACGGTTATCGTAAAAATCTAAATATTTTATATGATTATGTGATTATTGTGTTACGGATTTTTGTTTTAGAAAATGAAGTGAATGAAAGTGAATACTAATGATTACGGACTAGTTCATAGGACGAAAGTGTTACAGTTTAAGTTATAAAAATTTCACTTTTTTGTAATAGATTTTCATTAGTGTAATAACATACGAACGCTTCCAATATTAAAAATATACAAAGAATAACTTTTCCTATACTTGCGAATCATCTGGATATTAAACATATGAGAATGCTTTGTTTTAACACGTTTATAACTTACTCAAAAAGTAGTCTTAATTGAAATAATTAATTAAAGACTAATAGCTTTCCGATTTATAATTATGTACGAAAATTTTAACTTATAATATTGTAATGTTTTAAATTTTTATATAGGTTTTCTTGCTTTTCCTATACAAATAAAAAGTGAAAATAGTTATGGTTTTTACATTTTCGATGATTTACTACTCAAGGTCGTTTCCTATTGTCATTTCTCTTTTGGTATCCTTGAGAAAACGACCGGCTTAAAATAGAATTTTCTCTACATATAAAAATCTTTTTTAAATATTTTTTGTTAACAAATTGCATAAATTATCCTAAGATTTTAAAATTTATAGAAATGAATATACTAACTATAGAAATAACTACAAATGTAAGAAAACATCTTTTCATTAAAAATATTTTTTTTTTTAGCAGATGTTTTTCTTCATTTGAAAATATATTTTACATTTCTTTACACTTCCTTTTTTACACATCGTCTCGGTTTTCTATCAGACAACAAACAGCAATAACAACAATTGTTTGACCTGTTTTACATTGCAAACAAAACAAACCGTAAAAGTGGAGTATGTATGTATGTATGTATGTAGTATGTTTGTGAGGGGAGATGGGAAAAAACCGCACACAATAGTTTTAATTTATATATTTTTTTCTTACCACCCCCAATTGCCGCCTTCTTTATCACTTTTGCTACAAAAATTTATAGATTGTCATTTATTATTTATACTTTTTGTTGGCCATTTATCGGTCACTCACCTTTACGTACGTCACACATGCGACATTTAAATGCCTCGGCCGAGTTCCTGTACGTGCATACACTGCAGTCCCAGAAATTTTCTTCAATGACTTTCGATTGTCTCTTTCTTCTTACTGGCGACTTCTTGTGATCCATAATAGTTTTTGTCTTGCGTTGAAAAAGATCTTGGGTGTCCTTTTGAGCGAGTTTCTTACACTCTTCTGGCGTCGTCTTTCTTCCTACAACAACCGCAGTGGAAGCAGCAGTCCATGAAGACGACGACGTAAAAATTCTTTTTTATTGAACACAATTTTTTTAAGAATCAATTTTTTCTTGATTTTAATGTGGCGTATAATGCCGCGCCCCACTTTTCTTCGTTTAAGCGTACTTAACGCCTATAAGTATTGAACACTACAATTAACTAGGCTAGTTAATGTTTATTTTAATTGTTTTTATTTGTAATCAAAAAGAAGAAAAATTTCTATACAAATTTTCACAATTTCAGTATTTTTTGTATCGGAAAACGAAAGTTTTCCACAATAATAGTAACAGTGATGCCAAGTTATGTATGTACGCTTTGTCGATAGTGTTGAAAAGTGCTTGGATTTTCAGAGTGCTGCCAAATTTACTGAAAAATATGAACGTTTTTGGTATCACAATTGACTATTACCTAGTGTCTACATTAGGCAAATTTATATAAAAACAGTGCGAATATATACAAGGTAACCTTAGTTAAACAGCTGATTATTATTTTGGCTGTTACAGTTGTCAAACTGCATATATAAAAAACAATAATGAATACGCCATATTGTTGTTTTTTTTTGCAACTGTTGCCACTTTCCACAAACTCGCGTTAAGTTTGACGTTTGTCTTGATAAAAAAATCTCTAATGTCGACACTATGTTAGAATGCGAGGATTAGGTTTGAGACAATGCAATGTATCGGTAATACCGTACATTTCGAGTAACGCATTTCATGGTTAATAAAATTTCATTTACCACACTTGAGAATCGATTTTTGTAACTTCGATTTTTTTTTTTTTTGTAACTTGTTTTCTTTATTAAAAAAATACAAAAATTTTAGTGAACTGAAAAGAGAAAATTGTTGAAAATTCCGCCGCGTTTTTTTTTGGTACTAAAAAAATGAACGAAAACGTCCACCTATTGCCATGTTCCCTGTGGCTTCCGGTTATTGATCGTCAATTATTTTATCTGTCCGGCGGTCCGCACGTTTTAATCCGTCCGTTTGTCTGTCATATTTTTTTTATTTGTTCGTCCGCCATCTATGTTAAAATATAATATAACCTTAAATATGAATGACACCTTGCTTCAGCGAAAAATCACTCGCTCTTTGTTTTAGACTTGCTAAATTTCATTAAATTTGTATGATTTGTGAAAGTAATTAATCGGAGATCTTTCTTCTTGATTACAAACCATTGTTTCGTTGAAATAAATATTTCGTCATAGAATACAACTAGAAGTTTATCTTATCGAACTAAATCTTAACAGATTTTTCGTTACTTTCTTAACGAAATTTTATTCAAATCAACATATTTTACAAAAAAAAAAAAATAAAAATAAAAAATAAAACAAAATAAATAATAATAATAATATTGTTACGAAATTGTACTTGAATTCAAATATAACGGTTTTAACGGCTGGTTTAAAGTTAAATAATGATTCTCAACTTTTCTCAATGCAGTTAACTCTGTAGAAATTATTAACATAGCTGTAAACATACAACATTGAATGAAAAGCTTTCACCATTGTTTGTAAGTATGGCAACACTAAATGTTGAATATACTAGTTTGTCCGTTAAGATCATTGTAAAAATAGAGCTTTCGAGAAGCATCTAGAATGTAATGCAATGTTGATACATTGGCCATGAGTACGAACACCAGTCAGGGATAGTTGGATGAACCTCCAAAGTTGGTCAATTCGGATTTAATTGTAAAAATATATGTGTAGTTTATCTATTTTAGATTAAGACATATTTAGGTTGAAAGAATTTGTTTATTATTTATCTCTTTTTAAGTTGTTTTTTTAACTTAACGGGGTTAATTAGGGTCCTAAAATTTCCACTAGATTTCTTATAAAATTCCAAATAATATTGCTGCAAGAATCATACAAATATGTGGATCGGATATAGTTATTTTAATCTGAAGTTGAAACTTTGGATTAACATTTTTTGGTTTTTTTAAAGGTGGTAACATTTCTTCACTTCTAAAATATTTTTTTGTTCTGGCCTGTAGCATTTTTTTAATGTTTTCAATAGAAATATTTACGATAGCGCATATGAAGTAAAACCAGAAGGACTCTTAGGCATCGGTCTTCCCACAAGCCCTATCCATACTTTCATGAATTTGAATTTTTTATTTGCAAGTTATTTTTATTTCCAATAACTGTGCGTATAAACGTAATATATGTCTGTACTCTTTTACATTTTGACGTCTGGCTGACTGTCCATGTAAACCTTGTGCACAAAGTGCACGCAATTTTGAAGATAATTCAATGAAATTTGGCACGTAAGACATTCATGACACAAGGACGAAGCTTATTGAAATTGGTTACGATCGGTTCATTATTTCACCTAGCGCCCATATAAATATCCTCCCGGAATAGGGGTTTAACGATCATAAATGTTTTAAATATAGCAATATTTTAATGAAATTCGGTGTAAGGAAGTTTTGTATAAGTTTCAATCTTTGTGGCAAATTTCATGAAAATCGGTCCATAATTTACCATAGCTCCCATATAAGTCCACTTTAGTGAATCACCCTAAAGTGCATAAATTCACATAAATGTTAGTATTTACGTAAGTTTCTGTATTCGTATATTTTATTTTACACTTAGTAAAAGTGTCGGTCCTCCACGAATTTTGATGGAAATGCACAATGGTATAGGGTATCATATGTTCGGGTTTGACCGACTATATCTTTCTTACTTGTTTATTTTTGTAACCCCAGGTCTACAACTGAGATTAACGCTAATATAATATGTGAGATAAAGTCAGCAGAGGAGAGTAAACATTTTGTTTATATTATGTTAAATCTTAAATAAGGGGTACACGTATTCTAATAAATCCTATAAGATATTATCATTTTCAATCAGTTACAGAGTAAACATGTCCTTTTTATTTAAGCAATTCGCACTTTTTAACACAATTTTTATAAAAATGATTTTTAACATTTAAAACAAACACTAAAAGGAAACAATTTTACAAAATAACATTGTTTTTCAATAATTACCAAAATACACATGCACACACACACAGGCAAACTTTCGTGTATGTGTATTTTTTTTTTTTTTTTGACAGTTCATCTTATAAGATGGTTGTGTAGAGAAATCTCATCACAACAGTCTCATAATACATCTTATAATACTAATATTTGAATCTACACGTGAAATAATTCTCTCAGAGAGCGAATTTGACACTCTCTGACACAAAAATCTTACATATTATGTTACGTCTAGACGGGCTGTAATATTTTCCAAACAAAACATTTTTAAGTAAACAAAAAACAGCTGTTTTTATTTAAATTTAAGGGATGCCATTTTTGTGTTCAAAAAGCATGATTTTGTATGAAAAACATTTACAAGATGTAAAAACTAAATTTAACGGCAACAATAACATTTGACAATATCAAAAACACAACGTAAAAGAACGTAAGTTAGACGAGTACTTTAAAAAAACTCACTTTCTTACGTACTCGTCTGGGTACCACTCAGTTGTCTGAATCTTTACATGTTTTGTATAAACAGGCCATTAAAAAGCAAATGGATTTGCTTATCAAATCATCTTACGCAGGGCTTTAATATAAATTATGTAATATTAATCATGATATAATTAGTAGAAAATCGGGCAAAAAATATATTTTAAGTATTTGAATATACGAAATATTAACTTTAGAGTGTTTTTTTGGACATTTGGAGTAATTTTTAATATGAAGTCCATAAAATAACTCGTGTAAGATTTTAAGCTGGACACTCATTTAGTATCTAACTTTGATCTTTGAACTCTTGATATAAATAATCTTTACACCTTTGTGATATTTTTAGCTTTTTTCGTTTTTCGAAATGTCATATTTAAAGTATATAATTTAAGAAACACATCCAATTTCTGTAGTGAATTTCATTGAAATCGAAGATGTCAAATCCGAAAATGGCAATTTTCTCTCCGTTTTGATATAGAATAACCCATATATTTGTATTTTGAGTAGTTAAAGATGTAGTCTTATAAATTTAATTTTCTTACTTTTCTTTGTGTTTTTTCGTAATTTTATTGTGATAAGTGCTTTTGTACTATTTTTATACTTTTGGTGATACAAATACATTTTAAATTCAGATTTTATGAAATTTCGGTGTTCGGTAAAGTTCGGGCAAAAAAACTTAGCGAACACCGAACATCACTTTTTGCCGAACACTGTAATCGAACCCGAATGTTCGGTCGGACACTCAGGACACATGGTCAACTCCAAAATTTAAAAAAAAAATTCTCCAAAAAATCCCTACACGTAGAGAAAAAACATGTTTACATCGTTATCACTGCAACAGTGTTATGTTCTCGTTGTTAATTTTCTTGAATTTTAATTATTAAATATTCGCAGTCTTTTTCCTTGTTTTTAAACCATATTCTGTTTTTAAACCATATTAATATAAATATAATACTTATCATTTTCACAAACTTAGTGGAAAATTCATAACTTGTGTGTTTTTAAATATGTTTTGTTTTTAATGTTTGTTTTCCAACTTCATTGTAATTCTCATTTAGTTTATGTATGAATATATATAAATAGACAAGGTTTGGTTATACTCGGCGTGATTAAAGGGTTAAGTTAAAAAAAAAACTTATCTTGCATTTGAACCACATATGGTGGTACAAATGAATGTAATTAATAAACAAATAATATATAATTTTTTTGGTTTTTTTTTCTATTATTTTGAATAAAAAATGCATAAAAATAATTTTTTATTAATACGTTTTATTTTAATATATTGTTACGTTTTCACCTTTTAAAAACTGTGGTTTATTTCCTTTTAAATAAAGCGAATACTTTTGATTGCAAATAAAAGCAGTTTAGTTTGAAAGTTGTAACAACTCTTTATTTTATTTAAAATGTACAACAATAACAGTTTAAATAATCACTGTATGTTCTAATACACTCGCATACTTAAATTACACACTTTATACAGCACACTTTAATAATGTACAAGAATATACAGCCAAATTCAAGGCAGTTAATTTGTTTTTACTTAATGATGCTTCCAATTAGACTGACTCAATGGTGTTCTCATGGCCAATTTATATACACTTCATTACCTTCTAGATGCTTCTCGAAAGCTCTATTTCTACAATGATCTTAACGGACAAACTAGAATATTCGAATTCATTAGCTTTCGATGTTAATGTTATCACCTTAAACATTTAGTGTTGCAATTGCACAATGGTGAAAGCTTTTCGTTCAATGTTGTATTTTTACAGCTATGTTAATAATTTCCACAGATATGTTAACTGCTGTTAACATAATTCGAAAGATTGAGAAGCATTGAAAAAGGTTGAGAAGCATTATTTAACTTTAAACTAGCCGTTAAAACCGTTATATTTGAATTCAAGTACAATTTTGTAACAATATTTCAAGATAGAATGATAATAACATGGGATAATAATATGATAAAATGGAATAATAATATGACAATGTGGTATAATAATAAAATAAGATATAATAAGGTAATATAATAACGTCAAATCATAATCTGATAGAATGGAATACTGATTTAGTGAAATTATTCAATTATATGTAAAACTAGAATCATAACATGAAAAACAAACCATAAAATCGGATACAATATGACAAAATGGAATCACAATAATTATCTTTTATTTTATTTATTTATTACTTATAATCATTTCTATTTTTTGCTGTGATTATATGTTCCGACCATAAAATATATTGCTCTGAGTTTGTGGTCACCACAACTATATTTTTTATCTGCGTGCAAAAAAAAATGCGTTTTATAATTCAAAATATTTATAACATTTGTACATAACTACATATCGTCATCTGAAATGCAAAAGGCCGTAATCACTAAAAAATTTAATGTTCGTTTATTAGTAGATTATGATGTATTGATGCAAAATATATTTACACAAGAAATTTCATATTCATATCTTCAAAAATGATATCAATATTAACAAAAGTCAAAAGGCAACATCAACTTAATAAACTAAACAGCCTTAAATTAGTTCCATTTAAGGAAATATTGGTTTGAAGAGTGTTTTATGCTCTATCTATTTTTGTTTTAATTGAACTATTGAACATTTTTACTTAATTGTTTAATTTTAAAGTAAAAATTAAAAATTGTGGTTACAGCCTTTGCATTTTCATAATGTTTTTTGCTTCTGCTATAAAAATTAAAAAGTTTGCATTTTAAGTGACTATATGTATTTCATAAATACATGTATCATAAACTTCAGATTCATCACCTTGTAAAACAGAAGAATTGGTACTATACATAACTTTAGATCAACATGTCTTTTATAGGGTTAAATTCTTGGGAACAGATTTTATTAATATTAACATATTAATAGCTAAGGTAATATCTAGGGGAGTTTTTTTTCAAAGCATTTGTTTTACTATTGTTTGTATTCTAAATAAGCAGAAAGATGTACAAAATGAAAAAAAAAAATAACATAGATTTTCTTGGGCAGGTGTCTTTAATTAGGTGCAAGATTGTATTATTAGTATTTTTAGAACAATTTTTTACTAAAATAAGTTTGAAAACATTTATATATCATATATTTTCCAATTAAAGCATAATATTACTAAAAAAAGCAAAATTCGAAACAAATATTGGGAAAAACGGAAAGTTACTAAATTTCGAAATAACATGTTTTGCTCTTTTCCTGAAATATTGAAAATTCAGGAAAAGAGCAATATATATATATATATATATCAATAATATATTGGACATTTTATTATTTGAAATCGTTATTTGACACTTATTTAAATAAGAAACAAAAAAATAACTGCAATTCTTTAAACTTCAAAATAACAGCCGATAATTCAGCTGTACTCAGTCATGTACAGTGAATATTAAAGAGTTAAGATAGACGTGTATTCATCATAATGCCTATTGTTTCGAAGCTTGGTATTTGTTAAACCCATAACCGAAAATACACGTTCTACACATGCGTCACTTGTAGGGATCGTTAGCATTTTAAGCAAGTTCTTTATAATGACATTTCCTTCCACTATCTTTAAAATTATATACTCTTGGCCAAATTCCAATTTGAAATTTTTTTATTATTTCCCCGAAGAAAATCTCAAAAATATTTTTAATATCCCCAACAAATTTCCCAATTCCAAAAAAAAAAAAAAAAAAAAAAAAATTCAACCTTTTCTGCAACAAAAATTCCCAATATTTGGGGTAAAAACCGTGTGCCCTGCGGACACAAAATATAAGACACTTTATTTTTAGTTGTGTTTTATTGCTACCGCAGAGTGTTATTTTCTTTTAAATAAACCTTAGAGAATTTTTTATCAAGACAAACGTTAAACTTAACGCGAATTTGTGGAAGGTGGCAACATTTGCACAAAAACAACAATATGGCGTATTCATTGTTGTTTTTTATATATGCAGTTCGACAATTGTAACAACCAAAATAATAATCAGCTTTTTAACAAAGGTTGCCTTGTATATATTCGCACTGATTTTGACGTTTGTTTTGATAAAAATTTGTCTAATGTAGACACTAGGTTAACGTTGACTACATTAAACCGATTTGGGAGCACTTTATATTTATTAGTAAATTGCACTACGAAATTTACACGTTTTTCTTTCTAATAATAAAAGTTAACAAATTTTTTATTTGAATTTAATTTTATTTTTATATTTTTTTTCATTTCTTCTCATTCTTATATTCATAATTGTATTTTTATTCATAAACTGGGAGCACTTTTATCGACGCTAAAGTTAACATGTAATACGTTAATTCCTAACGTATATAAATTTAAATTTTGTATGAAATTGCCTATGAACGTTAACAATAAAATACAGCTTATATTATATATGTATGGCGATAATATAAATCCGTATTAATATTATAAAATCAATTGTGTATTTTGCTTGTTTATTTTTTTTTTTTTATTAAAACAAGAACTAATTGCATATTGACGAAAATGGCAACTGTTGCAGTTTTTTGCACTTTATTTTTTTTTTTTTTTTTTTTTAATTTTTCGATAAAACCGCAAGTTTTAATAGAAGAAGAATTACGGGAAACATCGATATTTGAAAACAACTGGACAAAGCTGTATTTTTATGTTTCCTTGAATTTTTTTATTAACCTATTAAGATTCCATGCAACGTTGGGGCATTCAGCTAGTTTATAATAAAAATTAAAACTCTGTTTTTTTTTTTAATATATTACTTTTTATTTGTAGGCAGTTTTAAAGAACATATTTTTTATAATGACATTTATATAATGAATATGTTTTGAATAATCATCGTTACTTGTTTTGTTGTTTAATTCTGCTTGTTTTTAATTTAATTTTTTTTTTTTTGGTTTATTCTTCATTAATTTTTATCATTACTCCATTCTGTATGGTTTTTTAAATTATCTATATATTTCTGTTTGTTTTTGGTTAAAGTTTTTAATGCAAATTTGCATTTACCATTATTTCATTGCAAAAAAGTACTTTTATTAATCTTTTTGTATTAATTTATTTTTTTTTTTATTGTTTACCTTATAACTAAATAAATAATAACTATAAAAAAGAAAAAATATATATATTTCTTTGTTATCAATAGTATATAATTAATATATTTTATATGTACTAATATGTGTATATTATTATTCATATTAATTATTTTTAATATCATAGATCACTGAATTATTTTATTGAAACAAAGAAAAACAATGTAATTTATTACTGGTTTGAAAAAAAAATATATTTTTTTTGGTATTGTTTGAAAGAATTTAATATTTAAAATGTTTTTTTTTTCTATTATATTTTTATTTAAATATATATATTTTTTTTAATTTGTTGTTTTTTAATGTATGTATATATGTAATGTATTTATTTGCACCGCTTGATGAATGAGTAGTTTTATTTTTGTTTTAATAAACTCCAAAAAAAAAAAAAAAAAAATATAAAAATTTATTTTGAGAAAGAAATAATTCAACATTAATTATCTTTTTGCGATTCCAATAATGAATACCCGAAGTTTATTAAAATTATTAAATATGATTAAATTTTACAAATGTTTTTTTGGTTTTCTTGTTTTGTTTTAATTGCTTTTTATTTTGCATTAAATTGTAAAAACAATGAGGTAAAAATTATTATTATTATTTTATTTTTCATTGAAAACATAACAAAGTATTTTCAATTATTAACAATAAAAAGTATTTAATAATTAACGTTTTGGTTTTATTTTTGTTGTTGTTTCTTTTTATAAATTATTTTTATAATAAAATTTACATAAATTCTTTTAAACTTTTATTTTTCATATTTATTTTTAAATTTTAAATTTTGTATATTCACTATACGTATTTGTATATGATTAAATTTATATTTGCCCCATTCACAATTTTTCTTGTATTATTATAATCATTGTATATTGTTGTATTATACGCTATTCACCAATTTGTGTCTTATTACCGTGATATAAAAATACATATTTGCAAATATGAATGAATAGGGCAATTAAATTATGTATGAATTAGGTTTTATGTATATATTAATAATATATTATTTACTTCTTTTTTAACAATAACATAAAAATATGTATGTATGTTGTAAACTGTTTGTTATTGTTGTATATCCTTTAAATTATGCCTAATTTTTTATATTATTTAATCTTTTGTATGAACATCCGTTTTAACAAATGTGTGCTATAAAGTAAGTGTAAGCAGTAAAAAGGTTTATTTTTAAAATTATTCAACTTTAAGCGCACAGCGAATAAACAAAAATTTTAAATGTAGTAAAGTAATTATTTATATATGTACATATAAACTAGGAAAAAAAATCGAATTTTCAACATAATCGAAGCTCGCTTAACTTGCAACAAATATCAAGAATAATAAAAAATTAATTACAGCTACAATTATGATCAGACACTATTTACTATATGTTTGTGTTATGGTTTTTATTGCTAATAATATTGGCAGCAGAAATTTGCGTCTTAATATTGGCTTTAGCCATTTAAAAAAAATAACCTATTATATTCTGCTACAAAATGACAAATTTTAATTTCCCCCGAAAAACTACGTAATAAGAGTTGCAGTAGTGCGATTCAGTAACTTATTTTAACGATAACCGAATCGTTAAAATTAGTAAACTACAAAATTGTCGATTTAGTTATTCTCTAACACTTTTAACGATATTTGTTTGCGTCAACTTAAAGACAAAAATTTTTGTGTTGTTAATATATTGACAAAAATTAGCCAAAAAGTCAACCCAATGATTCAGTCGTTGTTTTGTGGTTGTAGTCTGTGCTTCCATGTTATAGATGGTGCTTCTACGTTTGCGAATCTTCTTTTAGGAGTAGTGGTCATTTTGAAGAAAACCATTAACAGAAACACATCTTAATCAATATCAAATACATAATTTAATCAATCACGGTCTTAAAATTGTTAATCAAACTTCGATTTGTTTCAAATTTATTTGTTTTTCTTTTTTATTTGGTTTTGAACCTTAGTTTTATTTCGGCATTTCCTTGTGGAGAGCTGCCACACGAAATAATAGTTATATACAATCGTTTAAGAGTACTTAGTGAATCACACAATCGTTACTGAAAACAACAATTGCAATTGACAAGTTTTGCGATTGTCGAATAGTTAAAAGTTACTAAATCGCACTACAGATCTTCTTAAGAATATCACATAACAATTTTCAATTTGAGATATAAAAAAAGTTAGTTTCTGACATAAATATCTCTCTCTCTCTTTCTGATAATTCTCTAGATTTTAATTTAATTTTAAAAATGTAAAATTGCATAAAAAATCAGAAAAAAGTAGCTATATACATGTCAGTATTGCCTAGAGTAGCTCGTAAAAAGTTACAAGTTTTTTTTCTAAATAGTTACATTTTCGGAATTTGAAAAAAATGGTAAAATGTAATTATTTTTTGATTAAAAATGTAGAAGAAAGTAATAAAATAATACAAAAATATACTTGAGAAGGTGCATATATTTTCGAAGATATTATTTAGGCTTCAACGAAACCCAAACGGATAAGACACCGTGAATGCTGATGAAGTGTGTAGCTGCATAGAAAATACGTATTCAATTCTATTGGTGTTTTTTTATAAATCACAAACTCTGTTTTGGTACCGCCGAAGGGGCACAAAAAGGCAATTTACAAATGGAAACGTGTTTATGGTCCTTCTAGCCGGATGTCTGCTTTCGAAACTACAGTAACCACATCTATAACAGCTTTTACGACACTAGGTTTATTCTCTCTTTTATTTGCACCAAACGCCTGGCCCTCATCTAATGGTTACGATGATCTGATTTTATAAGTTTCGTTCGATTTTATAAGTTTCTTTCAGCATATGCATTTGAAAATACATAATGCTTTTTTATATTGTTCAATAATGCTACTTCTTTAGTAAACTTGTCATCGAAAACATTTTTACAATAATCGTTGATATTTAAATTGAGATTTAATCCTAATATCTTGTTAATGAGGAGTTTTCTTTTAAATAAAACTTTTTAAATTACAAAAAAAAAAAAAAAAAAAAAAAATTGTTTGATAAGTCTGTAATGACCCTACTGACCTAAAGTTAAAGGTTTATAATTTAAAAATGTTAAAATCAAATGTAATCTTTAAATGTACATAATTCATTTGGAACCATTTTTATATCATGAAAACTTCAAGATATTTTCCATTGGTACAAATTTACTTATTTTTAATCAATTCAACTTAAATTCAATTATTTAAATTCTCTACTCTGATCCTCAAAGTTCCTTTTTGTGTGATTTTAAAGACCTAAAATGCATTAGCAAAAAACCAAATAATTTAATCCGTCACGAGAAATAGATAATTGTGTAAGAAAAGAGTATTGTGTTAGGATGTAAAGGTTGAGTAAGTCGCGGAAAATTTGTTACTTATTTCAAATTTAGGTATATGTTTGCATGATCAGTAGAGTGCCTCGTTGAGAAAAAAGTTATAAGAAGACCATTCAAACGATGCATATTGATGAGCTAAATACAGGAAAACTTAAAAAAAAAAATAAAAAGTTACCTTCACGGGCCTAGTATATATTGCCCAAAAAAAGTTTCTTTTATTAGTAAAATATTGAAAAGTTTTGTTGTAATCATGGTTTTTGACTGGATATTTTTTTCGACGTTTTCCGTGAAAAAAAAACTTTGCTGTTGGCTTACAAATACACACACACACATTCATTCCAACGATTTGTTAGTTTAAATTAAAATTATACATTTTATACATAATTTTTACAAATAATGTTTTTATTTATAAGTACTATTTATGTATAATTATTCATTTACTAAGTAATATTTGTTTAAATATTGTTTTTTATTATTTTTTTCTAATTTTTTTTTTTAATTTTTTTGTAATATAAAATGTTTAAATGTCTAAATGTTAATTCCCAATTTGTTAAAGATTTTATTTAATATATATATATAATTTCCTTTTATTTGTATTTAATTTTATTTTTAATATAGTACATAGAGTAAATACTGTAAGTTATACTTATTTATTTATTAAATTTTATTTAATATTAAAGGATATACGACGGCGGGGATTATATGATTTTATTTTAAATAAATTTGTTCATTTAATAATATTTTTATGATTTATTTCAATAAATATAAGTACCAATATTAGTAGTATTTTTAGTATTTAGATTTTAGAAATGATTTCTGTTCACTTATTTTATTTTAGATTTTATAGTAAAGGACAAGAATTTTGGCTCTCAAATAGAAATATTAGCAGCATTAAGAGTATTTTTAGTATTTGTAAAGTTTTATGTATTAAGTAATATGTGTTATGTTATTTGGAATAGCAGTTTGAGTTTTCCAAAATAAATTGGCAGATTTTTTTAATTGTAGTGGACTTTTTTTTTGTCTGTTGTTTGTATGCACATTTTTGTATGTTACTGTATAATATTAATTCAGATTTTTATTTTTCTTTTTTTTTACATTAAACTGCCTGTATTGGTAGATATGTGAATTTACTGTTGTTGTTGTTATTTTATTTAATTAATTCTTCTCAGTTTGTTTATGTTTTTTTGAAGTTTAGTTTTGAATTTAAAAAGTGAGCCTTTGAAATATAAATAAAAGTAAAGTTCAGTTTTTTTTTATTAAAGTTAAACTAGATGTTTTTAAGTTGATTAATTTAAATTTCTTTTTACAAATATTGTCCGACAGATTCCCTATACATAGACTAGTGGTCAACAATAAAGTTAATAGAAATCTATTGTAACAATCGTTTAAGAAATAAATTCTTGTTCCTTTAATTGTTTTATTTTAAAAAGAAAACCATTAATAGATTTTAGGATTTCTTTTATGCCTCCAATACACCTACTTACACCTTTGTAGCGCCCAACTTAGTTTAAGTTTAAATATTAATTTAAATTTATTTATTTTTTTTATTTAGTTTAGTATTTTTTGTATGTATATATTTACATATTTAAATTTTATATCAATATAATACATTTTTATGGGTTGAATTTTGAATGTTTTTCTTTTGGTTTTTGGATTTTTGTAAAATTTAAAGAGAAAAAATATTTTATTTAATACAATATTTAATGTCTTTTATGTTTTTACTATTAAATTCTATACAATTGGTCGATTATATTAACTATTAGCTAGTGTTTTGATTGAAAAGGGAAGTTTCTTATATTTAAGTTAGTCAAATATAGTGGCTTGGCAATCCAATAATAGGTAATTCATCTAGGATACTTAACTTTACAGAATCAATCAATGATATTAATAAGTGTCCTTCTGAAATTTTAAATTGAATATGTGTTTTAAGTATGACCAACATAAAAAAAATCAATTGTAACTTTCTATAAGAAACTTCCCTTTAGTTTCATTGTGTTACTACTACTTATATGATTTTTAGAATTATTGGAAAAAATCTTTTACAAAATAGCAAATTTAACGGGAAATGTTTTTTATTATTTTACAAAAATTGAAAGATAACTCAACATTTGTTTACTAATTACACTCTGCTACAAAATTACATTTTTTATTTTCACTCGAAAAACGACCTAACGTAAGCTGTAGATTTTCTTGAAGATATCATATAACAATTTTGAAAATTTTTCAATTTATTTTCCTTTTCTTTTTCAAAATTTCGAGTTTAATGTATTTTTTTTTCTTTTTATTTTTTTTCTTAAGACTTAAAATTTTTGTACATAAAGTTTTAAATGCTATTTTGTTTAACTTAAAACGAGATATAAATCTTTAAAATCGCTTAAATACTCTAAAGATTATTGAACATTTTTTTAAACATTATCAAAAAATTCTTCATATATTTTGAGACAAAGTATTTTATTTGATGTTTAATTTGTTGCATACTTTTTGGGATAAGAATAAAAAACATCCCAGCAAAAAAAGATCAATTGCTTTCAAAAAAAGAATATTTTAACCACTTCAAAAGCACAACTAAGAGCATATTTTGAGTTTTTTTTTCGGAAGTTATTATTAATAATTACTTCGAAAAAAGTGAAAATAAATGAAAATTGAAATTTTACAAATTTTAAAGGATTTTTATTATCTTCTAATAAGACTAAAAAAGAATCCTTATTAAAAAAATTGTATAAACATAATTTTAAGAGAAGTACTTCAAAAGCAATGAACAAGAAGCATAAAAGAAGAACATCCTTCCAATGACAAAAATGGATTAAAAAGGGAAATTTTGCAGCTCTTTTTCAGCACTAAAGTACTTCCTTCCAATGACAACACAATGTATGAGTAAAATCATGACTTTTTCAGCTCTTTTTTAGTTATGTTTTGCTAGTTATATGGAACGTTTTATTGAGTTACGTTAGATAAAAATCGA
Source organism: Protocalliphora azurea (assembly GCA_932274085.1). Lineage (NCBI taxonomy): Eukaryota > Metazoa > Arthropoda > Insecta > Diptera > Calliphoridae > Protocalliphora > Protocalliphora azurea. Next base: position 93,616,656 of record OW026521.1, on the reverse strand, counting down.
ATAAGCTACAGTTTTTGGATAAATTTTTAAAAACTAAATCCTGTTATGTTTACAACAAAAATTTTTGCATCGTTTTATAGGCTTTTATAGAAGAAGTAAATATTGAAAATCATGGAAAAAGTATATATATTTTTTAATGTTATTTAAAAACTTGCCTTTAATATACATTCGGTTGAAAAGCCAGATTCTTCTACGTTCTAAAAAATTTGTAAAAATTACAAATCAACAAAAGAATTAGAAATACATTCATCATACACACAAGAATCTACCAACAATAGTTTTTTGAGTATAACTCAAAATTCTTAGGGCATATTGGAAATTTTCAAAACTGATTTATGATGGCCTCAAGAAGGCGTGTGCTATGTCCTTTCTCGGTTGATTTTAACTTTAGCAGAGTGTTATTTTATTATGTTGTGATTGTGTAAATCTTATGTTTTTTTTATTTGATTATTTAGTTAAATGTTATTAATGTTAATGTTTTATATAATTGGTTTGTTATTTTACTTTCTTCATATGTTTTAGTATTTATTTGTTTATGTATTTAATTTATTTGTTTATTTTGTTGTTAATAAAGTTAGCTTAATAAGGCATATAAAATTTGTATTAGTATTTTAGTGATTGTGTTAGTGTGTTTAAGTTTAAATATGTGCAAGTGTTAATGTTTATGTATGTATGTATGTGTTTTATTTTTATTTTCGATTTATTTTTACATATTTTATTTAATTAGTAGCTGTTTGTATTGCTCAAAAAGATTTTTATTTTATTTGGTTATTTTTTTTTTTTTAGTTATGTTTTTGGTAATTTTCTTTTTAGTTTTTATTGAAAATAAAATTTTATATGTATATGTATAATATGTATGTATATGTATAAGGCCTTAGTGTATTTTTTGTTATTTTATCATAATTTCTTTTAATTATATTATTCTATTTATCTCATACTCATATTGTATGATTTAGTTAGTGTCATTGTTTTTTAAGTAATCATATACCATTTCATTTCTAAGTATTTTCTAGGTAATCTATGAATATTTTTATATTTATAGTTCAATGAGTATCGTCTTCTAGGTAAATTTAAACTATTTAAAAATAGTTTATTTTATATATGTATGTGTGCATTCACTCTGTTCCAAACTATGGGGACACTTGTTCAACATAAACTGTTCATTAAATCTGTATGTATGTAAGGATTTTTGCTTATTACTTTTGCTCTGAATATGTCTATTACGTATTTCGCTTTATTTTAACACTAGTGGGGTATTTAGTTCAAAATTACCATGTGAAAATCAAAAACTTTTGCTATAATGATTTATTAGCTAAGTGTAAGTATTTTTTTGAGTTTTTTTAATTTCAATTTTATAACTTTTCGAAGATATTTTACATTTTTCCCGGAAATATTGGATTAAAATTAAATCTTGAAGATTGAAAATTTTAATATTTGAAATTTAAGAAGTCATACAAACATCTGTAAAAATTATGGAGGTTTTTGTTTTGTCCACTAGTATACGTTCGTAATGAAATCGAAGAAGATGAATCAAATTGTTGTTGTTGCTATACAGAAAACATAAAGCAAAACTTGAGAATATATGACTGACATTGTTGAAAATTTATAGTTATAATTCCGATCGATTTTGTTTTAGTTAATATGTACTAAGAAACTATGAATATTTTAAGCTCAATTTATGACCAATTGAAAAAAAATATATATATACATTTTTAATAAATTGTTGACTTAACTTCAGAATCGATTCATTACTAGACTAGGAATGACCCCTTATAATGAGAGACCTATCATTAGAAAGTATATCTATGAAATAATTTAGCTTGAAAGTACATTTTATAATATTTTTTAAACTTATCTAAAACAACTTTGGTTAAAAAAAAAGATAAAAATAAAAAAAAAAATAAAACTTTAGTAGACCATAAAGCAAAAAGTTTACCTATCAGCACTAAATTCTTTGGAGAATTTAATCCACAATATTGCTTTTGTACTGTGTTATTTAGTACCTGTAGACGTGATCTATAACTATGTGAGAAATTTTTAATTCAAGAAATTTATAGTCGTCTTCTTTAAAACAGGGCAAATAAAATAAAATTAAATTAAAAATAATAATAATAATAATAATAATAATAATAACAATAATAATAATAATAATATTAAAATTCACTTTGAATATTATATTATTTATCTTGATAAAAACAGAATGAGTAAAAGAATTTTTAATTTCTTTTCCATTCGAAAACTTCTCACAAATCACAAAATACCGCTGGTTCTTTTTAAACTTTCAGGAAGTATTTTTTATTGTTAGGTGAAATGCAAAACACCGTAACAAATATTTTAACTTTTTAAAAGGAAACAAAAAATATGTTATAAATTAATAAAAGGTATGCAATTTTAGTAACCAAAAATTTTTTAATTATTTGTATAAGTTAAACGTGATTTTGTATTTCAGATGATGATTTTTAATTCCTTCTCTTGATCAACTATGCCGATATAGACATCAAATTATACAAGATAAATTTACATAGATATTTTATTGTAATTTGTTTTATTAATTACAACAAATTATTCTGAAAATAATATATTTTGAGAACATCGCCATAGATTAATATAATCTCTGTTAATCTTGTTCTCTTATAGTTTTATTTAATTTTAAAAAATTTTTTAAATGTCTTCACGATACTTATTAAAGAACTTTTTTTTAGATTAGATTGAACCTAAGAAAGTCTATTGAAACTGGTTCGAATAAGTGCATGATTTTACCTTGGTCCCTTGATATAAATTTTTTAGATATAAAACTTTTAGATATACAAATAGTTTTTATGAGCCTAGCAATTATGCTTCTACATCAGTGTTAGGCGTTCATATTCCCAACGAACATTGAGTCATCATATTTCGAAAGTTTGAAAAATGATATCTTTTCTCTTTGATATCAAAGGTTAATTCAAACCTTATTTCAAATTTTCGTTAAAATTGGAGAAAATTTTTCCCTATTTGTTGAAAATGCTATTATTCTCAAAACATTATCAAATCATTTTCAAACGTTTACATTTGAGAAAAAAATTGATTTCAAATCATTTTAAAATTTTAGATCAAATCTTTGGTTTGCTGAATTGTTCAGAATACGACACGACACGAAGTTCATAACTGCTGAAATACAAGATATATGAAGATTTGACAACTAAAACAGAACTGCGAATCAGCCCAAAATTAAAAACAACAGTTTCTTAAAAGCTCTCATTTTTTACTTTCTCTCTTTGTCAGTGTTGCAAAATAAATCACATATGTTTACATAAAATTTATATAAGATGGAAGGAGAAAGAAAGCTTTGCTTTATATTTTTATGTATGGAATTTAAGACAGAGAGAAAATTATTTTTTATACATGTAGTTTTGCTGTTGACATGAGTTTTGTTGTTGAATAAACAAAAACAAAATGTCTTCGTCTCCGTCTTCATTTAATTTGGACTTCTCTCAGAGAACTGGAAACTACCACTGCAGCCGCTTACTTGTGTTTGGGCTCCAACCAGCGTTGCCGCAAAGAAAATACTTTTGCATCAATATTTAAAAACTCTTTTTCTTCTTTTTTTTTGGAACTAATTTAAAGAAATAGCGAACGACAAAAATTATATTTGAAAATTCTAAATAAATTTAGATAGTAATTCACATATTTATGAATATGGTAAATATTCTACAAATTAATGCAAGCAAAAGGTCTTTAACAGAAATTACGGAATGTGGCCAAATAATTTTTTACCATTAACTTTTAAAAAGTGAAATTAAATATTTTCTTACTAAAAATTTTAAAATAACATTTTTATTTTTAAATTATTTTGCAAATGTTTTAAAAATTAAAACAATTATTTAACACTTTGGGAAAACTATTTTTTGTACATATTATGCTGCAAAAAAAAAAGGAGTGAAATATCAGAAGTTAAAAAATATTTGTCTAAAAGTCTATCTCATTTGCAAGAGATCTTAATAGTAATTAGTTTTCTATTCTGAATAATAATAATGAACTGGCAATATTTATTTTTTTATTTTCTTTGGATATTTTCGTTTTTCGTATCATTTCTTCTGACATAAATTCTCTAACATTTTTTATGAATTATAGAACATTCTACTAAAAAATCATAATATTTGAAACAAACCAACCAAACTACTAAAACCTTTTCAAATTAAAATAAATCTACCAATTTTAGTCTAATCAGACCAAAACGGCAATGCTGGCTCCAACAAACAAGATCTGAGCAACAAGAATTTAACTCAGTCGCTTGTTAGCTTTCAACAAAGTAGGTATTTAGCGTTGCTTAAAAAAATGGTACACTGAAAAAATTTAACAAAAAACAGAAAATATTTACATATATTTATTAGTTTCAGTTCATAAATCTTATATGACTTTAAATTGTTTTCAACGAAATAAAAAAGGTTTATATAACATATACCTTGTTAAAATTGTGTATATTTATTAATATATTTCTAAATGATTAATATTTTTAATTGTTTGTAAAATGTTATTGGATAAAAAAAAAAAAAAAAAATTACACAAACAAGCTTTAAATTTGTATTTTAAAATTTTTCATTTACGAAATATGTTATTTTGAATAAAAATGTTTTTATTTTTGGAAATATTGTAGCATCGAATCATTTTTTTATATCATTTTATGTTTATATAGGTACAATCAAATTCGTTTATTAATTTATTCGATTATTAATTTTTCAACTCACATGCATATTCTTAATTGTAAGAAAATAATAAAAATTTCTTACAGTGCCAACGCCCCAATTTATTCTCTTAAAAAGTAAGAATTCACAAATACATTTACGTAAAAAATGCGTTCTAAATTCGCCTAACACTGCTCTATATATTGAGACCAAAGGTCCATAATAAAAGCGGCTATGCTTACATATCCTTTGAAAATTCTGTAATATCTTAAATAACATTACCAAATAGATCCTAGATAACCTCTATCGTAAAAAAATACATATAATCGTATAAATTTTAAATTTCTGAAATTCAAGTGAAAATTTCGGAAATACAAACAGAAAATATTTATATACAATGGGTTGATTCTTAAATAAAATTAGAAAAATTTGAAATACAAATGGAAATTTCTAAAATACATTTAAAATTTTTAAAAATACAATTTTAAATTTCTGAAATTCAATTAAGAATTTTATAAAATACAAATAGAAATTTCTGAAATATAATTAGAAAGTTCTAAAATATCATTAGAAATTTCTGAAATAAAATTTGAAATTTATGAAATATAACTGGAAATGGTGTAGAGCTTAGAACTCCTTGATGACGAGTATTTAAACTGACTTAGAAAACACGTGACACAGAATCTTTGTTATTTTTTTTCTTTGTATTTTAGGAGTATTTGATTACGTAAAATTTCACATTTCATTCCTCTGATATTATACCACAATATTCATATTAAAACCATTTCTAAAATCAGGTTCTATTAAAGACTGAAAAAATAAGAGATCATACAAAATTGCGTGCGTATCAATTTTAAAATTGACTATTTTTATAGTTTTAGGTTTCTGTTGTGAGATTTATTTGTTTATTTGATTTTTTGCTATAGAAACCACAACATTTTGTTATGTTTAAAACCGTTATTTACATTTAACAAATAGCACCTTTAAAATATGGGTCACTAACGCACTTTTTAATTTCACTCGAAAAAGCGATATAATTGGGCTGAAAATCCTCTTGAGTAGATTATTTAACAATTTACGAAAATTTCAAAACAGGCCCTAAATTTCAATATACTGCGAAATCCCCGTTTAAGATCTCATAGATCCATAGATTTAAAGTCAATTTTACATTTTATAATCAATTTACAAACTAGAAGTACGTAGCTTTTTAACTTTTTAAGCAATGATTTATTTAACAATTCAAAATTTTTCTTTTTCTTTTATAAAAATTCGACTTTGATGTATTTTTTTTTTTTTTTTTTTTTGATTTCTATCTTTAAAACTATACAAATTTGTGTACATAATTTTAAATGCCACTTTGTTAAGAATAAAATGAGATATAAATTTTTAAAATCATTTATGAAAAAAATATAATAAATTGCAGTTAAACTTGATTGTGGAAAAAAATGCATTATTTTTTAATGTTGTTTAAAAATTTTTTGTTAAATTTTGAACAAAGCATTCAAAAATGTATACGACTGAAAAGACTGATTCTTCTACTTCCCAAAGGAGTTTAAAATGAAAAAAATTAACAAACGATTAACAGAATTAATCTACCCAAAAACAGTTTTCTGAACATAAGTAAAAATTTTAAAGGTGCATTGGAAATTTTTAAAACTGTTTTATGATGTCACTATGTCATTACTCGAGTGGTTTTTCACTGTAGCAGAGTGTAATTTTTGTGCTAATATTATTTTTAACAACTAAAATAACTTTTGTCTATTATTCTTCATTTACTGTTTACATTTACACATTTTGATCTCATTCAAAGTAAAATTAAAAAGATTTTACGAATAAATTGAAGCCCCTTCTTGTTGCCCTTCAAACTTTTAACAATTACCTACAGGGTATTTTAATTTTTAGAAGGATCAAAGGTTGGTAAACAAGAGTGAAAATGTGTAAAAAAATTCACTCTTTTACAGTTTTATATTTAATAGCACGGATTAATGTGTGAACTTAGTTTATTTTTATTTAACACTATAGAATTGAAGGGGCACTCAAAATATATTTAATGCAAATATTTTATGGACTTTTTAAAAATTATGTAAAATTGCATTTTGACTTTTATTAGTACATTGATAATGTTGCTCCGAATTTACCAAAAATTAATATCATTTAAAAGTACTAATAATGCTCTAACTTAAAATCTCATAATATTAAAATCTATTTCTTTGTAATAAGTATAAATAAAACATAATGGCCAATATAAGTAATACTTTCCAAAGAATTTGTAAAAAAAAATTCCACGATATTAAAGAATTTAATTTTTGTCATTTTTTATTCTTATAACATGAAAAATCGTTATTTGTTATTACGTATATAAATATTATCTTATATTATTTATCATCATATCATTCATAAAGTAAAACAATGTGTATCGACTTTTACAAATTTTAATAGGTTTATATTTTAGGTTCCTAAATTAAAGGTGTCACTGTTCACACCTCAAACGAAAGTCTACTTTAATTTAACATATCCTTTCTCAAGCTGGATTGAAGGAGAAAAATATGTATTTCTTTCAAAGAAACAAAATGCAATTTTGGTATATTATTAGAATATTTGAAATTTAGAATTTGTTTACAAAAAATTAAATAACATTGGCATCAAAATATATGTGTTTTCATAAGCTTTCTATATATTTTCTATAAAACAAAAATATTAATAAAAGTCTAAATGAGAGTTCAAAACAATATTTTTGATATAAGATTTTCTGTGTGTTTTAGAAAAACTTATATTTTTGCTTTGTTTGTAAATATAAGTATATGCTTATTAAATGTTTTTAAAATGTATAATTTTACTTATTTTTTAAATATTTTTACATAAAATATTAAAATTTTAATTTTTTTTTAGAGAAAATTTTAAAAATTTTGGTATATCCGGACCAAGAAGGAAATTTATATTATGCTTCTAAGCATTTCAACACGGTGTGATGTCAAAAATTTATATTACTTTATTGGAAGAAATAGGAAAAAGAAATTCGAAAAGATCAAGCTCGGGAAAAATAACACCAATACGAAATTTTTGAGTAACAGTTTCTTAGAACGAAGTACACGAGTACCTACTTTAATTTTAATGTACATATATATTGGTAGAGTAGTATTTTTCTTACTATTCCATTAATAATATAATATTCTGATTTGGCGAATAATTCTGCGAAATTCATATTCCTTAAAGTTGATATAGTGTAGAAAGTTAAATGAAGCATTTCCATAACGTCACACTTTTAATTCATTGACGGCTAAACAAAATATGCTTCTCTGAGAAGTTTTTAAGTTGTTTAATTTTGTTTTGTGTAATTCATGTATTTTTACAATTTTAAAGACGTTTAGGGGTTATGTGTGGCAAGTTAGATACTTGACTTGTACTATATTTGTAGTACCACTTCTATAAAACGTCTATAAAACATGAATGGCTAATTTTCTCTAGCTGTAATCTAGAAAATTATATAGCTTAAAAACTATTTAAAGAAACATATGTAATTTCGTTGGTTATCAATGGGTTAAATGTTTATGGTGATTGGAATGACTATACCTGCAATATCTGCAATATAATTTTCACGATATTTTTTTAGTATTGACCTGCGTTATTATTACAAAATGTGTGTGATTCTCTGTTCTTTTCGCAAATAAACCATATAACACGGTGCTACAAATTAAAAAATGTTGAATATAATTAGTCTAGTTTGTATATACGTGGGAGTAGATTATTATACCTTATAACCAATATAAGTTTTTTAAATGACATTAGAAAGAAAAGACCTTAGACTTTTTAAAAAGCATCAATATATTTACATTCATAATAAAACTCTGTATGATATTAAGGACACAATTGCAATTTTGAAGTTTTTTATTTGTATTTTTAGGACCTTAAAACCATTTTTGAGCAACACTTTATTAGAAAACATATTCTTTTATATTTTCTCCCAAAACTAAACTTTATTAGGAATACAATGAGCTATTGCTTGTTAACATTAGATGAGAATTGTAGAAAATATTATTTTTTAAAAGTTGTTAATAGGTTGATAGGTATTCGATATAAACATTTTGAAAGCACGAAGCCGAAAAGTCGGTTTTTTTGATATAACTCTCAATTTTCAGAGTATATCGAACATTCTAAAAATAGTATAATACTCTACTCAACCATTTCTACAAACTACACTATATTACATTTCAAGTGTTTTTCATTTAGCACAGTGAGTAATATTTCAACACAGATCGAATATTTATTCTACATCAAATGGTAAACTAACTGCTGGGCACACATTAGAACAAAATCGATGGAAAATATTTTCACAATTTATAATATTTTTGTAAGAACAATATTTTTAAGTTTTCGTAATCATTATGTTACTCAAATTCTGCTCAGTTATGCTTAAAGAAAAATATTTAAGAATTGATCAGCTTTATTGTTTTAAGATTACGATCCCTAAAACCCCACTGTGTAAAATTTGTTTAAAATTAATACAAATTTATTCTTGTCATGTTTTGGATCTAAATACTGTTTTCATTTTATTTTTATTTAATATTTTTTCTATTCGCTACAGGAAATAAAATCCTCATATTTACTTAAAGAAAAAAGTTTAAGAAAAGAAAATGTTTAGATTGTGATTTTTTTAATGGTTTATTTCGAATTGCTTTGTATTTTTTATTATAAAGTGAAACTGAAACAATAATAATTAATAATCATAATAAAAATTAATACAATTTGTTTATTTTTGGTTAATATATAATTTTGTTTTTAGATTTTTGGTTTTCTCTTTTGTTTTGGTATTTAATTTAATATTATTTTTTCCTTTAACATGGCAGTGATGTCTTAATTTTACATACATTTTTTTTTTAATTTGTTTATTTCATTTAGTTTTATTTCTATATTGTTTTTATTTGGTTTTTTGTTATTTCATTCAATTAATAAATTTCCTAAATCAAAATTATATGTTATGTATAATTAAATATAATAATAAATGTCTGTATATGTTCTAAATATAATTATGTATTTTTCTCATAGGATACTTTAAACATGTCAAAATAATAATTATAATAATGTACATAATTTTCCTAGTGCATAATTTAATTTTAATTTAATAATCATAATAATAATTTTATTAATTAACATACATATTTTATTTATTTATATATTTATTTATTTATAATGGGTATGTTTTTTTTTTTAAATGTGTGTAACTATTTGCATTTATGTATTTGTATTTAAATACATACATACATTTTCATAACACTTACACACTCACGCAATTTGATATACAATAAACTTTATTTCATATGTTTTATTATTAATTTTATAAGTATATGTATGTTATATATACATACTATATGTATTTGTATATCATTATGTAATATTTAAATACAAATAGTTTGTTATTCTTTTATTTTCATCATATTAAAGAAATAGGTAACAAAAAAATAAAAATAAAAATAAAAAATAATAATATGCATAATTATAATTTTATTTCATTTAAAATAAAAAAATATTTATTTATAAATATGTAACTTTGTATTGCACAGTATTTAGCCAAAAAGAAAAAAAAAGAAAACATATAATTTTGTAACTCTTGAATAACTTAACTAAGAATTTAATAAATTTATAGCATACTTAAGGGGGTTAATTTAAATTCCATTTAAAGTTATTAAGATCACTCCAATCAGGTTGTTACCTGTATATTTATCAAGTTGTGGGAAAAAGAATTCGGTTTGATGTTTATAGGACTAAATTTTTTCTCTCTCGACACTGAAGGAAATTACAGAATAAAAACCCAGCAAAAAATTAGCCAAATATTTAAAGAAATCACATTTACATCTCTTCAAAAATATAACTAACTTCATATTTTCAACTTTTTGAAAGTTATTTAAATTTACTTGCAATGTAGTAAAAGAAAAAAAGTTAAGTTTTTCTAAGAAAACCACAATTCTACCACTTACTAAATGTATTTTTAATAAATTGTAACATAGGAATCATAAAAAGCATTTTTATTTAATGTCAGTTATGGATTAAAATCATTACTTCTGCAGCTTTTTTCACCATTAGTAACTTCCTTCTAATTACAACATTGTGTTGAATTGATTGCTTTTAAATCTTCGATTTGTACTATTTTTATCTATAATAACAATTTGGTTATAATATCGAATTTGTTCTTCAGAAAATTAATTATTTGAACCAGATCCCCTTGTCCAACTATAAAATATTTTTATACTTTACTATTTTCAATAACTAAGTCTAAGGGAAGCAATTTTTATTATTTGAATAAAATTTATGGATTATTTTTTCAATTAAAAGTAAAAAGAGAGACTTTAGTTAGTATTAAAAAAATTTTCTGCTTCATAAAATGTGTTTTCAGTTACGATATATAGAATTTCTAATTAAATTTAATCGCGAACTATTTAGCTACAACAAATGTATGTATCCCCTTTTTAGCATTATATTTTTAAACAATTCCCTTTTCTTTTTATGTCGAAAACTAATATGTATTTTGAAGCGTAAGGAAAATATTTTTATAAAGAAATTCTACTAAGAAAAAACTTTATATTCTAAATTACCTGAACAAATTAAAGCAGGAGTTTTTATAACGTTTTTTCTGTAAGCATTCCAAGCAAAAACTTGGTAATGGCATAGCTACGGATATAGTTACTTTTCAATCACAACAAAATACCGCACAGGCGGGCCGATCGCAAAAAGTTTGATAATAAACTAAACCTAAACTACTGGACGCATGAAATGTATGGGAGAGTTATAGAGAAGGTCCTAAGCTTTCAAAAAAATCATCTTGTAGCCACTCTGTATTAATAAGAGATATGCTACAGGTGTCAAACCTCGAGAATGAAAAAGTTTCAAAAAATTTTAACTTCTACAAATCATGTCCGAGTTCAAAGATTTAAAACCTTTGTAAAGAAATTTATGAGATGAAGAAAAAGTATGCTTACTCACCTATGATATCTCTTGTGGTTAAAAAATATTTGCACTTGAATTTTAAAAATTAAAATTTTTTCCTTGAATTTTTTTGTTTTTCTCAAATAATTTCTTTACAAAGGCTTTTAAATATTTGAAATAAGACTAGATTTGATGCTCGAGATGGTAAAATTTGAAACCTTGTAGCATATCTCGTATTATTACAAGGTGATTTTTCTGAAAGCTTAGATCCTGCTCTACAAGTCTCCATACATTTCAATTCTCTCCATCCAATAGTTTAGAAGATACAAATTTATCACAAAATTTTTTGCGATATGCCCCTCTGCACAGTGGGGTAACCCTGAAAAAAATTTGGCATTAGATAAACTAGCAAGTTTTAGCATGAGTGTTTGGTGCCATTCAAAAGAGGAAGTCTTCTAGATGTCAAATTAGGAAAAAGAAGTTTGCGCTTAATGCAAATTTTTGTTCCAAATTTTAAAAACAAAAAATCTTATATTGTATGAGTCTGAATTTCTATAACTTTCTACTCTATAGAAGGTTGGGGTAATATGAGGTTACGCTGATGTTTATAACACGTAAATAAACTAGTCCAATACATATCTCAGAGTATAACGTTCAACTTGACTTCACTTCCTGATTCGAGATAACGATGTGCGTCCTTCCGTCTAGCTGACTGTCTGTCAATGTAAACTTTGTACAGGTCAACATTTTTAAGATATCATAATAAAATTTTCCCTAAAGATCTACTTTCGTATAAAAACGAAGTTGATTGAAATTTGTCAGGATCGGTCTATTATTTCCCTTGACCCCCATACAAATGTCCTACCAGAATGTTGTTTTATCCTCAGAAATGCCTCAAATTAATCATGATTTAGGTTTTTTATGGGCATAAATAAGTGTGCAAAATATCACGAAGATCGGTCCATAATTGATCATAGATAGCTCCCATAATAAAGTCACTTCCGAAAGTCACTTTAACTTTAACGAAAATCGAAAGCCAATTGACAAATTTAATGATGATTGATCTCTAATTGACCATCGCTTCCATGTAATATTCCCATCCGAGAGTTATAATAACATGCTTAAAATCCATATAAATCATATTATGAATACAAAATTGAAAAATTCATAAAAAATAGTAAAGAATTTCATATTGCTAAATAGAGTGTTAGAAAATGTCAAGACATCAAATGTATATGGTCGCTAAGAGGTCAACAGTGGCCAAAATAAACTTTTTCTCTTTCAAAGGGAAATAAATTATTTTAAATTCATTAAAAAGCCCTATTATAGGATTTCGCTAATTTTAAAGACATTATAATCATTGCAACTGAAAACAATACCATTTTGTTTAAAGCATACGTAAATTTAATATAAAAAATAAAAATGTTCAGAAAATTGACATGCTATGATATTTTTTTAACTTTAAACTTTAAAGAACTTTTTTTAAATTTAAAAAATATAAAGAAAATGTTAAAAAGACCTGAATTTTGATACTTCTAAAACATGTTGTTTTTTGCAAAAATTTTTCAAAATTGACTTTTTGCCAAGTTTTAGTAAAGCCGACTTCTCTTTCACTGTGTACCGTCTAGTAACTACTTATTTCTAACCTGCTATATAATTACTTATTTATGATCAGATTTGATCAGATGAAAAATTTGAGTATGAATTAATTTTTAAATCCAAATAGATTTTAAAATATTACATTTTACTGTCAAATTTTTTAAATTAATGAAAATAAAAAAATGCTCTATATGCTGACATTTTGTTAGTTATCCATAAATTATTGAACAGCTGGGAAGTAGTTAGTTCTTGTAATAATTAATATCTGTCTTTCCAAAGTGCCTACTTGTAATAATATGAGGTAATTAGATGCCCCTAACACTATCGCCGTGTTAAAATAATGGACTATTCAGCTAATGTGTAAGTAGTGAAGAGCCGTTTTATTAGCTTCTTAACTCACCAAATTTTCCGCTGGATTAATTTTGTAATGGTAAGACTTTAAAATGTTAATTGCCATGTTTTTTTTAAATAATTTTCAGTTGAAATATTGTAACTATTGTGAATGATAAGTTATCATTAACATTAATGGATTAAATAATGTTGTTTTACTTTTTTTTATACAATTAAACCCTTGAAAATACGATTATTATTTATTTTTTGTTTAATAAAAATCAGTCTTTAAAAAGTGTTTAATTATGCAAGTATTTCTGTTAAAGTTATTTTAAAAGTTACACAATTATATGGTTTGGGGGAACGGAAATATTGAGGATTGTATTTACTGTGTAACGATGTGTGTTTGTAAGTATGTTAATATTTAAACAATTCTACTACTATCTCCTTGCCGTATGTGTATTTTCTTTCTCATATTTTCTAGCCTTGCATTTGCTAAACAAAATAATAATTATTTTTCATATTTTGCTGTTGTCTAATATTTACACTAAATTATTAATTTATTTATATATTTTTTTATAATTTTTTTCAACTTTTTTTTTCTTAATTAAATTTACTCTAACTATAACAGGGGGGGGGGGGGGGGTCTATAATGTAATTATTGTTAATATATTATAATAATAATAATTTAACTACTAACATTTTTTGTTGCCTTTTTTAAAGTGAATATGTATGGGTATGCTGGATTATTATTATTATTTATTATATTGTTTTTTTTTTATATTTTTTAATGTTATACTAAATATACTTAGTATTTGTAAGTTTTTTTTAGTTTTTTTTTTTTTTTTTTGTATATATGCTGCTTTATTTAATTATTTGACAAATAATTTATTTATAGTAAAATTATGAATTATTTATGTATGACATCACATTATGTTTTTTCTTTTTAATGTTTAATTAATTATTAAGTTTCATTTTTTTGGTATTTTTTATATCATGACCAATTTTATCAGTGGGCACAATTCACACATAATTTTTCTAATTAAAATTTTAAATAATTGTAATAAAATTAAATAATTGAAAAATTATAAATTAAAAAGTACAAATTAGTCAAATTATGTATATTTAATTAAACTTAAATTGTACATAATAAATTTATTTAATTTAATTTAATTTAATTTAATTTAATTTAATTTAATTTAAATGTAAAGCAATTATTAGCAGTATTAGAGAGGTTTCTTAATTATGTATAAATAGTAGAAAAAATATTTTGAATTTGAGTTTTTTTTTTGTTTTGTTTAGTTTTTCTTGATTTGCTTTTGTTTTTTTCCGCTTTTGTTTGTATTTTGCTTTGAAGAGTAGAATTTAGAGTATAGAGTATGTAAATACTGACTTTTTTTTTTGTTTTTTCTTTTTTGATAATTGATGGTTTGAAAAAAAGTATAAGCAAGAACAACAACAAATGTACAAATATATAATAGTAGAAACTGTAAACTGTAGTGTAGTTAGTGTAGATAGAGATAGAGAGAGTAATAATTGTTAATTTTGTTATGTTTAGAAAAAGCTCTTTAAGAATCCAGCCGGTCCAGCCTGTAAATGAAAATAAATATAGAGGAATATTAGTTAATATTTTTTACAAATACTAAATATTTTGTATATTATTGACAAATTAAAAATGCTACAGCACTATTTTCATAATTTAATTTTTTGAATTTTATTCTAAACATTACACGTAGCTACAAAATTACATTTTTTTTTCCACTCGAAAATCTTCTAATGTGGGCTGTAGATCTTTATGAAGATATCACATAATAACCTTTTAAAAATTTCGAAACATCCCTTAAATTTTGAGATATTGCGAAAAAAAAACTTTTTCACTTTTCTTTTATAAAATTTCGACTTTGATGTAAAATTACTTAAAACCAAAACAGTTATTAAACATTTTCTAAACATTATCAAAAATATTATAAATATATGGAAAATATTTGCAAGCTATTCCTAACAAAATGGAATAAGTTTTATAGTTTTTGTTTAATTTTTAAAGACTAAATCTTGTTATGCTTGCAACAAAAATGTCTTTTAAAATTATTGCATCATTGTATAGATTTTTAAAAGTTTGTTCATAAAAATAGTTAGTGCACTTTTGTATGAAGCGTTCACTCGGACTCCAGTCTTACAAATCCCCGTCTAAAAAATTTAGGACTGAAAGTATGAATTCACAAGTGTATACTTTAAGTCTGTTGGACAATTTATTTTTCATTAATGCTAATTTGGAAAAAAGACGTTCCGCCGAGACACTTCTATGAGCCAAACTAAAAATATAAATTAGGATATAAATATTCATCAAATCTATTTTTTAATTTTCCCAATTCGGCCCAAAGAGATTCGACATTTGATTTTTCAAATAGTTGTAAATAAACTGTATCATTAGCTTTAGTTTTTAACAGTTTATGTTTATTATCCAGGATATTTTTGCATCAATATTCTGTGAAACAATCTCAAAATAATTAATTCTTTCGTTGAAATTCATATATAATGGGTCAAGATATTTCAAACATTTTGTTTCTCCTCATATAAAATATAGTCTTAAAAAGTCGCTATTAAGTTCCACTTTGAAAAAGTACAATTGGCGACTAAAGTTGCCAAACGGTAACACTGCATGTAAAAGGTATACAGGGTACCTTCACTAACGTCGAACAGACTTCTATTATGTGGGTTATATTGCGTCTGGATGATAAAATTGTAGAACTCTTAGAAAATCTAATTAAACAGATGCTACACCGACGCTCTTGCTGTGGCGGTATCTGATCGCACAAAATTTTTTTTGGGAGGAAAATTACAACGTGTTTGCTAAGAGGAGTAGGAGACTTAGCGGATGTCTGTTTCAGCCGTCTCCGGTTTCCAATGTTGCGCTTGCTGCAGTTCAAGTAGGCCTTGTCTAGCTAATCTCTGTATGCTCTACTCTGTTTTTGCTCTCCCTTCTGGAGTTGTGTGGGTCACCCGTGAGAGTTGTATTTTGTTCATGTCGTCCCTTGCCGGAGTCATGCCATGTGGCCAATGAGGCGCCCGTGGGGCGACTGTTAATTGTTGGTGTGAGCTATGTGTGCGTCCTTTCATGTCAATGTATATTTAATGTGTGCCGAGTTGTGGGCCATTAGTCCAGAACTATTGGTGGTAGTAATTTTGGATATGAAGCCTGACCGGAGATTTAGATTTACCACGGAACATTGGTTCCAGCCCGACTATTGGTGTGGCCCCTTGGGGAGTATCGTAGTTGCTGTGGTTTATACCCAAATCGCGGGAGGGATCATACACGTCTTCAAATTGGTACTCAGGTGAGGCAGTCTGTCATACCTAGGGGCGTTGGTAGGCTCATTGTACTCACCTGGTGTTAGGTGCACTGTGAAATAAGATCACATTAATGTGTAACACGATCCCTCTATACTTTATAATAGTCCTAAATATGGTATCGGACTACTCTAAAGTTCTAAATTCTCTTAATTTATCTTTGTATATCCTACTTTCTATATTGCTTTATTTATTTATTCCTTACAGAATACGCAATGGGAATTTATTGGACCCAACTGGATTTTTTTGGACTCAGATAGCTAACTGTGAAACCTTACCTATTATGTAAGAACTATTAAGAACTTTGATTGTAAAAACTAATTAATTTTTGGTTGAAACGTTTTAAATGTTGCTGACAGATTGAACAATGAAAACTGGGGGATCATACTACACCACCCTAACCACTAAAAGTCTGTATACTCATACAAAATATTCATATTGGAAATTGGAAAAGCTGTATTTCTTGCAAACAAAGTTCAATTTTAACAACTGAAATATTTCAAAAAATGAATAACCTCAATAAGAAATTAGTTAATTATTTTTTAAACTTTCGCGCATAATATGGAAATTTATATATTTCTAAAAAAAATTTTCCTTCGATATCGTGGGCAGGCTGTTAATTTCTTGACATTGCTTTATTTTTACAATTATTTCATTTAGTAAAATATTGAAATTAGATATTAATTAGACAGTTAGTTCGATGATACTAAAATCATTTTTTGCTATTTTCAAAATACTAGTTAAATATTTTTTTTTTCAGAAGAAGGTATGTAAACTTCGAAAATAAAGAAACTGACCAATTATTGTGAGAAAAATAGTGGTTAAATGGTGCTTATTAATAAGTAAATTCATAGTAAAACTGCGTTCTGAATTTTTCCCCAGGATTTCAAATTTTTTCTTAAAAGGTCTTCAAAGTTTCGAAGGATACACATTTAGATATATATGTATATATATATATCAAAATACATATATATATCAAATCAAAATAAATTAATGCCACAAAAACGAATACTTTGTTTTAAAGGTAATTGGCAATGGTAGATTATGAATGCTCCCCCTCCTCCCAACATGTAGTTTAATATTTGTAAATTAAAAATTTAATAAAATTAAAGTTTTAATAAATTTGTAAATTTATGTAATATAAATTTTGTGAAGGGTATAAAAAATTCGGCCCAACCTAATATTGCACTTCCACTAGTTTAAATTAGATTTTGTAAAAAAATTATGTTAAAGCAAAAGTCAAATGTCAAGTAACTTCATGTTGGAAAATTTGTTGTGTGCTGTACAAACTCTAAATATTCAAATTTAAAAATAGTTAATCTTGGGTAGTCCAACATTTTAAAATTTTTATGTAAAAGTTTAAAAAATAATTACAAATTCTTTACCACGTTTAACAGTTAAATTATCTTTCAATTAAGTGGTCAATTGTAAAAATCGAATAATTTTTGTAGGAAATACAACAATTTAAATTTAAAATATCTTTTGTAGGGGT
Source organism: Protocalliphora azurea (assembly GCA_932274085.1). Taxonomy (NCBI): domain Eukaryota; kingdom Metazoa; phylum Arthropoda; class Insecta; order Diptera; family Calliphoridae; genus Protocalliphora; species Protocalliphora azurea. The sequence continues at coordinate 93,598,308 of OW026521.1, read as the reverse complement.
GTACAAACTTTTGGTGGTTAGTGTAGTAGTTATTGGTCTCTTAAAATAAATTATTCAATTATAACGCTCACTAGTGCAAAATGTAAATAACAAACAATAAGTATGTCAGTAAATATGTTATGTAAGCAACTCGCAGAAGGAGCGAGTACACTCGTAGGACATGCGGTAAATTGTGAATTGCTATTGGTAGAAAATGAGTCTATATGGGTGCCTGGAATATATGGTCTTCAAATTCACTTAATATTCCCCTTATTTAGTGTTCAATATGTGAATCATGCTTTAGTCATACATAGTTGAGATAAAGATTGAGTGCAATTGAAAAGACATTTCGGCATCACTACACACGAATTCAAGGTCTGAATCGCATCTTTACTATACATTTAAAATTTAATAATTCATAAGTTATTCTATTTGTCTAATTGCTATAGTTCAGTCTTGGAGGGTAATGATTACATTTCCAATTACTTTACATGTAATTCCAATTGTAATTGACTATTTTCAATTATAATTACAAATAATTGTAATTGCCATTTTTCAATTACAACTACATGTAATTATAAATAATTTTATTTAATTACATTTTGAAACTTTTAAAAGATAATCATATCGAGACATTATTAGAAAAAAATCAAATGTACGATTTTTTAAAAGTAATTTTGCATATATTTATCATCATAAAGTCGTTATTTTTTAAAACAACTAATTTGTTACCAATTTAAATTATAAATTGTGTATGTAATAGATTACTTAATGTAATTATTACCCCCAAGTCTACTATAGTTATAGATTATATCTCCGCCTGGAAAACTACGCATATAATAGATAGACTAAGTCCCAGGTAATCATAAAATAATCCCACCTCGGTTTCAAAATAATTTTGCGAATATTGCAGTTGCATCTTCCTAAATAACTGAATCTGCTAACCAGTTATTCTTTTTCGCAAAACTAATCAATCCTAAAGTATTTATCAAAGTTTATTAAACGGATTATATTTGAAGTATATTGTCATGTCCAATACGATGCCTTATTTCGCCTTACAAAGGGATCACTTTTGCGAGAAGTATTTAATGTAGACATCAAGTGTAAATAATTCTTGCAATTATTATTGCAAAGCAGGCTAGTCCCTGTATCTTAATTAAAAAAAGAGTTATTTTTCGTATTCCAGACTGCTTTCCCAAAGGTCTTCTTACAAGCGTAAGAAGCATACTTCAATTGTGATTAGTTAGACCTTTAAATTTCTATGCAATTACTTAAAACCAAATCAGAGAATTACCAAATGGGCAAAAAATACCGATTAATAAATTCGCGGCATTTACTAAAACTACCTTTACACTAGACGAGTTCTCATCTGAGTTGGATTTTAAAATATTTGTTTTATTAGTAGATTTCATTTTATTTTTCATCTGTAAAATTCGTATAATTTTTACTCTAAATATATAGCAAATACAGTGGCAAGTAAAGAAAAAAAGAAAAAAAAAACTATTCGACGTGAGCGATGCAAATTTAATTAAAAAAAAAAAAACACAATTTTTTCACAATTTTTAAATAAGAGTGTTTTAAAGTTAATTAGAAAATAAAGATTTCAGTTATGCATAAATTGCACAGTTAATACAAATAAAAGTTAATTTAAAAGTTCATTTATATAATGACATTAAAATTCAGTGCAAAAAAAGCTATTCGACATCATACTTTATTCTTCAAAAAAAAAAAAAAAAAAAATCAATTTTTTAATAACACGTAACTTTTTATTTTCACTTTATAACCTCTTTTAAGCATTTTGATATAGAACTGACAAGGATTTTGTTATATTCAGGATCAATTCTGTTTCGTTGCACTTACAACATCAATTTAATACCATTTTTGTTCCTGAAATTCAGACATTTGTATTTTCTTTTAATAAAAACTACACAAATGTTCATTTGTGGAGCCTTATATTTTGGGTTATTATCCTGGTAAACATAAATCGGTCGGTAATTCCTAATTTCTCAGCACTTTCACATAAATTTTATTTTAAGATTGTCAATTATTCCATCTAAATAATAAAATAAAATATTCAGTCCAGACCCTGTCCTATACCTCCTAATCATAACACTTCAATCACCATACTTTACGGTAGCTACCTAATTTCACTCTTCTAGCTCGGTATAGGGCATTTATATTGCATACAAAATGATTTAGCTTGATCCTAATTGCAAAAATTTTATCATTTCATTACTTTTTTGACTTCTTGGCATATTCTCTTACAAATTCTAATCTCAATTTTATATCCTTTTTGAGATGTGGGAGCTTCTTTATATCAGACCTCTACAATGATGTATTTTTTAATATATCTAAATTTCTACAATACAACACGTATTCCCAAGTATTTTTCACTAACTTTAGGCATGTTCGACGTAAAATTTTTTGTTGCAAATCTTAATGGCCTGCTGATTCAGATTTATTTTCCGGAGAATTTTCATTTTTTTTATAATGGGGCCTTTTCTAAAATTTAATTTTCAGATTTTCCTTGCTAAAAATCCTTTCCCTTTATTTACACAAAATCACAATAAAATGTTGTAAATGTAATTGTTATCCTAGTTGTAAAATTAACAATAATAAAAAAAGCATAAGAAAATTAATATAGTTATCGGAAATGGACAAATAAACAATATGTCGAATATATTTTTTGCGTTTGAATTCGTGTACTGTTGAAAAAATGGCAGCGTTCGTTAAAGTTCTGTACATTTGGAAGCAATTAAACTAGAAGGAAACACATATACAAATTATAACGAAATTATAAGAAATGAAATGGTATGTCGAATACTTATTTTGGTCACTGTATTTCTTGTGATAGTTACGAGTATTATCTTAATACACATATTTGTCGAACAATATTAAACGTCAATGTTAGTTACATTAATCTGTAAAAAATAATCTTTTTATGATTTTAACATCTCAAGAGACGACAAAAAAGAATACACTTCAACAGGTTAAAACTTTAAAATTAATTTTGACATGCTACTCAATTCAAAATTAAGAGGAATAAGATCAATGATACTATGATTCTCAGCTTTAAGCCAAAATCTTTGTTGAAAAAAATTCTCAAAATTTCAACCATAAAGAAAAAATAAGCCACATTTCATTTATTATGAAAGTTGCAATTAAAATGTCACAAAGTAATAACTTACATCTTGTTGTTGTTGCTGTTGCGTTTGTGCTTGTTTGACTTTTGCTTGGGCAATCTTTAAGGCTCTGTAATTGAACACAAGGAAGAAAAAAAAAAAAAACAATAAATTAATAAATAAATGTTCGTACACACACAAATATGTAAAGAATACAAAAACAAATAAATAATTTAAGTTTTTGTTAACATACTGTTGCAAGTCCATAATTGTCTTTTCCTTGGCATTCTGTTCTTCTTGAGACATTTGTACCAATTTGAGTAATCGTTCTGTTTCCGCTGTTGCTTTTTTGTTTTCTTCTTTAGTATTTTGCAATTCTTTGATACAACTGTAAAGCATAAGATATAATAAATACATTTATTTATTTCATATATTACCACAACATAAATGGATTTAAACTTACGCTTCCAATTGTCTTTGTGTTTCCATAAGTTTTTTGTTTAGTTCTCCGGCAGCTGCAGCACCACCTCCTTGAGCTTGCAGAGATTGTTCTAATTGATCCACTTGATCTTTTCGTTTGCGCAGTTGGACATCAAATTCGACCATTTTCTTTTCTTTCTCTTCAATATCTTTGCGTTTGGCATCGATTTGTTTGCGTTGTTCTTCAATAATTTTGCGTTCACTTTCGACCGCCTTGGCTTGATTATCAATTTGATTGCGTATTTCTTCCAATTGTTTTTGTTGTTGTTCCAATTGTTGTTTTTGTGCTTCGCTGGCAGCAGCACTTGCTCCTCCCGCTTGGCTAATCTGTTGTATTTGTTGCTGTAGTTGTTGTATTTGTTGTTGGGCAGCTTGTAATTGTTTCGCTTGTTCTTGGTTGGCAACCTTTAATTAAAATTAATTGAAGTACATACAATAAAGAAATATATTATAACTATTTATATACATGCTATAGTTATGTATTTACCTGACTCTTTTGTAATTCTTCAACCAAAATTTCCAATTGCTGTTGAAATTGATCTCTTTGTGTTGTGGCAGCTTGAAGTTCGGCTTTAACTTTCTCCAGTTCTTGGTTAAGTTGTTGCATTTCTTGTGTGTTCGCAGGTGCTTGTTGTTGTTGCTGTTGTTGTTGATGTTGTTGCTGTAGTTGTTGTGCTTGCATTTGCAACTGTTGTTGCATTTTCTGCATTTGAGCATGTTGTTCCTTAATATGCTGATCCATCATCTGAAAAAGGAAACATCGGATGAATTTATTAGAAATTAATTTTTAAAGTCTGAATATAGAGCCAATGTACCTGTATGCGTTTATGCATTTCTTGAGCAGCCTTATCTGCCATATCAGCTTTGTTCTTTTCAGCCTCGATAACTTTACGCCATTGATCCAACTCTTCTCGGGACGCTCCACCTTGGGCGGCAGCTCCAGCCGACTGCAATGCCTTTTCGGATTCTTGGAGCTTCTGTTGCAACATTTGAATTTCTTTTTGCATTGCCTGTATTTCGGCTGGTGCTGCTGGTTCCACGGGTTGGCCATTACGTAGTTTGCGGTTCTCCTCTCGTGCCTTTTGGAGTTCTGCTTCGGCATTTTGAAGTTCTTTTTGGAAGTTCATTAGGATTTCCTGGCTCTTTTCCAATTGATGCACTAATTGTTCCCTTTCAATTGACAGTTGTTTGCAGTCAGCTTCTAGCTGTTGCATACGTTTTTCAATTTGTGGATGAGGTTTGTCTGCTGCTCCGTTTCTGGCAGACTGTCTGAGGGCCTCCTTCTCAGCATCAGCCTTTTCGAGACGGTCATGAAGGCGACCCAATTCGGCAGACATACGCTCAAACTCAATACGAGTCGATTCGTTGGCTTCTTGTTGTTTGGCCAAATGCATTTGAGCTTTTTCAAGTTCCTTAGCCAAACGACCTGCTTCCAGTTCGGTGGCATCTCGAGATTGCAATGCTTTTTCTAAACGATCTCTTAGTCGGTCAATTTCTTGACGTTCTCCAGCCGACATAGAAGATGTACGCACGGAATCAGCGGGACTTATGGCAGAGGCTTGTTGTAATCTTAAGCGTTCTACTTCCTTTAATAATTTCTCGTGCTTGTCTCGCGCTTTCTCTCGTTCGATATGGGCTCTCTCCAATTCACTACGCTGTTTCTCTTGGTTAGCCAGCAACTTGGCCACTTCTCCCTTGGAGAGTTCGAGTTGCAAAGATGTCTCGTGGAGTTTAGATTCCATGGTGGCAATTTCGTTTTCGATTCTCTCATACTTGTCCTTGTACTTTTCAAACGTTTCTGATTCGTACTGAGATTTTCCTCGTATTGTCTCGAGTTCCATAAGGGTTTTGTCCAGCTTTTCTCGCAGACGTTCGTTCTCTTCTTTGAGACGACGTGTTTCTCGTCCAAATGTATCGGTATCCTGAAGTTTTCTAAGTTCTGTCTGGCTCTTCTCATAACGATCTCGCATCTTTTCAAGTTCGATGGTATAGTGGGCACATTCGTCCTTGGCAGCTTCAACACTGGCACTGGCTTTGCTTTGGGCAGCATGAGCTCTTTCCAATTCATAACTGACTCGTTCAAGTTCCGATTGCAGGTGTTCCTTCTCGCCTTGTGTACGACGCAGATCCGTTTGTATTTTATCATAACGTTCTCTGTGATGTTCCAGCTCAGCACGAGCATTATCCTCGCTTTCTTTGGCGCGACTAAGTTGTAGGGCAGCCCTATCACAGGCCTCTTGCAAACGAGTGCTTTCCTCCTGAAGCTTGCGCAGATCTTCTCGTGCTTTTGAGGCTGCCAGTGATGAGCGTTCTGCTTCGACCTCCAAACGAGCACGATCTGCCTCAGCTGTATCACAACGTGATTGAAGGCGATAAATTTCATTCTGAGCACGATCATATTTCTCCAACATTTTTTCAAATTCTTTGTTTGAAGTATCCTTTTCGTCAATAAGTTTCTGGCTGGCATACAGAGCTTTGTCCAATTTCTCTTTAAGTATTTCTACTTCAGTGACCGCATCATCACGTTCCATCTGTTAGGAGTTAGAGAAAGAGAGTTTAACTCCGATTGTTTCTTAACATATTACAAAAAAGAAACTAAAGAATAGATTGACAATTTTGATAAAGCTACAACTAACAAACAGCCAATTATTTGAAGTAATCATGCACTTCTTACTTCTCTCTTTTTTCAGATTTCAAACTTGTTACTGAAAGTTTTTGTTTGATTTCTACAAGTGTAGAATTGAATTACCTGAAGTTTCTGTTGTATAGCATGCGACTTTTCATAACGTTCTTTGAGTACTTCCAAATCGGTTTGCATAGCTTCTCGGTCGCGTGCTGCTTTCTGAAGCAGTGTCTGTGATGATTCCGATCGCTCTTTAAGAGTTTCTAATTCGTCGGAGAATTGATCACGTTCCTTCTGGACACGTGCCAGTTGTATCTACATTTGGGTTTTATTAGATTTTAAATAACAGTTACGTACAACTTTAATTAAAACACAACATAAATATAGAGAGGTATTTATAGTATAGTACAGTGAGTAAATAATATATTACATAATGGAAGCAAGTACTATATAGTTGGTTAGATATAGATACTTTTTTTTTACAATAAACACATACACACTATGTGGATACGATAATAATAATCTTAATACATTTATGTAGTTATATACATATATAGTATGTAGAACAGGAAAGGGAGACATTTTTAGAAGGAAGTTAGAAAGGTATTTGATTAAATACATAGTTTGTTTAGCTGGTGATTTACACGTATAATTTCTACATTTATAATTTACTTATGTGGTAGTATATAATATATACTTATGTATCTTAAGTAGTTTTATTTCTATTTTATTAAACCGGATGCACTGTACGGAGAGAAAAATGGCGATGATGCTTACCTGAACCTTTTCGAGTTTTTCACGAATTCGATCGGCGTCCAATGTAAGAGTTTCACGTTCTTTTTGTACACGTGCAGCCTGGCCCAAAGCCTTGTCCAATTGTGATTGCAAATTGTCATAGTCATATGTCAATTTCTCCTTCTCCAACACCAAACGACGATTATCAGCAGAGGCTTTATCCAGTTTCTCTTGCAAATGATCGACTTCGTTTTGTGCCTTGTCCAGAGAATTCTGTAGTTTTTCTTGTTGTAATTGTGCTTTACCCAAAGTAGCTTGGGTACGTTCCATTTCCTCCTTCATCTTATCCACCTCGGAGAAGGCCTGAAAAATAGAATTTTGAATTAAAATTAAACATAGAGTGATATTTATTAGTCCGTCTAGTTTATTACCCGATCTCGATCGGCATGTATACGTGAGATGCCACCTTGTACTTTCTCCAGTTCTTGGCGCAAACTTTCCTGTTCACCTTGGGCATTTTCCAATTTGGCTTTCAGTCTGTATACTTCACCCTGGCTCTTTTCCAATTTCTCCTGCAGAGCAGCTGCCTCCTCTCGAGCTCTTTCCGCATCCGACTGGAAATTTTTCGTGAGTTTGTGAAATAAAATAAAGCAGAGTTTGTATTTAAGTCTTTTTTACATGAAATGGTGTTAAAAATGATATCGAAATAAATGCACAAATAGGAGGACAGACAGAAAAACGGCTACAAATAAAAGCAATTGAGCGACGATAGTTAACATAAATGAAGAATGTACGAACGAGTATGAATCTTTTTTTACACATTAGTTATGTTATTTTTATTTGTACGAGTATGTAGTTAGATATATATGTAAGTAAATAAGTACATATGTATATATGTAGTAGACGAATATGAATAAAGTGAAATTTTGAAAATGACATACGAGTACAAAGAACAAATGAACAATATATCATAACGATTACAAGGTGTAGGCAAACAAAATGTTACAAAAGTTAGTGGTGGAAGTTGAAAGTGCAACAATAATGAAAAGAAAACAAATAAATAAAATGTAAAAGTAGAAAATTATTCTCTTCAAAAGGAAATTATGTAAACAAATTAGAGTAATAAATCTCGATTCTTTAAATTTTTTACAATACGATGATAATATTAATAATAATAATGTCTAGACTGTAGTGGCGAATTATTGGACTTATATAGTGCTTCCCAAGTATTATAGTTTTTTATTTTCAAAGAATACAAACTGTACTTCCATGTAAGTAGTACTTATAAATTCTACATTTCTAATAACTGAAACTGAATGAAAATTCACTTAGCATCTTCGATCTCTTCTCAGTGCGTCAATTTAGTTACATTTGGTCATGGAGTTCTGAGCCTATTTTTCATATTTTTTTTGAATTTTCTAGTTTTCGTGATAAATATTTACATAGAAAATTAATGTGTTTGCATCACATTTTGCAAAATATCTCGATAGCGAATTATCTTGTTTGCTTTAACAAAGCACAAAAAAAAATAAAAATAAATTTAAAAATTTGGTTTGTTGAAAAATCGTAAAAAAATCTAATACTATCATAAATGCTTTCTTTTCATAAAGCTGGATATGTTACAAATAAAACAACCCATATATTGACAAGTAAGAAATATTTAGCCGTTAAGCCCTACCATATGATAGACTACACCATTCGGGGTAGGGTCTTATCTGGGACTAGTGGCCAATTGTAGACCAATACTTGTATAATATATAGTACTCTTAAGAGTGATTCCAGAAAGTGGATCATATGTGAAAGTCATGGACCTCATAACATTTGGCACTGTGGTTTCATTTATATAGCGCTGATTTGTGTCAAATATTAACCTAGCACTATCATTTGTATGGAATCTATGCCCTTTAAAGTGATTTTTGGAAGAGGTGTTTATATAGGAGCTATGGTCAATTATGAATCGATTTGAAATTTGCCGCACATACTTATGCTTATATAGATCTTACATGTGCTAAAGTTCATTAAAATATATGTATTGCTATATTTGAGGGATTTATGATCGTTTTACCTCCATTCCGAGAGGACATTTGTATGAGGATTAAGTAAAATAATGGAACGAACACAACCAATTTATATAGGCTTCCTGTATACCAAGTTTCAACAAATTGTTTTCAAAATTATGCCTGTAGTTTGATAACAAGGTTTACTGGACTGACAGACATCGGCTTAGAAATACTCAGATAGTGATTCTAAGCTGATTTGTATAAATTAAGGTGGGTCTTAAAATTATTTTGAATTAGAATTTTATAGTATTTTATTAAAATTAATCAGAAAATTTATTCTCGAGATATGCTGTTATATGTAGTGTAATCTCATTAATTTTATATATAGCGGCTTATCTCGAGAACTAGAGCCAATTTAGAAAAAGTGATTTATGTACTAACAACTCCATGATAACTTGTATCTAAATTGACTGAGAAATACCGTGCATGTGTATACGACGCTTAATATCGAACTCTGGCTGTTTTTTTTTTTTTTTCTATTTAATATCCATTTCAAGATTTTAAATTCAATCACTTGAGATTACACTTTTTTAACGACGCTAAATCGAGAGTTATTACACTTACTGATGATGATTATAATTGGTTTTAGTAAAACGCAGTTTAAACATTTGAAAATGAATTCATGATTGAATCAATACTTAAGCATTAATTTCTCATATGTTTTCTATATTAAATTAAAACTTTTTTGGCGCAAAATTGAAAAATTTAAAATGCTTGTTTGACATTAATTACTATTTATCAAATACGCATGAATTTAATGGTTATCAATAAATATTTTTAATTGATTTTAGTAAATGATTGCAATTTTTTAAGAACTAAAGACAGCATTAGGTAAGTTAAAGATGTTTAGCAAATTTCGTATACAAAACGGTAAATGCTTCAAATTAAAATAAAATAAAAAATGGCTAAAATATCTTTTATATGTTTGTATTGATGTAAATTTTTATGTATTAATGTAGGTATTTAAATATGTATGTATATTTTATTTTCGAATAAGTATTTAGTAAGAAATTGAAACGTAATTATGATTTAATTTAACAAGTTTTTTTTTAATATTTTTAAATGGATTTTTTTTTTTCTGTTGAAAACAAATTGGATATTTTGCATTTTAAATGATGAAGTTATAAGTAAGTAACTTGGTTTAGATTGGTTTCGTTGGAAGCAATTACTCACAAAACGTTTATCTGTTTCACCCTATTAGTAATGAATGCAAGCAATAGATACAATAGATAATTGAGATTTGATATTTTTTTATTTGTTTTCATTTTTTTTTTTTTTTATTAAACGTATTCGACAGTTTAATAGAATAAAGGTAATTGTAATTAATTGTGAAAATAAAAATTAAAAAAGAAAAGTTTTAAATTAAAAACAATTAAACTGTGTTAACATATATTATTTTTTAAATGTACATTGACAACGTGAGAGAATATTTATTTTTAATTGTTTTTGTTTTAATAGAAACAGCTTATGTCAAAAATATGTTACATCTAAGGCAAAATAAAAAGGAAAACAAACAATTACCATTAAAGAATAATTTATAATAACTGTATAAAAAGATATAGAAAATAAGCTCACACTTGTATTCATATACATAATTATTTTATTAATGCACAATAAAAGTTATTGTAAGTATTACGAAGATGTTCTTACTGAATCGATACAAGGTTATGTTGAAAGTAACGACTGAACTGCGTTATTTACCTAACGGCTCCCCAAAAATATAATATGTATCACAAAATCTTAGATATGTATTTTTTTTTTTTGCAATTTACATATATCAGTAATAATATTTAAAAATGTATTTTAAATACATCTTTATAAAAATTAAATTATTATTTAATGCTACTAAACTCTACAAAGTAATTTTCCTACTCTTGATATAGAAAATTTGGCAAAAATATTTTGGATATAAAAATTATTTTTAAACAATTTATAAAGCTGATTTCATAACTTTTCTTACTGAACAATTTCGCAGAGTTTCAATAAAACATTTCTTAGGACAATATGAGCGAGTGTTTTCTTCAAACTATCAATTTGTCATAAAGTTGCTAATATAAGTGACAGTGGTGGTCAAAACATTCGGAATTGTTATGCTATTTCAAATTTGTATTTTTTTGCTTCTAAGATATTTTTTATATCCCGTTTTTTGTTTAACACCTAAAATTGAACCATAACGTTAACTGGTACCAACAAAAAATACATTATTATTTAGTGGGATGGTTGAAATTAAAGTGTAAAACATTTGCAAGTCTGATTTTTTTTTCATGCGAATTGAAGCAATATACACTAAAAAATAATAAAAATTAAAGGTATATACAGGTAAATCTCGATTTACGGGGCTCATTTACAAATCGTGTAAATTGAAACACTAAAGAAAAAATTTCTTTAAGGACCCTAAAATCGCATTATATTAAAACATGTAATATTATTTACTTTTTATTTTATATATCTTGTTGATTAATAATTAATCATATAGTGCATTAAATACTTGATGAGTATAATACTAGGGTGATCGATTATTCGACTTTTTGGAGAAACCGATTTTGACGATTTGACGATTTTTTCTAAAAGAAAATTCAGAACTATTTTTAGTATTTTTGATTTATTATTCTTTAAAAGTAAATTAGTTGATACATAGATATTAACAATTAAAATAAAAATCTTATTAAATTTGTTAATTTATATTTGTGAATAAAAAATTCACTTTTTCAATTTTTATAAAAGACTTTTAATTTCATAATTAAGGTAAACTTTGATGTTGACGATTTCTTGACGATTTCAAATAGTCGATCTGACTATTTTGACGATTTTTTTTTCTCAAAATTTGACGTTTTTCCACCAAATTTATTAGGCAACTATAATTATAGAATTAATTTCAATATATAACTTATGAATACTAATCAATTAACAATTTTTTTTCCTAAATTTCAATTTAAATATTAGTATATATCACTTAAGGTATGTTCAAACTAGTCAAATATTTGACCAAAATTACGTAACCACTGTATAAAATATTTCCTAATTTCTCTTTTTTAATGTGAATTATTTTTTTTTATTTAACATTAACCATAGCAGACATTTTATCGAATCTTTTTTGACGCTTTTTTCCCTTACAAAACATTTGCAAGATCAAACAACTACTATTTTTTTAGGAAAATTTCGAAAAATATTCTTATTATAGGAAATTTTCTTTAAACGCACTTTTTTTTAGGAATTTTTGACAAATCTTCTTTTTATATGAAATTTTGGTAAATTTTATTTTATCGGGAACATTCGATAAATTTTCTTCTTATAGGAAATTTTCTACAAAACAAAAGTGATAATAATGTTCGTTAAATTCTTTTTATAGAATATTTTTAATGATTATTATCCATTTATAGAAAATTTTCAACTATTGAGTGCGCACAAAAAAATTATTGCAAATTTGTACTTTATAACATTTGATGTACATTGAAAACGAAATACATTTATCATTATTATCCATGATGTTCTATAAGTACCAAAGGAGCCCAATTAACAAAATTGCTAGAAACTCTGACCAATTAAAAGATGTTGGGCCTTATTCAACAAATATATAAAGGATATTGTTGAAACTCATTATTATTTAAAATTTAAGACTTTTTTTTTCATAAAAAACATAAACCAACTATTGCACAGTGGGGCAGAATCGAAATTTTTTGGAAATAAATCTGTAACCTCTGATCGGCCTGTTGGATTTTCATGAAATTTGGTATAGGTATAGCAGAGGAGTGTACAATGTTATGTTTGGAAGGGGGGCACAACAATCCCCCCAGGGGCGCAGCTAAGGGACTCAAAGTTGGGTACCTCTGACATAAAAAATGTTTAATCGCTTGCAAAATTTTTGTTTCTCGTCCAATTTCAAATATTTTTATATATTGTTGTAGGCCCTGATAAGGCTTATAAAAAGCATGCTTACATGTCCTATTTATCTCTTGTAGTTTTCGATAATTTTGCATGTTCTTGGTCCAGTTTTTTTCATATATATCCTAGTATTTCCAACCGATTTTATTAGTTTTTTTTTCTTAACTAGTTAAAGAACAAAATTATCTATTGAATAAAAAAAATTTGAAGTCGATATCTTTACCAAGTCCAAAAATAAACGATTTTGAAGTTGAAAATTGCAAAAAAGACGACTTTTTGTGTTTTTTTTTTAGCCGAAAAAGTATCTACACTCTTTTTTTATCTAAAATAAAATTTTCTTCAGCAATATATAATAGTTATGCACTTTTCTGAAAGGTAACTTCACAGAGATGACTTTAAGATAAAAAACAAGCCCATTAACTCAATTGGTCATGGTACATACCCTCCCGAATTTGACCCATTTTATATGAAATTTTTGATTTTAGAACATATTTTCTCAAACCCCAAAGCTCGAATCGACAAGCGGAATATATTTTAAGAATCTTCAATATGTTGTTAAAAGTTTTAAGTCAAAATCTGCCGGACTTTGGAAAAATGTGGATTCTATAGCAAAAAATGTAAAAAATCCCATTTTTGGGAATTTTATTTGGGAATTCAGGAAAACCCTATCCCTGATTGAAATTTGGTTAACGCGCTTTTATTTATATTAATAAGATCCACATTTCGTGCAAATTTCATTAAGATATCTTTATAAACAAATATGTTATATATATATATATATATATATATATATATATATATATGTTGTTAAAAAGTTTGAAAGACTGAAAACAAGTTAATCGGGTTTTTCAAGAGTCCAAAACCGAGCAACCGGGTTTTTCTAAAAAAATGAGAAGACCGGTTTTCTAAAAAAGTCGGAATACTCTAATACATACATTAAACAATAGCTAAAGGAAAATAAATTTACTCATATTTCGTAGTTTCTTCACAAAAATTGATGTGAACGAAAAATGGACATTTTAATAAAAATATTTTAGTAAGTTTTATTTTTTATTTCTTCGTAATTGTTTATGTGTTCTTCCTTTTTTTTATGACGTTTTTATCCTTCTTATTAATATTTTTTTTTAATAAAAAATATGGGTATACTTATTTTTTAGCTGTCGTTTGAAATATATATGATAAAATTTTAAATTTTGTTCTATGTATTTGTTCTATTCCAATCATCTTAGGAAGTTGAACTTTGCAAAGATGTTCTAAATGTCGTAGCCTTTCATAATTTTAGGTACGTTTAAATGTAGTTAGCAAAAGAGTTCTTTAGACCACCCTAATGTATATACTAAAAGGTCCATTAAGGTCGGCAGTTAAAGGTTATAAAATTACCTTTTAAATGACACCTAAAACGTGCTTTTTCTTAAATTTGAATTGTTGAAATTTCGCGGTTCATGTACACGGGAATTTTAACTTACGTAGATGGTTGGTTGACTACATTTGTAGTCATCTATGTAATGTAAAATATGTTTATTGCTAAAAAGTGGTTTTCAGTTGCAAATGTTTTGACAACTAATGTACGTGCACTATTTATGTTTTTTCCCACAAGAGTATTTATGTCTGAAAGTTAAACTAGATATAACACTTATTCTCGCAATTAAAAATTTTAATACATTTAATTTTTTTTCGGCGATAATTCTGTGATATATTTTCGTAATATGTTGAGATTAATAATGAATTGAAATTATGATCAATTATTTTAATATCTGATTAGCGATAAAATTTAATCTGATAGAAGACATGTTTGCGAACGATCTATAGTATAACATGTACATAAGTGAAACATGAAAAGCTGTAAACATGAATGCTTCGAAGTCATTTTGACAATGATCAGCTTCTGTCTGACGGTAACATAGAATAAACAGTTTTATATAATTTATTAATTTAGAATATATTTTTAACCCTTTAATATAGGTAACAAAGCTTTATATTTAGAATACAATAAATAAATTTACAACACTTATTTGTAACCCCATAAATTATATATGTATATTAAGGTGGCCCAGCTCCTATGGAGATTACAAAAGGTATCGATGTTCCCAGCGCAAATGAAAATTTACTTCATTTACAATATATCGTTTCTCATAATTTTCGTCCTAGCATTATCCTTTCACGAGCTGAAATAAAATGGAAAAGGTCTTTTTTTTAGAATTTTTTCCCTATTTCTGTCAAAGAAATAACATAAAAACTTAATGTCTTAAGAAAGGTCTTTGGGAGGAACATTTAACGGCATAAATAAAATTTCGGTCCAGGTCCAAATGAATCCGAATTTATGCAATTTTTCACAACAAATTTAGATACTTGAGTTTTTTTACACATAAATATTTCAAGATCAAATAATAAAATATAATCCTCTAGCGGTTTTCCAGATTTTTTTTTTTAATTTCGAATTTGTTCGAATTTTATTATAATTTTTCTAAACATATTTTTTTACGTATATAAATTCTATATCAGGACGACTTTGGTACCAAAATACAATAACAATAATAAATACTGTTTGTATTATTCGTTGACCGAAGCAAACCAAATTTGTCGTGTGTATGAGAGATTGCAATTATAGGCGTTCAAGGCAAGTGGTGCAAGTGGTGTGGCAAAAAAAAGCAAATCATACAAGACATTGAGAAAGTATTTAAGCTGAGTTTTTTTAATGCTTTGCTTGTTTTTTTTTTTAATACGTAGCTGGTTTGTGTGGCAAAAAGCAAAGGAGTTGTTTATAAATCTTCTTGCATACACACATGTCTATATTTTATTGTTGGTTTCTCTTTCTTGAATAAAGGTAAAAGGGTTAATTTATACTGTAATAGAAAATATTACTCTTAATTAAGAAATAAAAAATTAATTGTAACCTAGAAATTAAAGTTATTAAAAAATTTAATTAGGAAGTATATGACTAGTAAGTTTACTTAATACCTTCGATTTGTTAACTTTAGTATTTCTTTATATTTTAAATAATTTTAGTTTTATAATTAATTGTATGTTCATAAAAACTCTCACTTATTTTTATTATAATAGATTTTATTTTAAGTAATATAAAAAAATTAGTGTATGATAATAAGTCTCAAAAACTAATTTGAAAGACTTTTCATGAACATACAATTAAATATAAAACTAAAATTATTTAAAATAAAATGAGTAACTTTATTAATATTTATTAATTATTTTGATCATAAATCACAATAGTATAAATATTTTTTTAAACGACTATTTTGCTTACGAAAAAACTATCATTTACACAATAATGAACGCACGCACACATACATATGTTGATCATATAAAAGAAAACAGACAAATTCTTTTTTTCCTATTGAAGCAAACAAGTGGTACAAGTACAAGTGGTATGTCTTAAATTATGTGAGTGATCGCACTCTCATGTCTTTTTGGGTCGATATCACAATACACACAGCATTTGCTCACAAATTTGAATAGCACAAGTAGTATTTATATGGTTTTAAGTACTGTAGAGGAGAATTTATTTCTATATATATATATATACATATATCTATATATATCTTTTGAGCTGAGAACATCGATACCTTTCTTTTTGGGGCCATTCTAATGGTTTTTACTTTGTAGATACATTAGACGAAATAGCCGTGAAAGTATCAATAAATCTCGGATATAACTATGTGATATATTAATATCTTTCTTTAAGTTTTAGGCAAAATTACATTATGAAAAACGACATCTCACGGACTACATTCTTTTGCAAATCTTACTGAAATTTTCTCGTTATTTTTTTACTTTCGAAATTATAAAATGCTAATGTATGAAAAATTTACAAATCCATATTTTTTTTTTTGCAATTTCAATAATTTCCTCAAATCAAAAAATAATTAAATGAAAAACAAAAATCTATTATATTTCAGATTTTGACAGAAGCTGTTTATTTTATAATATTGATTGTATTGATGGTGGTGTTGTGTTGATCTGATGTGTATTGAAATTTTAAAAGTTTATGTGTAATAGTATTTGTTTTCTTAATATGTTTATTTATTTTATTTTCTTCTTTCATTATTGTAGTTGAATTTTGGATTTTAGATTTCGGATTTTGAATTTGGTTTGTGTGTGTATTGAAAATAATTCAAGTAAATTACATTATGATGCTTTAAAAATTATAACAAGAAGCATATGTATGTAATTCAACTGATATTTATAATATAAAATATTTATTTTTATTAATATGTTTAATAGATAGTACAAGTATTTTCCAATGATCATATCACATTAACACCACTTTCAAATCTTAATAAAATTTTTTTTAGATTCACAATAATAATAGATAGACACATTCAAATTTATGAACAGAAAATCGTGATAAAAAAGAAACCAATAGAAACGAAAAAGTAAATAGTATGAAGCTTTAGATGAAATCAATGAACTGTTTTTTGGTACCTGAGTAACTCTGAGCTCGGCTTGGGTACGTCTCAGTTCGGCAGCTGCTTTATCAGCGCGCTCTTGTGCTCGATCCAGCTCTTGGGAAGTTGTTAAAGTTGTGCGACCAAATGTTGTCTATTATTTAAGATTGAATATTTTTAGAAAATTCTTTATTAGTTTCATATCAAACATTTTGAGCAAATATTGTTAGCTTTTTTTTAATTTTTTACAGTAAATAATTGCAATTGATTAGAAGAAAACAGTATAAATATGTATTTAAAAAAATTCCAGCAGGAAAAAAATCAAATGCGTGTGTAGAAAAGAAATTCTGCTAAGACGAGTTTGTTCTAAGCTCAAATGCCAATGCCAATAATTTGTACCAGATAATTTTCTAAAGCAAACTCGCCTTTATTTGTTATTGTATATTATCATACAAAATGTATTAAATAATGGCAAAATTTGTAAAAAACATTTGTTTTAAAATTTTTAGACGTAAAACAAAATTGTAGTAATTTAAAAATTTTTCAGTGCATTTAACGCTTTAAAATTATTTGGTAACCAAAAAAAAAATTTACAATATTAACAAAAAATTATAAATTGTATAATTTGTATATTAACTTATTATATATACATAAATAATATAATTCATTTACAAACTACTAGAATCGCCTCTAGTTTCTAATACAACTTACCGATGATATTTTTCCAGATTCGTGTAATAATTTTTGAACCGACTGTAAGGCGTTAAGAAAGTGCTTTTAGTATTAAGTTTACCGGGTGTATTTTACTTAATTATTTGTGTGTTTTATATATATTTAGCTTTACGTATAACAGATAACATATACATATGTATATTAGAGTTATAACTTTTTGCAATTTTTGAAAATATCCAAAATACCATAGTAAGATGTTGTAGATCATTGAAAGGTATAAAGTAATATAATCGTTAAAAAAAAGTTCACACACCAATCACGGTCGAAAGTTTTTTTTTATTGATAGTATTGTTTTGGTATCAAAAATTTTAAATTTTTTGTCAAATTAATTAAGTTTCCATCACTTTTTAGTGTCTACTTTGATACAAAATAATTTTACAAAATTTTCCTTGCAATTTCTGTAAAATCGCGATATTAATATAAAACTTATAAACAAAAGAAATTAGGTTCTAGTCAGATTCTTATTTTTCATTTGTTTTTAAGTAAATTTATCATATTACATTTTTTTTTTGTTTAGGTGGAAAAAGAATATGAAAAAAGTGATTTTGATATTTATGTAATATCTTAGTTCTAACTTATAAATGTTTAAAATTTTATGTAAAAACTTTTCAAATTAAAATACTACAAAAATGTACAAAAACATTTTAGAAATCGCGTCTGGTGGGTGAATTTTTTTTTTTTTTTACCAAATTGACTAAAAGTTCGGTTTTTATTATCAGGACAATATTGACTATAAGTTGGAGCTATGGTATTTTGAGGCCCAAAAAAAGTTATAACCTTAATGTGCATATATGTTGTTTACAGTTACGCTCAAATGTTTTTGCTGAATTTGATCCCATATAAATATTATATTTAAATATAAATATTATTCATACGTTTAAAAATATTTTTCCTTTTATTTAGTGATAAGAAGTATATAAATTTCTCTTAAGCCCATTTTGTATCATTTGTAGAAAAATCCATTAGTATCTTTGTTTTTTTTTAACCGCTAACATATTACATATTTTTGATATTAATTGGATAAGCAGAGTACCCTTGTGGGTCAGGAAGGTAGTGGGTGGGCCACCAAAGTTTGTCGTCTCGGGTATGTTTTTTTAATCTTCAAATTTTCATTTATGATTTTTTTTTTAGTTTAAGAGATATTTAGGTCGAAATAAATTTTTCCCCCATTTTTGGCCTCGTTTTTTTATGTTCATAATTAATTTGTACCCTATTTTTTTCGTTTTAAATATCCTCTAGGTTCCTTACAAAATTTTAAAGAATATTGCTGCAAGGTTCATAAAAATATTTGGATCCGATAAAAAGTTATATTAGTCTGTATTTGAAACTTGGGTTTTTTTCCGAAAACGTGGTAATATTTTCTCATTTACAAATTTTTTTTTGTTCTGTCCTATATATTTTTTTTAATGCTTTCAATAGAAATTTTAACGAAAATGCATGTAAAGAATAGGTTTCCAAAATTTGTCAATTTTCCACAATTTTTTTAAATTTATTTGTAAAATTCTCAAATCGCAGAGGTGGGATCAGAAAAAAATTATATTAATTAAGTACCTCCATGTGATGGGCAAATATACAAAAAGTATTTTCTGACGGTCTACTTTTACATTGACACGGTGAAGATTTCAATGAAAGAAGTTAATTTTTAAAAGATGTTTTTTCCGGACTGAGATTTCGGGCATTTTAATACAAAAAGATATCTTTAACGGATCATAAGTTACAGAATTATTTCAGAAAAAAGCGTGGAATAATACAATGAGCAGAATAACCAAAGTATTCTGGGGAAACCCATATGAATAAAATAGATCTAAGTAAGATGGTGAGTGTCCTAACGGGGCACTCAAAATTTCAGGTGCATTTAAAATGCATTAGTGAGGCATGCAGCAACGAATGTAGAGCATGTAGGGAGGACATAGAATCGATGAAATACTTTTTATGTTACAGCCCTTATTTAGCACGATTAAGATCCCAAATCTTCGTGGATGACACATTACCAGACTTAACTCATCTCCGGGGAGTGGATTGGAAAAAGTTATTCATACATGATACAGATTTCCTATAAATTCTATATAGTTGTATTCAATTGCATTAATTGGAAAGCGCACAACAAATCGATGTGCTGGCTTAGGTGTATGCAGTTTTTACCTGAGATCGTTTAGTTCTCCTCCCCTAAATCTACCTACCTACCTATTCGATTTTAATGAATTATGAATTTTCTATGAATATGTTCTTAACTATTTAAAATAATAAAATGTAAGCAAATTATGGTTAAGCTATGAATATCACACAGTTCCCAAATAAGGAAACGAAAATAAAAAAAAAATTGATTTTCCCATTAAATCTACATTTGTCCTAGAATTAGAAAAGCCTTAAATTAAGAACACATTATGATTAAATTCTTTTTTTCAATTGCATTCACAGAAAAGTGTCGTCTGAGAATGTTCTATGTCTTTGTATGATGTTAACATTCAAAAATGCGATTTTATGAAGCTACCTTGGTTGGGCTCTACTGTTTTCCATTTTTGTTTATTTGTTAAAAATCATTGAAACCGAGATAAAATTAAAATATGTTAGAAATAAATCTACCAATCATATGTGCCTGTTCTGATTTATGAGGAGTATCTGAGCCTAGCAGAGGAGCTATTTATGGATTTAAGTTTTAGATTCGTGTTTCTAGATTTCACATTTCTATTTTATTTGTTAAAGTTTTAACCAACAATATCTCTGAGACCACTTAATAGATTCAATGGATATATGTGATATCGATTTTTCAATATATTCGTTCGTTTATAATTTCGCAATGAAAATAATAGAATTATATAGTATTTTAAGATATTTCATCCTACAGATAAGTCATATCGCATATGGTTATATATATATATATATATATATATATTTATATATATATATATATATATATATATATATATATATATATATTTATATATATATTTATTTGAATTCTTTTTTTTAATTTTGGTTTTACATTTAATTTAAAAATAATTCCGCGAAGCCATATGGCTTATCTGCAGGGTGAAATATCTTATATAATTTTATTATTTTCATTGCGAAATTATAAAGTGTGACTTCAATAGTTTTTTTCTTTCTCATTTATGTTTTTTAAGATACTAAAAATCTCCTCCTCATTTATAGGAGAGAGATAAATAGAGTGTGACAATCGAGGTTTAGTATATTTTAAAATAGTTATGTCGTAATTGTGTAGAATTTTTTTCACATTAATATTAAAATTATCTGCAAATTTATTTGTTATAGCCGAGGTACCTTCGTTTTTAAAGTTTTTGATTAATGTTGAGTGAATACCATTAGTTTTTTTACCCATTAATTAAATTCAATAATTAGTTCCCACGTATTACGCATATTGTTTCTATTTTCTAAGAATTTCGATTTATATACATATTTTTTAAATTTTTTGTATTCGTATTCATATCTTTTATATCGTCGACATATATCATTAAAAATTTCGTATATTTAGCGAACGTTAATTGCAAAATTAAAAAAAAGAAATAACGAATAGCTCTCATTTAAGAATATAAATATTTGCCATTAAATCCTTATCATAAATACTAGTTATTCCTAAAATGGCATAATTTAAATCATACCTCTTATTTCGTATACTGTATTCTAAATATAAAACAAGGACAATTCAAAAATGCTGCTATATGGGAATTTTTTCAAACTTGTTTACATTTGGGTTAAAAAAAGCTTTGAATATTCTTTAATGGCACATCAACGCTATTTAATACCAATATTAGCTGATTTAATGAAAGAAAAATCTGTTCGCGTGAATGACTTTAGCGAACGGCGTCAGTGTTTTGGTGGATTAAGATAAAAAGTTATTCTATTTTCAACAATATTTACAAAAAATTAGAATACGTATATAACACAGACCAACATGACTAAAATATAAATTAAAAGTGATACGATATAATTGATGACGCCGAATATAATCGCGATCATAATAATTTTTTAAAATTTCATTACAATTTTTTTTTTTTTTTATCAACAAAGTATGCATAGATTTACTCGTCTTTTCATTTTATAAAATTTGCTGATATATTTTTAATATTTGACAATCAACAATTTTTTAAATGTATATTAATGGATAAAAAATCACGTTTATGTTATGAGAGTTAAAAAATTGAAAAAAATCTATTTTAAGCCCGATATCAAAAATAAATGCACATCTGTAACCTACACAAAGTTTTATATTGGTAAACATAATCGCAATCATATATCTATATAAAACTCCCTTTAGAATAACGAGTAAAAAATAGTGTGCAGAAATTTTAAAAAATTTTTTTAATTGCATTTTTTTCGCTGATGTATTTTTCACATCTAAAATCACAAAAAAAAAACTTCAAATGATGTTAATAAATTAAAGGTTGCAAATTTTAATTATATAAAATATACACCCAAAAATGTTAAAAGTTGGATTAAATTCAAACGTGTAATTATTTTTTAATGCGACTTGATTCCGATATAAGCTGTAATAGCACCTACAGATTGGTATATATTTTCACCAACTTCAATTAGCGCCTTGGGTGTGTCTCGACGATTTATGAAATATTAAAGATACTGCGATCTCAAGCTATAAATACCTTTTATGCAGTTTTTTACACTATTTTGATGATGTACTTATTATAAATATAATTTCACATAAAATGTAAAAAAATCCTAATAAAAAGTATTAAAATTTTAGATTGAGATTTTGCAATTTAATATTTTATCGCGCCACAAAAATTTTAAAATGTCATTTGGGAACCTTTTTTTGTCACGCTATACTTTAGATTTATTGAAATTACGCTGTGAATGTGCTTCGCACCTCTAAGAGCCTTTAATGTTTTTTCTCTCCAAGTTTGGCACCGCCTATAGCATTTCTATTGAGGGCACAATAACGAAATGTATCTTAAACGATGCATAAATACAAAAGCAATAAAATAATTACGCTGTGAATGTGCTTCGCACCTCTAAGAGCCTTTAATGTTTTTTCTCTCCAAGTTTGGCACCGCCTATAGCATTTCTATTGAGGGCACAATAACGAAATGTATCTTAAACGATGCATAAATACAAAAGCAATAAACCTCCATTCTTTATTTTGCAATACCCGAAACGGCGCAAATTTTATTATCGAAAAACTAGAAAAATTAAAATTTAGACAATTTTGGTTTCACCAATTCCCTACAATATAATTAAACAGTGGTCCACGACAGACTGATTGATCACAAATTGGCCTATTTCTGCAAGTATTTGTAGTTTACGTTAGGGAAATTGGAAATTGGATACGTTAGGAAAATTCGCGATAGCAATTATTAAAAGAAAGAAAAAAACTTATTTTGATATATATATACATATATATATATATATATATACATATATATATATATATATTTTTTTTTTTTTTTTTTTGGATTTTTAAATTTGACCACATGGAACCATTTCACGTCTTGAATTTTTGTTGTTTTACTTCACAAAGTTAATTAAAAAAATCAGAATTAAAAAAATATTTCAGGTTTAAGGTCGGTAAATGTAATCACCAATTGTTTTCAAACATTTGACCGTAACTGTACATATTATAATATGTAGCATACTTTCAGGGACTCATTTTAATTAAATATTTATACACATATTCATACACAAATATCTAAAAATATTTTTAAAAACTAGAGAGGGGCGATTACTAGCTGGTTTGTACTAATTGTTGTTTTTCTCTCTTCTTTATGTTTTTGTATTGTAATTTTTTAAATTTATTAAATATTAATTATGATCAATTGTGTGTTATTTTTTTATTTTTGTTGTTATTAAATCAAAACCTTTCATTTGGAGAATTATTGGCAGTGTTATAAATTATTTATGATGATAATAACGATAATGATGTTCAATTATTTTAATTTTACTTTACTTTTTTATGTAACATTATGGAACTCAACTAAATTTATGTACATGTAAGTATTAAGAGAAGAAAATATAAATAGACAGACAGATAGAGTAAGAGAGTGAGTATTGATTTAAGTGCACCACTAACAACAACTATAATAATATCGTCGCCTAAAATGCAAAAGGCCGCAACCATTGATCAAATGTTGATTTTTTTATTTTATTATAATGTACTGACCCAAACTACATCTACACAAAAAATTTTCATTAATATTAACAAAAGGCGTTAACATTTATTTATTACAAGTTCACCAAGTGTGTTTTTGGTATTAGCGCTGATATATTATACGAAGCTTCAATAAATATTTCCGCATGCACATGACAGGTACGTGTAGAATCCAACTTTGGCATAATTATATATGCCGAAAACTGATATATATTCCATATGCGTTTTCGGTCTCTCTCTTAGACATTCTTAGATCCCCATTTGGGTATCTTGATTTAAATGATAATATCACGATAATATTACAAATACATATGATTTACAGAAATGTAATTTACGCCATTAAATCTTATAATAACGGGTTGATAATTGATGATAGGTGCCATGAAAGTCACCTACCCCCCCCCCCACACCACAAATATTAAAAACGCATGGTGTTGGGTATCAAATGATCAGATTTGATCGACAATATTTTTTTTACATTTTGAAAAAGTAGGTTTATACCCCTTTATATGCGTCCATACTTCAATCGCTTAATTAAAAATTTTGGTTACAGTCTTTTGCATTTCCATAAAGTTTTTTGTTTCTGCTGTAAAAACTTAAAAATCGTGCTTACTGCCTTTTTCATTTTTGGTGACGATATGTAGTAATGTTTCTTTTTTCTTTGTTTGTGTGCAAACTTTAAACTCTTAATAGATAGACATTCATTAAAAAAGTATTATATTATATATACATAAATATGTATTAGTATATACGTATGTACTAGGTTACACACATACTAACATATGTAAACAATAGGATATGGAGTGCAGTTTTTTTTTTTTTTTTTTTGAAGGGAAAAACGCATTGTTTTGGTTAGATTAGGTTTTTAATTAAAGGACAATTAGTGGTGGTGGGTAATTATTAAAAGGGGTTTCTTAAAAATTACTTCAATTAACTAAAATAACTAACTAACTAACTAACAATCTAACTAAACTATTCCCTGCTGGCAATTTGAGTGAGTTAAAATTTCATAAATTAAAAATCAATTAGTTAAGAATTACAAATGAAAGTAAAAGTTAAGGAAAAATAAATAAAAAATATAGATGTCTTACTTTATGTAGTGTGGTTTGTTCATCTAGCTGCATCTAATATTTTAAATGGTGGTAGTAGTAGTAGTAGTAATTAGGAGTAGTAGTAGTAGTAGTAATAGTAGTAGTATATTATTAGATGGAATAAAGGTAGTCGAAAGTAAATATATGAGGTGTACATGTAAATAATAATAAAAATAAAAATAAATAAATGTATATTGTTTAATATTTTACTTATTTCGCTTTTTTAAACATTAAATTTGATTTTACATATGATGAGGAAATATGTTTACATTTACAAATATTTATTTACTAATTTATAAATATATAGTATATGATATAAAATAATATATTTCTTTTTTTTTTTTTTTTTTGTTTTTTGTTTTTTGTAAAACCATGAAATACAACACTTATGATAACTTTGATACTAAACGAAAGAAAGAAAATGAAAAGAATTGTCTGAAAAAAATGCTTAAATGAGAATGTGACGAGTACCTGTGAACGTTCCAAATCGTGTTTGAGTCGTTCGTTTTCAAGTTCTAAGCGTGCTATACGCTGTTTGGTGGTCTCCCAATCGGCATTGCTGCGTCCCATTTCACAGGTGGCTTTTTCCAATTCGGCTTTCGATTTGCCTAATTCGCTTTGTGAAGCCTCAAGCTTGATTTCTAAACGTTCACGTTCAGTGACGGCACGTTCAAGGCGAGTATTTAGCTTTTCAACTTCACTTTCGAGTGCACGCAATTTAATTTTGTAATCGGCAATTTCACGCTCATGCAGTTCCCGTTCTTCTTGTTTCTCATGTTCGGCACGATCTCGCTGTTCTCGCAGTTGAGCCATTTGCTTCTCTTTGTCGCCAATGGCCTCTTCGAGACTTGTGAGAGCGCCCTCTGAACTGCTATGATGAGCTTGCATTGCCGATAACCGTGCACGAGCCATATCCACCTGGTTATCTTTCTCCTTGAGCAAATCCTCTAAGTTCTCAATCTATATATATTATATACACACATATATACACAGAGATATTATCAAACAAAATTATGCACATACATAAAATATAATTAAGCGTAAAAGTAGGTGAGAGATTTAAATAAATAATTCAGTCAATGAGAAAATAAATGAGCGACATAAAAAAAATCTACAATTTGCATAAACTACTCTAATATTATGTTAATTGTTTGTCAACACCATTTACTCAAGCTCTTTTTTGTTTTCTCATTCACTTATTGAAAAGGGAGAACGAAATTGAGTGGGGGGAAATAAATTTTTTCTACGGGCAACACCACCTTTCGCTGAAGTACACAGATTTTACGATCTTTAATTTCCATATGATCTTTGAGTTCGGTTAGCTCGCTGGTAAGACGATTACGCTCCTGAACAGTCTGCATGGTACCCTGATTTTTCTTTTCCAACAAACGATTCTTCTCCTCTAGACGGGCCCTCAATTCTTCAACATCGGACTGCAACATATTGTAGTGTTCCTCCTTAGCACATAGCGATTCTTTCAAAACCGCAATATGCCTTTGGTAGTCCTGGATTTAACAATAGCGAAGAAAATAGATTTGATTTTATTTTTTTTTTTTAATTTAATGGCTTGCATTTTTTAATGCAATTTGGGTTTGTGTCTACACTACTAATTTAGCATTTCTACATTTTTTTAATTTTAAACATTTTGTTTGAATTTTGTTTACCTGATGTTGTTCTTCCAATGTTTTCATTTTGGCCGCCATTGCCAATATTTCCTGATCCCTCCTCTGTATTTCAAGACGGAATTCGTCCAACTTTTGAAAGGATTTGAATTAAAAAAAAAATTTAGAAAAATGTTTAACATTAATTTTTGTTCAATTAAATTTGTGTTTAATTCATGTGTAAATTAGATTGGATGATTTTTATATTTTAATTTTTTTTTTCAAAAGAATTGTTTAGTAATGTAAAATGAATTTACTGTTTGTGATGACTTTTTATGTCTTACGATAATGAAACGTGTACGGATTGATTTTTTTGCACTTGTTTTTTAAAATCAAAAGGTATTCAAAAGTCAGTAACTGGTTTTACTTATTAACATTGTAGTTGGTCCGTGTTCAAGCTCCGGTTTGGGGTGTGGTGGTGATATGCTTTTAAATTAAAGAAAATTAGTTTTTTGGTAAATCTATTTCTTTTTCGTGCTTTGCCAAAATACTATGTTTTATTATTTTTTTAATATATATTTATTAATTTTTATTTGTATTTCTATTATTTTTCTGTATTATAATATAAAATATTTAATTATATATTTATTTTTTATATGTAATTCATAAAAAAACATACAAAAAAAAAGAAAGGTAATTAATAAATAACTTAAATTACATATGTATATGTAAATAAAGTAAATAATTTGAGAATACTGTTTTTTTTTTTTAATTTCTTACTATAAAAGTCAGAAATTAAAGTTAATATTTTAAGTAACTTATTAAGAATTAGGCTAGATTATGTTATAACTACAGGCAAATCCAAAATTGTCGTATTTTGAGTTAAGTAAAATTTATTTGAGTTTTTTTCTTTTTTAAGTCAGTCAGTGTAAATATTTAATTGGCATTCTTTTGGAAAATATATATTTTAAATATGTATTTATATTTTTTAAATATGAACTTATTTGTTAAAAGCTCGCCAAAGTGTTGTCAACTTAGTGCTTTTAGCAAATTTGTTCGACAAAACGTATGAGAAACATTAACAAAATTTAAAATTTATTTATTATTTTTCATATAAATTGTGGAAATTAATTTTCGTCATTAGTTAGTTAGTTAGTGCTTTTTAATAGTTCATATGTATGATTACATATAAATAAAATTTGTGTGAAAATTTGCAAGATATGCCAAATGCATTCTGTAATGAAATTTCGTCATATTTCGAAATCAAAATCGATTCTGATTTCAAGGGAGTTAAAAAAATTAAGGAAATTTACATTAAATCTGACTTCTATTGGCCATTAAATTTATTAACAATTAAATTTTAGTGCGTTTTTTTATATTATTTTTCTGCACTTTTAAAATTTAAAAGTTGACAACATTAGCTCACAGACGTCTAATGTAAGTCTATTACGTCTTTTAGTTTTGTATCAAGATACAATTTTGACAAAACTAATACTTATAAAAGTAGAAATCAATGTGCTAGATTTTATTAGGTTTGATTCATAACTGAACATAGCCCCATATAAGACCCAATTCCGAAAATCACTTTAAAGTGAAAATAACTCATTAAATATTACTATCGATATAATATTTAACAACAAATTTTATAGCTCTTTCCCAAAATTGTAAACAATTTACACTTACTTTAGTTTTCACACAAGTCCCTCTCTAAAAATTTTACGCATGTAGTATATATTTGTCACATGCTCTGGCTTGACCAACTATAACCTTCTTACTTGTTTTTTTTTCTTTTTTACTTAATTTTTCAATAGAAAACACAATAAGTTATTACTTTTTTAATACATCATATGATAAAAATAATTTTTATAAAAATTTTACAAAATTTGATATTTTTTTCGTTCCCTTGACGAAATGCAGATTTAAAACTTTAATGTTTATGTAAATTGTTTGTCCTTACGAATTCGATGTACGTTTTTTTTTAAATAAGAAAACTCATTATAAGTTGTCTTTGAGATATATAACATTTTAAACATGATTTTATTCAACTTGGTTATTTTTCGACATGTTTTTTACTTGTTAATCATATGCAGTAAAAGGGGTGATATATTTCACCCCCTTATTGCATTATTATTTTTCCAAAATATTATTATTATTATTATTCTAAAATATTTCGAAATTTTGTGTGTATGATATTTTGGATTTGCCTGGTAATAAAAGTATTTATGATTAATACATGTTTAATGTACTCGTATATATCTATGTATTATTAGCATATTTTTTAATTGATTCTGTATATTATATTTTATTGTTATAGTATAAGTATTTTTTTTTTACTTTTTTTTGTTGTTGTCTCGTTTTCAAAAAGATTTGTAACAGTCGATTAAATAGTTTCATAATAATTAATTATAATCATAATGATAATAACTGTAATAATAGTATAGTGTATACAATACTGTGTATATAAATGCAAATACAACACGGTAGTTTTTTCTCTAAACTCTTTTATGAATAATTTTTAAATGATTTTTTTTCATTTCTTGTTTTTTTTTTTTTTTTTTTTTTTTTTTTGCATAAGAGCATATAAAGATCGTTTTTTTACTAAATTTTATTAAGGAAGTATTTTTTATCGTTGCATATCGATGCTTAAAAGGTTATAAATAAGCATTTTTTTTTTTAATATATGTGTATGTTATATATTTTTTAAATCTACAAAATTTGAAATAAAAGAACATAGGTAAATAAATATTTAATAATAAAAAAACTATAAATAAAACATATAGTAATGATAGAGACTATAACATATTATAGGTTTATTATCATTTTATAAATAGGATTTTATATATATATATATATATATATATATATATATATTCTTTTTGTTATATATATATATATATATATATATATGTATATATATATATATATATATATTTGTTTTATAAAATAACGAATAACTACAATTTTTGGATTTTAATAGTTCAAATTAAATGGTTAAGGACTACTTAACAAACATTTTACATTGAAAGATATATATAATATTATAATAATTTTTTTTGGTTTTAATTTTAATGTAAATTTTAAAAATTTTACACAATTTCAAAATAAATTTTTTTTTTTATTTTTTATTAAGGAATGAATATTAAATAATTTATTTTTTCTTTTTAACTTAAGTTTACAAAGTAAAATATCTTCAGTTACACTTGTTATATTTTTAAACTTACTTTTTACTTTCGTTTTTTTTTCGTTTTGTTTAATAATTAATTATTATTATTATTTTAATTGACCTTCTTTTCTAATGATCACACTCTCTAGTATTTAGGAAAAAAATTAAAAACCAAAAATAAGTTTTAATTAAATTTAAATTAAAATTAAAATATTGCGCCTACATTTATACAGTGGGCCTAAACTACATTTTTGTTTTTTGGTGTTTTTTATTTTTTTTTTTTATAAAACTCTGGGGTTTTTTATTATTTATTTTTGACAAGGGGTGAGTGAGTAAGGAACAAACATGATATTTAATTTGAAATTAAATTTAGAGATTTTTTTAATTTTTAATTAAGGTTTTGATTTAATAAATCTTAAAGCGAAAAATATTTTTATTTTTAAAACAGTTAAACTAATATTGCGTTACTTGTATTATTTTGTTTTAACCAAATCTTAATTTATAAATTATATTTACAGTCTTGTGGTTTTTATTAAAAAAAAAAGTAAATGCATTGAAATTCTATATTTAAAGAAGATTAGTTACTCTAGGGTTTGAAAATGAAATTTGTAAACATTTTTCGAAAATGTTTGAATGTTTCTTCAGTTTTTGTTTTTTTAATTTATTTAATATTTATAGTATTGTTTGCAAAAAAGTATTTTATTAGGCACTAAATTTAATATCTATATGTAGATGGTAAACACAATCGAAGCGTTAGGCGAAAAAGCGAAAATATTGCGAATAAAAGTGATTTGCAGTTCTTTACTGTTTATTAAAATTTAAAATATTTGTTTTTTGAAGATAGATATAAATAAAAAAAATTGTGCCGAATTTAGGGTTTAAATATAAATCACGAAAACTGATCGTGATTAGTAAACATAAACGAATGAAACGTATATCGTCGCTACTTTCTGTTACGTTCATAGAATTTCGGCATGAAAAATATGGAAATATATATCTTTATGTAATTTGCATATAAATAGCGAGTTATTTATTTGCAAGTTATTATTTTTTTGCAACAATCGTAGTAAACACTTTAATAGATTATCTATTTCATCGGAAATAATAGTAAGAATTCAGAGCAATTGATTGTATTTATGTTTATGTACACAGGCAACACTGATTCTGTTGCACGGTATTTCTTAGTCAATTGAGATAGGAGCTCTAATCCTAGTTCTCCAGATAAGCATTTAAAAATTATATAAGAAGTAATAATATTAATTACAAACTCAACAAAGATTCTTAACAGGAGTTAGAAAAAAGAGATACCAACATTTATTTGTGAATAAAATCGACATTTATTAATAGATTTTAATAAAATATGGTTCGATTTATTTTCAATATATACAGCTTTATGATAAAAGAGAAAGATAAGCATTTTTGATCATTCTCAATTTTTTTAAAATTTTTTGAAAACAAAAATTTTTAATTACATTTTGAATTTAATTTTTTTAATATCTTCGAAACTATTGAGCAGATAAAAAATGACGTAGGTGCAACTTGGAGATAGTTCGAATTCGAAATGAATCGATGCAATTCTTATAAAAAACTTCACTCAGTTTCAAAATTATTTGCGAATGATTTTTATACAAATTTTTCCGACAAATTTTTCTTTCGACATCGTGAAACATGCTGTGAAAATAATTTTTTCACAAGAGTCTAAAACTGCTTAATGAAACTATTTAAGGAAACTTGTTTTCTTAAATAATATTCCTGATATAAAAATAAATAAATATATGTATGTATATAATTATCGCCTAATTCTTCGATTGTGTTTTTGCAAACCCACAAAATTTGTCGTAGTATTTATGTAGTATAACTAATATTATATTCAAAAGTAGATTTCTCTAAATGCATCCATTCATCATCGTCGTCTATTCACCATTTCATATTATTTTTTTTTTTATTTTTTTATATTTTATACTATACTCTAATCAAAATAGTTTAAATATAGTATTTCCCTAACAAAAAAAAAAAAAAAAAAAAAAAAAATCTTTTTAAATTTTGGCATTTTTCTTTTGTAGGTATATATTTGTTAATAAATGCATCATCGTCATAATAATCCTAATAATTTCGGGTCTAGGAATCCAAAAAATTCACATTTTGTGTGTTTGATTTCTTATTGTAAATGCATTTCTAAGCCATTTGTTAGCAGTTTGTTAACAGAAATAAAAAAAATGAAACGTATTATTAATATATATATGTGGTAGTATATAAATAGTTATTACTAAAAAAAAGAACAAATAAAGAAGAGAATATAAGAACAATAAGTTAAAAAAGAAATGAAAGAAAAAGGAATATTTATGCTTATATGAGCGTAAAATGCAGTTTTTTTTTGGACTTTTTCTTCTATTGTTTTAGTTTATATAATATCAAATTCCTTTTAGCAAAAAGCCGCTGTAATTGTGGCCATATTTAGTTTAGTATCAGTATAATTAATTATACCAATTAATGCTAATTGAACTCTTTTGTAACATTTTTGTCTGTCTTCCTCTCTGGGTGTGGGCTTTTGTTTTGCAGTGAGAGTAGAAGAGATACGTTTTATATACATATGTATTTAGATTAGATGAGAGATAATTCTCTAATTGAAATATATATTTTTTATTATTACTAATTTTTATTTTAAATCATATTTTTGGGCAGTAAAATGCTTTTATTGTTGTAGCGAAAATTTCTTAGGTTAGGCTTAAGAATCTAGAGATAGCGTATCTACGTCAAATTTAAAACTTACTTGTCGTTTTTGCTCATGTGGCAGTTTTGGATAATCTAAATCTATTTTTGAATATGGTGACATATGATGCGGATGATGAGAGTATGAATGTCCTAATGAAGAACTTGCTGTTAACGGATGCTGCATGTGCGATTGAGTATATTGCAAATTATGGTGCGGATATGAAGAATGTAATAAGTGATCGTAGGCAGCACCGCCCGAACCAGTCAAACCACCGCTACCACTGCCAAGACCAACACCCCCTCCTCCACCACCCATGGCACTGCGCACATCGTGTAGGGCACTGCTCGTTAGGGTGGCCGGGAAGGGTGCTGTCGTACTGGCCAGTGCAGCCAACGGATGGGTTTGCAAGTGATTTTGATGCTGGTGTATGTGAAATTGATGGTCCGGATGCAGCTGCTGCTGTACTGAGGCATGTATATGAGCTGAGGGATGTGTGCTGACAGGCATTTGGTGAGCATAATGTTGGGTGCCAGCAAATTGCTGTTGTATATTGTGGGCCAGCATTTGCTGGTGTGTATTATATTGTTGTTGTTGCTGCTGTTGTTGTTGTGATGGCAAATGATGTTGCTGTTGGTAGAGCTGCGATATAGCGGGATTCGAGGCGTGAAATGATGACATTAAATTGCGTTGTTGCATAATGTTATTGTAGGTATTCACATCAGACGGGTTGTATAGGGTTTGAGAGTACGGATTTATATAACTACTACCGGTCACACCACCCATTGTCGTCGCATATTTACTACCGCCCAAGCCAACTCCTCCAACACCAACTCCCATACCACTGGGATAATTGGGATAATTAAGATTCGATACCGAATACGCGGGTCTTAAACGCGTTCCACCAACCATACCGCTCATGCCTAACTGGCCGGGTGCCGCCTGAGGCGGTTGTGTGTATTGTTGGAAGTACATGTTCGGCTGCGACGAAAAACTCGAGGACATTTGCATAAGATTATCGTTTAGATATGGCGGCGACGTGTCACCCGGATGCAGTGTAGGATAACTCGATATAACGCGACCGGGATAGTGTGTTAAGGGTGTAACGGTTTGGGCTGCAGCCTGTTGGGCTTGGGCCAGACGAGCGTGATGGCCGAGTATTTGAGAGGAGCGCGATATCGACTTGTGAGCCTCGTTGAGCAAATTAATAATATTCGAGGAGGAAGACTGATGCAGGGGCTGTGGACCCACGGGCTGATAACCGTAATAATCATTCATCATTGAGGCCGACGGCAGGCCAGCAATGCTATATCTGCGCCTACGTATGGGCGAGGTTTGACCATAATAACCGGTGGCCACTGCCGCGGGATCATACAGATATCCGACCGATGTCGAGGGTCCTCCATACAAATCATAAGGCCCTGGGCCTCCGTAGCTGGGTGAATAATATTGTCCTATAATATCTGGCAACGGTGGGCTTCCAGTTGGCGGATAGTTACCGTACATCTGAAAAGGGCGATTTGAAATTGTTTTTTTTTTTTGGTTTTTGTTGGCAGCTCGTATTTGATTTTATTTATTTCTGTATTTTGTAATTTTTTTTTTTTTGTAGGTATTAACTAATTTAGAGTTGTTAGTTTCATTTTTAAGTGTCTTCTTTTTTTGAGGTAATTAATTGACTTATATTTTTTTAGTTTTGAAATCGATTTGTAAATTAAAATTCTAGGAATTTAATTCAATACAGAAAACACACACACAGAGAAAACTATTCATATGTATTAGAGAGAAAAGTAAATGTAATAAATGATAGTTAAGTAATAAAACAAAAAAATAATAGGATTAAACAAAAAAATGGTTAATAAGATTAATAATCAATAATAATGATGTTATTAACAAAAAGATTTCAATCCTAAATTGCATTGCCACTAAATTGAATATACATATAAATATAATAAATAATTTATCATATATATTTGTTTTAATAATTTAAGGGTTGTTTTTTAATGTCTAATAATTAAAAAGCATTTTTATTTTCTTTTCAGATTGATTATCACCAAAATAGATTTTGCCCGAACACTTACGTACTACTGGCCCCATATTTTTTATAAATTTTTCAGTTTTTTTTTCTTTATATTTTTTTATAAACTATAATTTATTATTTTTAATTTTATAATTAATTGTTATTTCAGTTTTTGTTGTTTTTCTTAGATTCTCTTAATAACAAATAACTTAAAAAACAAAAAATAAAATATAAAAAAATAAAATTTGCTGACTAGTGAACACACATTTAATTGAAAGTTTAATTAAATTAATTAAAATGTTTATTAATTTTATAATGTATATTTCTAACATATAGAACTTTATACATATACGATTATTATTTAGTTAATATCCTATATAACTTTAGTTAATTTTCTTTAATAAATTAAAGTCTTTTTAAGATTTTACGTTTTTGTATTTTACTTTTAATTTTCTATTATATAGATTTTGGCAAGCTGCTGCATATTGGTAGGTTTAAAAGGTCTTGGTCCATGATTTTCAGGGTCTGTCTTTATAAAAATGTCATCATAGATTAGTGTAAATTAAAGCGGAGTGAGTTAGATAAATAGAGATAGAAAGAGATGTGTCTTATTGTAAAGTTAAAACAAAGTTAGATAGAGTTAAAAAAAGGCGAGAGAGAAATGTCTTATGATTTAGAGTTTTAATGTATGAATGAAAACTTTTTAAATAGGTATAATTTTTTATTTTTTTTAACGCTTTGGAAATGGCTGTGTTTTTGTTTTTTTATTTGTGGTTTAAAAGTTAAATCAAACATAAAGGAAAATTAATAGTTATAATTATAAAATAATAATAAAATACTTAATAATACATTATAGAAAATTTGGATGCATTTTAGTTAATAACGTGCATATAAAGTAGACGGAAATTAAATTCGACTCAGTTTCTGGCAGTGAGAGAAACAAACAACATAAAAAAAACTTAGGAGAAAGAGAAAAAATAAAACAGACAGAGACAGAAATATTTATACAACAATATCACACTGAGAACAGAGACAAAAAAATAAACTTTTAATTAAACAAAAAGTAATACAGAAAAAGTTATTTCACAATTAGCAGTATTTTATAGACAAATATTTACAATAAATAAGATTTTTGATTGTGAACCAGTATTGCCAAACAATTAAGATTTAATATATTTTGAATGCATACGTATTTCTTGATCATATGTATATTCGATAAAGAAATTTCTCTACAGAGTATTTGAGTTAAAGTATGATGCTACAAGAAATTCAACAAACAAAAGAGAACTTAAGTTAATTTATTAGTTAGCTAAACAAGGCCCTACAATTTGTCCATTTGCACTCTTAATAGAGAAATCATTAAAAGAGTCAAATAAAAAAAGACACCGATTTCACTCATTAATTTTGCCAAATGTATGTAAATTTTTAACAAATATCTTTGCACTCAAGAGACAAGATTTTCAAATTCCAAAGTTTTACTCGACATGGGAAAAGTCTTTGTTCTTTAGATTATGACATTTATGTCTATCAGAATCAGACTTGAATGGGAGAGTATTTAATATGTAAAATAATTACTATCTCACATATCATATACAAAAAATAAATATTTTTGATTAATAGATATTTCCATAAATATACTTTTAGATTCAAGCTAATTTTAAAAGCCTTCCATTTTTATTTAAAATCATAGTAGTTTTGGTACACTCATACTTCTTAGACTCATCCCAAAAATACAAAATTGTATTCGATTAAACAAAATTTAAGAAATATCAGAGTAATTTTCATTACAGAGTAAATTATGGGAAAACAAGAATAACAGAATAAGAATTAATCTTTAAAAATAATCAAAGAAGATTTTTGTCTCATCTCAAAAATATGAAGTCTTATATGATGATGAATTAATTTAATACAATAATACGAAGTCTGAAAATGATCTGTCAAGTAAAATAAAAATCTCTTATAAGTTAAGAATGATCTGTTTTAGCAAAATATAAATTCAGCAAACATATCTCAGGAATTTTTCTCCTTAGCAATATTTTTACTAACAGAATGAAATTTTTATTATGATTCTAACATCTTTTTTTTGTTTTTTTTTTTTTGAAAATTGATTTTAATGCCAAATATTGGTATAAAAACTAATTATAGTATGCAGTTATCTATATATACAACGAATTTTGATACTGCTTTAGGAAAACCCTAAAAAATAATAAAATTAATACTTTTTTTTATTATAAATTAAAAAAAAACTCAGTTAAAAAAATAAATACTTAATCAAATTAAAACATTGT
This sequence comes from Protocalliphora azurea, assembly GCA_932274085.1. NCBI lineage: Eukaryota > Metazoa > Arthropoda > Insecta > Diptera > Calliphoridae > Protocalliphora > Protocalliphora azurea. The sequence continues at coordinate 93,561,304 of OW026521.1, read as the reverse complement.
TTTCTGGCAAATATGTTTTGTGGGTGTGATTGAGTAGAGTGGAGTGTGGATAAAAGTGGTGTAAAATTGTATACAAATGTTCGTTTAGGAATGAGAGAGATATATTGTTTTATCGCACCATAAAGTGATAATAGAGTAAGAATAATGTTACATTTTTTTGAGCTTATTGTGAGAAGGATTGATTATTGTCTCCCTCTCTCTCTCTTTTTCTCAATCTCTCTGTTTTTAAGTAATGTATGTATGTAAATAACTACAATTATAATTGCTCTGGTGTTGAGAAATTACTGAGAAAGTGCTGTGTGATTTTGATATTCAAACTTGAATTTTGAGTGTTTGATTTGTTTATATTGATTTTGAAAATGAATTCTCAATTTTGTCTTAGACCAAATTCGTTTAATTTCCTTTGTTTTAAATGTGATTTGGTATTGAAATGAATTTTTTTTTATTCTTCTTAATATTTTTATTTTTTTTTTTGGTTCAATATGATCAACGAACGATATACATTTCCAGAATAAAATATATATTTATGTATATTTTTAATTATTATATGTAATAATATACATGGATAAAATCAAAAAGTAATACAGTTTTATGGATATATAAAAAATTTTCAACTAGGTTTAAAATTAAATTTAAAATAAAAACAAAAAAGAAAACTAAAAATAAATTCTAATTGAATAAAATTTATCAGAAATATTTACAAATGAAACTAATTAAATTAAATAATGGAAAATAAATAGGAAAACAAAACCAATGTTTTTGTATGTTTTTATATCAATTAATTATTATTATTTTTTTTTTTTTTCGTTTTTACAAATTGTGTTTAAATTTTTTGTAGTATCTTTTTCATTCATTCATTTCTTTTAATGAGTTTCATTTTAGTGTTTAGCTGTAGGTTTCAGTATTTTGGTTTTCTGTTTTCTCTACGTTTTCAATTATTTAGAATTTTCTCTTAGTATTTAATTTTTAGGTCTTATTTTTTCCTATTCCAGGTTGACTGTTTATAATAGATTGATTTTGTTTTTATTTTTTTGCATTTTTTTTATAAGAACAACAACAAAATTATAATTGAATTCGAGTTAAATAATGAATAAAAAAATTGCCAATTATTTGGAGCCATTAATCAATAAGTTTCGTGAAAAATCTAAATTGTTTGGCAATCAACTTGACAAAACAATTGTTTATGTTCATGGTTTAACAACGACAAGAAAAAACAAAAAAAAAAAAAAAAAACAAAAAAAAAAAAAAAAAATAAAAAAAAAATTGAAATTATTTGAAATAATTATTAAAAATTATTAATTTGTGCAATTTTAATTCAGTTTTCTAATGAACAATATCGATTTTTATTTGCTATTGTTGATGATTATATATATATGTATATATAATTTTTTTTTGTTTTATTTTATAAAATTGGCTTTAGGTTAAAAATTAGACGTAGTTTGCAAAACTATGTGTAGTTTCTTTGTTTTAAAAGGGATTGAGTGGCTAATTTACTTTTGATTGCTGAATTTATTATTGCAGTGCTTTTATAATTGGGGTAAAAATACATTGGAATTATTTCGATAACTTAATGGAATTGTATTTATATTTTATAATTTTATAATTATTTTTTATAAAAACAAATAGAATAACTATTGAATGGTGTGATTCAGTAAAATGAATAAAATGTGTTTTAAAATATTGTAAAAAAATAATCCAAAGCAATTTTTTTCGCTTCACTAAACTAGCTCACACAAGGTACAACTAGAGATATATAAAATGCCATTTACTACACCATATTTCAATTAGCGATATTATAAAAGTTTGGCCTACAAGCCCCAAATGCTTTAGGGATTTGTACAGTGTCGGTCATAGCTCACTGAACAAATCCTATATTTAGAAAATTGTTTTCCCATGATCACAGTAATATTATTTTTTACAAAAATATTTACTTCCATATAAAGGTTTTTTTCCGCTCTAAATAAAAACATATAAATTGTTACATTCTTACTGTCTATATGATATAAAATTTTATTAAGTATGGACTCAATTCTTAACAAAGCGCTACAAAAATATTCAATAGAAGAAATCATATTTGGTGTTTTGTGAAGAAATTTTGTGAATAATTTTGTTTTATACAAAATAGTGAACTCGAAATCAATGGAACAGATTTTTTTTCTCAGAAAAATTGAAGTTTATTGGAGTAATTTGGATGAAATACGAAGTTTTAGTCAGCTTCTTTATCAAGGTTTGCATTCTCTATACTATCAGGGTACTATAAAGCATGAAACAGACATGTAATGTCTTGGGATGCTTTTCCGGACAAAGGCTAGGACCGATACGTAAGATTAATGGTATAATGAGTAAGAATGTGTACTGAAAAATTCTGCAGAAAGTAATGTTTTCATATGCCCGATATAAAATACTAACTCCTTGGATATTCAAGTATTATAAAGACCCAAAACAAACCTAAAAATTAATGAAAAATTGATTACATAAGCAAGTAGTAACCGTCATTGGAAAAGTTCACACAGTCCAATGATAGTAAATCAGAGGAGCAATGGAAAAGAGGTCGGGGAAGGCTCAGAGATACTTTACCGTGGAAACACGGAAACTTGGCCAGCAATGCCAATGCTAATATTACATAATACCAATTTTTGTTTAATTCCTAACATAAAAGATTCTCTGAAGTGGTCAAAAGCAAAGGAATTATCACAGAATATTAAGCTCAACAGTTTGTTCAATTAGTTTTGTCGTGCAAATTTTATAGTTTTGAGTTTATTTAACATTCTTATTAATTTTATGTTATGAATATGAAAAATATATTTATGTTATTATGTTAATTAGTGTGCAATCTTTTTATATTAATAATAATTTTCTTAAAAATCAAGAACGAGATGCTTTATACTTGGTTAAATTAATTAAAAGTAACTTTTGTTCAGTTAGTTTTGACTAAGACTGTATATGCTGACCTAATACTTTCATTTGGCGTGGGAAATTTTCCGCCCTTAGTTTGTGTCATAGAGTAATAATAAAAAACATGTATTTTAATATCCTGATAATTTATTACTTATTTGGAACCTAAAATATAACTATTTCCTATTGTTTTTACTAATAATGATAGCACTAATACTTGAAAATCAATGAGTTATTGAACAGCTTGGAGGTAATTAGTTCTCATAATGACATCTAGGTAATGGCTTTCTAAAATACCTACTTGTAATAATATAGAATAAGTAGTCGGCTCTAATGTCACCACCATGCTAAAATAATGAATCATTTAGCTAAAGTGTATATAATACACATATTAGCTTCTTAACTCATTACATGGTAACTAAAATTTTTGCTAGGGCTGTAACGAATGGTGCCAAAAAAGTAACACCGTAAATTGCGACTGTGACCACAACTGTCGTTGATTTTGCAACGTAATTTTTTACTCAGTATATCGATTTTTCGAATTATAAATTCTGAACTCTAGAAGTTGAATGTAGAACGAATTTTAAAATATAAGCGATTCGATCGAAATTAAATAGTAATTAATAAATATTTTAAAAACTACAAATACATATCGTCGGTGCGTTGACAAAGAGTCCTATATGTAATTTTTTGAATTTTTTTATTATCGCATCTTGTAGCGTTATTAGGCATACAATCGCCCAGTTTTTACCCCAAGTGCTATGGTTAGTTTTTCTTTAGAAAAAACACTTTTGTTGTTTCTTGGGAGAAAACAAAAATGTTCGAACAAAAATCCCAAATTTGAAAGTGTTGGTGAAATAATGATTTTTTTTGTTTACCAAATGTTAATTTTCTCAATATCCTATCATCGTCCTAATCTAAATTTTTTATATATTGTTTCCAACTCTTTAAGGAACATTTTAGAGAAAAAATATAAAAATGCAAGATATGATTTTTGAAATATCCTTGATACACCCAAATTTAAAAAGAAATGTTGCGAACTGACAAAATAAAAAAATTTTTTGTTATCGTGAAAAGTAGTCAAAAAATACATAAGACTTTTTGTCAGCGCACTGACGATATATTTGTTTACTTAACAAGAGTTGTTCCATTGTGAATCGATTAAACGATATCTAACTATCAGCGAGAGAATGGTAAAATCAGTTAAGTTTGGTTATACACAAACCTTTTAAATGTTAATTTACAAGAATAGATCAGATTGTTCATAATCAAAATCAGACATTGTGATTGGTTACCTGCCTAAAATATGCGTACACTCCAATGGCATGGAGAGAAGCGAGAGTTGTCTTCATTCCAAAACGAGAAAAGGAAAGAAATGCAAACCCTAAAGCATATAGAGCCATAATCTTAATGTCATTTGTATTGAAAACACTGGGGCGAATCGTCGACAAAATTGCTAAAAGGGAAATACCAGACGAGGCAATGAAATTTAGACAACAAGCCTATATAAAAGGGAGATCCATCGAGACAGCCCTACAGGAAGTTGTATACCATATTAAATACGCTATACCATAGCTATATTCATTGATATGGAAGGAGCTTTCAACAATGTTTTGACCTAAAGTCTTATTGATTTCCTAGAACAATTTGGCCTAAACCAGGACTTGATTGCTTGGATAAGTCACATGTTTGGAAGCAGACGGATAAATTGTGAGGCAATTGAAATAAAAATTAGAGACAGAGTGTGTCGGGGTATCCCACAAGGAGGTGTATTACCTCCACTGCTTTGGGTAACCACTACATACATATACATAGTCTAATAAGGATTCTATCCGATGAAGGCTTCCAACCCGTCTGTTAAGCAGATGACGTCGCAGTACAATTGGAGATTTTCCTGGAAGGACCATATAGATAATAGAATGGAGAATGTTCAAAGAATATGGGCCTTTTACAAGAGAAAAATAGCCCGAAAATGTCGTATAAATCCAAAGACGATTCAATTTCTACATACGAGCATATTACTACTAATTATTATATATGCCTCGTCTGCTGAGAAGAAAGTTAATATAAAAACTCTTCCAAATATAGTGCTGCATTAGCATATGTGGTGTAATGAGAATCACATAGACAAGGGCAATTGAAAATATTTTATGAATACGACCGATCGAGATACAGGTGAAATACGAAGCAGCCTTAGCAGCCACTAGACTTATGGGCGATTGGCTATTAAGATACCATAAAACCAGGCACCAAACCATATATGATATTTTATCAATGGGTAACGCTACCACAGAAACGTGTGACAGAATCCCAGCTAGATATGTACGTTCTAACTGCATCACCAGAATACCTGATAGAGAGGAATGTGATGAAGTAACGAACATCGGGAACAATCCAAGAGCTCGAAAATTGGTGATCGAACTAGAATTGGATTCTATAAAAAGAGCCTAAATACAGGTAAATTCTTTCGTATACCAGTTCATAACAAAACAAAGCTCCAACACGCATTTTTACGGATAGTCAAGAAGTCGTCAGGAGCCTTAATAATTATAATGTAAAATCTCGAACTGTTTTACAATGTAAAATTGAGATATACTCTTATATTAATTGTGAAAACCTTGAGATAATATGAGTTCTGAGACATCATGGTTTCATTGGTAACGAAGAAGCGAATAGGCTATCCAAAATGGGATCTTCCCTCGACACCATTACACTGGAAAACGCTAAACCATTGGAAAAGTTGAATGGGCATTAGAAAGTCATATAAGGAGTTTGCAGAGCTCCATTGTTGGAAGATTGACTGACATACGATGGGGAGGCCCAAATCAAGAGAGAATAAGTGAGATTCTTACACTAGGCTAACAACTTAGGAGACTAGTAGGTGCAATAACGGACCACACAGAGTTAAAAGCTCACTTAGCTTGCAAGGACATATCGGATAATATACCCAGTGTGGAATAGGAACATAAACTGGAAATTCCTGAAGGATTACACAGAAGAAACAATATTCTTAACGTAATGGGGATAGTATTTTATGGCGTTGGACTTCCATTAGAGCGCACAGTATGCAAAAAACGCATAAGTGTACACCCGTAATGTTATGAGTCATCAATTGCCCCTCTTTTCGACCTAATCTAACTTTAAAGGAATAATTGTAACAAAATATTTGCATACTAACGAGAAACTTAATCAATCATCTGCTAAAAATGTCAGTACTGTGTAAGCAAATGTAGTACTTTTATTTAATTATTTCGCTTGCTAACTGTAAAAAACTATTAGTCAAATAAGATAATGGTTTTGCTTATTATAACTAAACATATCTATAGTTGGTATAATTCTCTTAAAAATTATAGAATGCACTCCCGAAAATGATTGATTACGAGTTGATCATAAATATTTTTTGAAATTTTTGGAAATTTTATAAAAAATTTGTTGAGGATATGTAATATCTTTTTTTAGTTAATAAAATTGGAATTTTTAACAAAAGTACATAATTTTCAAGATGCTATATTTACATTTCATTATAAAAAACTTTCAACAGTAGTCCTTAATATGCTAAAGATTCCTATAAGCAACGCATGTGTAGAATACATATTTTCGGTTATGAGTTTAACAAAAATAAAAACTTCAAGGTAGCTTGGATTATGAACTTCGGAAATCATTTTAATATACGATCGCACCTGCTTGAGTATAGCTGAATTATTGGCTGTTATTTTTAAAGTTTAAATAGTTGCACTTTTTTTTTCCTATCTTATTTAAATAAGTATCAGACAGCAATTTAAAAATAATAAAAAAAATTTATTAATGATAAATATCAGAAATTTGATTGTGAATTTTCACTTTTGCAATAAAACAGTAAAACATGTCTGATAATGTATAAACGGTTGCATACTTATATTTTTCTTGTTGAGTGGGAATGTTTTGGGAAATTTTTTTTTAAATTTTGAGCTTAACAACCCTAGAAACACATCTAAATTTTGAGATATTCCGAAGAAAACATGTTGAAGTTAGTTCCTGCCCTAAAGATCTCGTAGTTCCCGAAATGTTAACTCAAGTTTAGATTTTCAAACTCATTTATAAAGCAGAATAACATAGTTTTTTTTAACTGTATTTAAATTTTTTATTATACTCCATTATAAAAATGGTTAAAACCTCAAAAAGTTATTAAGTTTTTTCTAAAGATTATCAAAAAATTCATTTTAAGAGAAAGTATTTTATCTTATGTTTTTTGGAGCATACTTTCAGGGGCAATAATGAAAAATGTATTGAAAGTTTAAGCAAGTCGTTAGAGATAAAATCGAATAAACTAAAATTTTTAACCAATTTGAATAAACTAAATCCTTTTATATTTACAACAATAATTTCTTTTAAATTTATTGCATCATTGTATATGATTTTAAAGAAAAGAAAAAATAAATAAATTTTGTAAGCTATTTAAATGTTTACTTTCAATGTTTGAACAAGGCATAACTAAATTTGCATAGTATGAAGGCATTATTCTTCTATTTCACGAAACCTTTTAAGAATAAAGCATAAAGAAAATAATAAAAGAGTTAAGGAATACATTAATACAGGAAACTACCCGTAAAAAGAGTTTTGAAACATAACTTATGTATATGTTCTTTAGGAGTCCTATTACATACATTATGTCAATTTTCGAACGATTTTCACTGCAACATAGTATAACCTATGAATATTCTAATAAAATCAATACAATATCAATGTATAATAAAAAAAATTTTTGAGACCTTTGGTATGGTTTATAAAGACGCAACGACGAAACTTTATGATAAGTTTTATTTCCTCCCATCGAATTCCGAAATGTACGAGTACTAATTTTTGTATCTATTTTTACTGGCCTAATAATATTCACTACCAATTTCATTGAATTTTTTTTTTATTTTGATTTCATGCGTAACAAAATATTATATATATAATTCCTAAAAATAAATTATATTTGTCTTTTCCCCTAAGCAACGTTTATTAATTTTTACCCTAAAGCCAATATTTACGCTTAATAAATTTTTATTATACCAGTTTTTTGTTATTTCTTTTTTAATTTTTGCATTGCATTTACATATGTATCGATTATGTTCACTTTAAGAAACTCTATCTTTTTTTAAAACTTTATTTTTAGTTTTTTTTCTTCTTTTGCTTTTTTCGATAAAAAGGTCATATTTTTTTCTGTATCGCAATTCTGCAGTTATATTTGTACTATTATTGCTACTAGTGATAGTATTAACAAAAAAAAAAAAAAAAAAATTACAAAAAAAAAAAAAAAACAACTAATAAAAATAATAATGTTTTCTGTTTAAGTACTTTGAATTAAAACAAAGAATGTAGCACAATATTACTTTTTGATTATAGTTCTCTAGATTTTTGCTGATTTTTTATTTCCTGTTTATTTTGTTTGCAAATTTTAAATAAAAGGCAGTTTTAGTTGCGTTTTTTTCTTCATTTCTTTTTTGTGATACAAAAAAGAAGACACAAAAAAATAGATATTTACAACAATACAACAACAAGGGAAAGGCAAACAAGTGAAAGGAGTTTAACCAAAATAAAACAACAACAAAATATGTAAGAACAAATTATAAAACCAAGTAATAACTATTTTAGTTATAGAAAAACAATAATACACATACATACATAAACATCAATACACACATACAGTGAAGCAAGAGCAAAATAATAATAATAATAATAATAATAATAATATAATTGAGAAATATATTTTTTTATTTATTTCTTTTGATTAATAACTTCCCAAATGCACAAGAACTAATTAAAATTTTGGAATGCATCAGTGTTTGTATGTGGGTGTTTTGATTTTTAGTTTGACTAATCAATATGTGAATCAGTGTGTATGTGTGTGAACATGACATTTAAGGACTTAGATGCTTGACTATATGAATTTTGTAAAATTTCACAATAGAAATTTTGATTTTTCAATATGATTTCTTAGCGATTTAAAATAATACCATTATCATCTGTTAAAGGTATTTTATTTTCAAAATTTTGGAAAAAGATTTAAAGAAATATTTAATATTTGAATGATAAAGAATGTTGTATAATAAAGTTAATGAAAATTTACTTGATTTACTTTATTATTCAATAATGATTTTGAACACAATTTTTTATAATTTTATTTTTTGATTTTCAAATATATTTTTCGCAATCTTTTTCCAAACACATATTACTACTTCCATAGAGAATTCTAGGTCGGGCCTTACGCTGCAATAACATATCCAAGACTAAGTAAATACGTATAAATAGGTATTAAATTCTGCTGGTGTTTAATTAACGTCCACAAAATTTTTAAGAGTAGAAAGTAAATTAAAATGTTTTGTTTATAAGGACAACAAAACCAAGATGATATGAGATGAATGATTGTGGTCGCCCTTCAAAGCTCTAGGTTGAAGATGTTGTTTTCACAACTAAACACTTAAATACCGGTGAAACTTTAAAATAAATTAAATAAGCTGAAAGACCCTAAAGGTTGTTTTTATCCCAAAAGTAAAAAAAAGAACTTAGAATTTCAGGCCTATAAGCCTTTAATGTTTTTGAAAAAAGTTTTAGCTTCATTAATAAAGATTTAATAGTATTTTAAAAAGATAACTTTGAGGCAGTGTTGTCAGTGAATATTTTTAAAAATATCCTCTACTAATAAAAATGAATGAATTGCTTAAACATAAGTAATACATGTATTTCTTTAAAATTAGTTAAATTTTTTCCTTTTTGTAAAGAAGTAACGACTAACTTTAAATTTTTTATGATTGACTTTGTCCAGTTTTGGTAAGAAATATAGCTTTATCTTAAAATTTGTAATATTATTTTTATATAATATTTATTCTATCACAGAACATACAAAAATTTTCTTAACAATTGGCATACATATACTCTATGGACCCACTTGGATAATAAAAATTGTTTTGAATTAAAAAAAAGTAGAAATGAAGAAAACTAAATGGTTTCATAAGTTATATATAATATGAAACTCTGATGACCCTCTGTAAAAAAAAAAACAAATAAACATTAAGGGTACTCATTTAAACGCCTAAGTTTCTCACTTGTGCAATTGTGCATATTTGCGCGACATGTTTCATAAACCGCCTTTTCAAATGCTGTGCAATATTAATGATAAGAAAATAAGAAATAATTGTAAATAATTGAATTTTTTTTTTTAAATCAATGATACATGCAATGATTTTATTTTAATTAACGTAGCTATATATTTTTACATCGCAGCTATTAATAACTTTTAAATATAAAAAAAAGACAGCTGATTTACAATTAAACATCCCAAGTCGCCCAAATAGTCACACACTTATAAGTGTTGTGCAAATGAATTTCCGTACAATTTTTGATAGCTCATTTTGCACACATTGCACAGTTTGCGAGAGTTTTTCGCGTTTTCATGAGAACCTTTAATATTTAAAAAATCCTTCCTGGAATGGGTTATATTTCAGTTTTAATTTTCTAAAAAATCATATATATCTGATAAATTTTTCTACACAAATGTATATATATATATATATATATATATATATATATTTATTTATATATATATATATATATATATATATATATATATATATATTTATTTATATATATATATATATATATATATATATATATATATATATATATATTTATGTAGAAAAGTTTATCAGATACACTGTCTGCCATTTGAATAAGGAATCACATTTTTTTAAATTTAATTAAGTATACCTCCTAAACTAAAGTTCAGAAAAAAATAATTTTTTGCTCAACCAAATTTCAAAATATACATATTTTGTTATACTAAAATTATGGATTTATTTAAAGACATGTATTTCTATGGTACTATTTCGTATGTCACTTGAATAATGAATTCTTTTAATATTAATCAGGAAGGCTATGACTTGAATTTCTTTCAGTATAAAGGACAAGAAAATTTTTAATTTGTTAGTTTTTAAATAGTTTTTATTCAAAATGGGACGTGGTAAGGCTCTTAATAACTCTGATAAAGAAACAAATCTGATTTTGAAATCTCAGGTTCCGGTCCAAATAGCCAAAAACATTAATAGAGGAAAGACAGTTGTGTACAATTATTTAAATAAAGTGAAAAGATATGGAAAAGAAGTCGTGCCCATACATAGTGCAACGAAAACTGCAAAAAAAAAACTTAATGAAAAACGCAATCACAACGTCTATTGATGGTCCCGACTGGTATAACCATTACTTCCATGACCTAAATAAGGAGGAACTATTTTTGAGCCGCAGACACAGCCGAGAGTGCAGAATAATTGTATGGGGTGCCATTTCGTATATGGTACCATAGAATTGTTTTTTGTATCCAACAAAATGACTCCAACGCCTTACAAAAACATTCTGGAGGAAGCATTTCCAAAATTTATTAATTTCTTTGGACCTATACCTTGGACGTACCAACACGACAACGCTCCGATTCATACCGCCAGATCAGTAAAAGAATGAATTAATCAACAAGGTGTGCAACTTTTGGATTGGCCCCCATATTCACCAGACCTGAATCCAATGGAAAATGTCTGAGGTTGGCTTGCAAGAAAAGTTTATGAAGGAGGAAAACAATTTGAACGATATACTCCTTAAAAGCTGCAATAACGGAAGCATGGAGTTCAATTTAGCTAAATTACTTAGAGTCATTATACAAGTCGATGCCAAATCGCATTTTTGAGGTTATTTCTAAAAATTGTGGCAGTACTCATCACTAATTGAATGCTAGAAGATAATAACTTTCATTTTTATAACCTAAAATTTAAAAATAAATTACAGTTTGCTTAGTTTTAAAATATTCCTTATTCAAGTAATACACGAAAAAGCGCCACAGAAATACATGTCTTTAAATAAATACATAATTTTAGTATAACAAAATATGTATATTTTTTATTTCTTCAGGAAACTAAAGCCAACACTGCGCAACAATTTTTTTTCTGAACTTTAGTTTAGGAGGTATACTTAATTAAATTTAAAAAATGTGATTCCTTATTCAAGTGGCAGGCAGTGTATATATGTTTAAGCAATTCATTCATTTTTATTAGTCGTAGATATTTTTAAAAATATTCACTGACAACACTGCCTCAAAGTTCCCTTTTTAAAGTACTATATATATATATATATATATATATATATATATATGCATTTATATGGAAAATTTTGACTGTTTCATGGTTTTTTTATAGAAATTTGCTTTTGGAATTTAATATAAAGAAACCGTAATCTAGACATAATTATCTATCCAACAATATATAGAAAAGTTAAAATCGGTTAGAACATGTTAAAGGTGTAAGAAATTACCCAGACCATTAATAAGTTTTCAAACATTGGTCGTTTCAAATAACCAATTTTAATTTATTCAAAATTTTTTTTAAGCAAATTTCAAAAAAGTTAGTATGAAACTATGGCGTTTTATATATAACACTATAAAAAAGTAAAAATAAAAAAGAATTTGGTTGATATCTCTTGTAAGTTCGTCGGATCTTGGATTTGAATTTTTCGGATTTCGGTATATAGATATTTTTTAGTGATTTTTGTGTTATGGAATAAATTTTTTTTGCACTAATATACAGATTATTGAAAATTATATCATAGATTATGGAAAATATATTTCGAAATTCTTAAAGCATTTAAACAATGTTAATCCTTAAAGCACGAAAGTCAAATTTTTTTATTTTGTTTGATAGATAATTATGCCTGGATTACGGGTCCTTTACATTAAATTGCAAAAAAGAGTTGATATTAGCAAACACAAAAACTGTGCAAAATCAAAATTATCCCATATAAATACACCCTACAAATTTCAGCGTCGATGCGACAAGTATTAACGACTTCCGATCATTCTAATATTTTGCACACTATATTTTTACATAAAAAGGAACAATCCTAGGGGAAGTTAAGGTCGAAATTCGAAATTCTTAATGAAAATATTTTAAAGACTACTTGTAAATTTAGAAAAAACTTTCAGATTATACTTTACGTTTTTTGAGTGGTGGAAAATGTTTTAGAATTAAATGTATGACTCTCAATGTCATTTTATTTAAATGACGAAATTATTGAACAGTAAAAATAATCAGTTTTGGGGGAAAATAAAATAGTTTTATCTAAATACATTTTGCATGATCACATGCAAGATCCGACTTACAAAATTTAACTAATATTCTGCTTTTTTCATGATTTATCTTAAGATCAAGGGCGCCAGAAAAAATTGCGAAATTTGTGGATCTTTTGAACAAAAAAATTCACAAGTCATTTAGTGATCTAAAAAGTTTCTTGTTATTCTTATATATTTAATTGCAACAATACATTTTCCGTATAAGTCAGCTAGTAATGATAGTCCTTCGCATTATTTATGAATGTTAGGTCGAATTTCGATTTTATGGATTCTTAAACTTCGGATATTGTGGAGCCCCAATTTTCATTATGTGTGAAAATAAAAAACATTTAAATCAGTAAATTTTATTCGCATTCACTTATTGTTTTATAAAATGCAAAGTGTTTCTTAGATATTATTTAAGATCTTTATTAAATGCCCCTCCTCCTTTACGCCTACTTTTATAATAAGATTTTTAATTGAATAGTCACATTATTCAATCGATTTAACTTTTTGTTCACAATTCTTTTTTTTTTTGCAAGTTCAAATGAAATTTTGCACATACATCAAGTATCTTTTCGATAAAACTATGCGCTAAAATATAAGTTGGATGCCACGCCCAATATCTAGCCCACTTTTAGTAAATATTAGTTTTGCTAATATTGCAATCACGTGGATCAGTTGTCTAGAGCGCTGGATTAACAACCAGAAGGTTGTTGGTTTAACCCCATTCTGATGCTGTTAGTTCTTTCTAACAAAACTGTTTAAACAGATATTTTATACCGAAAAAGCTTTTTGTCACTTAGAAAATTGAGTGCGAGATGGTGTACCGAGTAAGACGTTAGTCATTAAAAATGAATGGTTAATTACTGTCCAAGTTCAAATCTCACCGACGGCAATTTTTTTGTTTTTATTTTTATTTTCGTTAGGTACATATTTTTGAGTACCCCTAGAGTCTATAAATAAGCAATTTATTTTTGTTTCCAATTATACCTGCTTGCATAACGGGAAAGCAAAGCTTTTGCTGGGGCGCTTCCTTTTTCCCCACTTTTAGTATACAGTGATATTTTTTACCACCACATTTTTTAAGAATTGTAAAATTTTTTTAATAAAAAAAGTGGTCAGTACTTCTTGGAAGAATATAGATATTTATGTGCCAAGTTTAATTTTAATTGGTTTAGAAGTTTAAACATAAGTTCAAGTTAAATAAATTAAACAATATTATAACAAAAATGGGTGTATAAAAGGAGTATCCAGGAAATATCTACCATAATAATACTAGCAGTCTATAAAACACCATCAGCAAGATGTAATAACATTTGGTTTCAATTATTTAATTTTTTTTTTTATTTCCAACCATATTGAAAAAACTTTGAACTTCAAGAATTCATAAAACCAAATTTTGAAATAACTTTGAAAGACCTTTTGGGGGTTTTTAAAGCCTACTGATACGCTTCCATTTTGTATTGGTATTATTGAGGCACTTTCTTCTTGTTTCATCTTCTTGTTTCATCTTCTTGTTTCATCTCATAAATTGCTTAAATACTCTTATATTCAAATGAGATAAACACAGGTAAGTCATATAGAAGTAAAAATCTATGTACCAAATTTCATGAAGATCGGTTCATAACTGAACATAGCTCTCATATGAACCCTTCTTCCTAAAAGCATTTTAAAGTAGATAACTGCCGCAATAATATTATTTAATATTAAGTTAATATTTGTCACAAATAAGTTTTATTTATATAGGTGGAAATCACACTGTTGACGATGATTGATGCATAATTAACCATGGTTCTTATATAAGGCCCACTTCCGGGAATCACCCTAAAGTACATGAGTTCCCTTTAAATATTAGTATTAACATAATAAATCATACGTATAGTTTATATAAATTAACGTTACACTTAATAAAACTATCGGTCCACAATTAGTCACAGGTTCCCTTTAAGACCCCTTTCCGAATTTAGATGCACATAAATAGTGGTGTAGGTTCGGGTTTGGCCGACTATATTTTTCTTATTTGTTTTGTACGTTTTGTTCAAATATTAAAAAATATAAATTAAAATTTTTTTAAATTTTTCGAGTAAAAACTTTTTGGTTTTCGGTAATAACAACTACTTATTAAAGTAGTTGGTAATGAGACGTCATTATTATTTACCTACTCTGTATTACATTAATAAGTACTCAATAGTATAATAGCATAGTAATACTGCAATCACGTGGATGAGTTGGCTACAGCGTCGGATTAACAACCAGAAGGTTGTTGGTTCAACCCCATTCTGAAGCTGTTAGTTTTTTATAGCAAAATGTCTAAAAAGATATTTTAAACTAAATAGAGTTTTTGTCGCTTAGAATGCTATGTGCGAGATGGTGTACTGAGTAAGACGTTAGTCAGTAAAAGCGAATGGTTAGTGTGTGTCTAAGTTCTAGAGTCACTGACGGCAAAATTTTTTTGTTTTTTTTTTATTTTTGTTTTTGTTTAGGTACATATTTTTGAGTACTCATAGAGTCAAAAAATAACTACATGAATTTGTGGACAAGTCGAACAAAAATAACTAGTTATTCAGGCAAAAAATAAGTAGTTTATTTTTGTTTCCAATTATACCTGCTAGCTTACCAGGAAAGCAAAGATTTTGCTGGGATGTAATAATTTTAAATTACATTTTTCCTGTTATCATAAACATTGTAGTATGTATTCGATTTTATCTGGAGTAACTTATTAAAACATTCCATATATTTTTTATTATTGCCGCAAAAAGTATGCACCAAAAAATCAAACATCGAATAAAATACTTAATTTTGAAATATGTGAAGAATTTTTGATACAATTTAGATAATCTTTAAAAATTAATATCTCATTTTATTCCAAGCGAAATAGCATTTAAAACTTTAAAAGAAAAAAGTCCAAAACAATTTGCATCAAATTCGAAATTTTAGAAAAAAAAAGAAATATGAATTAAAAAAATTAATTTATTCTGCTTTATAAATGAATCATTTAAATTGTCTTAAAATTTATGGAGCTGCGAGATCGTTAGTGCAGCAAATACCCTCAAATTGTCAAATTTTTGGAAATTGATTTCGAGTGAAAATAAAAGGTGTCAATTTGTAGCAGAATCTTATTAATATTGGTGAGAAATAATTTTTGAATATTTTTTCTGAATCATTAAAATTAATGGTCTTGTAGAATCCTGTTACATTTATCGTAAAAAATTAAAATTTTGCCAAGATGTTGCAAATATCAGTCCCTTTTATAATTTTTGGTACGTTTAAATTTAGCACCGAAAAAATTTTATATCAAGCCTAATCAACATCTATACTTATGCATTAAAATTAATCTGCGTTTGTTTGTCTGTTTCTTGAAATTTTCACAGCATCATCCGAAAGTAAAATAGGTTACTTTATTTCTTGACCGGATCAGCGAGTAATAAACTACCGCATATCTAAGGAGCTATCTTAGCGAAAATATTAAAATTTTGTGGGAATAGTTCCCTAAACAAATTCCACAATTGAGGTGAAAATAGGGCGGGCAGGTCTAGAGGGAATGGTTGCATATTTAAAAAACTGTTATAGAGAAAGTATTAAAACTTTGTTGGATTAATTTTGTTAGCTTTCGCAATTGAAATGAGAATAAGGCGATTAGGTTCACGGGAATTAGTATCCCCCATAAAAGGTAATTGTTTCTTATTTGCGTCAGTAGGGGTAGCGAAGCACACCAGAAAAAGCTAGTTTTAAATAAAATACGTTTTTCCAATCCCATTAAATAAAGGATTTATTAGCAATTTTCCAAACACGTTCCTATTTATTTTAGGAACTGCCTTTTTTAGAATAAAATTGGACTGTTTAAATCAAAGGTTTTGCACTAAAATTTAGAAAAAAAAAAATAACCAAAGATAACAGTTTTATGAATTTAAATTTGTGTTATGAATCAGCAATTTTAAATGTACATAAGATCGCTTACTTCTCTTATAAAAACAACAATTTTAAATTTGATTCGAAATATAATTCACTATTTCTGCTGAAGTTAAAATATTTAAAAAAGAAAATATTTAAAATATTTAAAAAAGAAAATATTTAAAATATTTAAAAAAGAAAATAATAACAAATTTGGACCTTATAATGAGTTAAAAAGAGCGCTATATTGAACCAATTCCTTCAATTTTGGGTCAATGTAGCGCTTTTTAAAGCGTTTTAGATTTTCTGGCTGGGATAGAATATTTAATAAAATGAAAAGATTACAATAGTACAACTACATAAACACTTATACTTGTAATAATTGAAATTCTGAAAGCACAGTTTTAAGTCAAGTAAATTCAAAGTTATGTATCTTCAAAATTTTAATTTTCATCAACAAAATGTCGGTCAAGACCGATTATATGATACCCTACACCATTGTCGACTTATATTCTACCTGTGGCCAATTTTACTAAATGTAAAATAAAATATACAAATACAGAATAATGTGTTGACACTAACATCTAGATGATTTTATGCACTTAAGGGCGATTCCTAGAAGTGGGTTTTATGTGAGCTATGGTAAATTGTGGACTGATTCTTTTAAAATTTGGCAATGTTATTTCTACTTACATAAAACTTATTTGTGTCGAATATTATGTTAGTTAGTTAGGTAGTTAGTTAAAAAGTGATTCTGAGTCGATTGGTATACTTTGGCTTTTTCTATGCGTTACAAATATCAGCACAAACGCATAATACCCCAACCACCTATGGAGGTGTTGGGTATAAAAAAAAAAAATAATAATAATAATTCTCACACAGAAAATAAAGAGAGTTGTATTAAAAATAATAATTTATTACATAAAGCTGATTTAGAATATTTTTTATACCAGGTCAAAAAAAAAAAACAATAATTAAAGTTTTTATACATATGGGTGAATAATTTGCCATTAATCGATTATTAACCGGTCAACTTTTAACTTTGAATAATTATTTGTCGAATTAACCGATTAATATGAAAACCTGAATGATTGAATATCCTAATAAATAGTCAGTGTATTTTGGATTACAAGATGTAAAATATTAAAATAAAGAAAACTTGTTAAGCGGCCGTCAATCGATTCGATTATCATTACTGGAATAAAGACATGTTGGCAGCTTTTTATTAAGAGATTTATCTTGGCGAATAAAATTATTTAAACAATAAATTTGTTTAATTAGCTGTATAATGTTCACATATTTAATTAATCTATTCATAAATTTTTTTATAACTAATCTTGCAAAATATCTTAAGTACTTATAAGTACATGTGTATGTACACAAAATTTATATGTACTATTAAGCTTAAACTATTTGAGAATTAGAAAAAATTATGCATATTAAAGAAATTTGTATAAATTAAATTTTATAATATCTTAATGCACATTAATCTTTGAGTGTGTTAGCAGAATACTGATTCTGTTACTGTGTGCGTGCCTATAACTAAGTATAAGTGCAAAATAATCTATGTGTAAGTTACAGCACGCAGTTATGGAAAATATATATGTATATTTTCTAACTTAGTTTTTATTTGTTTGTTTAATAAAATTGAGGTCATACGACGCCAAAAAAAAAAAATAAAAATAAAAACAACAAAATTCAATAAATAAACATGGCAGACTTGATGTCTCCAAACAAAATGTTACTATTACACATACATAAACAATTTCTAAACATTAGAAGTGAAAGAAGAAGAAAAAAAATATTATGTATTTGACTAAATTTAACTTTTGATTTTATGTATATTTGTAAATGGCAATATCTCACTATGAACACCAAATGTTGTGCTTTAGAATTTGTAACTTTTTTATATTTATTTTTATTTTTTATTTTTTATTTTTTATTTTCGTCATTCAAAGAAACACTGTGTATGTAATTTTACAACCATTATCCTGTCATTTGAAATAACATCAAAAAGAGAATTACAGAAAAAGAAGGTCAAATTTTATCTTCAATAGTTAGTGGGTTTTTAATGTTATTTTGTTTTTAGTTTCGTGAATGTATGTATAGAGGATAAGTTATTATTTTCATTATTATATGTTGTTATTTTTTATATCTTTTACAGATGAAAAGTGCAGTTCTTTTGTAGTTTTTTTTCTCTCCTTTTTTGTATCAAATACATTAATCAAAAACAATAGCCATATCAAGAATAGAGAACAAAAAGATTTTGATATAGAGATAGTAAGTGTAGTAAAGAATTAAAAAAATTAAAAAAAAAATAAAAAATATTTCAGCAAGTTCATTATGATCTACAGATACTAAAAAGGTAAATTTACTAACATGTGTTAAAAACTGACCGGACCGAAATAAGTACAAAGGGCAATACTTATGTCAATATGACGAAATAATGCATCTTTTGAAATTAGTATTTCAAATTCAAATTTGCAAAGTATATTAAGGGATGAAACTATTTCACAATGATTTGCTTCATAAAAAAAACATAATGGATTAATACTTATTTTATTTCCACTCGAAAAATGACCTAATGTCTTCTTAAGAACATCACATAGCAATTTTCAAAAGCTCTAAAACTACCGAACAAAACATTTTTAAGGTTAGTTCTTGCATAAAACTTTAAGTATCTTCCTAAATTTAAACTCAATTTCTTATGTTCAAATTTTTGATTTGTAAAGCAGAAAAACGTAGCTTTTTAACTGTATTAAAATGTTTTATATATCATGAATTTTAGATGAAATAATTATGGATTTTAACCTTGTGTCCTCCGATTTTCTTGAAATTAAGCAGACTTTTACGTTGCTGAATAACAGTGAAAGGCCAATGTATTCGTCATTGACAAATTGATCGATATTGAATTTGTTTCAATTTATATATATATGCTCGTCGCCACGTGCCGAGTACATTATCCTTCCACCATAAGATGAATATTTCCATTTTTATTTTTCATAAAACTCGCAAATTTATTCACGATTTTTGTTTATAGAAAATGGTAAAAAATTATACGAAGTATCTAGGTCTTTTCTAGATCTTTTAAGTTGCAATCCGATTTCACTAAAATAAAAACAAGCGTGAAGGTAATTATGTCCTCTTAAAATTTCATATTACTGGTATGCAAAACTTTGAACCTGAGCAACTAAAAGACCATTTGTCGCTCTGAATTTTAGTCTTCATTAATTTTTTAGAAATTGGTGTTAGTTTTCGAGATGTCAACAAAAGTATTTTTTCTATATTTGAGATCTGTTAAGAAATTTATTCAATAAAAAGTGTTAAATCGGAATTAAAGATTTGTCAAATTGAATCATTCGTATTATTGGAGATCTCTTTGATGTGCTAGAGTCCAAAAATATGAACTCATCATGCCTACATCCCAAATCCTTGGTATTATTTTTAATTTTTAATTAAATTTTATAATATTTGCTATTTACTTTCGTAACTTGCACCACAAAACTTTTAAGTGAAAAATATAAATATGGAATAAAGAAAATTAAGTTTTAATAATATTTGATATTCAATCTTGTAGTGCTTTTGCAACAAACATTCCGATCTTTCCTTCAAAGGAGCGGACTTGCGACTACCGATAATGTTCCGAATATGATTGTCTAATTATTTCTCTGTTGGCGGTCTGTTGGACATAAAGGATTTTTTAAAGATTTTCTAATATTAGATTTTTCAAAAATACTGTGTTTAATTTTTGTTCTTTGCGGGTAAATGCTTTGAAGATGTTCATGATAAGGTAAAGTAAGGTTCTAAGCATTGTATTCAAAAATTAAAACCGGAAACCGGATAACCGGTTTTTGATTTTTAAAAAACCGATCGGTTTCGAATAACTCTTATTTTCGAATTATTCGGCAGGCCGTTTTTTTTCTGTCAGTTAGACGGTTTGGAAATGGTTTCGTCTTGTCCTATTGAAAGTCATAGATAATCACATGTGCGTTACATGAGACTTTCGAGGTCAAAGCTTACAAAAATCGGATTTATATATGATTATCTATGATTTTAACAGGGTATAGATGACGATAAGACGAAACTATATGCCAACTTCGGTTTCACCCAAACAAATTTGGAGTTTTCATATTTTTTTTTCGTCTAATTTTACTTGTAATATATTTTCTAAATATTTTTAATAATTAAATAATTATATTAAAATCCATGTGTTTTTATTGAAAGAAGGAATTAATTAATTGTAGAATTTAACTAACAATAATCTTAGTTGATTCATAATTCTAATTAATTTGATAAAAAAAAAACTAATTGAAATTAAAGCCAAAATCAATTATTCAAGTTAATTAATATTATTACTTTGGTGATTGGATTGAAACAAAAATTTAATAAATATAAGTAATTTCGTAATTGAAGCCCATTTTTATTTTTTCTTGTGTTATACATCATTTTCTAAGTACCTAAAGTTTTACTTCAGGAATTACGAATTGTTTAAAATCATTTTTGAAAATAGGTCAAATAAAGTGGAGCCAATATTAAGATTTTTTATTTTTATATAAATTTTATTTGTTTTTAATTTTATTTAATCTAGTAACTCACTAATTTATAAAAAAAACAGTTAGAAAAGAACGAACTTTGCCTTAAGGAACTAAATTGGTTGAGTTTATTTAAAAATAAACGAAAATGTGAAAATATTTTTCTTAAGTATTATTTATTCGTTGGTTCATTAATTTATAGTCAAAAGTTAGAAACCGATTTTTAAGCGTATGAGTAATTTTAATTAATTATAATAAGTAACAAACGTATGTATGTACATATAATTAAATCTTCTACTTCTTAGTGAAAAATATCATATTTGAAATATCATATTTGATTTACCTATTATATAGAGATTTAATGTTTTAAGTTAAGCAAACTTCCTGTAGAATTAAAAGATACTGAAAAAATCTGTTTTTATTTTCTACGAAACTTTTATTTTTTATTTAAATAAATTCCTTTTTAAATTATTCAAAATAGCTAAACGATTTTCGTCTAATTCAATTTGTTTGTGAAAATTCATCAATATTATATGCATTAGTCTACAGTTCTTCTCCTCATTCTCACTTTAAATTCCAATTGCTGCATTAGTTTTTCAAGTGCAAGACATTATTTTTATTTGATTATTATTTTCTATTTTTTTTTTTAATTTCGTTCAAAGATAGCTTTCCGACTGGATGTGAGTGAAATATTTGTGTGAAAATGACAACTAAAACTGCTCAGCCCTATGTGTTAATGTGAGAGAGTAATTATTTGTTTGAATATGTATAATGAAATATATGTATGTGTATATGTTTGATTGTTGTGTTTGTTTCTATTCAGTTTGTGAAAGATATATCGTAATTATAATTAACATTTTCACAATGAAATACAAAAATAATAATAATAATAAAAAAAGAACTATCGTAAATTAAAAAAGTAAAACGAATGTGCAATTGTGCAAATTTTCCAACTACAATTAGAAAATTAAAAATAATATATATATAATATATATATATATATATATATATATATATATATATATATGTAACAGCATCAATATATATATATATATATATATATATATATATTATGATTAAATATGAATATAATAATTATAGTATAACAAATACATTAACGTCATCTTTTTTTTCAATATATGTATATTTTCACACATTATTTTGATATAAGTACATAAATATATCTAAGGTTTCATATAGAAAAGGCATATCTCAAATATTCATATAAATTAATTAATCTTTCTTAGATATGCTTGTAAGGCCTGATGTAACAATCCTAAAAAAAATTTTAATTACTTTGGGGTTTTTTTAACCGACTATAAATTTAATATTTGTCATCATATCTCACTTCAGCTTTTTAGTAAAGGTATATTGAAAACAAAACTATCGAATTATTTGTGATACGCCTTTTTTATATTATGTCAACGATATGTAGATACAATATTTTTATATACGAACGAAAACAATCACATTCATATGTATATGTATTTATCTACATTTACGAAAACAATTCCCTATGAAAAAAATACTAGATTTAAAACTGTGGAGCAAAAAAATAAATTAAGAAAAAAAAAAAACAAAATATACAAAAAATAATAATAATAAATATTTACATGAGTAAAAGTACAAGGTTACGTACGGATTTAAATAACTAACAGAGAGTAATATTTAAAATAATGATAACAAGGATATGAGCTACAGAGAAAGATTTAACTAACACATAAAAACATTAATGTCTGCGAAAGAATCGAAGATTTGACTTAAAGACGTTAATACTCATTTGTACAACGTATGCTATTGTAGTAAAAACTTGAAATGTGTGTGCGTGTGTAAATTTGTATTATATGTGTCATTATGTCTAAGGTTATATAAACAAACTTAGGCTCATATACACATGCACCTTAAGTTTAATTTTGTGAAAATTTTGTTTCCAAAAAAAGAAAATAAAAAAGCAAATCTTACAAAATTCTATGTAGATTAAGCACCATTTACATTAATGTTATATCAGTGTTTGTACAAGTGACATTCTTTAATAGTATGTTTGTACTCGTATATATCTTATATCTTCGTGTTATTAAAATGACGTTTAACCTTACACAACATATAAATATAAATATAATTTTATAACATACACACGTTTATACATATGTATATAATATGAAATTTTACTTATTTAAGAATAGTGAGATGCATAAGAATCTGTAAAACTACTTAGATATATGATACAATTAAAATAAAACCTTGATTTTCAAATACTGCTGAAGCTTCAAATATTTTTTTGATAATTTAAACAATATTCCAAACAATTTCATGATAATTCGAAAATAATTCACAATAATAAAAGAAATTTTTATAAATATTTTCTGAGTGTTGTGTGTGTACGGATCTGGGACCTTTGGAGACATAATTTCAACAGACGCATATCGTTATTATGTATTGTAAGGATCCAGAATATTTGTATTTATTTTATGAAGTCATAAATAATTATTTGAAAAATTGAAATGAAATGACAAACTTTTTGTACACGTGCTACTTTTACTGCCTCTAAAGACTTTTTGCGCTTAGATATTTGGGTTATCAATGTTTTTTTTTTATTGATTTTAATTATAAAAATCCTGAGTTAATCTTGTATGTTACAATCTCTTGAAGAATGATAAGCTTATACTGTATTAAAAATTATGCTTAAACTTTATATTTAGAAATTAATTTACTCCTTAGACACTGTGAAAACGAATGAACAGTGGTCCCAAAATGATTTTCTTTTTGTTAATAAATCTGTAACTTGTGAAAAATTAACTTGTAAAAATTAAAATTTCATAGGGTTATGAGGTGCTTTTAAGTTAGGGGATGGAGGATAGACCTCTAAAGTTGGTCACCTCGGGTATGTATTTTCTTTTTTAAATTCGCCAAAAATTTATTTATGACTTGAATGTAAAAAAATTACATATATATAGTTCTGAAAACATCCAGTAGGTTTCCCACAAAATTCAAGATAATATTGCTTCAAAAATCATATAACGATAAAAAGTTCTATTAAACTGAAATGGATACTTAAAAATAAAACACATTTTTTTAGGACTACAAAATTTTTGTAAAAGGAATCTTAACATAAAGGGATCTTAACGTAAATGCGTGTACATCAAAATCGGAGGTATTTTGGCAACGGTTTTCCCATAAGTCCTATCCAAACTGTGTCAATTTTTAAAAATTGTTTTTAATTTTTTTTTTTGAAAAATTCTCAAAAGTCAAAAACAAAAAAATGTATTGGTTATATACCCCCGTATGTTGGTTAAACACACAAAAAATATTTTTTGAGCCACGTGTTTTAAAACTGCGTGGTGATAATTTTATTGAAAAAAGTCAATTTTTGAAACAAGTTCTCCCCGGACTGAGATTTGGGGTATTTTGGTACGAAAAAATGAGAGTATTTTTAAATAGCTGATTTTAAAATGACTTTATTTATACTGTGCCAAAATTTTATTGGAATACTTCTCCTAGTTTAAATTTTATTTAGGTTAAAATATTAATATTATTTTTCAAAAATATGCTAAAAATCCAAGGTTTAAATTTTTCGGATCATGATCTGGAGAAATTTCACCGCATTTTAAAAATTTTTGCTAATTGTGATTCTCCATTTTCTAACGTTTCCAATGATATCAAATACTTACATAAAATATTTACATTTTTGTTTAAGACTAACAAAAACTTGGTCTGTCTTCTTAGGTAATTTTTAGCACTTTTTCCATGTATTTTATGAAAAATGTAAATCCATCACGAGCAGCAGTACAATGTTAACTTCTTCTGTTACCTTTACATTGCGCTTGTATTTGTAACATGTTTTCATTTTTCATACAAAAATACGAAAAATTGCCAAAACTGGTAAGATTGTGGAGAATTACAGCTTGTAGTTGTAAATTAAATGCGGTAAAATTTCTTTGGACCATGACACGAAAAACTGAAAATTTGGATTTTAAACATATTTTTGAGAAATAATGTTAATGTTTGGACCTAAATGAAATTTACATCGGTAGAGGTATTCAAATAAAATTTTTGCATAATATAGATAAATTTGTTTTAAAATCAGGAAATTAAAAATATTTCCACTTTTTTGTAACAAATTATATGAAATTTTAATCCGGGAAAAACCTGTTTTAAAAATAGAATTATTTCATTAAAATTATCATCCAGCAGTTGTAAAATATGTTGTTCAGAAAATATTTAACCAACCTATGAGGGTACCTACGTAGCATACATATAGGTTTGTTGGTCTCGACTTTGATTTTTGAGAATTTTAAAAAAAACTTTTTTAAAATTGACAAATTTTGGATAGGGCTTAGGGGAAAACCATTGCCTAAAACGCCTTCGATTGTACTTTACAGGCTTTTGCGTTAAGATTTCTTTTGAAAACATTATAAAAATTCTGTAGTCCGAATGGGAATATTACGACTTTTTTACAAAATAACCCCAAAAATGTGAGTTTATTTTTTTAAGTTTCAATTTCAGATTAATATAACTTTTTATCGGATATATTTATATGATTCTTTCAGCAATATTATTCAGAATCTTGTAAGAAATCTAATGGATATTTTCAACAAATTTTAGGGCTGAAATAAAGGCCCCCAAGTTTAAAAAACTTTAAAAAAGAGGCCAAAAATGGGGTAAAATTGGTTTCGACCGAAATATCTCTTAAACTGAAAGAGATAACCTATATATGTGAGCATGTTTTCAGTAGAAATTTACAAGGACTATCTATGTGTATTTTTTTTTGCATTTAAGTCATAAATGAATTTTTGGCGAATTAAAAAAAAACTACATAACCGAGATGATCAAAAACCTCTGTGGAATGACAATCTTTATTCTTTACATTTGACATATCTTCAATCAACTTTAATGTCTATTTTTAAATTGTTTATTATGTAAATTGATTTTATGTATTTGAGATAACATAAATGTTAGAATTTATATATATATTTCATTGATACCGCTGAACAAAGACAAATACTCTAAGGAATACACAAACAATGCAAGCAAGATCGTAATCTTTAATTTGTTGCATGAAATAATTATTCTATTATAGTTATTTCACTTAATTTTAAAGAACAATACATTGTACTCATTGTAGGAAAAAATAAAAATAAATACAAATTTTGTAAAACGAAAGATAAACAATAGAAATACAATTTATGTAAGAAAAAAAAAAAAAAAAAAAATAACAGTTTTGTGACACTATTTGTTTATTTTAAGTACTAAAAATATATATCGTCAATTCCATGAAAGAATGCACATTAACTTCCCGAGTCACTTTCTACGGATATCTATATCGATTTCAGTTTTCAATTTTCCGAAATTGTGAAAAACTAGCGATTTTATTTCGCTTTTTCACTTTTTAAAAATCCTCAAAAGTATACAAATTTGTTTTTCTGGGAAAGCTTTGTGGAATTAAATTATATAAATGGCGTTTGAATTTTGATAACCTCTACTTCAATACGAATATTTCATAAACAAAAACGATTAAAAAAATGCATTTTAATGCAATTGCATTTTTTCGAATGCATTTTTCGTCAAATATGCTATTTTAGATTTTTGATTTTGATTTTAGGTTGTAAGGGTAAAAAATGACCCAAAGAAGGCACTATTCCCAATATTCAAGACAATGATAACATATACTTCAGTGATGAAATCAACGAATTATTTAATTTAATGAATACACTCTTCGATATCATTTTCACCACTTCTAAGCTCACAGATTAATTTCATCTTCACATAAAACTTTACCTTACCAACAACTTCTTTAAAACACTTTGCCACAAAGGGCAAAACTCAAAGTTGGAATATTTGTCAAACCTAATATTCAAAAACTAATGACCGACGCATAGTGTCACATTTAGCCAAATTAGAACGACAAAAATACGAAAATAAAATCTAAGTAATTGATGTAATGTTTTCGTATTTACAGCTAAACATATCATATATTATGGAAAAGATACTTGGAATATTGGAAAGTGTCTATAGCGTAAATTGTATATTTTCAAAGTTGCTACTTTTAAAATATTTTTTATTTAAAATTTTTGTGAAGCAATATATTAACTTTAATTGCATATATTTAGTAAATACTATAGATATTAATATGATTTTCTAACATGTAATAATAATAATAATAATAAATATATCCAAATTATTTTATTATAAATAAATTTTTAGATAAAAATTCAATATTGAAGGTATTTTTTCCATTTAAAAGAAATCCTTATATTAAATAATATATATCTTTTGTAAATTCTATTTTTAATGGATTGGAACTTAAAAGTTCCAGTAAGTTCCAATTTAAAGATACGATTAAATAATAATCGTATATTTAAATTATATTTAAGAATATTGGCTGCGACTTTTTGCCATCTTTTAAAGTACTAGAAAAAAAAGTAGCAATTTGTTAGCAATTAATTCAAAACTTTAAGATAATGGCTAAAAATTTGATATGAAAATATTAAATTAAAATAGTGTGGTTAGATCCTGCCATACCTGTTTTAAATTACTCTTTTTTTTAACAAAATTTATTAAAATATGTCCGAAACGAAAAATATAGTTTTTTTTAGTGTGGGGGTGGCATTGATTCTACCCGCCCATTCTTGTCTACTAACACTATTTAATATTTTATTCGAATATCTTCAAAACTATATTTTTGTCGTTCTAAATCTGCCAAATGTGACACTGTGCGACGAAATCTTTAAAAAATGCTTAATAAACCGCAAACGGAGGGGAAATCAGCTATATTTTCGGTAATGGTAAATTCCATGATTTAAAGAAAATTGTGGAGAGCTTGTCTCTAAAACAGCATAGGATTGGTACTCGAACGAACTTAGAACTTAGAACTTAATTTTGTTTATTCGAAAAATGATACCATGGATTTTGGGACGAAATCATCATGAGTTGCTACTTTTGGACTCCAATACGTGAAACAGATCATTATTTGGGATTTGTTTCACGAACGATTTAATTTGATCGATTTTTAATTCCGTTTTATCACTTTATATTTAATAAATTGTTTATCAGATCTCAAATATAGCAAAAAGATATTTTTCTTGATATCTCAAAAACTAAAATAAATTTTTGAAAACTGAAACCTCTTTTAGATGCTCAAGTCCAAAATGTGAATGTGAAGGAAAGTTGTCTGCTAAGAACTTTAATCTTTCATTAAGTATTTTATGAAAAACATTGTTTATTCCTAAGAAAATTTATTACACAATTATTACTAACATCTTTTTTTTTTAAGTCTAATATCAATCTTGAGTGTACCTTTCAGAAAGCAACCTGTATAGATCATTTTAAAATTATAAAAGATTGTTGGGATTTTTTTTATCTCCGAAATTATATTGTTACAATATCATTACAATATTATTTGATTCGTTGGGTGGTTATATAATAAAATAGTTTCCTTTAATTTTAAAATGTCTATATCTTAATGAATTAGTTCATTGCTTTCTGTTTTAAAGTAATTAATTACTTTATTTTATTATATTATTTTTATCCCTCACTGTTTCCGGAAATTTCGGGAAATTTAAAAATCAATCCCGATTTCCCGGGAGTGGAAAAATATAGGGAAAAGAAAAAAACATTAAAGTTAACATGCTTTCCTATTCAGAGCTTAAAGATAAAGGAAGTTATTAGAAAAATTCGAGGTCAAAGGCTTCCTAATCGGGTGGATAATTTTCATGCTTAGCAGCAGAATTATAAGTTTTTAATTTGGGGGACGTCACATGATTAAAGTTTCTGAGAAATTTCCTCTCACGATCTTAGGCCAGTAGTAAAGGCCTGGGTGTAAAGTATAAAGTAGGAAAGTTTAAACTACCAGTACTAGAATTAATATAATTAAAATCAGTAGAGAAACAAAATACCTTATTGTTTTCCTAGATAGTAAACTATTATGGTAAAAAAAATATAGAGGAATGGATGACAAAAGTGGCAGATGAAAAATATCCTAAGTATTAATCCCAGAAAGGGATATACTATATGTAGTCTTCGTACATGCGTCCAAGATGGATATAGGTACTGGTGCATGAGTATATATACTACAATCCGATATCCGGTTATCATACAGACTTTCGGATGAATATAGCGTATTGTAGGGTTATAACCTTGAACGTGTCGGGAGGGTGTAATGATAATTATTAAAGTGAATAATTAAGCAGCGCTAAAAGTTCTGAAGAAATATACTGTTAAATATGGTGGTAAATCGTCATCAATTAGAAAACTAGAGTCAATTCAAAACAAGTAAGAATTTTATATTGTATATACCCACCATCTGGAACTTCTTGTTCCACCCTAATTTAAAATTTCACCTTATATGGGAGGTGGGCGGTGAAATGGGCGTATCACGACCATTTTTGGATTGCAAGTTTCCATTGATTCTTGATCTATTTGTACAAAATTTTGTTGCCCTACATGTTTTTTTGTAAGAAATATCAGCGGAAAGGTATCAAATGGAGTTACAATGGACACCCTGCGGGTTTATAGTATTTGTCCCATAACTTTTTTGTTTATGAACTAATTTTGCCCATTTTCAATACCTAACCAAAATTATATAAAGCAAATATTTTTGCAAAATTTCGGCCCCACTAGATGGTCCGCCCCGAGCCCTATCTTTCTTTCAACAGACACTCAGGCGGACGGACATTGTAAGATCATATCAGAATCTTACGCGGACCCACAATATGTATATTTTATGAGGTCTTAGACGATTTTTTCGACATGTTACACACGGAATGACAAACCCAATATACACTTATCTTTTTTGATGGTAGGTACAAAAAGTGATTTATATGTTTAGTCACGTGTATTCAAACTGACCGAAAAATTCCGTGCGAAGAAAAAGTGTTAATTTTTTGCCCTGTATCATTATTACTTTCTTTTACTTTTTTTCGGTAAAAAAAATTATAATAAATGTTCTATTTTTCGGACCTTTATCAAGAATTTTTTACGCAATTTAAAACAAAATGTTTAATTTCCAATTTCTCCAAGTGTATGATGAATACGAATAAACTTTAAAAAGACTTTTATTAAATATATCAAAAACAGAAAAACACATACTGTAATAAACACAAATTATAAGTAAAATATAAAGGAATGTGTGTTTGAGTATTTATGTTAGAATTTCATTTTAGACTTGTGTTGGTGTGTAAATTTTCTTTTTTTTTTTTTTTGGAGAACGTGTGCAAGTGGGCTGATTGTTGTTGGGTAGTCAATGAGAGCCGGTGGTGCTCTCTAATGTACACAAAAATTAAGAAGACAATACGAAAATTTTATGGTAACGTTATGTTGGTTGTAATATGTACTATGTATGTATGTATATTATGTATGTATGACTGTATGTTTGTATGTATTCTTGTTATCATTTTTAAAATCTATTTTTAGGGATACAAAATACATGTATGTGTTGTTTATATTTTTTAATTATATGTGTATGCATTTTTAATGGAGCCTCCATTATATATGTATGTGTATGTTGATTTTATGTGGGCGGCTCTATTGTAGTGAATTTTTTGTTGCTTTAGGTTGTTGTTATTTTTTTCATTATTGAAGGTTGTAAGTGTCAATGCGTGCTCATTCAGACATTTATGCTCATAATATACATGCATATACGATACATTTTACATTTTAAATATCTAAACGTTTTACACTTCTCCATGCAATATTCAATTGTATGTATGCACATACTATGATACATACACCCACATTCATATGCACACCTATATTATATGGAAATATTTATGTATTTAATACGAGTAAAAGCTTCAAACATTTCGAATATAAATTTGTTGCAATTTTCCAGAAGTGACTTCCTAGAGACTTCTAGATATTGTCGGAAGATTGTTCGAAAAGTGCAAAAACAAAATACTTTGCTATTGCGCATTAATCGTCAAGGCGTCACTTCTAAGTGAGTTCTGGATGATTATCAGAAGTGTGTACGAAGTTTACAAAAACAAAGTACATTACTACTGTCCTTTGATCTTCCAATAGCATACTTTAAAGTCTCGTCGGGAAGATAATAAGACGATAATTCGAATTCAACAAAAACAAAATTTATTACTATTGCCGAATATTCTACTTGGAGTGTGTTAGAAAGATTGTCAGTTTTTATGAAAAGAAAACAGGTAAAATCATATGTGTATTTCAGTAGCAATTTAACTTAGGTACAGTTTGGCTGTAATATTAAATATAAAAAGAAATTTATTGCCGATAATTAAGTATTGATTTTGGAAATTATCAAAAAGGAAATTTCAAAAATGTAAGTAAATCTTCTTAAACTTTTATTTAGTAATATTGTACTTTTCTCACAATTTAAATTTATTTTAGGAAAAACTTCATCAAACAGGCAAGTAGTTGCATATTTAGAAAAGTCCAAAACTTTGCATGCATGTTTTGTCATGTTTTTTGAACAAAAGGTAATATAAATGCAATTTAATAAAAAAAAAAAAATATTAATAATCTTCTTTCCTTCTTTTAAAGATACCGGAATTCACCAGAAGTTTCTTAGGAGAATTTTATTTTATTATTACATGCAAAATAATTTTTATGTGAATTATTTAATTTGTAATGTACATATTTAATTGCGAAATAAAAATATTTATGAAATGTTAAAGAAAACCTTTAACATTAATTATAAATATAAAAATAGTAAAAGTACAAAATCATCTTCCAGAAGAGACTAAGATGACACTTCTGAGAGAATCGTCCGGGTCTCATTAAGAAGAGTTTTTTGACGCTTCTAGAAGACTGTTTTACAACACTTCTAGAAGTGTCTTCCTATCGCTTGGAAGATACTTCCACGAGAAACAGATCTTCCCGACAGAAGATGATTTTACTAATACCTTGACAATAGTTTTGGCAATGAATTTCAACTTCTGGAAAACTCTTTTTAGTGACTTCCGCAATAGAAAATGTTTGCGGGGATTATATGTATACTGTATACTATATGTATTTGTGTAATTAAAATTATATGTGTGTTTGTGTTGTCTTAAGAAAATATTTAATATTAATTAAAACTGTAATAAGTCCAATGAGTTGTAGGAACAAATTTTACTCTATAATATTTCTTATATAGTAAAATTGAATTTTAAAATTACAAATTTATTTTACAATTTAAATAACACATTGTTTTCTTTTAACAATTTGTGATACAAACAAAGACAGTAAAAACATTTATTTTTATGCATGCCTAAGTTCTAGTACAAATAATTTGCAATATTATATATGGGCCATTATCAAAAATTTTTAACTTGGCTGCGACTTAATTAAATCTTTAATAAATTTTATGATAATACTTTTTTAAACAAATGATTTACTCGGTGAAGTCACAAGACCTGAAACTAATAGAGTGGAAAATTTTAGCATCATAGGTCTTATTTTATAATTATGATTGTTGTTCAAAGTTAAAAAATTTAGAAAAATGGCTTAAAATTACTTAACTTTTTCGCATTATTTTACACTTTTTATTCACGTGTTTATACTTTTTGATCTCATGCGATGTTATATAAACTAATCGGACTTTGTGGATAATTTCTAAGCCTTCTTTGTTGTTGTGCTGTTACTTTCAGGGTACTTAAATTCTGATGACAAAATGTTTTAATTTTTTTATTTTTTTTGGCGAGGTCTGTGAGGCCCCCAACGGAATACAAATTTTGAAACAGAGATTAATAATTGCTGTAATTATGCGTATTTTAAACTATATCACTTTGATATGCTTTAAAAAGTTAACGCAGTAGATAGTCCCAAAGTTTGGAAAATAAGAGCGAAAATTAAAAAAAAATAATAAGTCTTTCGCGAGGCACATTCATCAGTTTTTAATATAATAGCATGGATTACAGCGTGAACTTTGTTTTTTGTTATTTTACACAATAAAATCGAAGTATCATTAAAAATAAATTTAATAAAAAATTTGTATAGGATTTTTGAAAATTGCAAAAACTTGCACTTTTTATTTTTGTACTTTTATATAGGACACTCTAATTTGTATAAATCTTGGATATATAAATATAAGAACGGCGATAAATATAATTGATTGGGACCATAAATTTAAGTTAAATGTTGTTGATAGTTGAAAACGGGAAAACGGGATACTTTTGTCAAATCCGATTTTGTTAATGCACATCGCATTTACAGCACGAAATTTATCATAATTGATATAATTAGTAGGTTTTTGTAATGCTTAATGAAAATATAGATGCGCATCAAAAAATTTCAAAATTTGAAAATTTTATGGACTAAAGAAAATTTATTTGGTTTAAAAAATAATCTCAAAAATAAGTGTAATTTCTTTGTAATAAACTTTAATAAAATATATTTTCGTATAATATATGGAGAAATAACTTAGATAGGTACGTATCTAAGTTATTTCATAAAATTGTATAAAATTGCGATTTTTAGCATAAAGACAATTATTTAAATTTTTAGAAAACTCTAAAATATGTTGAACTAATAACATCACCCTTGAAAATATCATAACTATTATTTGAATAAATGAGTAGATGGTGCATGTAATTTTTAATTGAATTATGCATAAACTTCTAATTTGTTAAAAATTAAAGTAAATAAAATTTTTTGTTCAAAAATTGTAAATAATGTCCCATATATGTATAACATTATTACATTATCGCATGGATTATGCACTGCCTGCCACTTGAATAAGGAATCACATTTTTTTTAACTTTAATTAAGTATATCTGCTAAACTAAAGTTCAGAAAAAAATAATTTTTTGCGCAACCAAATTTCAAAGTGTTGGCTTTAGTTTCCTGAAGAAATAAAAAAATATACATATTTTGTAATACTAAAATTATGGATTTATTTAAAGACATGTATTTCTGTTGTACTATTTCGTGTGTCACTTGAATAAGGAATTCATGCTGCCCTATGCAAATTTTAATTACACCGTGTGATAGTAATTTTTATATTTAGAAAAATTGATATACACATGAAACTAGAGACTGCACGAGGTAAGACTGCATACTCAGTTTTTCCCCAGGATGTCAAATTTTCTGTCAAATGTACTTCAAACTATTGCAAAAATTTGACATAGCATGGAATAGGACATACAGAATTCTAACATAGAAAAATATGATTTGTATATATTTTGAGTTATGTACTTTGTTCTTATTGCCACAGATATGATGCCCTGCAGTTATGGTTAATTTTGGACTGACCTCTCTGAAATTTGATAGTGTGGTTTATACTCAAAATATTTATGAGCTTTAAATCTCTATTCTAGAAAAAGTTTTGTATGAGGGAAATAATTGATCTTTCATGACCAAATTGAATAAGCTTGTTTTCTGTATTAAAAAAAAATCACACTTGACAAATTTCATTGAAAATTATCCTCAAAAAAGAAAGCTTACATGGACAGCCAGCCAATTTTAATTTACTATTTATTGAATTTTCTTATTTTCAGTTTTGATTTTATATTGCAAAGTAACTAAACTTTTTATTTTCCATAAAAAAATTGAAAAGTTATGTTAAAAAGCTATTTATTATTTTCCATTAGCTCCCAGTAAACAAATTTGAAAGTGTATAAAATGTTTGTTGTTTTAAATTCGCTTCTAATTGCAGTGCCTTTTAGAAATGAACATGAATTTTCTGTAATTTTTGTTTTTACAAAATCAATAGAAGTTTATTTTTTGGCCAATGAAAAATCTTTTCTGAATATGGTGACAAAATTCGAAAAATAAAAGTTGTGAAATTGAACCAATGTATTAGATATGTATTAGAAAATACTTTAGCAAAATCTGAAATAGTAGACATAATATGAAGTTGTATTAACTTTTTGAAATACAGCTTATGGAAATTAGAAATTTTAATCTTTATAAAAATATTGTTTAAAATTTATTGAAAATGCTCTAAGTTTAAGACGATATAACTTTTTTAATTTTTAAATCTATTGTAAAAATTTTAATACCATTTTAAGGATTATTTCCTATTTTTTACTAAGTAATTTTATTCTAACAAAATTATTTATGAGCGTTAAAATCATACTCCGGAAAAATATTTTTTGAACTTGTTATGTTATTATATTTATGAGCTTTACGAGGCATTTATGTGATTGAATGAAAAACGCCTAACATCATAGAATACATCTAGAAGTTTGTGTGAGAGACAAAAACCTAATTTATGCAACAACAAAATAAATGTAGTCACACATATTTTGTTTTTCTGTTTTGGAACAAATGAGTAAATTTTTGAACTGCTTCTCGCATAAGCTTCTAGTTATATTCTATGCCTAATATTTTTAAAAATATTAAAAACTAATGAGAGCAAAAATAAAAAATTTTTTTTTAATAAAAAAAAATATTAGCTTGTTTCTGATCCTAATTTTTGTTACATTTATCCTTTTCTGACTTTTTTAAAATGTTTAATTTAGCCTCTTTTTTCTCACTTCCTGGCAACACCGTTAAAAACCACAATTATAATAAGTTCGGGTTATTACATTTGAAAGCGTGTACATTTTTAACAAGAAGTCAATTTTTTTCTTTTAAAACAAAGTATATTGTTACGAAAATTAGTTTTATAAGTTTTCAGTTTGTAATGTATTCGAATTTTCTTGTTTGTTACGTCCCAGCAAAAAGTTTTTTGTTTTCGGTAATGGAAACTACTTATTAAAGTAGTTTCTCGGTAATGAGACGTCATTATTATTTGCCTACTCTGTGTAAGTACTCAATAGTATAATAGCACAGTAATATTGCAATCACTAGTATGAGTAGGCTAGAGCGCTGGATTAGCAACGAGAAGGTTGTTGGTTCAACCTCATTCTGATGCTGTTAGTTTTTATAACAAAAATATATTTTATACTATAAAAGTTTTTGTCACTTACAAAATTAAGTGCGAGGTGTACTGAGTAAGACGTTAGACCTTAAAAACGAATGGTTAATTTGTGTCCAAGTTGGAATCTCACTGACGGCAAAAATTTCTTTTTTATTTTCATTTTCGTTTAGGTACATATTTTGGAGTATCCCAAGAGTCTAAAAATAACTATATGAATTTGTGGACAACTCGAATAAAAGTAACTAGTTATTTGGGTAAAAAAATAAATAGTTTATTTTTGTTTCCAATTATACCTGTTAGCTTACCAGGAAAGCAAAGTTTTTGCTGGGGTATAAGAAGTTTTTAGTTTATAGCTTCTGTTTATCTTAATTGAAATGAAAGAGCTTAATTATAGTTTATCTCAATTATATAAGAGTGTTATACTTACTATAGAGATACAGAAAGCTTTTTGCTAACTTACTAATTTGTGAACCATTGGAAATATCGCAATAAAATTTCACCAAGCCAGGGACTAGATGTTTTTGAGTTGATATGAAGGAGCACAGATTACAAGCGGATCAGGGGGGGGGGGTTTAAACCTTGTAAATCCCTACAAAATATACGCTTATATGCGTAGGTTATCTGTTTTAGTTTAAGAGATACTTAGGTCGAAATCAATTTCTCACTCATTTTTAGCCTCGCTAAATTGTTTTAAGATTATAGGAATCCTTACAAAATTCTAAATAATGTTACTGTTAGAATCATATAAAAATATAGATTAGATAAAAAGTTATATTAATCTGTATTTGGAAAAATTTCGTATTTTTTTTTTTTTTTTTTTTGTATTTTTCAAAAGAGGTAGCAATATTTTTTTACTTATAAAATTTCTTTTTGTTCTGAATATATAAAGTTTTTAATGTTTTAAAAGGAATCTTAATGTAGATGCGTATAAAATAAACCCAAATATGCTCGGGGCAATGATCTTCCCTTAAGCAGTATCCAAACTTTGCCAATTTGCCAACGTTTTTTTTTTTTTAATTTGTTTGTAAAATTCTCAAACCTCCAAGCTGGGAGCAAACAAAAATTATGTTAATTAAATACCTCTATATATTGGGTAAATACACAAAAATTGTTTTCTGACCGACGGTATGACCATTTGAATGCAAAAAGTCAATTTCTAAAACAAGTTTTTTCCGGGTTGGGGCTTTGGATATTTTAGTACAGTTTGTATATTTTTACTTCCCTAATTTTAGAGCAAGTCAATCAATATAGTGTCAAAACATCATTTGAATATTTCTACATGTTTAAATTTTATTTAGGTCCAAATATTAACATTATTTCTAAAAAAATACTTAAAATTTAAAATTTAAGTTTTTCAGGTCATGGTCTGAAAAAATTAATATAACTTTTTACCGAATCTACATATTTATATGATTCTTGCGGCAATAATATTTAGAATTTTGCAAAAAGTTCAGTGAATATTAAAAAAAATAGGGCTTATATTGAGTCAGCCAAGTTAAAAAAAAAACTTAAAAATGAGTGAAAAATTTATTTCGATCTAAATATCTCTTCAATTAAAAGAGAAAACCTATACATGTAATTATATTTTTTGTAGAGATTTATAAGGATTATCTATATATTTTTTTCTGTCAAATCATAAATGAATTTTAGCGAATTAAAAAAAAATTGTATACCCGAGATGATCAACTTCGCATCTCTACCCACTCAGCTTGAAAACATCTTGTCTCTGGCTAGGTGAAGTCATATTTCACAGAAATATTTCAAAAAAAAAAAAACATTTTGGAACCACTGTGAGTCAGTCGTTAAGTTGTAGTTCAGTAGTAAATTTTGGTAGCTAAAGAGCTGTATTTGTATTCAAAAGCAACTTGTACTGACGTCTTATTATTTGCAAGTAAAAGAATCCCTGGTTTATTTAAAGGAAGTAAACCAACGTTTTTGAAAACGGCAAAAACGTAAGAAGGTTTTATTTAGAGTCAGGCTAAGTACTCTTTGCAAAAAAAAAAAACTACTACGAAATGACATTTTTATTTCAACGTGCAACAATTTACTGAAAATAAAACTACATACTCAATGTCACAATGTCACATTTTCTCTCAGAAGGACTTCGAAATTCCGAAAAATATACAACTCTAAAAAAATTATAAAATATTTACCAAAATTTTACCAACCAAATATGGATATCAAATGAAGGAAAGGAATCCCTGCAATATAATAGAAGTTTTTACTTAAATGTTGCAACACAAAATGTTAAGAAAACATCCTTTATATAAAGTATATAATTAACTAATAAATATAATATTAAAGGGTTAAATTTTCAAAAAGATATTTTCCTAATTTTTTGTACTACAAAATTAAAATAAAATATATTAGGTTTTTCCGTACTTTTTGGGTAAAGTGCGGTAAAATGAGTAAAAAGCTCATTTTTCTTCCACAAAAATACAACTATGCACAAAAGTACGGGAACGCAGAAATCCAATTTGTTTACCCAGAAATAATACATCAATCTGTTTTAAAAATTCACATATGAATGCAATTTTATTTTTCAGCATATTTGAGTGTTTTTAGTTTTTTTTTTTTTTAATAAAAATTTCCTGTTAGCAATAAAAGCAAATCATTTTTTATTAATTTTCATTCAAATTGTTCATTGCATATTTTTATTTTTTAATTATTTGACAATTTACAAGTCTTCCCAAAGAAATATTCTGGGCTGTTTCGTTCAAGAATAAGACCATTTTTCTCTCAGAATAACTCTAATTTGCCTAATTTTCGCTATTATTATATTGCAGAAATTCGTAGCATTCATTTGATATCTATATTGCGTCTACATAATCTTCGTAAATATTTTATAATATTCTTAAAAATTGCGCATCTTGTGAAACTTTGAAGTCCTTTTGAGAGAAAAATTGACATCCTAGAAAAAAACTGGGTACACAGAACGATTTTTTCACGTGTGAGAATAATTGCTACTGGCTTATATATATTTGAAAATAAGGACGGCGCACGAAAAAATTAGTGCACGTTTTAAGGCTTCTTACTTTTATTATAAGTAAAAGGTTTATACCGTTAACTTGTTTACATTTGTTATTATGTTATGCATAATTTAAATTTATAATCAAAACACATTTCGACAATATAAAACAATTGCTGGTGAGTCGGGATATACAGTTTCTTGAGTCGTAAAAAAAAAATACAAAGAGTCCGTGACAACCGAAGGACTAGTTGATTTACAAATTGTAAATTCGCAGATAAAATAAAAATCTCTATATCTCTGGATGTAATGCGATTCATTTATTAAACTGCTCAGGGTCCTTTATCAGAAAAGTTTCAAAAAGGTAGCCTGAAAAGCAACAAAGTAACAAAAAAGTTCTTAATAAGAACGCTAGAAAAAAAAATGTGGAGGTAAAAGAGAAGACGAAAATTATTGAGATTAATTTTCTTCAAAAATATGAATGCTTCTAAAGGGAAATATAAAATACGTAATGCCGAACTTTTGACAACATCCTGGTCCGGAATTCCATATAACAGATGTTAAGCAAATTAGTGCTCACAGAAAAGATTCTTTTATATCATTAGAAATCACAACGTATTCTTACTTTTCTGTCGTGAACTCGCATCTTGTTATTACAATAAAAAAGTAGAAGAGTGGTATTAAACAAATAGTACTGATATGTAGCATGGGAGGCCAATCCACTAAACTGTCCAAAACACAGTCTATTTGAAATGTATTGGATCGTAGTAAAAGAATACTTAAAGAACATTTAAAGCTTAGTAAAAAATAAAATAGAGTTTAAAAAAGAAGTGAACCTATTCCATTAAAAACGCAACCAAAAACAAAATATAGCTTTTATTCAAGATATTTCGTAAATATTTTATTAAAAGCGAATAAAAGATTAATTTTTCTATTAAATTCAAAGTTAGAATATAATGGTATTAAACAAAACAAATTTTAAAAACATTAACTATATTTTATGCACTAATGTTTTCATGCGCAGTACTTAAATAGTAAAAACTAGCATTTTTAAAATCATATTTTCATAATGTTTTGTGCTGCAATATTTGAATAAAAAATATTATATAGCAGGATGTCTTAGCTTTCATTTGGCACCCATATTTGGTTGATATAATATTCGTAAATATTTTAGAGCTTTTTTCAGAAATGTTTATCCTTCGAAATTTTCAAGTCCTTTTAAGAAGAAATTTGACATCCTGAAGAAAAACTGATTACGTAGTTTGACTACGTAGAGTTTGTAGTTTCATGTATATATTGATTTTTTCATATGTGAAAATTATGCCTTAATGTGGGCTGTTGGTCTTCTTGAAGACAGCACCTAAAAGATTTCAAAAATTTCGAAACACCTTATTCCGAATATTCCGAAAAACTATTTTGAGGTTAGTTGCTGCACAAAAGTTTTTTTTTTATCTTCCCAAACTGTAGGTTAGTTTATTTTTTTGTTCTTTAATTTAAAAGTTTGTAAGTAAAATTTTGTATGAAAATTTAATTTTATAAAAGCGGTTATGCTTGGAAACATGAAATACTGAATTTGCGTGTGTGTGTGTGTGTGTTTTTTAATGTTATTTTAAGATATACTTAAATCTTATTTGTTTTATTATGTTATCATATTTATCATTATAAGTAAGTAATTATTTGCATATTAACTTATTAAGAAAATTGATGATTAATTAATATTGGATTTCCAACTTTAAAATAATATTTTGAATAAAAATATATTTTATGTACCTTTTTAAAATTAAAAATTGAAGTAACTTTTAAATTATTTATTATAAAATTCTAAATTCTTTAGAAAATAAGACACCTACTATCTAAAAAATCAATACCAAAACCAAAGAGACAATACTGTGTACTCAGTTTAGTAGATATATTCATGTGTGTGTTTTATGTTTTCTATATGTACAAATTTTGAATAGTTTTGTCAAAAATAAGAAAAACAATGGAATATATAGATAGCAGTTTGCCCAGTCCAGTTTATGACAGTTTTCATTGTAGTTTTTTTTTATTTTTTTTTATTTCGTAATTAAAACTCTATTAAAATCGTTAGTTGTTGTTGATGATGACATTAATTGAAATCCATGATAATTGAGATGATTTAAATGGTGAATGAATAAGAATGACGTTGTGAAGATGATTTTTATTTAAAGTGATTTTTTTGGTATTACGAATGACCTTAACGATGAGAGTTGATTTAATTTCATTGAGATGGATTGTTAGATTAAAAATTTTGAGAGTGCCGTTATATTAAATCCAGTTTTATTTTATATTTTCATACTACCTTATAGTAGACGTAGGCATTGTCCATAAGTTTGGGTTTACTTTTTTGTTTGTGAGATTAAGCTGGGAAATTAATCGTAAATGTATGCTACGTTTTTTTAACGTAATTAATTTATTTGTGTTCTGTAAATTACAGTATCCTACTGCTGCTGCTGCTGTTGTTATTGTTGCTGCAATTGTTTGTTGTTATTGCTGTTGCTTGTAGTAGTAGTAGTGGCCAGTTACTTTTAAAGGTCACTATTTATTAAGCTTTCGTCGAATGCGTATATCGTATTCGTACTATGTGTTTAATGGAGAAAGAAAGAGAGTTGTGTAGGCGACTGTATGTTTGTGAGTCAGGCTTTTAGCCCACAATACGATACGAGTACGTATAAGTATTTTTATTTATTTTCGTAGATGTTCGTATTTGAATTATAAAACACAAAATTCTCCTGTTTTTGTTTCTTCTTTTGCCACTTTGTTTTTATTTTATTCTATTCTCCCTTTTTAGTATGACAAATGTGTGTGAGGAAGATTTTTTTCTTTTTGATTTTATGCTCCAAAATTTCTTTATCACCTCTTCCTCTGTGTCGCTTAGTTCTGATTCCGTTGGTTAATGTTTTCCTTGTTAAAGTGTAATTAGATAGCTTGGAATCTGAGCGTGTGTGTGTGTCGATTTTTTTATAGATGTATACTTTTTGTGTTTTTCTTAATATGATATTTCCTGGTTATTATCTTTTGGTATTGCTTTTTCCTCTTATTGTGTGTGGAATTTTGTTGTCTTATTATGGCTTTTGGTCATAAATTTATAATGTGATGTTTGATTTGGTCTGTCGTAGTCTTTGCTGCTTCTACTACCACTCAGAATTAAAGCATAAAAGCATGTAAGTCTGTCCGTCTATCTGTCTGCTTGTATGTCAGTAAATAGGTTTGTTCACGTCTGTCTTTCTAATTTGTTACTCGTTTTTTGTTTTTTTTTCTGGTTCTTTTGTACAAATTGTGAATATTGTGTTTAGGCAACGTCTTAGGAGCTGAAGAAATCTTATATATGTTAGTATCTTATTATTGTTGTTGTTATTATTATTTATTTTCGTTGTATTTGCTATTTTATTTTTTATTTGTTTTATATTTTTACATGGACTTTTGTCCCGATTTCGTTGTTTTTTAAGTAGGTATATGTGTATATGTGTGTGTCGTATTTAGCTTTTGGCTTTGCTTTGTCTTTTGGTTGGCTGGCTGGTTGGTTGGTTGCTTGATTTGTATTTGTTGTTGTTTTGAAATTATTGATTTTATTTTATTTTTGCATAGAACACAAACAATTATTTGCACCTTTTTTTAATTTTTTATTTTGGTTTAAATTTTTTTCTTTATATTAATTTTTTATAGAATTATTTTTATTTCAAAAAATAATAAATTTGTTTGCCACTTGATTAAATTGCTTTCTTAATTTTTTCGTATGTTGTGTAAAGGCACCAGAGGGAATCAAAAATTATGTATATATCCTTTTAAAAGGATACAATTTTTATTTAATAATTGCTTCGAGTTGTCGATTCTTTATTTTTAGCCTCAAACAAACTTGAACATTTATTTCTTTAACACTTTTTTATCATCTTCTTAAACGCGCCGACGTCTTTTCTAATTTTCACATTTTATGTCGAAGAATTTTTAAGAACAATATTCTATATATTTAAGCTTTAAATTTCTTTTTAGATTTTAATTATTAGACTTTTTACTTGCTTTTTTGTGTCCATTAGTAAAGCTATTTTTGGTATAAATAATTTTATTTTTCTTTTTTTATGTTGAAATATTTGTATTTGAGCGACACACACTCTCGCGCGTTGCTTCGTTTCGTGTTTCAAAACCTTAAACGTTGCTTATACAACTGCCTTACATACGTAGCTTTTATGCTCGGTAGGCCTTCAAAAGTGCATTCCAATGCAAG
Source organism: Protocalliphora azurea (assembly GCA_932274085.1). NCBI lineage: Eukaryota > Metazoa > Arthropoda > Insecta > Diptera > Calliphoridae > Protocalliphora > Protocalliphora azurea. The sequence goes on along the minus strand of OW026521.1, from coordinate 93,517,861 downwards.
AAAAAGCTTTAAAGCTTATTTACTCGCCAAGTGCATATGTTGCCTTTTTGTGTGTGTGTATTTTTTTTTGTATTTATGTGTTAAAGCTTTTCGTTCTCTCTTTCCATTTAATGGTTCCTCTCTGTGCGTGAGAAAGCTTTTTAAGGGTTTACATAAAAGCTGTTGAAAGTATTGATTACATTTTTTTAAACTGAAATGTACTACAGCTTTTCTCTCATTTTTTTTTTGCTTCGTTCCAACAATAGATGATGTTACGCGAAACATTAATGACTTTTTTGTTGTTGTTTTTGTTTTTCTTTCTGTTAATTCTTTATATCCTTGTTCTCGTTTAACGACATTTAATATTGTTTTTTTTTATTTGCTTGCTTCTCTGGTATGCATTTCAAATATTTTAGCAAAGGACTATGGACAGAATGACAGCGTTAGGCGAAATGCAGTTTTAAATCAAACGTATTTTTTTTTAATTTTAAATATTGTTTTTTTTTTAATTTGGTTTTAATTTTAAAAGTTATATTCAAATATCCACATAAAATTTAGTTAAAAAACCTTTAATAAATTTCATATTAAAAGAAAAGATGGCTTTTAATTTAGATTTTAAGGACATTCAAGTATGGCAATAATTCAAAAGTTAGAAGTCGCCACAAAATGTTATATTTTTTATTTATTTTACGCAATGCAACAACATGTTCTAGACTAAACGTCTCTATTGATAATAAAAATACAAAAAACCTCTCTTTTGGTAATAAAGATAAGATTTTTTTAATACATCCCAAAGTTTAAATATAGTTTTATATCATATATTTTCACGACCTCTTTATCGATTTATAGAATTGAACATATCTATTAGTAAAACTTTTCATGTTTAAATGTAGTAGTTACCTCTACATCTAAATATGCATAATTTGAACTTTTTAAAGTTATTTGCTATAACTACTAAAAAAGTGAAAATAAATATCTTTTTGGCAAAAAAAAAAAAAAATAATAAGTAATGGTTCCTATTATCGGCTATGCCGAATCTTATATATCGTTCACTCGTGTTAAGATGTATGATACAAAATTGGTGATTTGTTTGCGCTTTAGTGTTTTCATTGTTTTGACGTTTCTGTATAAAAGTAAATCAATCTGTGAAGTATCGAATTCCATAGCTTATATAAGGGATTAAAATGTTGAGAAAAACAAGAAAAAAGATCGTTATGTGGAGAATAATTTAAGAGAATAAATTTAAATGCAGTGAGTAAGTAACATAAAAATGACAACCAGGGACTAAAATCACTATTTCTGTAATTGTTTTTCACCACTAAACACTTCCTTCCACTGACAAAACTGTGCTAAAATAATTATCTTTTAAGCTCCTTTTTTGCTCCTTTCACTCATACTCATACTATACACTTCAACATATATGTAAAACTTTACACGTGACACGTGTGTATGTATATTCGTAAATGCATTGACATACATAGGTTTATGTGTAATCTTATTAATGTTTAAAATTTGTTTGCCATTATTTAAACGTTGATAAATGTGCTTGTTTGCCACTAACAATTACCGCTTCTTACTTAATAACCACATTTGTAGAGGTTTTAAGTGACAAATAAACAAAAGTATGCCATTGCGATTGTGTAAATTGACACTCATTGCATTACCAATCACAAGTGAATAGTGATCGCATTTAAACTGATATTTTTATTAGTTTATACTTTTCGAATATTTGTATATATTTTCAGATTAAACCTCTCAATACATTACTTTAAAGAATTTCAATGGACTCAATGGTATCTAAATACTTTTTTGTATAAATAGAATTGAAACTAAATCTAGTCATTGCTACGTTTTAAACTAATGGATAAATATATACATATCATGAATTTCATGAGACATCAAATATGAAATGAACTTAGGTCTTCCGATTTGGTTCATATTTTGTATACGCACCAATAAAACATAACTGTTTTTATTTTTTTAAAATAACATAAAATTCGCGGTATTATTCATGATTCCAATTCTATAAAAAATTAAAATATTTCACAAAGTCGTTCGAAAAAAATAATTGCTTTTATGACTTAAAATATAAAATTTTTCTATACGTTATTTTTTGATTTACTTCTAGTTTTCAGTTTGAAGATATATATACATCTTGTGAGGTCTGTAAAAAGGAAAAAATAAAAAATTGAAGAAATGTGTACCGAAACTTAAATGTATATGAGTATTAGATTAGTCCTTGAAGTCTTTTCTTTAAAATTTTTTTTGACAAGGAAATTCTCCAAAAAATGCACTTAGAAATACGCAAATGCATTGATGCATCTAATGCAATTTCTAACTAATCTTGAATTGTTGAATAGATTAGCTTAAAATGTGTTAAAGCATATTTTAAATAAAGTCGAAAATGTGCGTATTTTGATTTAAATGTTTACAGTTGTAAACTCTTTGCGTAAATGTACAAAAGTTTAAATATTTAAAAAAATCGGAAACCATAACAGTTAAAAGTTAAAAAAAAATAAATCAAATTGTAAGTGTTATTTTTTAAAATTTTTATTTTATTGTTTGAAAAACAAAAATTATTTTTGATTTTTATAATATAATAAAAAAGTAAAAGTGTTATATTCGGCTAGGCCGAATTTTTTATACCCTTCACATAATCCTTATTTTATAAATATATAAACATATTAGAATTTTATCTTATCAAAATTTTTTGTACTTAATATTTGCAAAATTGTAAAGAGTCTCCGAAAACTCCCTGGTCATATGGTTTGAGTAGATCGCTCAGACCATCTCTATTGAAGAGTTGAATACAGAAGAGATATGAAAACTTTTAAATTCCTTTTCAAAAGATACTTTAGAATAAGATATTTTAAACTTGAATTAGTTATTTTAAAATTTTCAAAACTTTGAAGAATTTTTAACTTTAAGGTTCTAAGAAACAATTCCAGTAATTATGATATGTCATCTTATTATTTACAGTTAAAAATATTAGAACACAATTAGAGTTAAGCGATAATATTTTAAGAAAAAACATTTCACATACTCATATTTACTTATCAAACTTATTTTTGGAAAAAAATATGTCCATATTAAAACAAAATTCAAATGGATTCTACGAGTATACGTATCATGGCTTGAAGATTTGTAATCTAGAACATTTCCAATAGACTATCTGTACCCATAGAAATTTTGTTGAAAAACAATTATATGTACTAATTATATGTACAGTATAAAAATAAATTTACAATACTATATGTTGAATATATTTAAAATTCAACAATGTTGAAAAGTTATCTTTTACACAGATTAAAGTAAAGTAGTGTTACTTTAATTCAGAATTTTAAAATGCCATGTGAAAGTATTCATATGGTTTCGAATCCTGGCGAATAGAAATATAACTTTTATTTAACATATTTCAAAGAAACATTTTTAATTAATTAAAAATATATTTGTCACTTCCTTAATCTGACATTTCAGAATTTTAAATTTTGTTTGAAAATAAATTATAAAACAATTTTTCGAAGCCTTGGACAAAGATCGAACTGAGGACCTAAAATCTTTTAGTCACAAACCCAAGCGATATAACACAGCGATATATTAAAACTTACTACCTATATTGCTTATACAAAAAAGCTTAAAATGTAGCTCAAATCTAAAAAATAATTTAATACAAAAAAAAAAAAAAAAAAAAAAACACACATCAAAACAAGCCCTATCAAATTAATCTTATCAAATTTATATTTTTTAATGATGAAAATTTTTATTTTTTAGGAAACAAAAAAATTTATTAGGAGTCCCGTAGAGTTCGTAATTCAGGCTTAACGGTTTGTAGTCTAGAACACTTCCTCTAGACTATGCAATCTCACAACTTTCTAATAGAAAAATATTTATATATTATTGTATGTGAAATAGAAAATATTTATTCATTAAGTAACAAGATTTTTCATTAAATTTAAGTAAAAAGATTTTTGAGGCTATATGCCACATATGTGTTGAAAGAGAAATATATTTATTGGCCTATGGGCTTCAAATATTCCATTTTCACATACAGACGGGCATACATATATTCTCAAAAGTTATTATTATTCATAACAATGATGAATAGTTTTCAATTTGAAGTACTGGATATATATGTATTTAAAAATTTTCATATAAATCAGGGTATAAAAACTTTATTTTTAAAATACAATTCAAATAATAATAACTAAGTTTTCAAATGAAAAGAAAAAAATATTTTTAGATTTTTTTTTATTTTTGTCTTTAAACAATATAAATATCATATATTAAAATTTGTATTAAAATGTATTAGAAATGGATACTTCATTTATATGTAGGTGAGTTTTTTTTTTTAACCCATTTCGACGATTACAAAATTGAGATACCTTGTTAAGATTTGTTGTGAAATCTAATTATTTAATTAGATAAATGTAATGCATATTTTTGATATGCATTGTATAGATAACATGAATAGTTTACTTGGAGCGAAATATTTATTTCTGTGTTAAAAATTTTAGTTCATGCAACCACAAGATATTTTTGTACAAATGCCTGTTCTTGATGTCTTTTTTTACGTATATTGCCTTCTATATATTTATTTTAGTTGCGTTTTACTTAGTTTCAATAAATCTTCAGATACTCCTCGTAAACTTCTGAATGCGATTTCTCTAAATACAACTTCTAGCATTAAAAACAAATGCTAATTTTAATAGCTTGAGAATTTGTTGATTAATTCTGAACAGAACAGAAATTACCCTAATCGATTTAATTTTATTTTTAGGAAAAATGTAGAAAAAATCACAATTAACTACATTTTTATTTAATTAGTATTTGGCAAATTTCAGTTTACCAATTTTCATTTCAAAGCTTGATCTCATATTCATCGTTAGCAAATAAGTGACCCGGACAGATATATTAGCATTTGATCAATTATAATAACGTAGGCTTTTCTCTTATGCTACCGAAAATTAAAAATATCTTTTTATTAAAAAAAAAAAAATCATAGACGGATTTTTATTTTCTTGAGTTTTATTAAAAAAATTATCAATAATTGTTATTTGAAATTCATAAATTAAAAATCAAAAATAAAAGCTTATTTACGCAATAGTGTAATAACAAATGCTATGGTATACTCAGAATATTTTTAACTAATCAGGATATTACACAAATAATAATTATTTTTGATCTCTAAAAAAAAAACTATTTTGTATGGGAAAAAATGGGAACTATCACCACAAATTTTCAAAAATAGTAAACATATCCGTCACGAAAAGAACTAAATTGACTTATTGATCAAATAAGTCACTTTCTAAGATGAAATAAAAAAATTAAAAGTCGAAGGGGAAGAACGTGCTCAAAAATGCATTTAAAAAATGTTTTTGCATTATAAATGCACTTTTTTGAAATATTATTTTTTATTATTAGATTTATGGAATTATAAATGCACTTTTTTGAAGTATTATTTTTTATTATTAGATTTATGGAACACATAATTATCTTCTCGCTCGCTTTTATTTCAGTGAAATCGGATTGTAACTTAAAAAGTTATGAATATTAAAAAATAGATATTTCGTATGTTTTCGACTATTTTCTTTAAAAATACACTGCGAGTTTTTCGAAATTTAAAAAAATAAAACTGGATATATCAATTGTATTGAAGTTAAGCAGACATTTAAGCTAGATCTGCTTTATTTCAAGAAAAACGGAGGACACAAAGTCAAAAACCAATAGTTTTTCATTGAATTCTCCTGGAATTAATGATTTTTTAAGAATATTGATTGATTGATATTTTAATAACATTGAGCTGTCTAATGTATGTACGTGTGTGTATGTACATGTGTGTGTGTAAAAGTGATGCCATACATTAAACAATTTCTGATTCTAAAGGGATTTTTCGTTTTTGTTTAAATTGTAGAAGATTATAAAATACTATATGCAAATGCCTGTACATTAATATGTATGTATTTATGTATGTATTTATGTATGTATGTATGCATGTATGTATGTATGTATGTATGTATGTATGTATGTATGTATATATGTATACAATGTGACTTTTAAACTTTTAATAAATTTTAAACATTTAAGCTAAAATTAAGGAAATCGTTCATTAAACTCGAGTAATTGAAATGAAAAAAAAAAATGAAGAAGAAAAATTAAACAGAACAGCAGTTGGCATAAATGTCTATTTTGTGTGCCAAAAAAATGAAGAAAGAAAAAATGAACAAAAAGAAAAATCTTTAAGATTAACTTTTATTTAATGTTTAAGGGATTAAAGAGAATTTTATAGTTGAGTAGTAAAATGGAAAGTTATCTAGGTTTATAGATCACTGGACGGAATTGACAAGAAGTTGGATTACAAAACGTTCATCTTTGTTTTATTGTTATTTTTTTTTGTTCATACTTTCATTATTTAAATATGTTTTGTGTTTACTTCTGTAGTTTATTATAGCAACACTTTAGTTAATTGAAACCTATATATTAAACAGAACACACAATGTAGGGTGTACAAATATTTACGGTTCATTAGAGACGATTTTGTTTTTTATCTTGGAAAAATTATTGGTTAAAGCCGCAAATGTAATACTAATCCATTACATTTGTTTTTTTTTTTTGTTTGATGATAAATATAAATAAATTTTATAGATGTAGGACCTTGTTTTTAACACAGGACAATAAAAAAAGGTTTTTTTCAGTGGCATGGGATTACTGACTGATTCAATTTTAGAGTTCTAAGCCCATAAAATACTTTTTTCAATTGGCTCTAGTTGTATAGAAAATTGATGAGGTTGCACCACGTACTGCAACATATCTTGAGAACTTCATTATCACTTTTTAATCTGCTAAATGATTTCGGAAATACTAAAATAATTGTGTAGAAAAAATTTAATTTTTTACAAAATTTAAAAATTTTAGTATTTCAAAAAATCGTAGAAAAATAGCTACTTTTTCGCTTTTCTCTTAAAGCTGAATATGTTATAAATAGAACGACTTATATTTTATTGAAATCGATATAAAAATGTCAACTTTATTTACAGTTAGGTGGTATTTAATAAAAAAAAAAAAAAAATTAATAAAATAAACATGAAACAAAATAGAAGAAAAGAGAATATACCAAAAATAATTATTAGTATAATTTTGGATTATTAAAATCAACATGAAGGAAATTGTTTGAAAATATTCTGAGCACACTATTGCATTTATTGTAACGCTATTTAAGTTATTGTATAGGAAAGTGTTATTTTTTATTTTTTATTATTATTATTTCTCAGAAACAAAAATTATTTCTGATTTTTATTTTATGAATTTAAAATGACAGTTACTGTCTGTCCCACGTTGTCGAACGAAAAATTAATTTCGACTAATTGTTTGGGAAACAACAAAAAAATTTTTAATTTAATTTATATTATGTAAATTGTCGAAGCGAAATTTTCGATTTTTAATAAAACTCAAGTTGTGATTTTTAATTTCTCTCACAAATAATCAAAATCAGTTTTTGATTTTTACTCTTTATTTTTTTTAAATAAGAAAGCTAGAGAATTTGCAAAATTTCAGTCAGAAGATTTATTGAAACTACATAAAATAAATCTCAAATGTTAGTTTAAAAAGCAATATATAGTCGTGAAAGGAAAGATATCAAGGAAATTTTTAACTCAGAATTAAATCTTTCGCTTCAATTTAACTTCCATGTCATCTACGCACAAATACGTATTTAATTTAGAATATTCATTAGATTTACTATCTAAAAACATTTCATGCCAAATCTTATTAAGGTATCACAGAAGCCATGTAATGGTCGAAGTTGATTAAAAACCCTCGCCTACATATCAATAAAGCATCAATTTCCTATACATTTTAATACAATATTTAATACATGATATTTATATTGTTTAAAAACAAAAATAAAAATTTAATTTTTTTTATTTGAAAACACTGTTTTTTCCGGAAATTTTTATTTTTTTTTTTTTTTTAAATACAAAAATGAAAAACAAAACGAATTTCGAAGTACAGGTAAGTTTTTACCCTTTTATATTCCTTCACGAAATCAGAATTTCAGCAAGAAAAATTGGCTTGCGTGAACTCAGACTAAAAATCATTTTTTGATTTTTATTTTTTATCTATATTTTAAAACTCAGAAATTGATTTTTATTTTCGATTTTTATTTAAAAAATGTCAAAAGTATTGTTTTTTTTTGTATAATAAAATAAAAATTAAAACTAAGTTTTATTTTTCTAACAGTAAAATAAAAATCAAAAATGACAATTAAAATTTGATTTACTTTTTTAAATTATAACACTTATGGTCTCTGGAAAAAAAAACGATTTTCCTAACTCCTATTAAAATGTTTTCATTAGTTTTTAGGTCAACTCTAAAAAATATCTTATAATTGATTCCAATTATCTGAATTTTTTTCATTCCATCACGTCTCAAATTTAACTCATTGACGACCAATGAGTTTATATGTTATATAATGGTAGTAAATATATAAATTTTGTTTTGTAGAAAAGGAATAGTTCCATATCAGATCTCTTAGGTGTTTTAGAGGATAAATGAGACAATTACCTTCTAGAAGACTGTAAAGTAGAAAAGATTTATCATTTCCATTTTAAGCCGCACGCAATCATTCATAAATGAAGGACAAAGTTAGGGTGTAGATTGAGGATTTTCGTAGGATATAACTAATTCGTGATAGATCACGAAAATTACAAAACAATCAAAATTGCACTGACAATAAAATGTGTGGATAGCAAAAGTTAAAAAATGTGTTCTTTTACAGAAATATAAATTTACAAAAGAAAATGAATGATCATCTGAATCAATTTATTTTGCTAAATCAAGTTTATAAAACTAAAAAATTATACAAATTATTTAAAAATGGCTAAAAATAATGTTAAATTAATAAAGTACTAATTTCAATGGTATATTTTTATTTCGTGTTAATTTTTCATAATATTGACAGAACAGATTATATAAACGAAAGTAGGAAGAACTTAGGTTCCACAACTTTCTTATTTTTTTCTTATATTTAGCTATATTTTTTTTCCAATCATTTGCTATATTTTACTAGCATTTTTCTCTTTCTTTATCTATCAGCTTTCTATATTATCTATAAAGGGATCACAATGCACCGAATGGTCTCTGGGTGGAGGCGTGAAGACGCCGCCCTTTTTTAACCTAACCTAACCTAAGTAGGAAGAAAATAATGTAAGTAAGAGAATAAGAAGAGACCGTCTAATTCATATAATAAATCCTACAATATTCTTCAGTTTGCATCTAATTACATCACCTAATTGTTTGTGGCATTACTCCGCATCTAATTCAGTGATGTTGCAACCACCACTTACAGTTTCTTAAAATCCTCGCATATCCTAGATATGATCTGATAGTATCCCTTGATAATACCGATTATAATTCTTAAACTTCTTCTGTTCATGCGTAATATTACTGTGTATAGAAAGATCAGCAAAAAACCTTCACATCCTACAAACTGTTCTACTTTCAATGCATGGTCAGTTCTGTTCAAGATATACTACTAATTCATGTTACAATAACATTTGTTTAAAAACTAAAAATATATTTTAAAACTTTGGAAAAATGTATTTAATATTTTTAAACCGCATCTAATATTAAGGATTACATTAATTGTATTTAATACGGTTTAAAATAATTTATTAATTTCTGGAAACGGACTAAATAATCTTTTGAACTAAGCATTTAGTACGTGTTGCCTTCTTTAATTTAAGGACATTTTACTGGTGCTGCTACTTTTTTTTAAAATCTATATTTTGTATACATTTAATTTTAATATTTGAATTTCGTCCTTATTTTAAAAAATACTAAATAAATTATTAAAAACTGCTAATAATATGCCAAATTTTTCATCTAGAATTTGCGTCTAAATCAGAGTATAAAATGCACAAATTTAGCTGCAAAAATGCTAAAATTGTCATACTGAATATCAAACAGTTAATAAGAAGCCTATCATCAATTTCAACATTTATTTATGAGAAAAAGAAGCCAGGATAACGTTCAGGCTAATCACTGAAAACTTTTCAGAAAACTAGAAATCTCCGCAATATGGTAAATAGCTGAAAACTAATCATAAAATTAAATGCCAAATGACATTGATGAAAAAAAAAAATGTTATTCAAAGACGATATGAATACAAATTAAACTCAACTAAGTTGGCTGACTATTACTATATTCTGTATGATTTTCGAGGTTTCCGGACAGAGTTTTATATGAGACTTATGACCAATACAGACCTATTTTTGTAATAAGCGTGATTTATATTTCGGAAAAATGTACATAGGTACGTATGCATATTCCTCTTTAAGGTGATTTTCAGAAGTGGGTTTTATATGAGAGCAATAGCTAATTATGGACCGATATTCATAAAATTTCTTACTTATTTGTTTGGTTATATATTAAGTACCAACTGATTAAAGCAATTTTCATACCTAAATTAGAACGAAAGATAGGTACTTTATTGTTATTCAAAAGTTTTGCATCACAAAAATCTTGTGGTAATTTTTCAGAAAAGCCCTTAATAAGATTTTAACTATCCTTCATTTCTTCAATTTGCACATAATAATGACAGCTATCACAAATAAAACTTTTCACTTGATCGTCTCAATAATGACAATAACACATTTTTCCAACAACTCCAAGATTATTTTTAAAAGACCTAAAAAATGTCCCCTATGTCCTGCTGTCCTGTGGATATATAGACAAATAAAGAGAAAGAAAACATAGTAATTGCATTTTATACTTTTAAAATTTGTTTAATTGTAGGTCATATATATATACAGTAAGTCAAAAAAGTATTTTTACATTGAAAGAAAACAAGATTTTTTTCATAGTTTGGCTTTAAAAATAGTATATAATTTTTAGCTAATGTAATATTTTTTAACACAAATACAATAACTAATATATTTATTAATATATAACACAAAGAAAAATAATATTTAAACTATTAAAAACAGAGCAAAAAGTAAAAAAATACAAAAATGTTGGTGTCAAGAAATTCGTATACAAAACGGCAAAGAAAATCGCAAAATTTCGGAATTTAAAATTTAATATGAAAATATCTGGCATGTATAACTATGTGAGGAAATTTTTTATCAAATAAATTAATTAATGAATATAATAGTCAATTCAAATTTTATATATTCCACCAATATTGCGGTGTTTTATTTCATGATGGTCTTGTAATATCTCTTAGCCACTTACTTCTTCACATATAGGCACAAATTTAATGTGGGATTCAAGTGTGGACTTGGATATCATGGTGGATATTTACGAAGTTTCCCTAAATTTTCTACCTTATACTCTGCCGAATATTTTATGCAGACGGCTATTACTAGACTTATGCTCCAAAGGTTCGACATTCTTAGAGTGAATTAATAAACTATTAAATATTTACCTTCATAAGGAACACATATATGCAATTTCTTTTACACTTTTTCCGATTTGTAGGTTCTAATAAACCCCAAAATAGTTTATCCTTTACATTTCTTTCACTTCATATACTTGATATATAATTTGTGAATCACTTGTGATGTATATTATAGACTAGAACGCATATTCTTATATTACGTGATTCTAAGTATAACAATGAAGCTTGGGTGATGACAAATACGTTCAAAAGTTCCTAGAATTGGTTCAAATAGCAACAACAACGTATATGTAAAAGCAATTTCTTGTCAGGTAGATTAAAGGCTGTGTGTAGTGTTTGTTGTTGTACTTTCGTAATTACAATCATAATTATTATTATAATTATTTTTGGTAAAACTCATTAAAGCAATATAAATGAAACAATATAAAAAATGCAATATTATAAAAAATTTATGAATTTTGTAAAATAAAGGTGAAATAATCATTTTGTGTTCATTGTAAAACCAATATTTTGTCATTCTGTACATTAAGGCGACTCACTCAAAAAATTGATTTTGTTACCCCCTAAAAATTAATCTTGGTATGTTTTATGAGGTTCCCCAAAATATTACGGTTCTACTGATGACCGTTCGTGAGCTGGATCGTTTTTAAAAAAAGATTTTTTTTTACTTCCTTTTTAATTTTGTATTTTTTTCCAAACCAGCAACTCATTGTAAATGTGGTATCATTTGAAAGATATGTGGAAGGCGCGTCCATTGGTATGTAAAATATATCCAAGAGTGATATAAATTTTAAAAAGTGTCTACTTGCTCATAATATAAGCAGTTGGTGACTAATTAATTTTTATTTTAATTTTACTGCAATTTTGAAGTTTATTGGACAGTCAATCTGATGTAAAATTTTTCATATATATGGTCAATATAGGTATCAAAATTTTTCCTTTGATAAGAATTAACTATACCAAATTTTTATGAGGTCCGTTTCTGAAAAATCCATAGCTCTTATATAAGTGCACAAATTATTATTGGTAGACACTTGTAAGATTCTATAAAGTATAAATTGTAATTCTAAACTTTGCAACAAGACTTGATCTTCAATAAAATACAGATTTCATATATAAAACTCTCCAAAGTTTTAGAATCCTAAAGAAGGTTGTCAATGATGGCACTGACCTGATCCACATTTGAACATAAGTTCCTCTAGTGATGTGATATATATGATGTGATATAGCGGAAAAGCCTGTGAATGATATTGTAGAGTAAAAATATTGGATATTTCTACATGACGTAAAAAAAAAGACTAAAAAGAACTCATAAAAACCAGATACAATATTGATGGATATAAAATGGCTTGAGGATGAAAAGATAATTATGAAGACTATCGCAAAAATTGTGATAGAGAGAAATATTTCAAAGTTGATATATATTTTCTATTATTTCTCTTTCTGAAGCTTCTAAATAAACTAAAAAGTTTAAAATTAAATTGATCAGGAAATTAATTTTCTCTTAAATCCTAATGATAATACAATGACACGTTTGCCTGACATGGACAGTCTTATTCACTAGTTTAAACAATAACAATTTTTAATTTTAATATTCAATGAAGCAAAAGGCAATACAAATAATAGTTGTACCCTGGTGCCCTAGGTATTGAGTCCCGTAGGTGTCAACTTTAAGGCCATAGACAAAGTTAACAAAATTGAGGTTTCTTCAGTTTCTAAACTTTAAAAACACCTTATTCGCGACGATCTGAAGTTTCATGACTATATCTTCATTTTTAATAAAATGCGAGCATTGAAAAATCAAAATAGGGTTAATATACATTTTCTTAACTTCAAAATAAATACAAATACAAAACAAACAAGAAAGAGAGTAGAAAAAAATCTAAAATTGACATTATTCTTAATTCACAACAGGCACAATTATAATGTCCTTGTTTATACTCTTACGAATAAATTTTTAGGCGAAAATGTTAAATTACTTTTTTATACATACGACTACACATGAACACTAAACAAACATACACTCACATGCATTTACCTATAACAGTATCTTTTCGAAACCAAGATGTCGGTTGCTTCATTTTGGTTTTTTTTTTTTTAGTTTTCTTTCAATAAGGGTTTTAATTGTCTTTTGTTTTATTGAATTTTTATATGTTTCATCGTAACTTCTTTTGAAATTTAAGATGCAAGTTAAACTCAACAACATAAATAGGCTGTAGTGACAGTTTTCCATTGATTTCACGTTGGTTAGTAGGTTGGGGGTTAGGTGAGTAGCATTTAGCTATTGGCATTTGTGGGTCTAGGTTTCACCTGCTTTATTTTATGAATCAATTTCTTCTTTTGCGGAAAAGAACCCATCTGTAGGCGAATACTTGAGTGAGTCAGTGTGGTTTATTGACTAATTGCAAAATTATTTATATATGTGTGCGAGATTAAAACACAGATAAATAAAAATAAATAATACTCTCTCACAAACTTAAATTAATTTGTTACAGTATGCGAAATAAGTAGAGCAGCAGTCTACCAACATATATATATTTAATACTACTGCTACTTACACTCAGGCGTACTAAACTTAAAAACTTAATTAAAACTATAAAAGCATGAAGAAAAAAATATAAATAAAATTATAGAAAACAGGTCCTGTTTTTAATGAAAGAGAGTATGTAAGTAAAGTGAATAAATTTATAAACAACCTGAGCTAGAAAAGTGATGTCAACGGTATAAAATAAAATCTTCATTTTATAATTATGAAAGAAATGGGAAAAAAAAAATTTAGATTTTAACTTTGATCTCTGGTAAATGCCAAACCTAGTAGTTTTTATCTTAATTCAGGTACTAACTTATTATTTCTAATACCAGCGGTATCAATGTTTTCAGAACTCAGCCGATATTAAACTTCTAATATTTTGCGATATTATATAATGAATATTATAAACCTATTTCGATAGCTTCATTTGAGTATAAAGACACCTGTTGGAAATTATGTTGATGAATTAGGTGATTCTTGACTTAAATCTTGAATATATTACTAGACATTTTGGTTGCAATAAGTCGGGATATATTAGGTCTTTTACTTTTATAGAAAAATCCAGCAAACTGAGTATTTACAGAGTAAATAGAAATTTTACTCTCAAAAAAACTTGTAAACAAAAAAGTACGCGAATGGAAAATTTATAAAATCCAGTAAAATAATCACTACAAACAACAACAACAGAGTTTTTATCGAAATATATACACTTTAGTGAACAAAACTTATTTTTTTTTATATTTTTATAAATATATTTATTGTTATACCCATGATCTAATGAGGTCCGTCCTTCTGGCTGGCTGGACGGCTGGTTGGCTGTCCATGTAAACCTTCTGCACAAAATACAGATCGCTATTTTGAAAGTAATTCAATGAAATTTGGCACGTAGGATTCTCATGACACAAGTACGAAGCCTATTGAAATTGGTTATGATCGGTACATTATTTCACGTAGCCCCATACAAATGTCCTCCCAGAATAGGGGTTTAACAATCATAAAAGCCTTAAATATAACAATATTTTAATGAAGTTCGGTGTAAGAAAGTTTTGCATAAGTATCAATCTTTGTGCCTCTCTTCTGAAAATCACTTTAACGTGCATAAATTATATACACATGTTACTATCAGGTTTATATAAGTAGAAATCGTAGTGACAAATTTTGTGAGAATCGCTTCATAATTTACCATAGCTCCCATGTAAGCCCACATTCGGGAGTCACCATAAAGTGCATGAATTCATATAAATGTTAGTATTAACGTAATATTCTGTATTCGTATATTTTTTTACACTTAGTAGAGGTATCGGTCCACAATTGTCCACATGTCTAATATAAGACCACTTCACGAATTTTGATGGACATGGACAATGGTGTGGGGTACTTGTTTTTTTAATGCACTTTTAGTAAAATTTTTCCTTTCATTGTTTCTATTTGTTTATTTTTGCTGGATTTTCAGTAAGAAATAAAACTAGTAAGATTTGTAAATACTCAGTTTATTAACTTCATTAAATCTCAACAACTTTACTTTATTAAATTTTAATATTTATATTTACATTAAAGTTAAAATAAAAAATATGTTATTGTGATTTCCTCTCATAAAATTTTCAAACAAGTTTTACTACAGTACTTTTGTCAAAAATATATCAGCTCTTCGCCACTTATTCTGAAAATCTTGCCAGTTTTGTGCTATATATTTTATCTTCTTTAATGATCTTTTCACCAGTGCCCAATATCTCTCACTTTGGGGGATCTTAGCACTATGGGAAATGCTAAAATAAAAGCTGATCATACATATTTTTTGAACACTTTTAATTTACTGTAAAGCTAACAAAAATATCATGAATTATTGTGTGAAAATATTGCAAAATTTCAGCCAATATAAGTGTCTAAAATGTTCGATAAAATTAGTATATTTAAAATCAAAAAAGCCAACACATTTTAAAGAGTATTATTTTCACATTTTAAACTTTGTGGAATATAATCTATACAATTTTAGGTTGAGAACTCCATAACTTTCAAAAACAATATAACCGAGTTTAAAACTCTTTTACAGATTACACTCAAATATTTTTGCTCCCTTTAATTTGCGGATATCTGCGAATGTAGCCAAGGGATAACTAAATATTGTCTCTGCATTGGACGTATGGACGGAAATTATTTAAAATAACTTGAAAGAAGAGTGAAATATAAGAAAATCTATAACGATGGACAAAAAATACTATGTTTTTCGTTTAGTTTAAAAATTATATTTTTAAAATTTTTATAAGAACATTATTGAACTGCAAAAAAATGTCTACATTGTTCCAGCTGGAAACAAAAAATCGAAATTAGAATAATTTTTTGCGTTAGATTAATTTGTAATATTTTGCCAAAACTTGCTAATTCGATCACTCAAAATTGAAAAAAAATTAATTCTTCGTTAATATATTTTGAAGTAAGTTGGAATTAATTATAAAATAATTAAAATTAAAAAAGATAATAATGATCCTCGTTTATTTTTTTGGTAACAGAAGTGTTAAGAAAAAAAACCAAATTGGCATAAACCTATTAGAAATTGCTTAAAATACAATATTCATTGCGAAAACCATATGTTTTATATTTTTGGCCAAAAAAAGTAGTCTGCCAGACGTATGTGCAGCTAGATGGACATCATTAAATCGACTCAAAAATTATTCCGAATCTATTAATCTGTTTACTCTACCCAGGTTTTTAGCAATACCACCTATCATTTAAGATATCGGTATTATCGGTCTATATGATTACCTGCGATTAAAAATAATTTGTAATTGGAAAAAGTATCTTCGATTAAATCTTATTTTAGACTATATTTAGATCCGTGATCAAAATTAGTGCGATTTTTTAAACAAATTCGATTAATAACTACTAATTTAATACAATACAAAGGTCTGAATAGTATTCTTTTATATTTATTACATTTATTTTAGCAAGATAAATTATGAACATTACAACATAATAATACTAAAAAATAATAGTCAATAAATGCATGAAAAAAAAAAAATGTAAAAGACTAAACCTTTTAAATTTGGCACTTCAAACTAATATTTTTCTGCTTGACGCATTAAACGCAATCTCGAGCCAAATTCACTAAATTGGCAGCAATGATTGCGACAATATGTCTGCATTCAAATATTTATGTATTTGAGTGTTTAGTGCACGCAGAGAAAAGATACATATAGTTGAGTATTGTCGTGGCAAACATATCATGATTAAAAGTTTTTTCTAATGTTTACAGGAATAATTTATATAATTGCAGCAATGATGTTATAGTAAACAAATATACGTTTCTGTAACCAAATAATTTTTTTAGTAAAAACATTTTATATTTGTTCAAAAAATAATTTGGAACGAATGTTTGATTACTACGACTATTGTTGCTGGATTATATTAATTACTCCAGTGACCATAATATTATAAAAGAACTTTTAGACATGATATGTTTGCCGTTAAAAAGACTGAACTATACTTGTTTTCTGCATGTAAAGTATGCATCTAAAATTATGTATATGATCAAAGTATATACGCATGTAAATTAATTCTTTTACGTACATACATTACATTAGACTTCTCCAATAAAAAAAAGAAGAACTTTCGAAATTCAACCATAACTCCCTCCAGGATTTCTTATTTTTGATTTTTATTATAACGTCGCCTTAAATTTGTAGGATGCATTTATATTTGGAAAAATTGACTTTTTTGTAGTTCTTTTTTTTTAATTTTGCTTTTAGCAAATCATTTTTACAATTTAATGTAAAGTAATCGTTGTTTAGATATAATTATCTACCAAACAAGATTAACACAATTAAAATCGATTAGAAAATGTTAAAGTTATTTCAAATAACCTCGACCATTACCGAAAGCTCGACCACATCTGTACAGTCAAATTTTATTATTATTAGTTTTTTTTTGATGTTTAAGATGCTATTTTTAGTCAAATTTCAACAATAATTACTGAAAAATAATCTTTGACTTTTGTAGGATAACATAAACCCCTTCTCATCATGATTTCTTACAGATTTTCAAAATTGTTTGTCTTATCTGATAGATATGTAATTATGTGTGGATTGCGAATTATTTTCATTAAAGGAGAAAAACAAAAACATATTTTGCACATATGCTGTCACATAAAAAAAAAATAATCCTAGTAGGAGTTATGCTCGAAATTCAGAAGTAGGAACTTTTGGGACAGTCTAATGTACATATACAAATATGTGTATATGAATATATATTTATTAGACTTAATTGGGTTGTAAAAAGATATTGTGTGAAATATTAGTGAAATCGGATATCGGTTACCTGTGTCTCATCGGATTTGAAAAAAATGTTGCTTTTTTACCATTTTTAGAAAAATTTATCTATTAAGTACTTTGCTTTGTAACAAAAAGCTAAAAAAATCGTAGTTTAATTATCTATCAAATATAAGGAGTAAAAACGGATAAAAAATGTTAAAGTTATTACGAATTCCCCAGATCATTAGTGTGTTTTAGATTACTTGTATAAGAGCTGTACAAAGAAATTTTAAATTTTTTGAGAAATGTCTAAATGAAATGCTACTTTTATTTAAATTTGAACCATAATTATTGAAGAATAAATTTTTTTCCTCCAGGATAATTCAAACCCTTTGATTTTTTGATATTTTTTAAGTCTATTTCAAAACTAAACTTTAAAAATTTTGTTGAATGAATTTCAAAAAGGTCTAAATAAAACTATGCTTGTTTGTAGGCAACACTACAGGAAATTGAATTAAAGAAAAATTTGGTGAATACCTATGCCGTACCTGCGACTTGAATTTTGAGGATTTCGCCAAGAATGCATTTTTTGAGTGTTTTTTAGTTATAAAGTATTTTTTTTTACTGATATACAGACTAAACAAAATTATTACACATTAAGATAAATTATATCTAAGAAAATACATTATGAAGTTATTATGAAAAGATAGCCTTTAAAATTAGAAGGTAAAAATAAAATTTGAAATATTTAAAATTTTTACGAAAAGATCAGGAAAAATTACTTTTTTCTAGATCTTGTTGCAACGACTTCTGTGAGGAATTTTGATGACTTGACATGTCAAAATGAGGTAGTTATCTCTTTATTTGTCTATGATAATAATAAATGAAATTTACTTTACAAATATTTAAGAAAAGCTGTATTTAAAAAATGCTGACCCCAAGCTCACTTGAGGATTAAATTTAACTTTTTTTACTGCTAATATTAACGAAGGTTTTTCAGTTATATTTCTATAAAATTGTATCGAAATCCAGATAAAAATAAAGAAGATTTTGTTACAATTTCCTTACATTTTTTAAATATTCTTAATATTGACCTTTGACTTTCGTGTTTTAAAGATTGTTGTGTTCAAGTTTCCTAAAAACTTTAATATATACTTTTGAGAGGTTCTCTATCTTATTTTGCAATAATTCTGTTTATTTCGAATAACAGTTCTAAAAAAAAATGTTTTTATAATTAAAAAACCACAAAAAATACTTTTTCCCGAAATTCGCTAATTTCAAATCGCTGGTATTGACAAAATTTTTCTTTAATTTTATTTCCTGTAGTGTTTTTCGAAGTTTTTTGAAATTTGTTTAAAAAAATTTTCAAAAGTTTAAATTTGAAGAAAATCCATATTTTTTTAATAAACATATTTTTCAATAATTATGGTTTAAATTTAATTAAAAATAGCATTGTATTTAAACATTTCTCTAAAAATTAAATGTTTGTTTGTACACTCCTTACGAAAGTGGTCTAAAATACTTTAATGATCTGGGTAATTTGTAATAACTTTACCATTTTTCAACTGATTATTTCTTCTTATGTCTTGTCTAATAGATACTTATGTGTAGATTACGATCTTTTAACATTTTGTTGCGGAACTATATTTTCCCCATATAAACGCACCATATAAACTTCAGGTCCGATGCGACACGGGTTAACGATATCCGATTTTACTAATATTTCACACAATATCTTTTTACAATTGAATGATTCTATAGGAAGTTATGGTCAAATTTCAAAAGTCGGTAAATTTTGGTGCAGTCTAAGTTACATATACAAATGTATGTGTTTATGAATGTATGTGTATGCGAAATTATAAATAACATGCTGAAACTAAATATGAAGTGTTATTTTTACAATGTTTTATTCATACATTGTTTTGCTTTATTTTTTCACATTTACGTTTCATTTTTTAAGTTGTAACACATCATTCATTCATGTGGTTGGGATTTGTTATTCGGTTAGTAACTTCACACTTTATATTAAGGAACTTAAATGTGCAAAAATTCATGTGTATTTATATCATATTAAAGAAAAACATGTATGTTTATGCCACTGATATGCAGGTACCCAGCACACACAAATGTTTAATATCAAAAAAAAAAAATATCTTGAAAAGAATCTTATTCAAAATTTTGACCTTTCAGATAGAAATTGTAAGTGGTTTCTTAAATTTTACTGATATTTCGAAGAAAACAATATTAATTATTTTTCAAACGTTTATCTTTATGTTTGCTGGGCATATACATACATACATACATACACATTTATATACATCTATATGTACATATACATATACATGTATGTATGTGTGTGAATATGAGCTAAAAATGTTGAACTACTGTTTGTTCGTTCGCGCTGAAACATCGCATAATTAGTTTAAGCGATAACCTAATTGTTTGTATATTCTATTTTAGTTAATTGCAATTGTGTATATTATATGTATATATCTGTGACACAAACTGGTAGGTGAAGATACCTCTAAACGTGGCTAATACAAGACAAAGAGTGTGCACAAAGAGTTTAAAGATAAATCATACAAAAATTTAAAAACTAATATTGTAATTTATCTTCGCAGTATTCCTTCAAACAATTAAATACAAAAAAAGAAAAAAAAATAATAATAATAATAATAATAATAATAATAATAATAATAAAATTATGTACTAATTTGGTTTCCTCGGTTTCAACCGAAATATTTCTTTTATTTAAAAGTTAATAAAAATACTTTTAAAACCCCATTTTTCTCTCCTTTACAAACATTTTAAAAGTTGTAAAATTTTGCTAATATTATCAAAAATAAACTATTTTTCTTGTAACATAATCTACTTAAGATAATCCTGTTTATGAACAATTTAATAATTAATTAATTGAATTATTGCTAGTACACCATTTGATGTAGTGGTAAAAAGCTCTTTGACTCCGCTGTATAGCATTTAAGCTAAAAATAACTTTGTAATCTTTTCGAAAACTTTCAATATAATTTTACTCGACAACAAAAGAATAATTTAGTTTTATGTGAAAAGTTTTGGTAGCAACAACAACGAGAAGAAGTGGTTAGATAAAAGTTATTTGTTTGTTCCATGAGTACTCAAGCATACACAGTTCTAAGTGAACAGATACAAACACGAGGACATAACATGCGAGGTATAATGGAAAAGTTTTAGGGATTTTTTTAAAGTAGAATATACGTTATTTTGCTGCTTTTAAAGCATTAAGAGTGATATTAATAGCGATGACATATTATTCATCAATATTTTTTTGAAGATATCTTTTTAAATCTATTAATTTAAAGATGCAGAATTTTGAAGAAATTATACTAAAGTAGTGAATACGATATTCTTTGAATACATATTTTCTTTGTTAATTTCAATTTAGTTTTGGCTTAAAAATTGTATATTGTATACATTTATTTGGACTATTTACCATTAGACACTTTGTAATCGTTGGAAATGCGGATTTAAAACTCAGAAATTTAAAATGTTTCAATTAGTGTGTAAACTGATATGTTCTTAAAATCTACACGTTCTGCATTTCTATCAAGATTAGGTAAGATTATATTGAAAATTGAGACATTTAATATTTTTCCCTATCCAAAAGCCTTACTAGTGTAATTAGGTTGAGAACCTAGTTCCCTCAGAGATTTCCAATTGAGATCTCAAAGATATCCCAGGTTCGAAATATTATCCCTTGTTCACTACTAATTTGATCAAATACTGGTTACTGACATAGGTAGTATTTCAACGTATCGTCCTTCTCTTTGCACACTCTACAGATTGTGACATTTCAATATTTCGATAAGAACTAAGTGAGCTTTAGTTCCATGTGACCGGTTATTGCACTGATCAGCCTCTTGAGTTTTGGTCTACTTATTTTCTCAAGATTGCGTTTCTATATAAGATGTCAGTTGTTTTCCCGACTGTTGAATTTTCGCAATTTTTAAAGTGTTCACTTTTTGCCTATTTGTTCTAATTGTTTATTATATATTATTGTGAATTTATTTAACATAAAGGAACTTAACTCTGAGGCTAAATTACAACTAAATTGCAGTAGCAGCTTGGGCAATCAGCTTGAAGTTTCCTGCAGCACATATGATCTCAATATTCTCACATCGAGGTAAAAGTATATTTCCGTCTTACATTATAAAACACTATAAAATATGACTTTACCATTTCTTAAGGTTTTAATAACCGCTTGGCTATCCGAAAAATATGAAGTATCAAGTTTGAAAAGTAAATCTGGTATGCAATTTTTCTGAATATGCTCATTCTTCGAATTGTAGATGTTGTGATAAGGGAAGAGTATTAGCATTTGAAGAGTTAAAATACCGATTTTATTTTACACAAATTATAATATTCGGCATGTTGTCAGTAAGGTGTGTAAGTAATTCTAGGTTTGGCAATGTATTCCCATGAAAATATTTATCATTAATACGACTAAATGGGATAATCATGTAGTAAGATTGTTCAATTATATGTAAAACTAGAATTATAACATGAAAAAGCAAACCATAAAATCGGTCATAATATGATAAAATGGAATCATAATATTTATTACTTATAATCATTTCTATTTTTCGCTGTGATTATATGTTCCAATCATAATATATTGCTCTTAGATTATGGTTACTACAACTATATTTTTTCTCTGTGCATGATTATGACTTTCTTATTTATTTCGCCATATTTTTATTTTTTCTTATACTTTATATTAACATCTTTTATTATGGATATTAATATTGAAATCCATTAGTTTTAAATTTATAAATACAAGAATCCAAGTGAATATCGCTAAATGAGACATTTTTAAGACAAATGTATAAATCAAATTTATTATAAATATATATTAAAATCTACAATCCTTAAAAAATACATATGTATATAACAACAAATAACTTTATTGTAAATTGTCTGTGTAGTACACATAATTTTGTATAACAATTCGTACAACACGATATTTAAATGTCAGATTTTTAATAAAAGATTAAATGATATAAATTTATGGAACCTATGAATAATAACATTAAATGTATAATAATAAAGAGATTTCCCACAATTACAAATATTTATATATTCTAACATTTGTCGTCTATACTTGGTCTTCAATTAGCTTGCAAACTTTCCAAGCAACCTACACACACAAACACAAGCCACCACATACAAATACCGGTAGCAACAACAAACAATTAGTCATAAATATTAGTACAAGTTTTTTGTTTTTGGTTGTCACAAGTGCTGTAGGAAAAGAGTGTGATAGGAAAGAGTATAATAGAAAACTACCAATCTCAAAACAATAAATATTATTATACGCAGCGTATACTTGTTGTAGAATTTTTGTTGAGTTGGTTTCAATTACTCATACGCAATGACCATCAAAATTAAATTTGTTTTTATTATTGAATCATAAATTGCTTGGTTATTGCTGTGTTTATGTGTATCTGTAGTGATTATTATATATATATATATATATATATATATATATATATATATATATATATATATATATATATATATATATATAAACATTAAATATTTTTCCAGTTGTTCCATTCTTCACTCACACCCCAATTTCCCTGGAGGATGTAATTGTTGGCAAAACGAAATAAAAAAAGAAGAAACCAATGTTTTTAATGTTAAAGTATAAATGTATGTATTGCAAGAATATATTTCAAGGATAACAACTAAAAATTGGGGTACCCACTTGTTTTTTTTCGCTCACTTTTCAGTTGTACTTTTTTTTGTACAAAGAAGTGCTATTAAAAGCGCAACATGAAAGTTTATTACAAGCCAGAAAAAATACAATATTAGAAAAAAAAAAATAGTATAAAGAACACAATCTATACACTCAACAACAACAAGAAATTCTGAGAAAAAAAGAAAAACAAATAAAGTTTTATTTATTTCACTTTGTAATGGAATAATATGTTCTTTTTTTTTTGAAAGTACTTGTTTTCCATAAAATATACGAATACAGTGATGCGTGTTTCAGGATTATGAAAAAAAAAGAAAAAAAAAAACACACACACACGCTCTCGCACATACATATATACAGACAGACGTTCACCAAGAAAATCTAATAAAAATGTTTTGAACACAAAATAAAAACTCATTCGTACGTACATAAACAAATGAATAGACATATACATATATTAATACCAATACATATATATCAATTTCTTTATATGCATAAGAGTATATATACTTATATATGTCTATATGCGTGAATATGTCTAAATATTTTGTATATTTAAGTGACTGAAATAAATATGTATTCATGACAAACTGTATGCTTAAATGGTCATTTTGTTATTTGGTTGAAATGTTTAAACACAATCAAATGGTTGGTTTAATGCCAACTTACTTAGAAGACGAATGCTACGAAATTATTGCGAATGAACACTACATTTAATAACGACGTATGTGTAAATATTAGGATGGTTCCTAACTGATCTTTCCTACTAAATAAAAAGTATATACTTAGATTACCTTTTAGTATAATTTCTACGAATATCCTAATCTTAACTATAAAAAATATGAAATATTACGCCTTTTTTTAACCTCCAATTACCTATGGGATTTTTGAAAGATAAAATAATTAATATATTTCCGAAAATTAAAATTTTTGATGAACTCAAATATTTACCGCCCACAATTGGTCTTCAATTAAACAAAAAAAAAAAAAAAAAAAAAAAAAAAAAATCTTTCCTATCAAGCTAAACATAAGTACGCCGCTTCTCACATATATCAAAGCAATTAATTTTGAATTTTCAAGAGAATTGTGTATTTCAAAATAATTTGTGTTTAAGAAAATCTGCTGAAAATAATAGATACACCTTAGGGAATGATATTAAAGTGGTGATAACTTTGGAGAATTCTTCAGAAATAGTACTAGTATTATTATTGTTATTATTATTATTATTATTTTTTTTTTGGTAAACAATTTGATCTGTCAATGTCACTCCAACGAAATAAATGGCAAGTATATGCGTTCAAATTTATTTACATATACGTTTTCAATTTAAATTAATTTGTAATTTTTTTATTAAATCGAATTCTGTTGTTGTTCTTTTATTGCTTTTACGTAATAGGGAAAAAAACGATGGTATTGTAGTTGAAAACGTTAGAGAGAAATAGTATTCTGACATAGAAAAATAGGGAAAAACAATCATTGTACCCAATAGGAAAGGAAAATGGTGCAACCAAAAGAGAAAATGGAAAGTCGTTGCGTGAAATAGTAAATAGGAGTTTGGGAAGATCTCTACATTTTGAATAAAATGCCCTTTTCCCAAAAAAAAAGAGAAAAAAAAAACGATAGACACTCGTGGTACCCCTCATAAAAAAAAGCCAAGAAACGGATAAGAAAATTATTGTATTGGCAAAAAAAACTCTTTCACTTTTTGAAGGGTATTTCAGATGAAAATTTTTATGAAGTAAGTTCGCGACAGTTCGTCTGCGTCTTGTGCAACATATATTTTTGGAAATAATTGCCAAAAAAAAATCTATTATTACGAATAAAAAATTTAAAGAGATGGTTAGAATTTGTTAAAGTTTAGTGGGAATATGCCGAAAAAAAAATGGAGAAACATATTCCTTAGTGACGAAACTAAAACTAACGTATGTTTACATATATACATATATGATTAATAGATTATGAATATAGAGTATAGAGTAATAGAGTGCCGAATGTTTTATACCCTTCACCACTTTTCCAACAAATAAAAAATTATGCTTAAAGTATGCTTTCATATTTTCACACTTATACTTAAAAAAAAAAATAATAATAATAATAATAATCAACATTTTTTTCTAAACTACTAAAATTTAAACACAAAATTAAACTATTATAGCAAGAGTTGCTCCTTTAAAAAACAACACTGATAGCTTTTGATAACTACTAAATTTTTATATGTACATATGTTCTTACATAGATACATGTTTATATAAAGACAACAACACTAAGTCTTCGCAATGCTTCTATTTCCAACCAAACAAGTTAGAGTGTTATATTCGGCTGTGCCGAATCTTTTATATCCTTCACCATCTTACCGACAAATAATAAAATTTACGCCTTAAAGTATGCTTTCATATTTTTAATTTGTACTTACAAAAATAATCAAAAATAATAATATTTTTTTCCCAACTACAAAAATGTAAACACAAAACTTAACTATCTTAGCAAGAGTTGCTTATTTAAAAAAAAGAAACAACAACAACACTGAGTCCAATAAAAAACGCCCAAATATATGTAAAAAATTATTGTGTGTATATACAATCAACAACTAACGATGCTTATACAAAATACAACAACTACACTTAAAGTCATTGCAATGCTTTCTATATATGTTTGGGTGTGTATATTTTTAATAATTTTTTCAGTTTTTTGCCTAAAACTCGATTGTTTATGGACCGACATGGTTAATTCAAAAAACCGAAATGTTAAGAAAATAATTACAACAGTTTTATATAAAAACGAATTCTGAAGCTTATACAGAAGCTTCACAAAGTCCGAAAAATATTCTTGACCGATATCTCAGTTACTAATAAAGCGATTTTGTTCACTTCTTTCACAAAAACATTTTAGAAGGAAATTCCGAGTTTTATGTGCAAAAACGAAGTCGCCAGCTTATAAGAGGCTTTAGAAAAATCGAACACAAATACGTTTTTAGAGTCCTTTTAGATTTTTTGGCGGTATTTTGGCCATTAATGGACAGATTTTGTTGATTTTTACTAGTGTCATTCTAAGGAATATTCCCTATAATTTGATGTATTAAAGATAAACTTTATATCCGATAACTGGGGCTTTCTAAAAACTGATTTCAAGAGATAGACTGACAGACGGATATCTTTATATCGACTTTCCTATCAATAAGTATCCAGAAAATGTGTACTTTTTGGGGTCTTAGATGAATTTTGTAGAAATTACAAACGGAATGACAAACTTATATATACCCTTTACACCTGTGGTGAAGGGTATAAAAAACAAATTAGAAACATTTCATCTTTTACCTTGTGATTGTAAGAAATACACTAATTTTTTGTTTTTAAGCGCCCTCCTATTGTATATAGATACAAAATGTTTGTATGAAGTCATACTAAATTTTAATTCCAATTAAATAGTTTATTGTTAGTGACTTTAAATAAAAAGGAAGCAATAGCCAACAGTTGAAAAATTTTAACAAAAATTATAAAAATTTTGTTCTTTTTTTCAGAATAAAAATAAAGTGAAATGTTTTTATAGTTTTAATGATTATTGTTGAGTAGATAGAGTAATGAATAAAAATGTTATCGTTATAAAAAGATATGTAAATTAAAGACTACATACATGTACATTCCTTCTTGGTGTAAAATATTATCTTAATACTAACATTTATATGAGATTTATGTACGATAAAAAGATTTTCGGAAGCGGGTCTTATATAAGAGCTATAGCCAGTTGTAGACCGATTCTAACAAAATTTGGCACTTTGTTTTCTACTTACACATATAACTTGTTTGTGTCAAATAAAATCTGAATACTAATATTTATATTGAATTTACGCACGTTCAAGTGATTTTCGGAAGAGAGGTTTGTGTCAATATTCATGAAATTTAGCATAAATACTTAAATGCTGTTTTTAAGGCATTTGTGAGCATTCGAACTCTACTCTGGGATGACATTTGTATGGGGTCTAGGTGAAATATTGGACTGATCATAATCAATTTCATTAGATTTTATCCTTGTGCCTAATA
This sequence comes from Protocalliphora azurea, assembly GCA_932274085.1. NCBI lineage: Eukaryota > Metazoa > Arthropoda > Insecta > Diptera > Calliphoridae > Protocalliphora > Protocalliphora azurea. The sequence goes on along the minus strand of OW026521.1, from coordinate 93,489,942 downwards.
ATTACATCAACATGTCTTTAAAAATCTATAAGAAAATACTATTATATATGTGGTTACACTAATATCGTAAACTTACGTCCTTTTCGAAGGAACATAAAAAAATATGACTTTCTAAAATGCATTGATGTCCTTGTTTGGCGATACCAAAGCAGAGTTTGCGGACTATAATTAGATGCCAGTAGAATTGTATACGTGTTTTCTGTGTCGCCACACAATTTATCAGCATTCATGGTGTTTTATCCATATATGTTTCGCTGAAACCTAAACTCTATGGTTGAAATTAATCTTAGATTTTGACATTGTATTTGATTAAATTTAATCAAAGGGAAAAAACTACGTTTAAAGTTTATCTGAAATTATATTAAACTAATTAAACAAATGAAATATTCATGATGAAAATTAATATGGGACTAGAGACACGTTTGAACTCAAACTAGGTCTGCATTAGGACCTGCGGTTAAAGTTCACCTGTAATTACTTTCATATGTTCTGTTAAAGATAATTTATAATAATTTAAAGTGTAGTCAATTTATTTGGTACCTTAGAATCTTTTTCATAAATTCTAATATAAAAGACTGCACGTTTTTGTGAAAAATTGCAAAAAAATTAAAATATTCATAGAAATAAATCCAATATGTCGATATTACATTATTGTTACCTAAATATACAAAAAAAATCTTAGATTAAAATTTTAGATTATTTGACAGTAGATGAACTTTTTACTATATTAAAAGTGTTGCTAATTTTTAGGATTTAAAATAAATCCAAAGATATATATATATATATATATATATATATATATATATATATATATATATATATATATATATATATATATATATATAGATGAATTTGAATATAATATCAACAAATATAAAAAATTCAATTTGTGCAAATATGCAAAACATAATAGAGTTTTATGACATTTATTTCTTAAATAAATTTTAAAATGCTACAATTCCATTAATAAAGAAAAGTAAAAATAAATAAAACATTTTCCTCAGTTTTCATTAAAGCAGCAAATTGTTTATGAATGATGTAAATTGTATTTGTTTGTATTTTATGTTTAAATTATGCAATTCAATTCAAGAAAAATCTTATAATAATCTGTATACACAAGAAATTATCATCTTCAAATGGAAAAGTGAAAAATATATACGAAAAAAAAAAAAAACAAGAAGACGATGATGTTAGTGATAATGATGTTTGGCAAGATGAGAAAGATGAGAGATTTTATATTTCTCAGTTTATAAGTAAAATGTGCGTTTCTATATGTAGAAATAAAATTTCTTTTACAAGATAAAAATGTATTTGTTATACAAATTAGCATTTCAAATATTAAAATTATTAACAAAATAAATAGTTAAGTAAATACATAATAAATATTAAAAAACATAAATAAATGCCGACATACAAACATACATAAAAAAGAGAAGAACGAAAAAAGCTCTAAAAATATAAATGAAAAAAAAAAATCTGAACAATTCAAGGTAGCCTAAAAATAACTAAGAAAAAAATTATAACAATTGCTTTTTAATTTTTTTAATTCAAAACAAAATCAAAACTATTTAAACTAATTTGTCAACTTCTACAATACGAGTGTTAGAATTTTTGATGTTTTTTTTTTTTTTTTTTTTTAATTAATTCTTTGAAAAATTGCGTAAGAAAAAAGTTGTTTAATCATTCTGTTAAATTTGAATATATTTTGTTATGTGATGAAACAACAGTTATGCAGTTTTATTGAAAACAGTAAAAAAATAAAATCAAATAAAACCAAAAAGTAAATTAAGTGAAATATAAATGTGTTATATATATATATATATATATATATATATATATATATATATATATATATATATATATAAATATATATACATACATATATGTTATATGTGTAGATATATATATATATATATTATATATAAAATTTGTGTGAGAGGATTTAAGATGTTTTTAAATAATTTAATTTGAATTTGTATTAAATTACTGCAGTAATTTAATTGTTATGAGATTAACTTATTTATTTTTTTTTTTTAAGTTAACTTCAATCGGAATTGGAATTAAAATGATAATTTTTACAATAATTACCTGTTTTTGGGCCATGGCTTGCATCTGTTGGAACATTTGACGCTCTTCTTCTTTGCCTAGGTTTTAAAATAAAAAATTAGATAGAAATTAGGGAATTTATACAATTGAGATTAAAATTATTATAATATAATTCATAATTTTTTATTTCAAAATATTTTAAGAAAAAAAAAAAAAAAAAAATGCTTATATTCATACATTACAAAATTTTATTGCAATATGTAATTTTCATATTTCATCTAATGACAAAATTTCACATTATTTCCTTCGAGAAAACAGAAAAAATAAAAAATACAAAACATAACAATAACATCTTTTTTTGGTTTTTGATTTTCTGGAATATAAACTAGGAACTTTGTTTTTACAATGAAAATTCGGAAAAAAATTTTTGAAGAAATTAACCTAATCTGTTCATTAGTAACCGAGATATTTGTTAAAACGCATTTTTTAACTTTTTGGTGGCCCCATATAAGCTACGGATATATATCTATCACAAATATTTTTCTAACCTGCTGTTTTTCTAATGAGTCAAATCGGTCTTTAAAGAACCGAGTTATTAGCAAATCTTTTTTTTTCATTTATTTAGTGTCTGCTCTTTTTATAGTTGTTTCTTTTTTGAGTACTACAAAATAACAACTACGGTAAAATAAACCATGTTTAGTTTTTTCAACTTTTTGTAGCTCTTATATAAGCTGGGGACTTCGTTTTTTTTCAGAATTTTTTGTATTGATAAAATGGAAATGAAGTCAATCCAGAATTAACCGGGATATGGCCAAAACGCTTTATTAGACTTTTTGTAGCCTCTATATAAGCTATGGAGTTCGTTCTTGCACAGATCTGTAACAAATATATATATATATATATATATATATATACATATTGGAATTTCGAATTTATGAATCAATCAATATTTATTATTATTATTATTATTCATAAATTTTCCACTATACCCGTTTTGTTAATAATTTAATGTTGTTTTTATTTGCTATCGTTCATTTTTCATTTATTGTGAATAACAACAACAATAAACAAAAGCAAAAACTATCGTTATAAAGAGCGAGAAAAAGTTGTGTGCATCATTATTATTAAGAGGAAAGCAACAAGGGAAAACCACCACCAACGTACAAAGAGTGCGAAGTACTTTCTTGAGGGATTTGATATTATCAAGCGATTAGTTATTCTACAAAGTGATTTAAAAATATTTTTTTTTAAATAGAAACCTATAATAGTTCTAGCTTATAAGCCTGCCAATGCCAGGAAAAAATCAATATGATAATAATAAAAAAAAAAAAAAATGCTTAAATAAATCCAAAAATCTTTTAAAAAATTTATGAAAACCCTTTTGACGCTTTTCCTCTCCTTAATCGAAATTGAAAAATTTTAGTCCTTTAGAATTTGTTGGTGAATAATACTTAAAGTTAAAAGTAAAATTAAAAAAAAAGATTTCAAAAAAGTAATCGGCATAAATTCGTTCCCTGATCGAGATACAAAATCAGTTACCAGTGAGATTTGGAAAGCGAACAAAGAGTGTATCAAATTTAAACTTGTTAAAACCAAAACCGATTTCTAAAAATATTACAGAAAATAAAAATTAATCCCCTACTTCCCCTCTCTGATAGAAGTTTTAAAATCTGAATCCATTAGGTTTTGAACACCGAATGGTTTCATATGTAAGCAGAATTTTAATTTTCTACGTCGCCTACGAGCTTTAGAAAGCTCTGGAAAGAGATAACATGCTTAAGAAATTATACGTAAATCTAATTAACTCTGCTCCCTGATAGAAATTTTAAAATCTGGCTCCATCAGGATTTTTAGGACGAATAGTTATATAAGTAAGGCTAATTTTAATATTCTACGTCATCTGGAAGCTCTGGAAAGAGAAAATATGCTTAGCAAATTGAAGAAATTCCAAAATCTGGTTCCTTAAGGATTTGTAGCACAAATAGAATTACAAGTAAGTATTACGCAAATAGTATTACAAGGAGCTTCAGAAAGCTTTGGAAAGAGAAAATGGGCTTAGGAAATTATATATAGATATCTCCGCTCCCTGATAAAAATTTCTTACAAGTCCTAAGGTAGAAAGGATTTGTAAGACGAATATATAGATATCTCCGCTCCCAGACAGAAGCTCTGTTGGGATTTGTAAAACGAATAGTTACACAAATATGCTGACCTTTTACTTTCTATGCCGTCTGGAAGCTGCAGAAAGCTTGGTAAAGTGAAAATAGGCTAAGTAAATTATATATATGTAGATTTTAGATTTTTTTTAATAGATTTACACTTGCTGTTCAATTGATAAACACTATCCCTTGACTAAATGCTGTGTGTTCGAGATCTCAAAAAATTACACACCTAATTAGAAGAATCCAAATAAGTTTCTAGGGTATATAAGCTACTTTACAGAAAATTTTGTGGTGTAGGTCGATTGCTTAATTTATAAAATTGTAAACTTTGAGTTTTGTCCTAAAAAGGTCTTAAAATTAAATAATATCTTTATTGCGCTATAACTCTCTAATTTAACATTTTGCGAAAAAAAAACTAACTATATAAGTGTTTTTATTTAAAATAAAAAGCAGCAATTTTTGACATATAATTTTTTAGCTTTCTATGACCTGTTGTGATGTTATAAGCAATGAAAGCAAATATTTATACATGGACTTTTTTTAAAAAATGCCTTTGTTTTATTTAATATGTAATAATCCAAAATTTCATCCTACACCCTGCATGTAATGCTAATATTTCTATAATAGGTAAAAATTGATACCCCAAATTAAGATTTTGGTCCATCTACGCTAAAATTGTTCCAGAAAGTAGTTAAATATTTGGGACATCGCGTAACAGTAGAAGGAATATTAACAGATGAAGATAAGATAATTGCTGTAAAGGACTGGCCACGTCCGAGAAATCTCCACGAATTGCATAGTTTTCTTCGCCTTTGCACATACTACAGACGATTTGTCTTGAATTTCGTCAATGTAGCCGGAAGCTTACATGAGTTGACCAAGAAGTCACAATCATTCCAATGGAGTGAAGTACAAGAACTAGCATTCTAAAAGCTCAAGAATCTTATATGTACGGCACCAATTTTGTCATATCCTATACCTGGAGAAACGTTTGTGGTAGATAGCGATACGAACGAATACGCAATAGGTGTACTTTCACAAGTAGTCGATGGTACTGTATGAGTCATTGGATTCTTCAGCCGAACGCTTTCGAAGCCTTAAAAGAAACTATTGCGTAACGGGACGAGAATTTTTGGCAGTATTAGAGTGTGTGAAGCACTACCACAAGTATCTGTATGGTCAACACTTCCAACTGAGAACCGATCATTCTGCCCTCAAGTGGTGGCTGCAATTTAAACAACCTGAAGGACAACTAGCTCGTTGGATAGAGCGGCTTCAGAACTATGACTTTAGCATCAAGCACCGGAAGGGTTTCAAACACTGCAACGCGGACGCGCTGTCAAGACGGCCCTGCAACGTGGAATGTAAGCCTTGTGCAAAAACCGAGGAAAAGGAAGGTATCATCGATGTTCGACTAATGCATATAGAGTCCAGTCAAGATTGGTCTGTAGCGCAAAGAAATGACCCATACTGGCGAAAATAATATTAGCAAATGAGGAAGGTAGAAGGCCAGCCCACAATGAAATATCCGCCGAAAGTCCACGGATGAAATCATATTAGGTCTATGGAATAGTCTATAGTTGTTAAATGGCTGCTTATACCGCATATGGGAAAGTGTTGACGGTAAAACAGTGACAAATCTAATTGTAGTATCCTCTAAAAACGAAGTAATGAAAGAGTTCCCAGTGGTGGTCATCTTGGTGTGATAAAAACCTTAGAAAAGTTAAAACAACGTTTTTATTGGGTTGTCAGCAAGCAGTATCCGATTGGGTAGCCAATTGTCCACAATGCAAAGCAGCGAAGGGCCCAGTAAGAAGAAGTCGTGGACAACTTCAGCAGTATAACTCAGGTGCGCCATTCGAGTGGATTGCAAAGGATGTATCACGTTTTAGAGGTTATGGATTATTTCAGCAAATGGCCAGAGGTATATCCGATCAGGAAGCTGAAATGGTTATAAGCGTATTTGTGAACAACTTGGTGTGCCGCTATGGTATTCCACTGGATTTGCATTCTGATCAGGGTAGAAATTTTGAATATAATAATTTTATTAAAACTAAATAATTTTTTTATTTATTATTATTTAAAATTAAGTATTTTTTTTTATTTTCAATAGATTTCAACTTTATATTTTGACTGTTGCTTAACTTTTACATTTTATTATGAGATCTTGCTTAGCATAAATTGAACAAAAATTTAATGTATTTTAAAGAAATTGATAAATTATGTAATTAAAAGAAAATATTTGATATTGGGATAATTATTTTTATTATATGTGACAAAATGTATTGATTTGTAATAAGTAAAAATCTTATTATACAAAATAATAAAAACCGTGCATATTAAAACGGGGGCCTTTCTAAAAAGTCCACGTATAAATTTGTAATTTGATTGCTTATAACATTACAACAAGTCATAGTATGCTAAAAAATTATATGTCAAAAATTGCTGCTTTTTATTCTGAATAAAAAACTCATACAGTTTTTTTCGCAAAATATTAAATGAGAGAGTTATAGCGCAATGGAGATATTATTTAATTTTTAAATGTTTTTAGGATAAAAGTCATAGTCGTCTGGCCGCTTCACGTCCGCTAGAGCCAATGTTAGCACTCATACTATTTTTTAAACCTATTTAGAGGAAGATGCCGACGGAGCAAGCAAAATCAAAAATTCTGTATTCTAGGTTACGTGTATAAAATGTTTGTTTTGCACCGAAGCGATTATGTCTTTTTTAAAGCTATGCGAATTCTATTTAACTTTATTTGAAAATATGAGTTATTTAATGTTTCTAGTGTTTGCATACATATATAAGTAAAAATATTTGTAATTGAATTCAATACATTTTTGATCTATTTATATTTTACATTCAATATATAAATACTAAAATATATAACATCTCAACACGGGTGAAGGGTATAGAAGATTCAGCATAGCCGAATGTAGGTAGCACTCTAACTCGTTAAATATTCTTTTGTCCTGAGAGCTTAGACATGTTAACTTTAATTTAAGCTATTTTCATAACTACGATTTTTGAGACCTATTTTAAGAAAAAGCTTGAGGCTTTTTTTTTGGCAAAATATATTAGACCCATGAATTTCTATGGCTCGAAGGGAACTAAAGACGAGTTTTACATTTTTTTTATAATACCTTCTTGTATTGAGCTCTTTAATGTTTTTTGAAAATTTAATATGTTTCGAATCAGGATCAGTTATAGCATATTTGTTGGCCTCCGCGAAATACAAGAAAGTATAATTTTACTTCTATACAGTTAATGTTAATCTTTGAAAACCTATAGCATAGCCTGTATTCAAACACAGTATTAATAAGTTCTATTTTATTATCATACATGTTTTTATATATTTCTGGCGATCGACCCACAGCACGTCATACTGCAGGATCTAGAAAATGTTTTATTTATTTATAAAATACTATAATAGTCTGTTTTAAAACTATTCATTTATTAATCATAAGCTATAGTCTTATATTAAGCCTATTATTATTACTATTATTACTATTACTTGCAATTCTTTACAATCTTACGAGCTCAGAGATACCAAAACTTATACATACAGATTACATCTGAAAGAAATAATAAAAAAATAAACCTTGCACATTTTGGAAATTTTTTATATTTTTGTATGAAAATTGCAATGCAATGTAAAGGTAACAGAAGAAGTTAACATTTCATTGCTGCTCATGATTTGTTCAAACTTTTCATAAAATACATGGGAAAAGTGCTAAAAATTACCTAACAAGACAAAGTTTTTGTTAGTTTTAAATAGAAGTATAAATATTTGATAAAAGTATTTGATATCATAGAAAACGCTAGAATATGGAAAATCATAATTAGTGAAAATAAATTTAATGCGGTGAAATTTCTCCAGACCATGACCCGAAAAACTTTAAATTTGGATTTTAAGCATATTTTTTAGAAATAATATTTGGACCTAAATAAAACTTAAATAAGTGGGGGTATTTCAATGAAATCTTTGCACAATGCAGATACATCTGTTTTAAAAGTAGGGAATTAAAAAAAACGTCCACTTTTTCGTACCAGAATACCCGAAAGTCTTGGGAAAACTTGTTTCAAAAATTGACTTTTTTCATTAAAACGATCACCCAGCTGTTGTAGAAGGTGTGGCTCAGAAAATATTTTTTTTGTGATTAACCAACATATAGAGAACAAAAAAAAAAAAAAAAAAAAAACGAGAAATAAAGATATAGTCAGTCAAGACCGATTATATGATACCCTACACCATTGTGCACGAGCATAAAAATTCGGGAAGGGGACTTATATTATACCTGTGGCCAATTTTACTAAATGTAAAATAAAATATACAAATAAAGAATAATGCGTTGATACTAACATCATGATGATTTTATGCAGTTAAGAGCGATTCCTGGAAGTGGGTTTATATGGGAGCTATGGTAAATTATGGTACGATTCTCATTAAATTTGTTTCTACTTACATAAAACTTATTTGTGTCGAATATTAACTTGATAATAACATTCGTATAGGATTTAAGCACGTTAAAGTGCTTTTCGGAAGAGGGGTTTATATAGGAGCTATGGTCAATTGTGGACCGATCTTTATAAAATTTGGTACAAAGATTGATACTTGTACAGAACTTCTTTGCACTGTATGTCATTAAAATATTCTTATTTTATTTAAATGATAGCATATTACCATCTTTTTGGAAAATTACCCCAATATGTAAATTTTTTTTAAAGTTTCAATTTCAGATTAGAATAACTTTTTATCGGATAGAAACATTTATACTATTCTTGAAGCAATATTATTTAAAATTTTGCTAGAAATCTAGGGATTATTTTTAAAAACTGTAGGGCCCAAATTAAGGACCCAAGGTTAAAAAACTTAAAAAATAAAAACAAAAGCGAGGGTAAAATTATCTTCGACCTGAATTTCTCCTAAACAGAAAGAGATAACCTACATACGTAACCACACTTTTTATAGAGATTTATATAGAATACCTATATGTAATTTTTTATATTCAAGTCATAAATTAATTTTTGGAGAAATTTTACAAAAAATTACCTACTCGAGGTAACCAAATTTGGAGGCCTGCCCTCTACTCCATTGACTAGCTCCTCCAAATTAACTTAAAATCACCTTGGCTCTGACCGTGTAAAATTATATTTAGATATCTCCAGTGGTTTACAAATTATAGAATTATTACCAATAAAATCGATTTGGGACCACTGTACTACGTTTACTTGGAATTACATCTTCTCTTAAAAATAATATCGGACTATAGTTAATACTAGCTATAAAAAGCTTTATTAATAGCTTTAAATAAAGCTAACCTAATTCGAAATAATAACCTATTACTAAAACTAATCCGGGATTATATTAAAAGCTTTAATTAAAGCTAATATTTGCCTACATAAAAACTACTAAATTATGTAAATACATAGTCAAGAACAAATATTTCTCTCTCCTATATACTTGTGCTGGTACCGCAACTGCCTATAATTTTTATTGCGTGTTTTTAACAGAAAATCCAAGAAAGTGCATGTTTAAATTAACAGTTTTACATAAATCAACATATTTAATGAATTTCAAGTAAAATAAAGTTATGTAAATATACTAAAGGCATGAAAATGTTAACACTAATGGATTTTGTTAAAAAGTAAGCTTCAAAATATAAATGCAACAAATTATTGATTAAATTTGTAATCCAGTAATCAATTTAATATAATTAAAGCAACTTTTAAATTTGCTTTCCTAATTTAATGTTCTTAGGATCTTAATATAACCCGGAATATATTTCTCCTTTATTTAAATTTATTTTCAAAAGAAATAATTTCGGATTTCTATAAATAACATGTTTAATAAATATGATTTACGTCACTGAAAAGAATTCGTGTTGCGTGCAGTTAATTATTAATGTAGAAAGGCATAAATTTTCAGTAAATTAAATTTTAATTAATTTCAAGAGAAAAACAAACTATGCTATCTTTTAACATTTAGTTATTATTATAGCAGTAGTTAATACTACTTGTCACACTGTTTATATTAATTAAGTGGAATAGTATTACTAGTAATTAAACGAAATTGTGTCATGTAATTGAAATGTTTTGAGAAAATAATAACTACCTATATTTTACATTTACTGAATTGTTAGCTATAAATTTCATTTATTATTGACTAGTACCGATACGAGTTATTCGAAATGAAGTTATTCGAAAAGAAGAAAAACAAAACGAGAGATTTATAAAAAAATGGACATTTTTAACAGAAAGCCATCCGATTGTTAATTCAAAGGTAAAATATATGTATAAAAATGTACTCGTAAATCAATTGCAGTTTTAAAATTCATTTTTGAAAATTTTTTAACTCTTCGATTTTAATTTTATTTCAGTATATTAAAATCGAATATCTTGTGTTCTGGGACAAGATGATTTACTATTTTTAATTATTTTTTTAGAAGAGTCCAAAAGTTTTTTCACAAAAAAAAGAACCTGTTTATAATATTTTTTTCTACATATTCTACACCACAGAAATATCGCACAGAAAAAATCTTCGAACCCCCACCTTAAAGTATACCGTTCGACTCAGAATCATTTCTTGAGTCAATTTAACGATGTCCTTCCGTCCGTTTGGTTGCCAGTCGGTCTATGTAAACATCATGAACAAAGTACAGGCCGAAATTTTAAAGATAGTTTGATGAAATTTGACACGAATAATTATTTTGGTACAGGAGCGAAGTCTATTGAAATTGATTATGATCGGCCCATTATTTCACCTAAATTCAAACAAAAAGAAAAACAACTGATAAACACATTGTGCAAGCTAAATATAAAAAAAGACAAGAAAAAACTGACAAATGGTAGTTCTCTATTTCAAAGGTTAAAAGAAACACACTGAAAGTGAATAAGGTACTACTAATGCTACAAATGTTATCCCGGAGCAAACATAGCAATAATTGAATGAAGTTCAACAGAAATAGGTTTTATATAAGTGAAAATCTGTGTACCAACTTTCATTAAGATCACTTCATAATTAACCATAGCTCCCATATAAACTCCCCTTCCGAAAATCACATTAACATGAATAAATTCCATGTAAACATAAATATTATGATTACATTTGACACAAACAACATTTATGTAAAGAAAGCAAAGTGAGAAATTATATGAGTATCAGTCAATAATTTATTATAGCTCCCATATAAGGCACATTTCCAGGAGCCACCGTAATGTGTATAAACATAACTTTATGCTACATATAATTCTTTACGCAATGGTGTAGGGTCTCATATGATCGAGCTTGACCGACTTTTACTCTCTTATTTGTTTATTTATTTATTTATTTATTTCTCTCATTCAGTCATATGTAACTTTAAGTGTTCATAACTCTTTAACTATGCGTAGGATTTTATTAATTTAAATACCGGTGTAAAGGTTATTATAATAAATATTGTAAATGGTATTGTATAATTCAAAAATAAAGTTTCTGTTAAAGATTCACTGACAACAAGAATGCAATTTTCAGATGCATTTTTAATCATTTGAAATATTTTTGCTAATATCGAAGACAAATGCGTTTACTACGCAGTAGATTAGTAATTATTCTGCGACAAGAAGGTGTTATATCACAAATAATAAATCAAGAAATTTTAAAGAAATAAAATTTATTATAAAATAAATTCACAAAAAAAAAAAAAAAAAAAAAACAAACACACACACACATACATACAAATTATTTAAAAAAAACATTGTTTTTGTATGAAAATATTTTGTCGCAGTACAATTTATCATGCTATATTTGGTAAACATTATTATTTTTATAATATCGAAGGTAGAAAAAAATTTAAAGGGTAGAAAAAATGCATCCTAAAATTGCACTTGCACTATGAAAGCATTTTTAAGTGATATTTTTTTTTTTTTTTAATTATTGTTTGCTCGATTATTCCTTTGATGCGTTCTAATATGTTTGGAGCATTAGTAGTACCTTATTTACTTTCAGTGTGTTTCCTTTAACCTTTGAAATAGAGAACTACCATTTGTCAGTTTTTTTCTTGTCTTTTTTTATTGCACAATTGTGCTTATCAGTTTTTTCTCTTTTTGTTTGAATTTAAATTGTTTTGAATTAGTAGAATTCTTTTTTATATATAATTGATTATATGGCCGTTAATAATTAATGATAAGAGTTAAAATTATAAAAAAATATATAAAAATTATAAATGCATAAAAATTTAATAATGACGTAATTTAATACATTCTATTTTGATTTTAGTTATTATGTTTGAATTTATTTTTCATATTTTATTAAATAATTGTTTTTAATTTGTATTATATATTATTAAGAAGAATTTTGTAATCGATTATGGCCAAAAAGGCTAGGTTACTGATATATTGAAAATAAAAAAATAATTAAAAAATAAATAAATAAATATTCATCTTTTATATGAAATTTAAATCATTTAAATCTTATAAAAATATTGGTTAATTACACACTTTTTAATTTTTTTTGACGTTTCAGCAATAGATAACCGTGAATAAATTCGCGGTTTTTTCATAGTTATAAAAACTAAAAATGGAGATATTCAAAAACCGCTATAGGATATATGTATTCCGAATTTTAACAGAATCTAAAAACCTACGAAACAAAACCTTTGCTTTCCTGGTAAGGTAACACTTATGTTTAATTGGAAACAAAAATAAAGCAGTTATTTTTCGCCTGAATAACTAGTTATTTTTGTTCGAGTTGTCCACAAATTCATGGAGACTCTAGGGGTTCTAAAAAATATGTACTTAAACTAAAGAAAAAACACAAAAAAAAAAACAAAAAATTGTCGCCACTGAAATTTGAACTTTGGCAACATCTCGCATTTTATTGTCTTTTACAGAAGCTTTTTAGTATAAAATATCTTTTTAGATATTTTGTTAAAAAAACTAACAGCTTCAGAATGGGGTTGAATCAACAATCTTCTGGTTGTTAATCCAGCGCTCTAACTAACTCGTCCACGTGATTGCAATATTACTGTGCTCCTTATACTACTGAGTACTTATTTATGTAATATAGAGTAGGCAAATATTAATGATGCCCCATTACCAAGAAACTGCTTTAATAAGTAGTTGCCATTATCGAGAAGCAAAAAGTTCATTCCATGAAAGAACGCCAAAATTTTTTCCTTACCCAGCAAAAATCTTTTGCTTCTCGGTAATATATACATACACACACACACACACACACACACATATATATATATATATATATATATATATATTACGGACACTGGATAATACAATTGAAAGTCCAGTGTTCCCATCAATGCCACCGAAAGAATAAATCCTTCTTTAAACTAAACAAAACTAATAGATGGACTAGATGGAATTTAACATGCTAAATAAGAATCCGTTTATAGTTTTTTCTAGAATGTACTGATTTTTTTTATGGGCATGACTAATATGACCCCATTATTAGGCAGTCACACTCGTATATATTTTGTATATCCAAATACAAGACTATTTTTTATCCGATAAATAGTTTCGGAGTTATTCGGAAAAAAAATATTTTTCATGCGAAATTAGAAAATTTTTGCTTCCTAAAAGTTATTAAAAAGTTAAAAATGACGGTTTTTAATCTGTAATCATAAAGCTAGGTATACAACGATTAAAATAAGCCATATGTCATAAGATTTATGAATAAATAATAATTTTATTCACAGTTAACTAAAGACACCTATAATAAAAATTTTATGCAAACTGTATATGTATAGAGGAAAGTGGGGTATTTTAGTTTTTTAGCGCATTTCCGTTTTTTTCTTTTTTTTCAAAAACGACTACTGATAAATGTTCGTCTGTATTGCAAAACATTTCTAATTTATATTTCAACCATGAAATCTCTAATTTTATTGCTTTTCAAGCGCAAACAAACAAAATATACTAAAAAAGCTTTTTTAAGTGCTGACGTTTCCGAGTAAGATATCCAAATCGAGATCAATTTGAAATCGATGAATATAAAATTGAATACTTTATTTTACACGTATTTCCACTGCAAAAAACTTAATGATTGTTCCTGATGTAAAAATTAAGAAACTCGGATATTATGACAAAAATATATTTGAGGTAAAATGCGATATATATAGTTTAAACAATTTTTACCAATATTTTTTGCAGTTTTGTTGAAAATATTGTAAATAATTGATTTAATCATCAATGATATGAAACTCCAATAAAACATATCAAAAATGTAATGCTTTAGTAAAAGAAAAAAAAAAAAGAAATTTCTAGAATCAACATGTGCCATTACATCAGTTTATTAAAGAAAGAAAATCTGGATTTAAAAATCGCGAACATAGATTGATGCTGTAAAAATACTCACAAAATACTTAGTGTGCGAACATTACACAAATTTATTTTGTACCTATAAACTAGACTATTTCAAATACGAGAATTAACTGCCTATTTTTATAATTTTTTATTATTTTCTATTAGTTAATAGCTATCTGTTTAGCTATCATTTAATAATATTTAATAAAAGCTAAATATTATAATATTTGCATTTTCACTTTAATCCATCATTTCACATTTTACACAAAAATAACTGATTTAAAAAAACGCCAAAAAATAGTACCAAAAGATAAATTAATTTTATTATTTTTCTGCAAAATATTAGATAACAATCCATTATATATACAGGGTTGGTATTTATGCTCCACTTTACCCCAATCTCCCCTATTAATTTCTCTCAAAAGAGAAATTTTGAAATCCATATTGACTATGTTTATGTAAAATTTTATATCAGAGTGACCGTCTGATAAAACGCGAAATTGCAAGAAATTTGAAATAAAAATTAATCAGCAACTTATACTCCTGTTAAATAATTATATGTGCAATATCTGTATTCTGGTTTTTATGTATTCCAAGAGTTATACATTTTTTTTATCTATTATCTATATTTTGCAAAATTTTAAGTGTCTCTCGGTATTTATTCTTAGTACCGTTATAACAGACAAATTATTCATTAAATTTTAATAGAAAATAATTATATATATTTAAAAAGTGTTATAAAGTCCAAAGTTTGAACTGTTTAAACAATTAAGGTTGAAACTACAATTAGTTTAAAACTAGTTATGACTTTTAGATTTGTAGACAAAACATGTCAACAGGCACTGTACTTTCGGAAGAAGTACTGGAATAACACAAGTTTACAAATTAGTGTCAACTTTTGGAGCACAGTAGATGAGAACTAATCTTGATGAAATTTGGAGCGCTGAATTTAAATATGAAATCCTTTTATTAGGATTGGTTCTAGTTTTTTCATTTCTCCCATGTTGAATGCACTGTGGGTTTTTTATAACTCATAGAAGAACGCGTGGCGAACAATTTCTTTTAGTGATATTCTAAAAAGTGGTATTTATTCTAAAACGTAAAACCGATCTTCGATAATAGAAAATACTTAGTTCGACTGCTACTCATTTCTAATTTATAACTTTTTATTCTATAAAATTTAAATCGCTGTCAAATATGGTCGAAATTGTTTTTCTAATATCGCAAAAACTAGAACTAATTTTGAAAAACGGAGTGAAGATTCGAATTCGAAGCACTAAATTACATTAGAATCAGTTATTTATTGCTCTGGTCCAAGATCTTGCATACTTGTGTAATTAATGTCTACAGAAAAGGCATATCAAAACATTGTTGCGAATTTTCCAAAAAAAAAAAAAATAAATAAATAAAATAATCTGAAAATTGCAATGTTTCTCAGAACAAAAATGCTCACTTGGCATTTTATGATTAATATACATTTTTGGTTAAAAACTTCAACAACGCTATGAGTTTATGTAAATAAGAGATGAAGAAAAATTATATTTGATGATTCTGCGCTATTTAACTAAAATATTGTGTTGTTGAATAATTACTTTTATAGACCTCTCTGAATACTTTTCGATATAAATTTTGGCATTTATTAGTCATTTTACAATCATCTCTTTGTGTCTCAAATATTACAACTACTATAATAGAGTGCTAAATTTTCCAAAAAATTGATAATTTTTGAAAAATTTTTAAATATTTTTGTGCCCATTTACCACATACCCCTTCTCTGTATGGACATACATATAAACCACATAAGTGAATTTATTGAAACCTTTACATTCTTCTGTTTAGATTTTCAAGTATTTTGAACAAAATTGTTCCTCGATTTTTTCCTTCACCGACGATATTTCACACTTACTAATCTCTTAAAGCTAGAAAAACTAAAAGTGTTTTAACACTGACAAATTTTACTAAATAGTGGCACTTGTTTTGTACCGATTTGATTTATGGTTACCAGAGATAATTTTTTTGTGGACAGGCTAAGGGTATTATGTACTTAAGAGTACATAATATCATATTCTGAAAAAGCTACTTTTTAACCATTCGTTTCAACTGTTTAATAATAAATGAGTGCAATTGTTAAATATTTTTTTTATTCTGATTTGTAATTTTCTACAATATTTCCATATTTCTCGTTTTCTTTATTGTTGGTATATAAAAAATTCTTTTGTCGTAATAAACATTATAAGATTCATGTAAAATAGACTTTTTTACAAGCAACCTTTATCCATAATTTCTCCTGTTCAAATATATCCTCTAAACTTATATTCATATGTTTTGATATGCAACATTTATTTTTTATTATTATTTTTTTTCTGTTAATTTTAAAGTTATGTTAACATTTTTAACCTAAATTTTATTTATGCAAAAACAATTTAAATATTTGTATGAAAGTTGAGACTAGTACATTTGAATGTACATTAGTATTATGTCTGTATTGATAACAACTTTGGCATACAAAGAAATTTATAAAAAAAAAAAAAAAAAAAAAAAAAAAAATACAAAAGCAATAAATGTAAATCCACTTACCCATTCCTTTGGCCTGCAACATTTCCAATAATTTTTTAATACTTTCATCGCGTGCAATCAAAGTTTGTTTTTGCGTTTCAACACGACATTCTAAATCTTTAATTGTTTCGCGTAAAATGCTAATTTCACGTTGTAAATGATCATTCTCAGCATAAACAGCTTCAATTTGCTGTTGCATCTCAATATTCGGCTGACGCATACGAGCACGTAGTTCCTCTTCTAATTGACGCACCAGCATCGCTTGTTTCTAAAGGTAAAAAAAAAGAAATTGCAAGAAAAGAATGTAACGAAAACTTAACAAACATCTTACACATATTGTTCATTAGCTACTAGAATATGTGTATGTAAAAATGTAAAAATAATTCTATAGGCTTTTTATTTAAATTTATTTATTGAATCTATTAATGTTTTCACACTTCTTCATTGGGTAAAACAATATGCCAAAAGTATAAAGGTATTAGGGAGGCCGCGATTGTATGAAGAGAAATTACTTCATTTTAAGATAACGTTTCCCAAAATTTTTGTCATAACATATTCCTTTCGTGAGCTGGATCAAAATGAAAAAGGTCCTTTTTTAAGGTTTTTTTCGTATTTCTGCCAAAGTAACAATATGAAAATTTGGTATCGCAAGAAAAGCCTTTTGGACGCGCATTTAAATTCAGTAAATTCATGTAAATGCAAGTTTTTTGTATTTACTCCTAGAACAACATAAACGAAATCAAAGAATTAATTTTAAAAAGGACTCTATTATTTTCTATTAGTTCTTTCAACCAATAAAATTCACTTAGAACTTAAAGAGAAATGCAATTTTGTCGCAAATATTGTCTTGAATTTTTGGCTAATTTTCAGAAATATTTTCAGCGTAGTTTTCCAACAAAAATTTATTTAAATGAAAAAAAAAACAAAAAATATATATATATATATATATATAAAGAATGTGTAAAACTAAAATAAAACAGTTTTTTTAAAACATATTTGCCTAGTAGAAGTAAAGATCATTATTTTATATCTCGTTGAGCATTTCTTTCAGTGTTCGTTCATTAATAACAAAGAGACGATACCACTTTGCTGTTTCAAAGCTTAAGAAAGACTAAATGATTTTATTTGCTGTTATTTATCTGAGAGCACATGCAGATGTAAGAACAATCGCACATGTGTGCTAGTTTGATTGGCATTGTTCTAAATACTTTAGACACCTTTAAATTATTCTGATATTTTATGAAATAAGCATAACTACTGCCTTAAGCAAATTACAATGTTAAATTTTACCTTATATGGGAGGTGGGCGGATCATTCCCATTTTTGGTTTCCGAGTTTACATCGATCCTTGAACTATTTGTGCAAAATCACGATGACCTACACACTTTTGTTTAAACTATTTATTAACCGATTTTTCAATACCAAAGGAACCTTATATGAGAGAAATATTTGAGCCAAATTTCGTCACCCTAGGTGGTTCGCACCGTGCCCTATCCTGCTTTCAACAGACAGACGGACATAGCTAGATCGATTCAGACCCTTACGAATATATATGTTACTATATACGGTCTTAGAATAATATGTATTTAGACATGTTATACACGGAATAACCAGTGTTTCCAGGAGAGGAGAAAAAAAGAGGTTAAATTGAACATCAAAAAGGAAAAAAAAGGCTAAATGTCTTAAAAAATAAAGACAGAAAGAACTCTTTTTTTAATTTTGAAACTTATGTTTTTACATTCTCATTAGTTTTTGAAATTTTTTTGTTATTTTTAGTTATTGTAATATTGCCAGTAAAATGACCTAATGAAAAATCTTTCAAAAAATTCACAAACTGATTTGTCGTCATTTTTGAACTATATTTTTAGGTGATTTTTCGCTTTTATAATTTTTTTAATTACATTCATAAATTGTTCTATGGTTAATGAAGTATATTAAAAAATAATTACAATAATAGATCTAGTAAGTTATTATTGATTTGGAGAATGAAGCGCAACAGGCAAAAATTTGAGAATAAATACACAAAAATGCTTAAATGGATGATTTTGTAAAAAAATAAGAAACTATTTTCTTCGCTGTTGTTTAAATACTAATATTTTAGCCTTTTTAAGGAAATTTTGAGAATGAAAAAAGGCTAGAAAAAAAGCTAGAATCTAAAACGGAAATTGAGGCTAAAAGCAAAATAAAAAGGCTAGATTTAGCCTTAAAAATTCTAAACTGGCAACACTGTTAATAACAAACACGTTGTTTTTTCTGGAGGGTATAAAAATTACCATAACTTCTGTATTATTAAACACAAGTCATAGTTATTTATGAAAATTTTCTCCTAAAGAGAAAAGTGGTTATATTTCATAACACTTTTAATAGACAATTCATGTAGAAAATTTCAATTTTTTACGGATTCTTATTGTAAAATTGTTGCGGAATAATAAATTAAATTTTATAGAAATTTATTCGCGGCTTTTAAAAGTTCTTTTTTTTTTCCTTGTTTTCTGCGCAATTAGCATATTTATTGCTCGTATAAATATTCACTATATGAGATGGATAATGTGCATAATAGGTCATATTTTATAAATTTCCTATGTTTAGTACATCTAGGTTTTTTATTTTTTATAGGGGAAGATTTCAAAATTTTCATGTATTTATTAATATATTCTGATATACAGAGAAATCTGAACAAAATTAAATTCTTGAACATATGTATACAAGAAGACGTACAGAATGTAAATTGGTCGAATGGGATTAATTATTATTTTTTTTCAAAAGTCGTTAAAAAAAATGACGGCTTCTAACGAATGTTCATAACTCTGCAATCCACCGGGAAGAAGTTAGGATATAATCTGCTTATGAATAAGATAAAAATTTAGCTAAACTATTATGACCAGGTCAAGTTATTAAAATTTGTCTATTTTTCTATGCATATTCATGCTATTTTTACTTGAGTTTAAAGAGCATGTTTTTATTTTTTTCGTGCAAATTTAAACTTGCCCTACTTATAACAACAACACATAGAGCAAGGAATTACTTATGTAAAAATTTCAGTATGAGGGAAAATAAATTATACTCGTCATTCAATGTTTGTCATTTATTTTAAAGTTCTGAGACGTACCAGGGAAATTATACTGATATACATATAGAGGGTATGATGACGAAATTACCTGGGCATTTTTTATTGGACCAGTTGTTCAAAAGCTCATGGGACTTTTCATCAGTGCATGTAAGTAATAATTCATTCAAACATTTTTAATAAAGTTTGACATTATAAATTAAATAAAAAATTTTTTCGACAGGTCCAATAGTTCAGAAGATAACTTTTTATAGTAAGCAGTTGTTTATTTATTTTCTAATTTTAATATTGTGTCACCAGAATTGCAAAATTCAAAACTGGTGTTTCGATTGATAATCGTACATTGCATTAAAATACATAGTATTAAAAATTTTTGGATTTCTATGGTCAAAAATATCGACTTTATTAAAGAAATTCAAAAGGCCATAACTTTTTGTTTTGAGATGTAACAAAATCATTTTTTAGAACCACAATGGTTTTTAACTTATTAAGTTTTTTTATCACTTCTGTAAAATTTTAAACTTTTGCTTGGTCTTTTTGCATTTCATGTGACGATTTGTATTTTGTTTTAAAATATTTATCCGTAAATAATCTTTTAAATGTGAATATATCAGTATAAATACTCACTTGATTTTCAGTGCTCAATAATTTTAGTTGATCATTAATTAAACTATATTTCGCGCTCTCCTCTTTGCGCAGTGCTCTCTCTTTCTTCAGTTCGGGCGACCAAAAAGTCTTAATGCTGTGCATGGAACTGCCTAGCTTTTGATTTGTCAACTCTAGCTCACGTTTCAATTGCGCTAATTCCCGTTGTAAATCTGTATTCTGATGTTGCAAATCGCCCAGATGATAACCACGATCCACTGTCGGCATACCGGTATTAAAACCTGTAATTAAAATATTTGTTTTTAGCAAATCTTGTTCAAAAATTCATTAAGAAAAATGTTAGGGTATTACCTAAAGGATTTGGACTCTGCCTAGCCGAACGGCCATATAATTCATCCTCCAAATACAGACCTCTTTCGAGAGATCTGTCACGAGAACGATCACGTGGTTCACGTATGGGTATGAATTCACGATCATGATGATCTACTAGACCACCTCTATCCAAGGATTGATATCTAGGGGCTCCTAAGAATAATAAATATATTAAAAAAATAAGAATATTTTAACAAAAATTTACTATATTCTCCATTATTCTGAATTTTATGACTAATGACAAAACTATCTCACCAAAAACTTGGTAATGGCATATAGTTACTTTTTAATGACAACAACCTACCGTCTGCATTACATGAAGTAGTATTTTAACTACTTATTTATAACCTGACATATAGTTACTTGTTTTATGATCAGTTTTTTTTACATTTCTCATTGAAGAGATAAATATATGAAAAGGCATAATTTGTGCATGCAGGTAGATATATTCGCAAGTGGAATTTAAAAATGTTAATTGGTACAAATCTGTTGTTTAAAATCTGCAATTGTAATTTATAAAATCTTTTTACGTTTAAAATATAAAAAAAAAACAAACTACCCAGCTAAAAACGATCATATATTATTGTATATGGTCCATGTATGAAAATATATATGGTTCCATGTATATATATGTTTCCATGTATGAAATAGTATGCGCTCGTATATAGAAATTTTTATAATATATGGATCCATATACATATATAACCATATATCAAAAATATTATCATATATGGAACTATGTATGTGAATTTTTAGTCATATATAAGAATATTTTCATTATCTGGAAGCATATATCATCTATCCAAAAAATCCAAAAACATTTTATTTAGGGAACATGGAAAATATTAAAGCTACATTATCTGAAATGACTATTTATAAAATTATAAAATTGTATACAATTTTAAATCGATTAAAATAGCAAACTTACATATTTGTATTATTTTATACAAATATCTTTAACAAACTTCCTTGTTTTTACTATATTTCATATATTAGATTTTAATAGTAAATAAATATTGTCTTTGATAAAGTATTTGTCAATGTATTCAAAATAAGGTTTATTGACATAACAAAAATGAATTAAAACAAATATAAAAATATTTTAATAATTTTTACAAAAGTGAATTCTTCATTCAGTTAATTATTAGTGTTAAAAGTTGGTAAATGGCTAAATATTCCAGATAGTAATTATTGAAAATATCCAAGAATTCTTCTTATATCAGACACAAATTTGCTCAATTTAAATGAGGAAAGTTTTGTATAGGTCCAACAGCTAAAAAAGTTCTTTGCAAGAAACTGCAATATTAGAAAAAACAAATATGTAACTAAATTCATTAAGGTAAGAAAAATTCATTTTTATTGTTTTCGGCGCATATTTAGAACCAGCTATCGTGAGTATGTTCTATTTATATTGTATGCTGTTAAAAGTAAATGTGGAATAGAATACATATCAAGTCCAGCTGATATTTTACTCAATATACATATTTAAATTGTAGTTTTTGCATTAAATTAAATTGTGTCTTTTAAAAATTATTTATTGTATGTTATTTTTATAATTCAAATAAAGTTTAAAAAAATAAAAAAGAGAATTAATTTTAATTTTAATTCACAATACAGTTACTGTTATATATTATTAAATATATAGATATACATATGTATGTATATCCCTCTTTTTTGGGATCCAAATATATATTGAACTGCATATATGTATAAATATATGACCCATACATATTGTTTTTAGCTGGGTAATCAAAAAACAAAAAAAAAAAAAATGATTTTCATATTTTGGCATTTCATTAGTTAATTGTAATAAAAAATGTAATTAATTCCTATTGTTTTCTCTAATAATGCCTTCTGTAATATATACTTTAATAACACTAAGTTGTTGAATAGCTTAGGAGTAATTAGTTCTTATACTGACATCTAAGTAATGACTGAACCTAAAACGCCTACTTGTTATAATATAAAGTAATAAAATGAGTTGCCTCTAATGTCATTAATGTGTTAAAATAATGGGTTACTCAGCTACTGTATAAATAGTGAAGAGCCATTATATTAACTTTTAACCTCATTACATGGCAACCAAAGTTTTTTTCTTTTTCTGAATATAACAAAAGAAATTTAAAACAACAATTTTCATGGAAAAATTTTAAAAATGTAAAATTTTGTTACAATTTTGTCACAAGTTTCAGAATAAAGAGGATTGTTTTATTTTTCTATTATCAAATTTGTTTAATTTATTTATTTTTTTTAAGTATATTTGATTTTTATTTTATTAACTAACTTACTTGGATAGTCAAGTCCATGTGACATTACAGGTCTACTGGCACTACGACTCCTATGATGTCCCGCCCCCGCGGGACTTGTTGGCTCATCCATGTCTCTGTAGTATGGACTGCCCATTGCTGAAATTCATATAATTATGGTGATGATATTATGAGGATGATGGGTTGATCGGCTTGGGTATTTTTGAATAAAACAGTGCAGGGGGATTTTGTATTTTGGAATTTGCTAGTAGCGTTTTAAATTGAATGCTTTCAAATATTAAAATAAAACAAAATCAACTTAGAATAAGTGTAAACTTATAAACATAAATTAAATAAACGGAAAAATAATAAACTAATAAAATGTGTGATCCTATTGTGTGCGTTTAAGTTTTCTTAGAAAAAAAAAAATACAATTCTTTTTAGAAAACTGAATACCACCGGAGCCGGTTTAGCTTTTTTTAAGAGGGTATACGGAGCTTCTAATACGCAGTTCAATAATCTGTACCAATTTATTTTTCGAGGCGAATGCTTTGGATTTAAAAAAAAATATATATTTTTCATAGATTGAGATAATTATGATCAAATACCTGTAACTTAACGAGTATTTAAATGGAATTTAAACGATTCAAGGATTGTTGAAGTAGTGGGGACCAAAATTTAATTTCTTTTATCCAAATGGATTTGTAAAATCGTGCGGAATGTTACATTGTAATATCTCTATCAGAGTACTTAAACTCTTACCAGTATAGGAAGGAAATAGTTATTCAGCCAAATCTAACCGAAATTTTAAACCAAAATTTATCATGGAGAAAGAAAATATTATGTAAAGTAATGCCCGGATTATATTTCGTCCAATAAAGGGGTCCAATATAATATAACTTTTCATTAGATCAATAAGTATGTGTGGACAGTTTTGGAACAGCACTTTCACTTCCTTATGAAGTATACGACAAAGTATAAAAAAGGGGGAAGAACAGTAAAGTTCAATAATAATGGTAATAATGGTTTTATCATATTCTCCAAATTTTTAAATCTCGAAGACATGAATTAGTTGAAAGAAAGAAATTTCAGTTAAACATCTGTGAAACTCTCTTAAGGACCTCGATAAATTTTGTTTATATGGTTGTATGTATTAATTCCGATCGTTTTACACTATATTGTGTTGGTGGTATCTTTTCCCAGCGGTACATTTTTAGAAATATAACACAGTTTTTTGAAGCTTTGAATATGGAAAGTATCATAATGCATAAATAGGGAGCATTGCAGATGTTTTACTTCATTATTATTATTATTTTTTTTTTAAAGCGCTGCGTAAAAAGCCATTGTATTTTGGTGGAAGTTCGTGAGTGGTTTAGATGATTTAAAAGTGGCAATTTTGACTTGCGTATTAAGGAGCGTTCCGGCCAGCCGAAAAAGTTTGAAGATAAAGATTTGGAGGCTTTGCTCAATCAAGACTCGTGCCAAATGCAAGAAGTGCTTGCATAATCATTGGAAGTATATCAAGCAACGATATCTAGATGTTCAAAAGTACTTGGATTCATCCAAAAGCAAGGAAATTGAGTGCTTCACGGACTGAATGTAAGAGACATCAAAAGACAATTTTTCATATCTGAGCTACTTCAGTGCCACCAAACGAAGTCGTGTATGCATCAAATTATGAGCGATGAAAAAGGGATCTATTATGACAATCCAAAGTGCCAAAAATCGTATGCGAATTTGGGATAACCAGGAAAATCAACACTAAAGCCGAATATTCATGGCGCCAAAGTAATGCTCTGCATTTGATGGGATTAGAAGGGTATATTCTACTATGAGTTTTTAAAGCTGAGTGAAACCACCACAATTGATTCGTTTAAATCAAACTTCCACCATCACAATGCTTGGCATCATGTGGATGAGAAATTTTGTCTCTGTATTCGAATCAGAATACCATAACTGGAATACGCTTCACTTCAGAACAAGGTAAATAAATTCTGGCCTCAAATAATGAGGAATGTTTTTGGAATGGATGGAAAATTGATAGACAATACTCTGAATAAAATACATTAAAATAAAAAAATTATTGGAATTAATGCATAGGTCCAATACTTTAACATCTAGGAAGGTAAATTATGAGTGTACTTTTAGAAGTATACGTAAATGTACTTAATTTTCTCGAGACATTTCAGAATAAAAAATCTCTTGTTATAACTTCTATCAATTAATTTTCCAAAATGGAAATTTTTTAAACTGAACTTAAAAATAGTGAACTAGTAAGTGAAATATCAATTAAATTCATTAAATAATGAATTAAAAGCAGTGCAGCAGATTGTTTTTGTGATAAATTTTAAGTTTTTTTGTTTTTTTTTTTTTTTTTTTTTTTTGTTACCATAATTACAATCCAGTTTGAGGCTTTTTAAATGTTAACTCGTCAGATGAAAAGCACAATGATTATTCACCCAGAAAGGTAAATCAACTAACAACTATAGCTGCTTGTTGTTTTTGTAGTTATTGCAATTGCTGTTGTTGCTACTACTTTGTAACTACAGATCTAGAAGTGTTTAATTTTGTTGTTACATTTATTGTTGTAGTAGTTGTTGAAGCAAAAACATTTGACAGTGATTTTATCATTTTGTGTCAAGTGTGTTTTAGATTTTTTTTTTTGAAATGTGATGTTGTGTTTATTTTTGATTGTTTTTTTTTTCAAATTAAAATGAGTAAAAATGTACCAAAAGAAATTAACAAAATGAAAATATTAATTTTTTATATATTTTTTTGTATAAAAAAAGCAACAAAAAGAAGAATGTTTCATGCGCATGCGTGATGTAAGATAATAAAATTAGTTTAGGATAAATATGTTAATTTGCACTCTTAAAATTAAAATAATTTTAGTTAGTAAAAGATGACAATTACAGCCTTATTGCGAATTATTTTCTTTGAAAAAAAAAAAAACAATAATAATAATATTAAATAATAATGAAAAATAAAACTAAAAATTATTGACTGTTTTCGTGCATTCATAGATTTTGAATTTAAAAAAAAAAATAAATCTTATTATCTTTGCCAATTCCATATATTCCCGTTTTGCACTTGTTTATTAAGATCGAAAAGAATAAATTTTTATCATATGTTTACAAAAAAATGATAATAATTTTTTACATTTTAACTTATGATGATTGAAATTCGTTTGCAATCTGTTTTAATTCTATCAGCCTAACCACGAAAGTAATTTAAAATTTAATTTTTGTTGAAATCAATATTATTTTAAAATAGAAGTTTTGTTTTTGTCGTACCTTGAGAAATATTTAAAAAACAGTTTTAAAAGCTTTTGAAAACTCATATATTAAAAAATTTTAAAATATTTTTCATTGAATAGAAATAATAACGAGAAACAAAGATATAGTTGGCCAAGATTCTATACCATTGTCTACGAGCATATAAATTCGAGAAGGTGACTTATATTACACTTGCGGTCAATTTGCTAAATGTTAAATAAAATATACAAATACAGAATAATGCCTTGATACTGACATCTAAATGATTTTATGCACTTTAGGACGATTCCTAGAAGTAGGTTTTTATAGGAGCTATGGTAAATTATGGACCGATTCTCATAAAATTTGGCAATTTTGTTTCTACTTTCATAAAATTTATTTGTTTCGAATATTAACTTAATACTAATATTCGTATGGGATTTATGCACGTTAAAATAATTGTCTAAAAAGGGGTTTATATGTTAGCTATGGCGTATTGTGGACCGATCTTCATAAAATTTTGTACAAAGATTGATACTTGTATAGAACTTCTGCACCAAATTTTTAATGCATTTTTAAGTGTTTAAACTCTATCCCGGGGAGAGATTTGTTAGGGGACTAGGTGAAATAATGGATCACAACCAATTTCAATAGGCTTCGTTTAGCCAGACAGACGGACATCGTTAGATCGATTCAAAAAGTGATTCTAATTCCATTGGTATACTTTAAGGTGGATGTTGGATAACCTTTTCATATGCGTTACAAACATTAGCACAAACGCATAATATAGGGCATAAAAAGAAAAAAAAATTTGCTTAAATTCCATACAAGTTTGTCACAAAATCCTTTGGCTTACATTACTTCTCAGTCCAAAAATATAATGTTCTGAAAATTTAAAGAAAGCTTAAAATTTTACAAAAATTTGTAAATATGTTTAATTTCTAATTACTTCCAGACTCAACGTTTTAAAAAAGAACTAACGTGTTATAATTATATAATTATCACATAACTTTTTTGTCGTCTCATTCAAATAAAGAATGCCAACAACCATGTGGGCTTGATCCGAAATTAGAAACCTGAAGATCCGAATTTAATTCTAGTTATTAAAAAGACACAAATTACTAAAACGGATTTAATGATTTGTGTAACAAACTTGTAAACAAATGCAAACGAATTCCGTTGGTAAAATATAAAAATTTCTTCAATAATTATATGTTAAATATAAAAATTTTGTTTTCACAAAAAGTTAAAATAAAATCATTAACACAAAGTTTTCGTTAGCATTAATTTAAAGTTAAATTTAATCGAATTTAATCGAGTAATTTTCCATTGATTTTTTTAGCTGTCAGTTTATACAAAAATAAAATTAAAAGAATCTATCCAACCTTAAATAAAGACACATCGTTTATAGGTTTCAGCACCCAGAGAAAAATTGACTACATACTTTTTGAAAACGATACCATTCAGTTTCCATAGTGAATCTGTCCCGTGTGTGCTCAAATTCAACACTTTGGCATCAAGTTGACACCATTTCGGTATCAAGTTATTAAATTGCATTATGAACACAACCGTGGTGGATTTTGAATCGAATTTTTTCGAAAATATCCATGTTAACCTTGAGAGCAAAGTTCAGGTCAAGACATATTTTTTAAAATGGCATATTTTCGTAAATAAAATTGGTTAAATTTTTTTAAAATGCATTAGAGCAATACATTTCGCGAAGATTAATCCATAGTTGATCATATCTTCTATATTACTTCCACTCTCAAAAATTATTAAATTAACCTGGTGATAAAATCTGGCATAAATAAGTTTTGACTGCACAGTCTTGAACTAAATTGCATCAATATTCTTGAGCAAACACTCTTATTTCTAACGAGTGGTCATATCAAAACGAAATAGTAAGATTTAATTGAGTGTTTGTGCTCATTGAACTACCATGTTAGCTACCCCAGAAAAACAAATATATTTACTGTTCAGACCTTTTCGCGGACTCCTTTAAATGTTGGTACGGAGTCCCATTCGGGAACCATATCCTTACATCACCATAAAATATACCATTAGACACAGAATGTCTCTATTTACATATATAGGATTTGAGGATGTCTGTTCAGCTGTGTGTATAAATTTAACTAAACCGTACTTTGTGTTAACGGGCATAAATATGTCTTTTTTTTAAACATTTCAAAATATGATTTCAATTTAATAATAAAATTAATTCTTTTCAATAAATAATATACTTTTCAATACATTTTTTAATTGACTCATTAAATATTTTGGTTTTAAATTACTTTAAAAACATTTTAAAATTTTTGCAACAACTATTATAAGACCTTAATCGCTGCTTACTTTTGTGGTCATAAGAATCCTTGTGTATTATTATTTTGTAGTTACATTTTAAAGTTTCTCCGTTTTAAGGCATCTTTAAAACGTTGCTCATAATTTTTTTCTAAAACAAAACTAAAGACAGATTCTATTGATAACTGTATTAGTTATTATGTAGAAATTTAAAATTTATCTCTGTCAAACTTATAACTTGACTATATATTAAGCACTTTATAAAGAAATATTTATAACTATATATATTCAGTATTTTCTATATTCGCTAAAAACTAATGACATCTATTGTTGGCTGCTGTTACTGCTAAAACAACTACAACCATTAATTCTTTATATTCACAGATTTTAAAAATCTATATTTGATTGTCATAATGCTGTTAGAATGGCTGGTGGAGACAAATAAATTTAAATTTTTTATGGAGTCAGAACTCAGCAGGCTTCACGATTGTGAGAGAACAAATGAGCTAGAAAAATTGAATGCTTAGCTGTTTGTTGATAACAACATTCTTAAATGGAATGGAGCACTTTAACAGTAGAAGTGCAACTGAACTTTAGAATTTAACTACATGGCGATAGCGATTAAAGGACTATAAATAAGAATAAGTACTAATGAATAAATGTATAACAGAATAAGCTTAATAAATATATTTTTAAAATTTTTTAATTGAAAATAAGAATTACTTAATATATTCTAATACACTGTAGAATAGAAAACATACTCAGAGACGTGTTGGAATATCTTCTGATATTACTATTAATAACACAGTGCAACAAGAAAAAATTGCCTTAATAGTTCCGAAGCACAGTGAAAGCGAACCAGTAGTCTAACAAAACTCCCAAAGGGATTTTCAAAGCAAGTTCGAAATTTGTTTTTATAACCTCTTGAAGTACGAATTTTTTGGAGCCCTTTTTCAATATGATTAGAAATAAAAAAAAAAAACATTTTAATTATTTAAGCCAAATGTTATAATTTTTAGTTATTTTATACAGTACCACATTTATTATACTAGAATCTTACTGAATGCCTAATTTTTACATCCATTTTTGTTATAATATTGTTTACTTTCTTTGACTTGACATTATGTTTAAACAACTGAACCGAATAAATAAAATGAAACTTGGGTTAATTTGCTTTTTTAGTAAACAGATTTTAAATTTAATTAAATTTTTTATAAAATTGGTAAAAAATATCGCAGTATAATTAAAATGGGTGAATAGGACGCTTAATACCCATATACATATATTAAATTTTATAATAATATTTTCTGTTCCTTGTATGTGCCCAATTTTAAATGAATTGTCTTATTAGCATAAAGAAAGTAAAAAAACGCTTTTTACTGAAAGTGGACTAAAAGTTGGGCGTGGCATCTAACTTATGTTTTAGTCCATAGCTTTATCCAAAAAATGCTTGATATATGTGAAAAATTTTATTTCAAATTTCAAAAAAATAACTTTTTAAAAAAAGTGGGCGTGGCATTTTAATAATACTATATTCTATACTTCCTTTCGAAAAATGCTCAATATACATATGTGCAAAATATCCGTTAAATCGGTTGAATAAAGTGACTACTCATATATTGCAAATAATCTTATTATGAAAAATGGGCGTAAAAAGAGAAAGGCATTTAATAAAAATCTTGCATAATATCCAAAAAAAAAGCTTTGCATTCTATAAAAAAACAAGTACTCATAAATACATTGAAATTTATTGATTTAAACGTTTTCGTTTTAATTTCACACATAATTAAAAATATGCTGCAAAATATCAGAAAATTCATAATTCGAATCTGATCGTATATTTTAATTTTGCATTGAAGTTATTTAGGCAATATTTGATGACACAAAATTTCTCACATAGTTCAATTATAATATTTTAGATTGACAGATATAATCACCGTAATATAAAAAATATGTATTTTATATTTGACTCACAATAAATTTAAAAATATATATATTTTTATAGTCTCTTTAAGTTGTTGCAAAATATTCGAAACGTTTTAAATATATATACACATATATAATAGTATTATATAAAATATAATTGGTACTTAAACAACAAAAAAAACATTTTATTTATTCAATCCAATTCAAAGCCAAATTTATTAATTTTCTTAATAAATGTTGTGCATTATTAGTATATACTTCATATATTCAAATAAGCTCTGTATTTAAAATAGATATTTAATATATACAATTTGCACGATAACAGACAGAATACAAAAAAATTAAGCCTAAAACAAAAAATTCTTTGAAGATTTTTTTTTTTTTTTTTTGATATATAAAATAGTTTAACTATAATTGCATTTTTTCAAGGTTAGTTTTTAAGCAAAATGATAAAATTATCAACAACATAAAAAATATGTATGTATAAAGTATATTTATTCATTCACCTAAAGGACTTCCACGTGTACCGTAATCCCGTGATGGTGAACGATCAACTGTTGGTAATTCCGTAAGTCGTCTGTTACGACCCGGGCTACGAACACCAGAGCTTGTTACAGGATTGTAATCGTCTCGTGACATAATATGCCGCGGTAAAGCCGCGGTTTAAATTCAATTTTTAATTCTTCTATTCGACCAAACACTCGCAATTTTGCAATGATTCGATTATACACTCAAAACACTTTGTATTTGATTAGGAGGTGAGTGTGAATGTAGCATCTGTAAATGCAAAAGAAAGAGAGATAGAGAGTGATATAGAAAGGTATTTAGTTAAACAAATTTTAAAAATACTATAGGTACATGTATTGAAATTATGTAAATTGTTTAACAAAAGAAAAAAATGAACCCTCAATAAATGGTAACAACGTTAGTGGTGATGAAAGGTATTGGAAGGGAAGTGGAAACTAAAGTGCATTAAAATAAAAAGTGCTCAGTGAAAGGTTCTAGTTTATATTAATTCAAAATTCAGTTATATTAAATCAAATATTATTTATTTAATTATTTACGAAGTAAATCGTTTGAAATTACTTTTTTTTAGCAAAATTATGTTGCTTCAAATTAATATATATATAAATCTAAATATAATAAGTTTACGAGTTTAATATGTGAGTAAATTTATTCAATTAGTTGAAATACGCTTTGCCATGAAGTCAAGAAATCTCTGGTTGTATGTTGTACAGTTTTTAATACTATTTTCGTTCTAAAGATATTATTAACAATAAAGAGTACAGATTCAAATTATAGTATCTGTTTTTTCTAGCTGTCTTCAATATTACTATATATGCCACCCCGGTTAACAATCTTGCCGCAATGTGATGGCTAATGTGTTACCTGTAGTTTTTACATTTTACCGTAGTAAATCATTACTTCTTCTGAATAGTATCCACTTTTCAGTATGATGAACTTAAAAACCCAGAAAAAAAGGGTTTCCTTAAACCTTATATGCTATCCACAACTTGTAAGGTTGAGGTGATAGTCGGCAGCAGACTAATCGCTAACAGTTGCCCTTAGGTGGCAGTATATGTCTATTCGACGTTGATCTAATTTTCTAGCAGCTTGGGTAAAAGCCATAGTTCTCGCTGTTGGAACACACAACATAACAAAAAACTGAGACCAATAGGAAATTAAAGAAATATTTTTACAAGTGAGATGCGAACAATTATGTTCAAGGGATAATTGTTATTTTTTTCGACAGTCAAATAGTATATTTTAACACTCTGGCATGGAAACTACAATGGTAATGAACAGACGCATAGTATTTCCTATATCACTGGACGGATCTAATTAAAATGTATTGAAGAGTTGTAGACGAGGACATAAGCTTTTAGAAAATTAGTATTATAGTCACCCTGTAATAGCACGAGATAAGCTATAGGTTGACAAAATTGATCACTTCGAGTCTGAAAAAGTTTCAAGAAATCGTAACTTTTACAAATCAAGTTCTATTTCAAAATATATGAAATTCTTCAATTCATTTCAATTAGATCCTTCTAGTAGTTTAGGAGATACAGATCTATTACCAACATTTTTGCGATCGTCCCCACTGTGAAACGGGCAAATAATCCAAAGCAGACTCCGTGCAATAAATATTAAAAGTGGAATCTTTAAATACGCATTATATTAAAGAGCTGACAGTAGATTTTGCAAACTGAACAACTTGACTCGTCCAAGGGACTTTTGGGTCACGCGCGAAATCTATATTCGCGCGTGACCCAATGACAATGTTAATAGATTACTTTATAATCAGTAAACGTGCAAATAGACTCGATCTGCCACAGGTTGAATCCAGTTACACATCTTTTCTTAATCGAGATCTGATCTTATAACTCTATCCCTGGCCAGTGGAATGGTCCTTTAAAAAGAGATTCTACTTGATTGATTGTACGTTTCAAACTACCTCATTAACAAACCAACTTCTTACGGAATTTTATTATGTGGAGAACAAAACATCTCCCAATTCTGAATAAAGCTTGGAGACAATGCGATTTTAGTTTATCGGGAGAAGAGCAGTTTTGGATTGAGCGTTAAAATATCTTTCAAATTATCAATTTTTGAAACTTTTTCCAGATGCATTAAAAAAACAAAGAGAATTCAGGATTTTTGGTAAGATCGAAGTGTGTGATTGAACATCATGTCGAATTAATATGAATTCTGGAACACGAAGATATATATATATATATATATATATATATATATATATATATATATATATATATATATATATACATATATATATATATATATATATATATATATACATATATATACCCCTAATATTATACGATATCTAATATGGTCAGTGAATAGGCACTCGGATAAACTTAACTTACTAATGAGAAGAGGCTTTCATTAACACAAAAAACCATAGAGTCTGTTATCTCTTGGAAATCAAATAGCCTTCTGTACGATTGGACGCATTAGAGTGAAAGGTTCAGTTGCTGTCCCACTTTACAAAAGCACTTACTGAATTATTTTGTTGTGAAACTTTTTAACTGTTTGAAGGAAATTCGATATTTAAATTTTATGTCTATTTTATTTTTTATTATTTATAATTATACATATCTAAGCATGAACAATGGACCCAAAATCTTCAAGTATACCTACTCGCTAATTGCGAGCAGCCTTTGTCTTCTTAACTGGTGTGAAGTTTGGATAATGGTTTTTATCAATAATTAAGCATGTGAAAAAATATTCAAATATTGCTAAACAGCATATTATTTTCAATACGAAACTGCGTACTATCGCTATAAATGTGTTTTGAAATTCTAATTTCCATTACATTTCCTTTTTTGATAAATAACAATAATTTATTGTAAAAGTTTTAATTTCTATAGTTGAGAATTAGAAATTATTTTTATTATTATTTTTTTTTTTTATATTCACATGGATATCAATATAAGAATGACTGCCTGAATGTACTTATATTTCACATGCAATAGAAAATATAAAATAAATTTCAAATATCATTTATTTGAATATACATATACATACGTATATACACGTATACATTTTCATTCACATATTTCAATTCATAGAGGAATACGGCAAAATTGATAACGTGTTGGGAAATTGGTACAAAGTCGATTCCATCATCGATAACTATAGACACGACATTGCATGTCGTTGAGCCGTAACCAATGAGTTTTACTTACACAATGAGTCAAACTATTGAAAAAAAATCTTGAGAGATACAGACTGACTGATAGACAGACAGTCAGTCAGCCAGAGAGTCACGATTTTAATATAAATATATTTTATTTAATTCTTTTTTTTTTTCATTTAAATGTAGCAGTGAGTGTGTGTGTTTCTCTATAAAATTATTTTTCACCTGTTTTTTTTCAATATTTTTCCATTGAATTTATTATGAAATTGAGGGTATTTTTAGTTAGCTGAGGCATTTTAAAACTAATTGATCGTTTGATGAGACCCTACAGTGTGACAAATATTTAATTAAAAATATTTAAGAGTTAAATTAATTTGAAATATTTAGTTCGTTTTTTGTCTATTTATTCCATTTTATAAATATTCAATGAGGATTGATGTTTAATTTCAGTAATGTTGTCTGCTGCTATTCATTTAAAAGTAACTTATGTAAAAATAAATAAACGATACTGTCAGTTATAAATAAAATGTATATATTTTTTTTTTCACTTCTATATTACATTAATTTACATTTTTATCTTGGCCGTATTTCTTACGCTGGCTCCCTTCGCAGTTATGATCCGTTTTGTAACTTGGCACTAAATAAGAAGTGCTTACATTTTAAGATTCATAATTTTTACTTTATGTAAAAAAAAAAAAAAAAAAAATAATAGAACTTTGTTTAAATTTGTTATACTCATTAACCATGTGATACAACTTGTTGTAATAGCAAAGTTAGTTTCTCTTAAAATAGTAACACTCTGTTACAAATTGAAACTTTGTCACTAGAGAAATATCTAATGTGGGTTGTAGTTCTTCTTGAAGATATCACATAAGAATCTAAATTTTGATATTCCGTAAAAAAAACATTTAAGTTTAGTTACATCACTAAAGATCTCGTAGCTTAAATTTTTATATTTTCAAATTAACTTAGAAAGCAGACCAATGGTGCTTCGCTACGCTCATTATATAAAGAAGTTTATATAATTACGATCCTTCGAAACCAAAAAAAAAAAAAAAAAACTTTCAAATATCCTACTCGTGAATAATCATCATATCTATCAATGCGGGAGACACAGACTTTCCTCCCCCTGGTCTAATACCACAATAATTATAAACAGCAGTTGCTTCACTACATAACTCTTTTTTTCTCCTCTCTTGCAAGTATTTAAAGCAGTTCTTTATTCATTTGTTCTGTATATGAGTTAGTAGTAAATTTTAACGCTTAACTGCAACCATTTAGTGAATTATTTTTCGAAATAGCTCACTTCTTCGCCACTCTTAGAAGTGCAATAGAAGATTTTTCTCTAATTTCCAACAACGAAATATATTAGTATACGAATTAAATCTTCTAAACGTAACTTCTTTAATCACTATTAGAAGTTGTTTGGATAACAGTTACAGTTATCTAAAAACGAAAACACTATTTTTCAACACCTTTTCTAGTATTTGGAAGATTGTTTTTTATCAATCCATATAATCTGTCGAATTTGGCACTCTAAGATTATTAATATTAGAATAGTCGAAAACTTTACAAAAACAACACACATTAGATTCGAAATTTTATCATAAAATCATGATTTTGTGCGATTGTTTACATTTCATAATGGGGTAAAGAACAAGCAGAAACAATATAATTTTGCTTAGTAAAAATTCAAATTTTTGAAGTGATTAGAGTGAAAAAATATTGACATTAACTAAAATTATTTATGTAAGCTGATGTGAAACAAAAAATTCATAAGTTTTACTTATAAAAAGAAAATTAAGAAAATAAGGTGAGCGTTTATCACAATTTAAAAGAAATTATCAATATTTCAATTAGTTCTAGGCAAGCGAATAAATTAAGGATAACATTTTCATTTTCTATAAAATTAGAATATGTTATTAACAATTTGAGGGCCAGAACGTGGACAGAAAATTTTGTTTTATATAAAATTCTTAATAACTTAAACAACATTTTTTAAAAGTGTTGGAGTTTGACTTATGTATGAAATGCCCCCAGCAAAAGTCGCTAATTCTCAAAATAATTTTCTATAGAACCAAAAATTAATAATATATTAAAAATTCGATTTTACAAGTCTATTCTGTGGAAGATTAAAATTCGTATGTACAGCAATCACAATTTTGGGAATGCATCGCATTAGAGTATTCGAAAAATATTTTAGCAGAACTGAATTTTTGCACTTTAAATTTGAAAAGGAATTTTCAAAATTTTAAATTATTTTTTTTTTTAATTTTAAAAAAAATTCAAATATTGTTGTTATTATTAAACATTTTGAAGAAATTGTTTTGTTGTTTTAATGCTTGAAATGTGTGGAGTAGATTGTGGTCATTTCTGGTTAAGTAGCGGTATTTATTTCTGAGTTTCAAAAATCTTAAAAATTGGCAAAAATGATTGAAAAAACTTTCAGGGCCAAAATGAAATTTATATAATGATTTAAAATGGTACATCATCATTAAAATTTGTAATAGAGTATGGAAATGGTTAAAACACCATGCAATCTTTAATAAAGGTAATTACCTTTATAAAAATGGAAACATTTGAAAGAGAAATTAGGGAAAATTTCTTATAAATATTGTTTCAAATATTTCCAAAATTCTTTGTAGTGAGCTATTTGTTCAGGGAGAAAGTATAATTTTAAGAAAGTATATGGTGTTCGCCTTGTAAAAATTGTAATACATTTATTCTTTAATTGTTTTTCTGTAGCAAAACTGGCGATTTTAGAAAAAATAAACTAAAAAAATTTTATTTATTTTAATTACATAGAATATTCAATACAAAATTAAAATAAATAATAATGTAGTCTTGTAATATTTAGAAATCGTATATTACTGAAAAACATTGTGGAAATATTGAATTACACTTTTCATAATGCGAACAACATAACTTTTCTAAAAATCATACATTGTCGCCGAACATATTAATAATTGCAGAAAATTTTGCAAATATTCTAATAGATGTTAAATGTTTATTTGAATTCAAAATCTTTTTGTGTAATTAATTTCACTGTTTTCTATTACAAATACAAGGAAGAGTTATTTTTGTTATTTAAAAAATAAATTATAATGTTAATAATTATTCTGTTAGTACGTATATATAATACCTACTTTATTAAATTTGAAAGAAACAAATATTCTTTTCTAATTTTGTACTTAAAATATTTCTTAGTATTCTTTTTTAATTTAATTTTTTTAATGTTATTTTGAATTGAAAGTTTTGTTGTGCAAATAATTTTATTGTTTTCCATAATAAATATCAGAAAGAGTTAATTTTGTGATTTAAAAAATTTTAATATTTTTACTTCTGATAATTTTGTTCATTCCAAATCCTTCATTTTAAAATGTAAAAGTAATACTTTAGTGGGGATTGGGAGATTCGAATTAAGATTTTTTATTAGACACTTTTACTGCGTTATAGTAGATCTTAATACGTGACGTACAAAATTCACTAAAGCATTACGAATTCTGATCTACTTAGTAACACCGTTCGGGAAGAAATGAGCCATTAAGAGATAATTCCTTTTGAGTAACGCACCTTTCATTATATGCGTTTTATGTGATATTCAATATTAACTGAAGGGTTTCTCAAAAGGAACTATCGTATATCAACTTCCTGGTGTGTCGATGAAGTTACGCTTTCGATAAAAAATGTTTTCAGGGTAATTCTTACTATTTGAACATTGTACTACACATATATACATATATTATACATATATGTATGTACGTATGTATGTATGTGTATGTTTGTATGTATATGTATGTGTATGTATGTAAGTATATATATATATATATATATATATATATATATATATATATATATATATATATATATATGCGCACCAATGAGCAGAATACGGAAAAAATATTAAAAAAATTTTCGACATTTGCAAAAAAAAAGTTTCCAATTTTTCGCGGAAAAATATCGAAAAATTTTTGAAACTAATTTATTATGGGCCATGAATACTACAATGCAATTTTTACCCACCAGGGAAATAAAATTATAAAATTTAAATCCGTTTTGCAAATATTTTTTTTCATAGCAAGATCAAAAGTACAAGTTTTTTTGTTTTGCACAGTAGGGTAGAATTTCGCTTAATAGCACTTTCTTTATAATTTTTTCGCAATATCGAAAAAATACCTTTTAAATGTTCATTATTTTTTTAGCGTAAACTTCTGTCCGTCAGTCTGTCCATGCAAAAACCATAATTTCTGCTAATCTATAGGCCGCAGTTTTAAAGGAAATTTAGTACTTAAGCCTATTGTCAACCAATAACGTAACGCAATAAAATTGGTTAAAATCCAATTACTATTTCATTCCATATCGAAATAGGGCAAATATATCTGTATTTAAATAAAATTCATCATAGATAAGATTTGTCTAAGCAAAAATTATACTACCAAATTTCATGAAGATTGGTCCAAAGTTGATCTTACGTCCCATACAAAATCTCCTCCTGAACTTACTTTTTCTTTAATAGTTTCTGTATTAATGATCGCATAAATATAAAATTTAGTAAAACTAAAACTCATTTAAATTTTACAGCCAAATTTCATAAGGATCGTTCTATAAATGATCATATCTTTCACATTAACTTAATATGGCAAAACTTGCTCGTCTGTTACTTTTCTACTTGTTTTAAATATTTTTCGAAAATTCTGTATTGTTCTCTTCTTAAATAATGCATACCACACCTATTAATTAAAAATAAATATTTCATCCGAACTCGTCTAAAACCTTTTTGAATTTCTATATAAAAGTGCAAAATTCCCGTTTTTAGACTGACTTAAAAAAATATTAAAAAATATATCTACAACATTAACTTTAACAAAAAATACGTAACAATTCCATTATAAAAAAGCTACTTTTTTTATAAAATAAAACAAAAACATTTAAACTTGAAAAATTCCTATTTTAAGTTTTTACCACTGTGATTAAAAATTGCAAACAATGTGCGACTTTGACAGTACATTACATGGAGAGTGAAAAAAAAATTAAAGAATTTTTTCTAGCATATAATGATGCTTAATTTTATATATTTTTACCAAGAATCAATTACTTTTTTCAAAATATTAATTTTCAATTTACAATTAATTTCATCCCTCTGTGTGTTAGTAGGGAACTAAAGATCTATTAAAAATTTTTTTTAATATTTTTTTCCATATTCAGCTCATATTCATTATACTCATCGTTTGGGATGTCTTTCTACAAATCTTTTTTCTACGGAACACATATTGCATATGCATATTGCTAGTGATGAATATTAATACAAGAGCATTTTTCTGCATAACCTCCATTCTTTGTAATTTTTTAATAACCAACCACAGTTTTGGTACTTGTGGCAAACGCAAAAAAAAAACAAAAACAAATTTGTTTACAATTAAAGAAAAAAAGGCATCCATCTCTAAGGGCACCCAACCAGCATTAAATAAATTTAAGAAATGTATATGTATAATTGAAGGACAGCCCCAAACAGTGTTATTAAGCAATGAAGGGTATATTAAGTTCGACCTCGTCATAAGTAACACTCATACTCGTTTTTGTTAAAAGTTATTAACGCAACAGCAAACCACAAACAACAAAAACAAAAAACTATTTCTGCTATATCCACAACTACAACAAAAACATACAACCAAACAAACATGGGTCGGTTTAAATCATACCTCATTTTGGATTATGTTTTCAATTGTTGAAAAATATAAAAAATAAAAAATAAAAAAATATATTCATTCATAAAGATCTAGATTCAATACTCGTACATGTTATTTGCCTGCCAGTGGGAGGAGGGTTGGATGTTATTTTTTTCCTATTAACAAATATTTTCAATGGGAAAAAAGTTTGAATGTAAGTAGTTGCAATGGTAGTGGAAGTAATTGCAGTTGCAATGGTAATTGCAGTTGGGATGGATGTTGTTTTTAGGTGTTGCTGTTGTACGAGTATGATGATGTTTGCTGTGCGATATGCAGATACAAGTATGTACTCGTATTTGCATCTATAGTCGTTTAATATTATGTGAATTGTGGGCTGTGGATACACCCGTCTCGTCAACTTTATTATCATTATTATTGTTATTATTAATGTAGGCAGGTAAGCAGGCAGTCAGGCACTGGCAGCATGCAGCAGCCATTGATGGATGTGGCAAGAAGAAAGTTGTTGTGTTGTGCTAACTGCATTGTGTAGGTGATTAATATAAGAGAGTGGATGTATGCTTTTTATTTCTAGTTTCATCTTCTATTTATGTAGTACTGCAACACAACGTTAAACTTTAGTTTAGGGGTTTTGCGTGCATTTGTTTGCTACAAAAATATATGACAAATATACATACATACATACAAATATATTTGGGCTTTGTTCCTTATTTCAAATATAAAAGTAAAATGAAAATAAATGTAAAAAAAACTTGAATCATGTTTAATATACACACGAGTGCACTTGGCATGCGATTTGTTTGTCAAACAACAAAGAAGAAGTTGATTGTTTTTTTTTATAATTCGGGCTACATTTTCAATATTGTAAATGTCTTTTAAATGTAACTCAAAAATAGCTGAACTAAATACTTACTCGCAGTATCTTCTAAATTGGGCTACTTTGAATAATGAATATGCATTTTTGTTCTAGTTACATTTTGTTTTTCGTTTGAAAGATTTGTATTTTTGTTTGATGTTGCAACATTTAGGTATTTATGCATTTTGTACATGAAGACAAGTGGATATCAAATATTAAACCCAAAATCCTCTCATTAAAGCCATTATTAAAATTGAATATATATTTTTTTATAATATAAAAGAATTCCAGCATGGATTATTATTATTTTTTATATTATAAAATTTCAAATGCTGACAAAATTTAATTTTCATAAATCGTTAAATAATTCTGTGAACTTATCACAAAACAACATAAATCTAGTTTAACATTTTTTCAGCGAAT
This sequence comes from Protocalliphora azurea, assembly GCA_932274085.1. Classification (NCBI taxonomy): domain Eukaryota; kingdom Metazoa; phylum Arthropoda; class Insecta; order Diptera; family Calliphoridae; genus Protocalliphora; species Protocalliphora azurea. Next base: position 93,448,489 of record OW026521.1, on the reverse strand, counting down.
TTTTTTATATAGTTTTGTCTTGGTTTTTGAGACAGAAAAATAGAGATATCAGAAATTAAATAAAATTTTTAACAAAGTTTCGTAAATCTCTTTAAAAAAAATATTAAAAATTCAAAAAAAATGCAGAAGTTATTAATTCTGAAAGTAGTGGCTCACGATAGCTTTTGTCGATATTATTCGGGGAGATTCAAACGTGAGTTCAAACCGTATTAAATTGTTTGTAGCTTCAACATTGTACGAAAATACTCAAAGGGTATCGCACATTTAAACGTACCTAAAATTAAAAATCCATAAGCAAAAGTTAGCAAGCATACCTTTTTTAGTTTTGAATAAGGGGGTTACTAATTAAATTGTCGTTAAGATATAATTGCCAGCTGGAACTTTTGTTTATTTTATTATTATTTTTTAATTATTAAAACAAATAAATATTTGCTAAAATACACGCAGTTTTCCTCCATTTAAGAGAAAAAAAATTTTCGGGAATCCCGGGAAAATGTGACGGAAAATCCCGGAATATCTATACGCGAGTCATTTGCGGCTAAATATATTTTTTTTACATATACCTCGTTTATTATTCATTGTAGGTTTTTCGATGACATTGCTACATTTATAGATTATAACATTTTACACAATTTAGCTGAAGTACATCTTTATCAGTCACCATCGCCTTTGGAGTTATAACGTTTTTTAAGTTTCTTTTATTATACACATTTTCGAATGTGTTGGGGTGTCCGGTAATACAATTCCATAAGGATGTTGCAGGCTAAAGTTGCAATCGCAAAATGAAAAGACTTTACTATATAAAGGGACTGTTTCTATTTTTTTTTTTTCAAATCAGACCATAAACACATGATGATTTTAGTCGAAGATCTACAACACTTGCCTGTAATCTCATTGAAAAATTTTAAAATGCGGACTCTTTAACATGGACCACGAAACATGGATCTCGAAAATTTGTGCAACATGAGGTGAACGCATATCTATAGCTAATGAATGTTGAAGTTATCCTTGCAATTTCACAATGTCGCATTGAAATATCATTAATAAATTTTAAACTGTTAAACTATTAAAGTTTCTCTGAGACGTCTGATCAGATCTATAGCATGAAAGCAAGTATTCCATAATACTATTGTATCGATGTTTAATGGACAATAGATTGAATCAACATACCTTTAATACCATTATTTTTAGTTAGCAAAGTGAGCACATCACTCTTGTTTTAGGGTTCCGAGATTATATATATCCATGATATATCTGCATAAAATCTTGTTAGCGTATCAGCTCTGGTTTTAGAGATATAGGGGGAAAAGTATGAACTGGAGTTAAGACGGTCACTAAGTTGTTCTCATAATTTTTTTATTTTTTATTAATCGATTTTTCCCATTTTCAATACAATACAAACTTTATGTTAGAGGAATAATTATGAAAAATTTCGTCAGCTATGTGGTCCGTACTGAGGTCTATCCTTCTTTCAGCAGACACACAGACGAGTCAGACAAACCCAATATATCCTCATCTTTTTTATAGTGACTATAATAATATTGCTTAATGTAGTGACGATATCCGTGCACATTTTTTTATGCAATATATTCATGGTACCTTTGTATTACCATAGTACTCATCTAAGTTTAATAATTAGTAGATTAAGCAATTGATCAGATTCCCTCCTCTCAGTTTCAAATCTAAAACTAATGCAAAGATTCATATCCTATTTGGGTCTCAAAGGTGGATTTTTGAGATCTACCCTCTATCCCCATGATCCTTTAGGGAACTGTGCTCCTTCAAATCAACTCAAAAACACTTCGCCTCTGGCAAGGTGAAATTATATTGTTACAAATTTATAAGTTACAGAATTATTTCCAAAAAAGCGTTTTGGAAACACTGTGTGTCGCTTTTAAGAAATAGCCACGAATCCACGTAATTTTTTCTGCCAATTTTTATTTTCTTATTTTTGTTCCAATGCATTTTAAAAGCTTTTTGTCAAAAATTTATCACATAATGAAAAATTTGTTGACTATATTGTTGATATTAATACAAGAATTTAAAATATAATTTTATTACAATTAATATTAGCTATGATTTTACTACTTGTGTTTGTTAAACTCTTTTAACTTTTTTTGAAATCTTATTTTGATATAAAGTCGTTGCATTTTTTAAAACTTAACATAAATTTGTATATAATAAAAAAATGGTACCTCTCTTCAGTTTAAAATATTATATTTGCTGCATTAAATTTTTTTATATACAAAAAAAATGTTATTCTATCAAAAAGCAAGATACAAAAACCCAAAAGGAATTTCTAATAAATTCCCTTGCTCTTAATTCAATAATTATCGATGATTTTATTGATTTATTTGAACATTTACTCAGGGGGTGGTACATTTTTCCGATGTATTGTACAAAATTCTAACACGGGAGAGCTTTTGGAAAAATTAACTCATAGATACTAATTCTATACTAAATGCGTTTCGAAAACGATATAAATATTTTTCCATGGTTTCTTTGGTATAAATATAAAAAATCTATATAATTATTTCTTCTGTTATATAAAATGTACCCTTCCAGAATTGCTTATGTCATCTGAGATATTTTATCAGAAAGGAAGAAAATACCAATAAAATCATTTTATGTATGTATCAGAAATTTACTGAAGAAATTTTCTTTCTAAAAAATGTATATAAAGATTATAAAAAACTCTTTAATCAATTATAAGCATAAAAAAGTCTTAAATTTCTCAATTTATCTTAACAGCATACATTTAACCTAAAATAACTGTAAATGTATATATTCCTCATTCCAAATTCCAACGTTTTAACTTTTATATTAAGGATGTAGTCAGGTACTTATGAAAAGTAACTTACTGAAATACGAGTATTCAGGGCTAAACGTGCACTTAAACACCTATACAACTTACTATTGCATTTTCATTTATTTTTTTTTTTTTATGTCAAAAGTAACACTTCTATCACGTCCTAATGACTTTTAACTAGTTAATCTAACAAATCATTTTCCTAATTAACAATCTCTTACAAATTGTAATTTATTATTCTTACTTATACCGATAGCAATTTGAAATCTATCTTATAACATTTCGCGCCAAAAAAAGTGCAAAAAAGTAAAAACAATAAATTATTACATCACCACCATTAAATAAATAAAACAGGCATAAAAATAAAACTGAAAATATTTAAGGTTTATGCACTCGAACACAACAATTGCTGTTAAATTTTTCGACAAACCACAAATTTTCAAATATTCACTAACCTCTCAATAGCCCTAGAAACTTGGATGGCGCACAAATATGTATTTGCAAGTGTGTGTGGTAATGAAGGGGTTGAGAGCAAAGTAAAATTCTAACAAACTACAAAATATTAATTCCTCCAAGCAAATTGAAAATATAATTGTATGTATATATTTTGTAGTAAAACATTAATGAAACGAACTGAAAAACAAATAGACATAAATGCATCCATCCGACCACCCACCCATAACCACTAATAAATTGCATATTCAACACGATACACACCGGGGATGGAAAAGTTGATACTATAGTACTTTTTTGATATTATAGTACTTCATTTGCTACTGTCAAACAATTAGTGATTCCACAATTCAAATTATAAATGTTTTTTTAAATGAAAATATATTTTGGAGACATATAATTTTCGAATATAAATTTATGTTTTTTCTAACAACTTTGATTTATATTTACAATTGGTATTCAGAAATAATTACGACATTGTAATGAACACTATCTTTGACTAAATGCTTAGGACAATTCAAATAAGTTTATAGGACAAACAAACTATATTATAGAAAAATTTGAGTTGTAGGTTTAATTTGTAAAATGGTAAACTCTAAAATATACAATCATTGCCAAAAACCACAAATTTCTATCTTCTGTAAATCAAATCAAAGTGAAAATGTTCCAAATTTCAAAATCAGGTAATGAATTATATTTTAACAAAACTAAAGTTAAAGTGTTCGATTTTAAGGAATTGATCTTGAACGACTTTTTTCTCCTTAAGTTTATTTTAATAACGGTTATATTTATTAAGACCTTCATATTTTACTATAATATTTAATATTTAATTATTTATTTAGTCGTCTACAAATCACATTTTTTGAGTTTTGTACTAAATAAAAAATAATTAACTATCAAAAATTTTAATTTTAGTACTCCGAGGGTAAGAAAGTACTATTTGAAATGTATTTCGATAGCGAGAAACATTTTCATTTTCCATTCCTGATACTTACTATAATTCACCACACACTACTACATTTATACTCAATGTGTTAAGAGGGAAGTAAAAGAGAGCTGGGAATAGAGGGCAAGTGAGAGCTATCACAGTTCCAATGCATAGCTCTTATCACAGACATTTATTTGCACTATTTTTTTTATTTCTAGCCACTCTCTCTTCTCTCTCTATCTCTCTCATTTTTAATATTTGTACTTTCATATTTTTATTTCGGATTTGGTTACGATTGAACGATAGCATCATATATAGTACATACATTAACCACATATTTACATGTATCATATATAAATATTTCCTACCTACTGTTCTTGAGTCTGTTTTATTATTTTTGTTTTTATGTTGAGACCCATCGAATAACTTGCAACATAAAACCCCCGTCGTGTGAAGAAATAAGGTTAAAAATCGAAATCAATAAAAAATTATTGAACTAATCTAAAATTAGACATACGCAAGAGAGTATTGTATCGTCTACCACCTTTCTTAACCCTCATCAAACCGTTAACCACCACCCTCTTTATTCACAACATCTACGAGAGTTTACAGAAAAAAAAAAAAATACAAATTACAACAAAACTACAAGTAGTATAAATGAAAATATGATGACTATTAACCCATATTGACTTAAGAAGGTTGACTTTTACCACGAAAGTTATAAAAATATTTGAATTTAAATTACATACTAAATCGACTATAATTGGTTAAATTAAAATGAGTTAATAATTTTTGCTTTTGGTTAATGGCAAACTGTTATTGTAGGTTACATTTGGAAAATTCGTATTTAAATAATGTTTTGGTTTTAAAAAATAATATTTAAGACTGTTTTAATATACAATATTAATTTATTATAAAGCGAATTTTAAATTAGGAAAATCATTTAATATAATGCGATAAAGTGGTACAATTTTACTCTTGCTCAGTTATAATCTGCACCATAGTGGGTATACTGATGTTTGTAAGGTACAAAAATATTAATTGTGAGCTCACCTTTAGTATACCAATCAATTCAGAATAAATTTCTGAGTCAATGTCATTCCGGCACGAATAATTATTTTCGGTCCATTATTTCAACTAGCCCCCATATAAAGGTCTTCGCGGAGTAGGGGTTTAACGCTCATAAACTCCATAAGTATAGCAATATTTACCAGAAATAAAATATGTAATTATATATCATTATGTCAAATTTTATCGATATTGACCATAGCTACCATAAACCCCTCTTCCGAAAATCACTTTAGCAATTAATTTTCAAAAATTTGAGATATAAAAAAATAATAATAATAATTCTGTGGGTAGTAACTGCACTAAATGTTTCGTATCTTCCTAAATTTTAAGTCAAAAATATATTTTATATATTCAAATCTTTTATATAAACTCCAAATAAGTTATGATGTATTCAATACGAGTATTTTTAAATGATGAAAATGTACATTTTTTTAGAAAGTTTTAAATGCTATTTTGTTTAGAATAAAACGAGATATCACGCTTTCAAATCGCCTAAAAATATAAAAAGTTATTAAAAATTTTCTAAAATTTAACAAAAAATTCTTCATGTATATATCGTTCATTTACTTCAAGAACGTCATAATTCAAAATGGCGATTTTGCAGAAAACGCATTCAAAATTTTCAATTTGCTATTGTCTCAATAGAAAAATAAATGATATGTTCTCTTCTCAATCGATGGCCATAAAAGATATAAAACGATATTTTTATAGATGATAAATCATATGCATTATATATTTCTTCATCGTTAATTCAAAAATCGTGCTTTTTCAGTTATGGCATTCGGGAAGAAAATGAACAAATTATTTAATTTTATGTCTGATTTGGTGCATAGTTTTTGGACAAAAATGAGAAAGGTATGTGAAGTTTTAGTAAATTGTTCCACATAAAATCGAATAAGTTCTACAAAATTAAAATTTCTTTAAAAATTATTCCACGATTCAGTCATTGTTAAAGGTTATTATAGAGAAATTTATAATAAGATTTAATTTTTTAAATGTTTAAACATTTGCTCCGAATATTTGACCAAAACATAAAATTATATGGTTAAAAGTTCTAATTTTTCTACTACCCAAAAAAGTTCAAAAAGAAAAATCAACAAAAGAATAAAAGAATTAGGGATCTACCTAAAAACTAATTTTGACTATAACTTACAAACATAACAAAATTATACCTAAATCTAAAGTGACTGTGCTAATAATAATAACGGCTTTGCTCATGGAAAATGGGGAAATTTTTGTCCCGGTTAAATGCACAATTTAAAATTAGGTAGCTATTAAATCAACAAAAAATATAGTACGAAAAAGTAATTAGTTTATATACAATCGATGAGGTATCCAGAAGAGAAATAATTCTGTCTTACTCCGAACAGAGTTGCTTATCAACTGCCCTCGGGCTCCAAATTGGAAAAAATGGCAATTATTGTCATTGTAAAGACTTTTTTTTATCATATTCCAAATATAAATGAAGAACGACATATTATAATAATTATATGTGATTGTGGCGAAAATGTTTTATATCTGCCATAAACATAATATGGTTACGAAACCATGTGGTGAAAAACTATAACATACTTAGTACAACTTAAGCCCTCAGTCTCCGAATTGTGAAAAAGAGTAATTAATTTGCAAGTATGTGTCCTTGTTGGGACGTTTTTTTTATCATATTATAAATACAACAGAAGAACAACATATTATGATAAAACTTTACCTCAAAAATTATTGTGGGGAATATATTTTATATTTGCCATAAATATAATGTGGTTACGAAACTATGTGGTGCAAGGCTATTACCGTAATATGGTTGCGAGCATAATATAAATGAATGCAATTACCATAATATTATTGAATAAATTTTAAAATTGTTGGCAGGATCTCTGCGACCATGCTCAACTATATTTTGTTTATGAGTGTGGATAGTTGGTAATAGTGAAAAGTAACAGTCCATAAAATATATAGCCTCTGTCAATCTTCTATATATAAGTGCATAAGTTTACAAATTCGGCCGTCTGGACCTGAGTAGATGGAAACTAATTTAGATGATATTTGTTTCTCAAGAATGGTTCCAGTTTTTGCATGTCGCACATTGGTTTCAAATGGCTCAAAAATTGCGGTTAATTGAAATTTTAAAATTAGATAAATTAGATAAAATTTTGTATCAGTAATTATTAAAATCAATTATCTGTGCTGTTTAGTTTATCTATAGAGAGCTGTCAAATTCCAAATATTTTTGTTTTCGTGTATATTTGAAAAAATTAAAATTTGTTGAAGTCGACTGTCTATACTTTAATATAAGCCTTTTATGATGAAATCGTCAAATTTGGATATTTTGTTATTAAAAAAGTAGGTTTTTATTTCCTGATATTGTGTGTAAATATTTCTAAATATTTATTTAAAAAAGCTCCAAATTTGGGGTAATTTTTCATATTTGATGAACCAGATCTTTTATATTAGGATGTATTGGGCTTAAATATGTAGATTAAGAAAAGGAGGCATGCTTTTTAGTTATTTCACCTTATCTGTAAAAATTCGTCTGTCTAATTCTGTCTGTAAAGGTCTTCTGAAGACAATTATCTAGCAAAAATATGGTATAACTCATGGCACAAATAACAATGTAATATAGTTAGTTGTCAAACTCCATGTAACATGTTTGGACGTCAAAACTCCATATATAAAAATTTTGAGTAAAACATCCTCTCCGGAGCGTTGTTACCTTGCTAAACATGACTTGGTATAACTGACTGTTTCTAAGGTATGAAAATATGAAATTTTGATTTTAATGATCTACAGAATTGTTCTTTGAATGTTAAAAATATATCTTGCAACTACCAGAGTGATCGGGCACCTCGAAACCGTTCAGAATCGGATCTGAATGCATTTATATGGGCAATTTTTGACTTTTCTACAGATTCTTCAAAAATGTAGTTATCAAGTACTAATTTTTACACTTTATTATTGTAAAATCGTAATCAAAACATAATTATATATCATTAAGAAAAAAACTGTTAAAACGTGGTCAAGTTATTAGAATTTCTACCGACCCTTAATATGTCTCAGACCACTTGTGAGGAAAATCTACAAAAAAGCCTCGAAGGATTCAAATAAAATAATATTTTTGTATTTAAACTTCATTTAAAGTTATTCAATTAAACACTTTATTTAAAAGCCAAGGAACAATTTTAGAATTTGTTCTAAAATCATTAATTCTAGGACTGCTGTAATTAGAACCATTTCAGATTCTTTAAGAACATTTTTAGAACTAGTGATATCGTAGTCAATTCTGGCACTCTACTCCATATTCTAAACTGGTTTTAAGTAATGTTTCTGAAAACTAGAGCTTAAGAACTAATTCTGTATTACTTTTACATCAATTCCTTGAACAAGTTACTAGTTCTTAGATAACTTCCTAGAACTATTTTACAAACTCAAAACAAAAATCCAAAAATTTAAAACAAGTTTAACAAAATTAAATTAATTTCAAAAACAGCCTCTAGGAAATGGCTCATTAGAATGAAAAATAAAATCAAGCTAAAATTAGCGATTATAATAACATTCTGGAACCGTTCACTAATGCTTCTATAGAACCAGTTCTGAATGTGACAATTTTGAACAAAAATCATTGATTAAAAAACTAGTTCTATAACTGTTCCATAAAATGGGTAGGAAATAAAAAAATAAAATCATTTTCATAGTAATTTTATTTTGAAGGTTTCTTCGTGAATTCAAGACATGTAAATGGAATTTGAAAAGTAATAATAAGGTATCGTAAAGATTATAATAGTTATCTTAAAAATTACGATTTCATTATTATTTTTATAGTTTTTTTATTTTTATTTTTAAATGAGACAATTTGAATTAATTTGAAGCGCACATATATATCGAAATTAAACTGTCTAGATAGACATATCTCCTTAAATATTAATTTCCAATAGTAGAAAAGTGCAACAGTCCAATAATCACTAAGGATAAAGTTTTAATTATTTTATATAGGAAGAGTGTCAAAATAATGTCAATATGTTCAGAGTTACATTTTTTTTGCTCCCTCAAACTTAAATCGGAATTTAATAAACGTTTAATAATTTTCCTTACGTACAAAAATATTAGACAAAATTATATACAATAGGAGTCTATGGACGCAAATAATAAAATCACAACAGTATTGTTACATTGGGTCCCGCTAAAAGCAAAATATAAAATATAAATATAAATATCACATCACATAGCGTTGCATTTTTTATGCTCGCCAGTGTATATACAATTTGTTTAAGTTATCTTAAAAACTATCATATGTATTTTAATCAAAAATGTCGTTAACTAACAACGTATAGATAGATGGACGCAAGCTTAAGAACAAAAAAATTATAATATTGGTGAACTTACTTTTTTTTACTTGTTTGCCCCAAATTAATGAAACAAAATATAAAGTAAGTTATTTTTATCACTTCCTGAATTAAGCGCCATTGAAACCAATGTGTGTCTGCTGCATTGCACTGTAATAACGACTTTTACAAGTTACCGTCGTTAAAAAGGGACATTTCAATCATAATCTGAAGCATTGGTCGGCTTTCTGAGAATGCATTTCATTAACAATTTGTATTTGTATATGTTCTGTATTACTCCTGCTCTTATGTTGTACACAGACAAAATATTCAACGTTATAATTTAATATTTTGAATTAAAAAGAAAATCTATTACCCCAAAAAAAAACTATAAATTAATATTAAAACAATTTTCTTAAACAAAGTACAAAAGATATATAAAATTTATTCAACAAATATTCTTCCATATCTTCTCAAAAATCGTCTTTTTAAAATCATGCGAAAACACAACCTTACTGTTAGAAAGCTCAAGCGAGACTGAGTGATTTTCTTAATCTGTACGAGAATGTAGGTGTGAAAAAACTAAGATTGTAATGCACATGTTCGCCAATTTGCATAGCACTGCTCTAAAGCAGCGACATCCAAAAAGAGAGGTGCTAAAATAAGAATGTGTTAGTTTTTTGCACTCTTACAATGAGAATTTTTCACACATATTCACATTGTACCTATTTTAAAAAAGCGATGCGACATAGACCTACTTTTTTGAAAGCAGCATGCTACTGAATGTTTCGTTGACATTCGTGTTATGTCTGTGAAAAATGACGATTATATTAGGGCCCTGGGGCTAAGTTGGCTATCGTTGCTCTAAAGTATTGCATTGAAAAGTTAATTTGAAGCGTTTTTATTACGTTTAACGGCCAGGAGATCATTTGAAAATTTTGTTCACAACATTCTCGTTAAGATTTTGCGAATCTAGCATAATAATTCTTTATTCCGTTTCGATTTTTCTCTAAAAACTTTGGTGGTATGCGTAACAAGAAAGGAGAGCGAATAAACTAATATTTGACAAAAAAGAATAAATAAGAATAACGATGTTATTACAAGAATACTACTGTTGGACTCTAATACAGGAAACATACCTCAAACAATACAAACGAATAAGTTTGACTGCCCTTTATTTCCCATTTATCAATTTCATTTGTATAAAAAATTCACTATTCCCAAACATAGCGAACATTAATTTTTTTAATATCTCGAAAACAGGAAACAGTAAAAAAAGGAGTCTAAAACAATGTATACTTGTGCTATTAATCAAAATGTATTTAAATTTCCAGTTGGAAATTTCTCTAAGGCATCATAATGTAATCATTTATTATGTGTCAGAGTCACTGTTCCTAAAAACATTACGATACCTTATATTATGATATTTTGTCAAAATTATTTAAGACAAATTTTGAAGGTTGTCAATATTATTCAGTGTTGTCAATTCTTGGTGACCAAAAATTTCTAATTTCATGACAAAAAATAGCTAAAAAATTGCTAAAAAAAAGTTCCAAAAAATGGCTACAAAATTTTTAGGAACAAAATAGAAAATAACGATGGCTAAAAAGGCTAGAAAAGAAAATTACTAAAACAATGGCTAATATCTAAATAAATTTTTTAATTTCTAAAGTGAATTAAAAATGGCTAAATTTTTTCCAAAAATTCAAATTGGCAACACTGATAGTATTCACGAAATTATGAATTTTCTTTAAAATGTCTAAAAATGCATTTTAAATCAGAACTTGATGATATTCGATGATCTTGTAAAGTATTTCACTAAATATTTGTGGCATTTTTTACTTTTTGGTCACAAACAAATTTTTGATACTGATGTGATCACCTGTGATCACTTGCAACTTCGAAATTAATCTGTCATTTCAATACTACCAGAGTCCTTAAGACATTTTATGATTTTGTTCAAAATATTACTAGTTTAAGTCAATTATAGGAAATGTTGTGAAATGTCATTAAGTTGTTCGACTTTGACTTATTTTGTCATCACCTAATGACTTGCACCTCTAGAATCACTTGTAAACATGTCGTTATAACATGTAACCTTAAAAGTTTTGGTTTCAAAGTTTTGCAGGAACTCTGTAGGGAAGAACTTTAATTGTGTATTGGATATATATATCGGTTGTGAGACCTATACTCACTTATGAATGTGGGAGGCATTGAGGAAAGGGACAATTAGGAAAGGGACAATTAGGAACCTCCTTTCTAAAGTTAAGAGATGTGCTTCAATTGTCATTACGGATGCTGTGAGAAGTACACCTCAGGCAGAACTACACATCATTCTCCACCTTCTTCCAATTGAGAAATTCATGAGAGGTATGGCTGTGCGGGCTTACTTAGACTGAAGGAATTGAGATGAATAAGGAGCTTCACAGGGGGGCATGTAGGTACTATAATTGACTTCGAGACTACTCCCGTTATTGAAATCCCTCTGGTTTGGAGCGGAGAAGCTTCACGGAAGGTGTGCTATCTTCACGGATGGCTCGAAGATGGAAGTAGGCACAGGGGTGGGTGTTTACTTCATGGGAACATATATCAAACGATCTTTTAGATTGTCTGATAGTTGCAGTGTTTTCCAGGGACACTGAGGTAACTATCTATGTGGATAATCAGACAGCACTGATGGTAATGACAAGTTACTGTGTCAGGTCCAGGTTTGTGCTGGAGTGTAGGAAGGAATTTAGGAGGCTAATGGATGGTTACAGAATAAGACTTTGTTGCGTTCCTGGCCACTGCGATATTCTCGGCAATGAAATAGCCGATGAGCTAGCTTGTAAGGGCTAGGAGTTGGACAGGTCTTTTATGCAGGTATCGGTTTGGATTCCAATTGGGTCATATTTCATGGCCATAAGGAAATTGACTATAGGTAGGACGAATGATGCTTGGGGGAGTAGATCCGACTGCAGGGTATCTAGAGCGTTATGGCCTAGTCTTAAACCAGCAGATTCGAAGCATCTTCTGGGCATGAGTCGTGTGAATCTAAGGAACATTGTTGGCATGATTACTGGTCACCTCGCAATAGGGAATATGACTAGTAAATGGGACACTGGCGCGTCAGATTTTTGCAGGACGTGCGATGATGTGGAGAAGTTAGAGACAATGGAACACATACTCTGTCATTGTGTAGGGATTCACCGTGGTAGACTGAAATGGTTTGGAAACCATATTCTGCATGAACTAGGGTTCGTAATGGGAATAATGTGGCTTAGAGGTAGTCAGGGTTGATTTGATGAGTCTTAGGTTCCACACCTTTCTTATTTTTCTTATATTTTGTTATATTCTACTAGAATTTTTCTCTTTCTTCATTTATCAGCTTTCTCTATTATCTATAAGGGTATCACAATGGACGGAATGGTCTCTGGGTGGAGGCGTGAAGATGCCGTCCTTTTTAACCTAATCTAACCTAAAGGTTTGCAAGTTAACCAACCATCAGATTATGTGTGTATAAAACACACATGTTCTCATTAAAAGATATTTATATTTTTCATTAGAAATGTCCTTATGTAATTTTGTTTCAGTCCTCGTAACTTTGTCAAAATTCATAACAATCGATGAGTGAGAAATATTCAGTTATAAATCTGTTCATTTCTTTATGGTTTTATGCCACATTTAGAGCACATCCGTAGCAATACATGCGTTGTAAATCCAAAAAATCATTATAATTTTGTCTTGTAACAATTGGATCACTAAGAATCGCAAATAATGGATTAATAGCTTCTGAGTTATTCAAATCTGCATTCGTAATATTATTTTTTATATATTTCTTACTTCTACGAACTATATTTAGATATATTTACGTGAATCGAGCGTTCTGTACAAAACCCTTTGTGACTTTTTAATTGAAGACGAAGTTTAAGCATGGTCAAATTATAAGTTCACATCGGAGATTGTAGTTTTTAATTTTTCAATCATGGCCGAAATGAAGTCACAAAATCAAAAGTTTGATTCATATGTTCATCACGTTAGAGTAACTGTAGTCCCAAAGCTCTCGTCAAAGAAATAAATCAATTTCATTGTCATATCGATGGTATTGCAAATTCCAAGTCTTTGTCGTCAAATAATCTGTAAGAGTGTCTTACAAATAAATTAAAATCAAGTTGTTTGATACAAGTTCATTTCTTCTCTCATGAATGCTATCTAACAAAAATTTGATCTACCTCAAGAAAAAAAAAATGTAACATTCAACATCAAGTAATTGATTACAAAACATATCCTTAGAAGCTCTCTCTAAGCTAAATATACTTGGATATTTATATGAAAGAATATATTTAAAAAGACCAATTTCGTTCCTAAGATTTAGTCATACGATTATAGTAAAAATCTTTGGATATATTATAGTTAGCATAATATTATATTAAAATTCGAAGAATGTTTTAATCAATATAACTTTAATTCACAGAATTTTACAGTAGAAATTTAACATCATCATTTTTAATGACGTTTTGAAGGCTTGAATACCGGTTATACTTAGCATTCTGCTGTATTTAGCATATTTGTCACACTGTATACTCTCGTATTTGTAACTAAGCTAATAATAATAATAATAATCATAATCATAAAATATTTATTAATTACCGTTCACACTAATGTGAACCATCACTGGTTTTCATTATAATTTGTCTATTAAATATTAATATTATCAAATGGTTATGAATTGGATGAATTAATTTTCTATTAAAATTTCTATTACAATAGTATTCAAATAAAAGTCTACATTTTTATTTACTGTTTACTCACCTGCTTTGCTTAGTCTGTGAATTTTGAATGTTTTCTTCTAAACCTTGGATCGAAAGAAATATTTTAAAGGGATTTTGTTGTTTTCTTTTTTTTTAATTTTGCGAGTTTTTTTTTATTAATTTTTCTTTTGTTGATATTCGAATAAATAAATGCCTTTTGTTTTAATGGTTGTATGCGTTAAAATGTAACTGAAATTTAAGCATTTCCATTTAGTAACTATCTAGGTTGGAATTAAATTTTTTTCTTATAATTTTGAGACGTTGCTTTCCTTTATACATCGATGACCGGAGAGAACACACAATTGTTATAAAAAAAGAGTTTTATTTATTATTTGTGTCATTAGCAGTAGATGTATATTTCATGACGCTGAAAATATGTTAATATTTGTTGTTTTTTTTTTTTTTTTAATAAGTATATTATTATTTACACCATTTTTAAGAGTGACAAAAAAAGTCATACATACAAAAATGACATTAGATCATCACAAAGTTTGAAATGACCAGATAAACCATAAATATGCTCTAAAAAAGTATTTTATGAGCATTAAATATGCTGTAAAAAACAAAAAAATGTTTTTCGTTTAAAAACGAAATTAATTTTTTAATTAAAACAAAATGTTTTATTAATATTAATATGTTATAAAATAAGACAAATTTTTATTGTTGAAAGGTCTTATTTTTAATTCCCCATTTGCTTATTTTATAACATGAAAACTTAATTGGCCTTTCATTTGCATATATATTTAATTTTAAACATTAATATTAGTTCAGAAATTATCAATAAGATTCGTATGTAAATTTACACGTGTTCATTCAAGAAGAAAAAACAATAGCTTTTATAACATTAACTGAAGTTGTTTGATCAAGTTTAAAAGATATTACTTCCTTTTCCATTATATATCAGAATTGGCTTTTTAAATCATAATTTCATAATTTGTTATTATAAGATATTTTTTAGTTGCGTACTTGGTGGTAAACAATAAAATTAATGTTGAAGACTAAATATTTTTGGATCTACAACATTTTTTTAACAATTAAATTTGAAAAACATCCTACTACGTATAAAAAATTGTTTCAAAATATCAAAATATGCTCTGAAATTCACTATGTGTAAAAGTATGCCATTAAGACTGAAATATGCGAAAATGCATTTTTGTTTTTTTTTTTTTTTTGTTTTCTGAAACATGCAACTGTCATTTCCCTGGTAATGACTAAGAAAAGTTATATGTTGATTGTTACTTGTATCATATTTTTCACATCCTTATACATTTTCACACTAATTCACACGATCCAGAAACGTGAACAAATATATTTTTACACTGACTATTCTAAAACGTGAACAATTTGTTTTCGATTTTTTGATGATTTTTAATTTTGGAAACCTCCGAATAAGAGTTTATTTTGTTTTTATACTTTAATTTATTTTACTTCAGTAAAATAAATTAATCTCTATAAGGCTAAATTTATTCTTTTTATTTTTATTTTATTCTAGCATTTTCTGGTTTTCAAAAATAGGTTCCTAAATTTCCCTATTTAACTTCTACGTGTTTTAAAATAAAGTTGATTAAAAATATTAAAAACCATGATAAAATGAGTGTAGGTATCACTGATGCTTGATCGTAGGCAGCAAAAATTACAAAATAATCATTACACTGCCAAAAATCTGTACACAGCAAAAATTTAAGAAAAAATCTATTCTTTAAAAAATTTTAAAAATAACTTAAGGATGAGCTCAAGTTCCCAAGTTTTTATACCCACCATCAAAAAGATGGGGGTATATTAAGTTTGTCATTTTGAGTGTAACATGACGAAAAAATCATTTCAAACCCCATAAAATATACATATTCTGGGTCCTGGAAAGATTCCGAGTCGATATAGCTATGTCCGTCGTCTGTCCGTCTAACTGTTGAAAGAAGTATAAGGATCGGGGGACTACCTACGGGGCGAAATTTGGCTCAAATATTTATCTTATATAAGAATTGTTTGTTGCTGAAAATTGGACAAATAGGTTAATAAACAAAAAAGTTATGGGCCAAATACTAGTAACAAAGGGTGTCCCCTTAACTTTAGTTGATACCTAATATCTCTTAAACAAAAGCATGCACGGCAACGAAATTTTGTAAAGATAGTTCGAAGATCAATAAAAAGTCGGAAGTTAAAAATGGGCGTGGTTCGGTCACTTTACTACCCACAACCCATATAAGGTGAAACATCAACGAAAGTTTAGTTCAAGTACCAATGTAAACTCGGAAACAAAAAGTGGGCATGGCCCGCCCACATCACACATAAGGTGAAATTTCAAAAACCGGCTAATAAACAAAAAAAGTGAACTCTAGTTCACACTTTTAGGCTGATATCTCTTAAACAAAATTGTATACAAAAAGTTCAAGGATCATAAAAATGGGCGTCGGAAGATAAAAATGGGCGTGGTTCGGTCACTTTACCGTCCACCTCCCATATAAGGTGAAACATTAACGAAATTTTGTAAAAATAGTTCAAAGACCAATGTAAAGTCTGAAACAAAAAGTGGGTATGGCCCTTCCACCTCACACATAAGGTGAAATTTTAAAAACCGGCTAATAAAGGAAAAAGTTGTGGGCCAAATACTAGAAATACAGGGTGTTCGTTGAAACTTCATTTCATAATTTTCGGCTGATATATCTTAAAGAAAAGTATGTATGACAAAGAAATTTTGTACAAATAGTTCGAGGATCGATATTAAGTTGGAAATCAAAAATGGACGTAATTCGTACACTTTACCTCCCATATAAAGTGAAAAATCTAAGAAATTTGTGGAAATAGTTTAAGGACCAATGTAAACTCCGAAACAAAAAATGGTCGTGGTCCTTCCGCTTTACCGCCCTTTTCCCATATGAGATGAAATTTTAAAAACTAGCAGA
Organism: Protocalliphora azurea; assembly: GCA_932274085.1. Classification (NCBI taxonomy): domain Eukaryota; kingdom Metazoa; phylum Arthropoda; class Insecta; order Diptera; family Calliphoridae; genus Protocalliphora; species Protocalliphora azurea. Next base: position 93,431,222 of record OW026521.1, on the reverse strand, counting down.
TAATGAGTATATAGATTTGGCCAAGCCGAATATAACTCTTTCACTTGTACAGTAACATATTTTACTAAAAGTAATATAAATTTTGAAATCACTTTGGAAGAAAATATATGATCGTTTAAATTTTTGCAACTTTCTGAATTATATTTTCCGTTTCTCTGCGGAGCTAAAATTAAGGAGAGAATTTTCATAGAACTAAATAGTTAATAAATTATTGATACATTTTTCAAAATGGTGAGCGATAAATCCAATACATAGCAGTTATTGAGATACGATATCAAGGAATTTAATCCCAACTTTGTTGGAAGACTAATGCCGGCAGAGAAATTAAAAGATAATGAAAAGTAATAGTTTTTAAGCTAGAATTATGTGTAAACAATTTTAAAAAGGATCAAATTAAAAGTCGTTATCTAATAAAACATTTAAGTGATAGAAAATATTTATTTAACTTTACACACTTCATACATATATCTAGCACAAAGAACATGAATTACATAAAATTATTTGCGATAAATTTTTGTTTGCCCCTTTCGTTGACTTATGTAATTAATTTTGTACAAGAATTTATAGTTCAAAATATTTCTAATATTAACTTCGTTCCAGTACTTGTTAAAGAATTGTATTTTAGTTAAAAGTTAATGATAACATTATTGTTTTGGAAAATCTACTCAAAAATTTAACTTCAATTTTATTACTTTTTATTTCTGAAGAATCAATTTTGATTTTTTTAATTCTTTTCTATAATGCTATTTTAGCTTTAAATCTGAAAATAAATTATATATCCCATTTTTAGCGAATGTAAATGACTTTTATTCTTTTCGAGCATATTTTTATATTGGCTTTATCATTGCGTGTGTAGCATGTCGAAAAAATCATTTAAGACCCCATATATATATGTATATATATATATATATATATATATACAGTTGCGTGCAAAAAAAATGCAATGCTAGGCCATATGCTTTTTGATCGTTGTTGTAATTTTATTCTTTGTGGTCTTAGCCAACTATTGTATGTCATTTTGTTTCAAATTGTTACATAGAAATAAAAAATTTTGTTAAAAAGTTGTAAATTAATGCGACAAAATTTTTAAAATTTTTCAAAAAATAAGTATTGAAAATGTATAATGCAATTTGATTGCACTACCATCAATTACTACCAATACACAAAAATTTAAGGTCATTTTAACTACAATAATAATAATAAATAATAATATTAAAAAAAAAAAAAAAACAAAAATATTCTTTCTCCATTCTTTTTAAGAATTTGGGAATATTTTAGAATAACATTCCTAGCAAAAAAAGAACATCCAAAGAAGTCAATAAGGTCCTGAAGTTGTGACCCAGAAGTAGTGCAAATTTGCATCATTTCCAATGAATTTAATATAGACTTGTCATTGGAAGATGTTCTCTTTTTTGATATTTATTCACTGCGTAAGAAGTCGTGTTCACGATGTCATGTAAAATTGATTTCTTCGATGTTCTTTATTATCAGTTCAAGAAAATTACTTTTAATTTTTGTATAAACCAAATATTTTTTTTATTTAAAAACAGATATGCATAACGATATTTTTCATTTGATTAAAACAGTTATTATTAAGCAACAAGTACTTATAAATTCTCAACGTTTTATATCAAAAAAATTTATCTAAATTGCTTTTTAATAAGATCTTTTCATGGAATTTATATAACTTCTTAAGCATAAGAAACCGTATACCTATTGAAACTTTCGAAGTAATGAAAAAGTACTTTCTTAAAAATTACTTCTATTTATTTTTACTGGGATTATAATGGTAGTACTGAAATAATATGATGTGCAGTTATAACATAAGGATTCTTAAAAATTTTTTAAGAGATAAAATATTGAAACAAACATTACTGAAAAAAATGATACAAATTATGTAAAAATCGATTTTTAATATTATTATAATGAACACATGTAGCCATTTAAAGCTATTACTGCCACGAATCGTCGATTTAATAATGTTAAAATGGTATCGTTAAACACTTCTAACATAACACATATTATTTACCAAAATAAATCGTTGCTTTTGGAGGCAGTTCCTTTATTATTTTAACGAGTACTGTATAATGGAAATGAAAGCCTATAACGAAAACTTGACTTAATTTGGTATAATCCTTAATTAAGGTATAATCCTTAATTGTCTTTCCTTATGTTAGAATTTGTCCAGAATCAAAATCAAGAGATATTTGAACATTATTGAGTTATCGTACATTAAATAATGTCGTATCATTGCGAAAAAATACATTTTGCTGTTGGTTTCATCACAAAAACAATGTAAACTGGTTACGTTCTTAAAGTTCTTATACAATTATAAATTATCAAGTTAAGCCAAACTATCACAAATATTTGATGGCTTAGAGAATTTTTGTAAGATTTCAAGTTAATAAAAAAAATAAATAATATTACAATTTCATATAGAATTGCATCGATTACTGCGTGAACTTAGTTTCTTGTCATTTTACGCAATAAAATCGGAGGGTCATTAAAAATAAATTTAATAAAAAATTTTATGAACTTTTTGAAAATTATGCAAAAATTGCACTTTTCGTTTTTGTATTTTTATATAGCAGAGCGCAATTTGTACAAATTTTTGATATACAGATATAAGAACGAAGATGAGTATAATTGATTGGGACCATAAATTTAAGTCAAATGTCATTGATAGTTAAAAATGGGAAACTTTTTTAAAAACATATTTTGCTAAGACATGGGCGGCAATAAATTTACCATAATTGGCATAATTGATGGTAATGCTTAATGGAAATGTAAAAAAATATATATTTCGTGTAATATATGGAGAAGTATCTTAGATTCGAACCCCATTTTTTGAAATATGTTTAAAAATCGCGATTTTTAGTATAAATACTTTTTTTATCAACGTCAATTCTACAGTACTAAATCCTTTCAAGAATTCAAAATTTAACTTTAAAAGCATGGCATCTTCCAGACACATAAAAAAGATCTTAGGGTGCTCCTTAAAAAGTGTAAAATGAATAGATTACAAAACTAAATACATCAATTTCAGGATAACAGAAAAAACAGGACTGGTCACGTAGAATTCATGGAAATGCAAAGGCAGTTTTGGCAAACAATTTTGAAAGGAGAACCACATTCACATATGATTATTTTTGTAATATAATTAAATTAGGAATAAATAATAATTGAGAATAAAACCTAAGTTAAAAACTAAATAGCCTGAGAAATAGATTATATATGCGAATTAGAGTGTCCCATATAAAATAAAATTGTACGAAGACCATTCAAACGATGCGTATTGAGGAGCAGAATATGTGAAAGTCATGATTCTGGTACATTTTGTCCAAAAAAAAAAAAAAAAAAAAAAATCGAGCATATCAAGAATTCTAATTTGAAGTTGTTATGAAAATGGCCATAAATATTAATTTAAGCACATCTTGGGAAAAACAGTTTGACATATATTTTTTTAAGTAACTAAAAATTTAATTTTTTTTTCCTTTTTTTATGACTAGAATATTGAAAATATGTTTTGTAGTAATTATGGTGCATCATAAAGTATTTATCAAAATTATGATTGCCATAACGGATTAAAAATCCTCCAAAATCCCATTGAAAAATATTTAAAACAATTTTTCTATAACAGGCTAAAAATTACCAATTTTTTTAATCCCTCAAAAACCATTCCACAGGACACTCTAATGAGCAAGAAAATAAAGCTCTTTGAGTTATGTGATCGAATAATGAACATATTGAACGTTAAATATATTCTGATTCACAATTTTCCTATCGAAGCTTAATTCTATTGTGTTGATTATGAACATAGGTAACGTATCCATTGGTGTCCAGAGATTTTGCGATATTATCTCAATTGAAGTATAATCTTGGTGTTTTTCTGAGACAAATGAAGTTGTATCGACTCCTTTAAAGAAACGGCAAACCTGGTTTTCAACATAAAATATTATAATAAATTTACAAAAATTTACACAAAAGTTATCCCACCATCTCTAGATGTTACTTAGGAATGATTATCAAAGATAACAAAAATGGACAATTTTCACGAGTAAAACAAAACTCTATTTTCTGATAATAATACACGAATGAATTTAAAGTTTTACCATAGTTATCATTTTGAAAATCCTGATATTAGTTGAATCCCATTCCCTCTTTTAGCATCTTCATAGAAAACTCATTATCAACGGTCGTATTTACAGGAAACAACTTTCATTTCCTTTGTATTGAATATATCAGCCAAAAAGTATGCTTTACTATTTTATTAATTCTTTCTTATTTGAATCTACGTAGTCATTTATGTTTGTATCTGTGCACGATTTTCTATATCAAAGTCATGCATATATTCTTGACCTAGCAAATCTATAACAACAAAGAATCACTGTCAAAAAGAAAATCTCATAAAACTTTCTTTGTCACAATTGGAAATGGTGTATGTATGTGTACTATTAATGTAGATTTAATTAAAAATACTATCTTTTATAAGCAATTTGGTGGTAGTTTTTTTTATTATTATTATTGTTGCTGTTGTGTATATGTATAAATATTGATAAATATTTTTGAATTGCAAAAGATTATATCACTTTATTTTGTTGTAGTTTATTTTCAGTTTTTTTTTTTAACAACAATAATATTTGTATGTTTTTTTTTTCTTTGGTAAGCAATTTTGTTTCTACGATTACAGTTATTTAATATTTTATCAACAACATCATAATCGATGTCGATGTTGTCTCCGTCGTTCTTGTCGACGTTGGCGTTAGTTTTAACGTTAACGTTATCATGCTTTCCCTATAAAGCCAGTGACATACATTTCACTTGTTCACCAAGAACCATTAACAATGAGGCAGACACACATACATATACTTGTTCGAAAATAAACCGTCATTTGTCACAAACATTTATACACTAATACATATGTACATAAAAACTTATGAACGTATACACTCATAGAAATAATGTTCCTGCTTCCAAAAACTCTCATAGACACATCATTTATCTTTCAGTGTATGCGTGAGCGTAATAATGTATGAGTATTTCTTTTTTTTATACGTGTGTTTAAGTTTGTGTTCCTTGTACACTACGCACTTGCATACGGCGCATCGAGAGGAGTTTTACATGAAAAAGAACTAAAAAAAGACCTTAATGTGGTGCGAGTTTATTTTTTTCTTTTCATGTTGCTTTTTTTCTTATAGTTTTTAGCTCTACGAAATGGTTCAACAATCCTATGAGAAAAATAATGAAATTTTACTATACATACAAGTCCATATTTATATGTACGACATGATTGTATATGTATGTTGTAATTATATATTACAGGGATGGAAAATTTTGATATAGTGTTAGTTTAATAAAAGTACACTATTTTGATATCATTTTTTAAATGAGCACACAATTTGCCAATATGTGTTTTTTTACTATTTTTCAGAAGAACAAAAAACGGTTTTATTTTGTCAATTCGCAATCTTTATTTCATTTTTGATTTTTGTATCTTCTGTTAAGATATTTGAAAATCGATATCTGTTGGCGTTCAATAATGGTAAAAGAAATTAAAAAAAATAATCATAGGGTTTAATATTATATTAATATTTTATTATTATTATTATTATTATTATTAATATTATTATTATTGTTATTATTATTATTATTATTATTATTATTATTATTATTATTATTATTGTTATTATTATTATTATTATTATTGTTATTATTATTACTATTACTATTACTATTACTATTACTATTACTATTACTTTTCTTAGAAAAGTTCTATGTAAATTAAAAAATAATACTTTTTTTTCAAGAAAATATAAACATTGTACTATAATAACAAAATTATTCATCAGACTTTTCGTTAGCGCTAAGACGTTCTGTTTTTTGCTCCAGGTTAGATAATAAATCCGTGCTTATATGCAGCGAAATTTCTGTTATGAAATTTTTTGCTTTCAAAGGCCTTATATACATATTCAAATGTTTCATAGTTCATTTGATAAAAATTAAAAAAGAATCAACCTCTTAGTACAGAAATATGACCAGTTTTAATTGTATGGTAAATATTTAGCACTGTGCTCTAAGAGAAAAATTATAATTTTTGACCGTTTTAGTTTTCATTTTTTGTCTTTTTGGTAAATATCTCCGAAACTGTTGAGGAGATTATAAGATCTTTAAGATGTAACTTAAATATAATTTGAATTAGATTTTGTTGTTATTTAACGAAAATAATTGAGATAATTAATTCTCTAGATATGTTGAAGTATGTGGTGAAATCGTATTAATTTTCTATATAATATTTTATCTCAATAACTAAAGTAAATTTAAGAAAAAGGTATTGAGAGACTCAAATCTCCATGATCACGTTTAACCAAATTGATTGAGAAATCCCACCAGTGTTGCCCTTTGTTATTATCAGAGAAAAAAGAATATGAGATGATTGGCGTTTATAGCAAAAAAAAAAAAGAAACATGAAAAATATAGGAAACAAAAAACAGCAACAAAAAAAGCACATTATTTCAAGGATTTATGAATAAATAAATGAGAACGCCTGCATACTGACGTTAAATATTAATTTTCTTCGTTTGAGAAACTTCATCCAACAGCGGCAGATATTAATGAAGCGAATACTAACAAGTTCATCATTAGAATTTACTCCAGTATCTATAATTGTGTTTATATGTAAACATTTTAAATATCCCATGTTTATTCGAAATGCTTTTTTTATAATGAATTACAAACAAACAAAACAAAGATTATTTTACCTTAAGCGCAATGTTAAAATATTTATAAATATTTAATGCAACAGTTTGAAGTTTTATCAATTAAAAAAAAAACAAATTTTGTCAAAAAAAATTAAAATAAACATAAAAGCACACAAATCAGAAAAGAAGAAAAAAAAAAAAACAAAAACTCAAAAAAAAAAAACATAAAAAAGCAAAAAGGCATTTTTGCCCTCTCTACTTATTATATACATTACACGAAAATATTTAATTTCCTCCAAAAATACTATATTTTATAACATTTGACACTGCACGTTGAAAAAAATTTTTAAATTTTTCTTAGAAATCTGTAATTGTTTAACTTTTTGCGAATATTTTGAGAATATTTTCAGTAATAATATACAATAAAATAAATAAAATCTATTTGCAAATTGTTAGACAAACTTACATTGAACTTTGATGTTTAATATTGCATGTATGATGTAAACTAAAATTTATTTAAACAATTTGAGAAATTTGGTAAAATGTGACTCGAAAAATTAGAGGTTCAAGAGAGAAATTTTAATTAATTTAAGCAATGCTAATAGAACACTCATAGGTGAGGGACAAAGACAAATTTTACCGAAAGATATTCCGACGGGTATGATGATCATTATCATATAATTTTATAATGGCCCATAGTAAATAATAATGTTTAGTATTATGTCCTTCAATCCCCCAAATATTTTTGTGATGATGACGCAGTTGGTTTCGGAGGTATTAATAAAAACGTTGTGTTAAGTAATACGTTTTTATTCAAACAAAGTATTTTTTAAAGTAAATTAATAAAAAAAAAATTATATTTAGTATGAAACATTTTTATCTGGTATATAAAAATGTTTTATACTAAATATTTAAAATTTATTTATTAAAAAAATGCCTGAACTGCAACTTGTAAGAAAAATATTTTTAAATTCTAGTACTTATACAGTTGTTAAAAAAATGATTGATATAATATTGAAAAATTCATATTTATGCATAGTTATATAAAAAACACATGAAATGGTCATAGTTAAACTTGGCCTGATAATCAGCATTTGCCACAATATCATTATTAGGCGAAAATTTCAACAAATGCGGCACTTATCATAATAAACAACCTACCTAAAAAAACGGACAAGAGTTTCCAAAAAAAAAAAAAACTTTTTCACCACTTCCAAAGTAGAGCTAAGTGGATATTTTGCACTTTTTTGGAAGTTAATAAAATTACTTACAAAAAGTGAAAATAACCATATTTTGAGCAGGAAAAAAGGTGAATAAATTCTAAAAAAATTCATAAATTAAAATAAAATGTATAAATATAGTTTTAGGAGAAGTACTTCAAACGCAATGAACAAGAATTACAACATTGCAGCTATTTTTCAGCACTAAGTACTTCTAAGAATGACAACACAATGCTAAAATCATTCAGTTCTTCTTTTTTTTTTTGCATGGGAAATTCGAATCGCTGATTTCGAGTATGCTAGCCACTTTTTGAAGTTAGAGCTATATTTTAATATATTTCGGCTTATAAATTATTTAAAATTATAATAATAATGAGTACCGAATTTTAATGTATATTTTTATATCTACCATCCAAAAAGATGGGCGGTAAATTGAGTTTGCCATTCCGTTTGTAATATCGAAATATTCCCCTAAGATCCTATAAAGTATATATGGGACATTATCAAAAATTTGAAACCCGGCCGAAACTGACTTTAGTCCTTAATAAGTTTTGTGGTAATACAATTTTATATAAACGGAATATTGATTTGAACTAACAAGATTTTAAATTAATAGAGCGCAAAATTTTAGTAACATATGTTTAATTTTATAATTACGATTGTTGCCTATGTCCAAAAATTTAGAAAAAGTGTTTAAAATTACTTAAATTTTTATCATTATTCTACATATTTTGTTCATTTGTTAATACTTTCATTATCTCATTCGGTCTTATATATACTAATCAGACTTTGTGGATAAACTCTACATCACCTATGTTATTGTGTAAAATTTCAAACATTACAAACATACAGCGTAGTAAAATTTTGATGACATAATTTTTTTTAATTTTAAAAATTTTTGGTTTTTATTGGACGAGGTCTGTGTGCCCAAAACGGAATACTAATTTTTAAACAGGGATTGATACTTGTTGTAATTATACGTATTTTGCGCTATATCTTGTTGATGTACCCTAAATAGTCAACAAAGTATATAGTCTCAAAGATTTGAAAACAAGAGCGAAAATTAAAAAAAATCAGTTTTTCGCGAGTCAAATTCACAGTTTCTAATGAAATAGCATGGATTACTGCGCGAACTTAGTTTTTTATTATTTTACACAATAAAATAGAAGGAGCTTTAAAAATAAATTTAATGAAAATTTTATGGACTTTTTGAAAATTATGCAAAAATTGCACTTTTTGTTTTTGTATTTTTATATAGCAAATTGAAATTTGTACAAATCTTGGATATATAGTTAAAATAATGGCGATTGTTGAAAATGGGATAGTTTTGACAAAACAGATTTTAAATGCATTCGAGTCTCTTTATTTATATACAAATAGATTTTAATGTGCCATAAAAAAAAAATAAATAAAAAATAAAAAAATGGTAATAAAACATAATAATAATAATATTTTTTAATACCTAACATCACATATTTTTGATTTTTGGGTTCCTTATGAAATTCTAAAACGATTTAGCTATGTTTGTCTGTTGAAACCTTCATAGCGCTCAAGGGGAATAACCTAAGGGAACGAAATCATATGCTTTATTAATAAATATTTTTTAAAAACATTTTTATTATTAGTCTGATTAATGTAAAATTCTTTCGCCTGCACTTTCAGCGACAAACTTTTTATACATTTTTTACATCAGTCTCAAAAAATATACTGTAAAAATAAAACCGGAAATTAAATACTCAAAATTTGTTAATAAACTTTAAAAGTTGAACTGACTTTAAAAACGAATTTCTAATCCAGGTCTCTTGTAGTGTTTTTTTTTTTTTGATATTGGAAGATTTGAACGCAACAACAACTTTTGTTTATATTAAACAAATAGTTTTCACATCTATAACACCTGTATAAACAGTGCTGTTAAAAATAAATTTAAAAACTGGCCTTTTAGAAAACAATTAAAAAATTCATAACCAAATTCGAAAATTTCTTTAAAGAGTACCATCTAATCTCGAAATATATATTTTTTTATAATTGTATTTGTATAAATTTATTTGTGTAATTTTATAAGATTTTCGATTTAAATATAAATTTTTATAAATTTCTCGTAAATATAATTAAAACGAAGAATTTATTTAATTACTTGAAAAGAAATTAGTAGAAAAATAAAATATTTATTTTACCAATTTAAACTTCAAAATTTAATTTTTAAAATTAAAAAATCTGTAAGCTTTAAGCATTAATTTAAAAAAATTTAAAATTGGGCCAACTTAGCCTAAGGCCGTACAATGTATAAGGTCTGCAATATCTTTCACAACTGAAGTAATCAACTTTAATAATCACTCGGTTTTTAAATTGGCTTAATATAGATTTTTTTCTGTCAGAACATTGTGATTCATTCAAAACCATAATTAGATATATGAATTCTCCCATCCCTGATATTAAAATTTATATTTTATGTACATATGTATGTATATAATGGTATGTATTTATTTTAATGTATATATATGTATGTCCATATATAAATGTAGGTTGGATTGTACATATACATCTATATTTGTAATTAGTAAAAAATTTAACATCAGAATAAAAAAGTTTCTTCACTTCATTCCTTCTTTTTCGCATAAAATATCAATCGATATGTATATGCCGCTTATTAAAAGCTTGCTTCTCAAGTTTTCTTTATAGTTACAAAAACTAAATATTTTCATGAAAAAAAGTATTAATTTTTTATTTAAAAATTGGTTTCTTATACGAAAAATAATTTTTCTCTTTCATAGAATTTTTCCATTAAAATATTTTTTCGCTTATTTTTTTTTTTTTTCTTCAAAATCACTCCATTTTTCTGTATCTATAACAGAAAATACGTGTGTTTTTTGCCGTTTTGTTTTTTTTCATAACACTTTTTTCACAACCGTTATTTTAACAAAAACTGAAAATTAATTTTATCGTGTATGTATATTCTTAACCCGAATTATCTATAACTATTTTTGGTATATACCTTTTTCTTTTTAATTTTTCGTACAATTTTTGTTTTATTTTAGTTGTAGTTGTAATTTAAATATTTTTATTATTAATTTGGTGGGTTAATTTTGGATATATTTTTTTATATTCTCGTGCTCGTTTCCATTTGATTTTTTATTACATTTTATTTTGTTAATTTTTTATACATATTTTTCATTTAACTTTTTTTTAATTTATTAATTTTAGAATTTTTTCTTTTTTTTTTAATAATTTTTAAGCACCAATTATTCCGACGTATACACCTTTTTTTCTTCGATTTCTATACTTCGTCTAAACTTCTTTGCAACTATATTTGATTTTCTTCTCTATCTATAACAACGTATAAATACAATTTTCTTCTTCTTTTGCTGCTCATCTAATTTAATACACCAGGAAAAAAAAAGAACTTTTTGAAAAAAAGACAACTAGTAAGAAGAATATTGTGTGTGTGTATGTTGTAGTTGGTTTGTATGTGGTATATTTTTCTTTTCTATATTTTCTTTTTTTTCAAATATTTTATCAACCCAATTGTGCGGCACTTTTAGCCAGTTTTTTATTTAATGCCGTTTTCCAACTAACTACCCTTAAAGAACTGATTTGTTAGCCCCATATCGGTTGCTTGTTATACCTCGAAAATGTGTAGTCGTTACATTTCCTTTATTTAGAGAAAAAATACAATCTTTCGTACGTGTTAAACTCACCACTTTGCTCAGAGTTGCTTTTCTTCTCCGGCAATGTATTTGATACACATTTATAATCAATGAAAATACCGTTCTTTCTTTAGCGCCCGCGCTTTCGATAAACACTCGATAAGCACCAGTTTTACTCTACTACTCTGTTTTCTCTATTTGTGTGGAAAATTTTGAGTACTCTAGTAAAAGGAAAAATTCCATTACTATTTGAGGCAAAGAAAAAAAAAAAAAGGTAAACAGAAAAATGTGTATTGTCTGACTGACAAATGGAATGCTGGAAATGTCATTTTAAGAATTTGACATAAATGTTTGAGAATGACAGTGACATATGTCAAAAGAATTTTTATTATTGATAATAGTTTGCAAAGTTGGAAATAAATGTAATGATTATAGAAAGGTAGTATATTTTGAATTATATTTTCGTTAAAAATATCAAATATTCCAAAATTTGACTTTTGGCCTTCCGGCTTTAAAAGTTAATATCGTTCAAATTCGTTAAAAATTTCCGAAAATGTTTTCTACAATCATGTTATATTTTTGTATTATCATATTCATTCTTTTGTATATTTGTACAAACAAAATTTACTATACAACACAAAAATCGCCTAAAAATGCCAAAACATGCAAAATTAAAATCTAAGGTATATTGACCTAATTCTTTATTATTTTTATTTTCTGTGATATTGCACAGTAGGACCAATTGCAAAATTTTTGGTAATAAATCTGTATTTTCTAAACTACTGGTCGAATCGAATTTAAATGTATGGAAAAGTTGTAGAGGAGGGCCTAAGCTTTCAGAAAAATTATCTTGTTGTAAAAATACGAGATTAGCTACAAGGTGTCAAAGTTGTCTACCTCGAGTATATAAAAGTTTAAAAAAATCGTAACTTCTACAAATCAAGACCGATTTCAAAGATTTTTATAAAAAAGAAGAAACATGCTTACTTACCTAAGATATCTCTTACGATTAAAACCATATTTACGCTTGAATTTTGAGTTTTTTTTTCCTCGACTTTATTTAATTTTTCAGGAATTTGTACTGGAGGAAAAATTTTTTAAAAATATTCTATAATTTCTAATACATTTCAAAATAATATACCGAAAAAATGTCTAGCCGTGAAAAATATTCAAAGTCAGTACTCTGAAATTAGTATTACAATGGTTATTTTTTACAAGTTCAATTTTATAGTATAATTCTTTCACTTTTTTCTCAAAGTTTTGTAAAAAGTAAAAAGATTTTTTCTTTACATATTTCAAAAGACAAGGCTTCATAAATGGGTAATGAAGAAATCTTAAATTGATTTACATTTGCACACATAAAATGATAAATTTTGGAAAATTTCATGTTTATCGATTAATAAAAAAATAATGTCACGTATTTGTTTAATTTATTGACCTTGTTTTATTAAAATATATATTTAGATCGATTTAGCGCTAAACTGCTTCCCCCGGCTAAAAACGTATTCGGGAGTGCAGATTTAATGAAAAAAGTCAAATTTTCAAATGATTGTTTTTTTTTTTTTAATTCCACAAAAAAGTATATTAGCATCATATTATTATTATTATTTCTTACGTGTTATATAAAATAAACATCAGTCTTATAATTTTCAAAAAATCATTCAAATAGCTTCAACAACCAATTTTTGACAGATTTTCAAAAATAAATAATACCTTGAAAAAGTAAAAATATCATTTTCTCAAGCAAAACTCCGTCTAATTTCCAAAAGATTACAACAAAAATATAGAAGTAGACTTATTTACCAATTCATTGATATATAACATGGTCGGTCGTTTTAGAAAAGATAATATATTGGCCTCAAAACCGACATTTGCATTTCCATATATGCGTATACGTAACACACAATTGTACTGACACGTTTTGTTTGTGTAACGAGATAATATTCGTAATAATCGATTAAATTTGTTAAATATTGTTCATTTTAAAGAATTTATAAAAATTAGTTGTTGAAGTTATTTGAATGATTTTTGGAAGATTGATATTTATTTTATATATTTCATAAGAAATAACAGTAAGGGTATAATGCTAATATGCCTTTATATGCAATTTAAAAAAAGTCTTCTGCATTCGTCACCATTTTCGACCAATGGTGGATGTAGGGAGCAAAATTTAATCAATTTAAAATTTCTTTATTAAACATTTATGAAACCTTATCTTTTGAAATATGTAAAGACAAAAATTTATGTGTTAACAAAACTGAGAAAAAAGTTTTTGTAAAAAAATAGGCATTTTTCATACTGAATTCAGAGTGGTGACTTTGAACATTTTTCACGGTTAGACGAATTAAAATAATCAAAAAAAAAAAAAATTCTTTCAGTATATTATTTCGGAATGTATTAGAAATTATAGAATATTAAAAAATAATCCTCAATGTATATCAAGACTAATTTCCGAAAAACTAAATAAAGTCGAGGTAAAAAAATCAATAACTCAAAATTCAAGTGTAACTATCTTTTTAACTGTGAGGGATAATTTAGGTCAGTAAAAATGCTTTTTCTTTATCTCGCCAAGCATTTTTATATACTCGAGGTGGTCAACTTTTATACCCTGCAGCTTATCTTGTATTATTATAAGATAATTTTTCTCAGAGCTTAGGTTCTCCTTTACAACTTTTCCATACATTTCAATTCGATCCGACCAGTAGTTTAATATATACAGATTTCTTGCCAAAAATTTTGCGATCGGCCCCACTGTGTGTTGCATATAAAACAGAAAGGAGGAGAGCCAATCTAGATAATCTATATAAAGCTTTTATATGACTACCGAAACCTCTCATATACCTAAATAATCACAATATGTATCAAGAAAACTATAGTAGACTGCAAAATTCTGACATGTTTGAATTACGTTGTGTTGATGTTACTGACGTTTTGTATAGTATTAAAGCAATTAAATCAAAATCTATTGGCTGTGACAACATATATCCGAAATTTGTCAAGCTTCTACTGCCTCAGACACATAGCCTATTTGTTTAATACATCATTATTAATTATTCTAATGCCTGAACCTAACACAGAGTTCAGATCTATTGAAATACTGTCATATCTGTCAAAATTTTTTGAAAAAATTATCCTTAAACAGATAAGTAAACACTTGGTTATGTATAATTTATTAACTGAAAAATTATCCCCCCGAAACACAGTTGCGTGTCTGCACTAATTGATATCCGTTGTGCTGTACATACTGGGAAAGTTACAATATTGGTACTTTTAGATCACTCGAAGGCTTTCGATATGGTGGATTATTTTATATTTTGCAAGAAACTGCAACAGCAATTTCTCCACCTCCGCATTGCCATTACTTCAGTCCTATCTCAACAGTCATTCTGAAGCAGTGTATTTTAGATGCAATTATTCTCAAGGGTCAATATTGGGAACTTTGCTTTTCTCAATGTACGCTAATGACGTCCTGCTGTGCTGTTCACATGTATGCTAATGATGTTCAACAGTACTTAAGTTCACCGCTCAAGTTATTACAACAAAATATCGGCAAAGTGTGCTGATCTAAATAATATATTTTTTGGTCTTCAGGAAACGGCTTGAGTTTACATTCCCATAAATCAAAATGCCTTATTATTCATAAAAAATCTATACGTTTAAGTAACAGCATTGAAATAATGATGTTCTTAAAACAACTCTATGGTGTGAACCTCACTAACTTAATATACATAAAAGTTAGAACGTTTTTACACAAAATAATATATCTTAGAACACCAAAATATCTTTTTAATCGCCTACAATTTGCTTCATCTAAACGAGGACTTAAAATCATGAGCATTAGATATAGAAGTCAGATCTGCGAGTGGCAGTTATTAGTCAATGTTATCCGATTATGGAGCAGGCTTCCAAATAGACTACAAACTAGAGTATCCAAAAAACCGACTTTTTTAGAAAATCGGTTTTCGGTTTAACCGAAAAATCTCATTTTAAAAAAAACCGGTTGCCCGTTTTAAAATCGGTTAGCCGGTTCAATTTTTTAATAAGAAAATATTTTTATTACTAATATTTTTTTGTATTTATTCGTGCATACAAGTTTTACTTTGCAAAAATAATAAATTTTGATATGCATAATTTAAAAATAAAAGTTTTTTGTTCACGTTATAACTTCAGAAAAATCATTTTATTTTTAGTTTTATTTTTTAATTTAAAATTGCTCATATTTATTTGTTTTATCTTATTTAATAAACTTTCTTTAATAGTTTATTCCTACTTCTGGTATTTGAAAATATGTCCTTCTAAAATAACATATATTTATGCCCCACATCACTATAGGTGGCTAGGGTATTATGCGTTTGTGCTGATGTTTGTAACTCACAGAAAAAATGGACCAACACCCACCTTAAGTAATACCAATCAACTCAGAATCACTTTTTGAATCGATGTAACGATTTCCGTCCGTCTGTCTGGCTGGACGGCTGGCTGTTCTTACGCACAAAGTACAGGTCGCAATTTTGAAGATAATTCAATGAAATTTGGCACGTAGGACTTTCATGACAAAAGGACGAACCCTATTGAAATTGGTTGTGATCGGTCCATTATTTCACCTAGTCCCCATAAAACTTCGGTGCAAGGAAGTTTTGTATAAGTATAAATCTTTGTGCCGAATTTCATGAAGATCGGTCCATAATTGACCATAGATCCTATATAAAACTCTTTTTCGAAAATCACTAATTTGTTGTTAGTTTTCTTTTGAAAGGAAATTTTCTATTTACATATATATAATGTTGAAATATTTTTTATTTAGTGAAAATATTGGATTGATTTCTATGTATAGAAAATATTAAATTGTTCTTTTTTGTTTATATGCTATTAGTTTTTGACGTCATTCGTTTTTTTTTTAATGAAACACTATATTAATAATTTTTTTGGTAGTTTTTATTTAGTTTTCGAAAAAAACTAATTGAAAATTGGTTTTGATTTTTAAGGAAAAACCAACGAATTTTCTTAAAAATCAAAACCAATTTTCAATTAATTTTTTTCGAAAACTAAATAAAAACTACCAAATATATATATATATATATATATATATATATATATATATAAATAAACCTGTGGAATTTTATAAAAATATTGCGTATTTTTTAGTACCTAGAGAAAGTTCTTTAGTACACCGAAAAAAATTATTACTAGTATTCTTTTAATTAAATTAGTTTTTTATATAAAATTCAAATTAAATAAAATAATTTGTATTAACTAAATTTGTATTAATGAATCTTAAAAAAAACATATTTAAAAAAACTGTGGATAATTGACAAAGTTTAGTTAGCTTGTGAGGCGACGTCTCGCTCAAGCGTCTCCCGATTTGCTGTACATGCATCTGCGTTAAGATTACTTTTGAAAACATTAAACAAATTATATAGGCCGGAACAAAAAACAAATTTAATAAGTGAAAAAATATTGCCACATTTAAAAAAAAAAAACCAAAAATATGAACTTTTTTAAAATTCCAACTTCAGATTAATATAACTTTTTATCGGATCTATATCTTCATATGATTTTTGCAGTAATAATATTAAGAATTTTTAAGTTAAGTCCACCGAGATAAAGAGATAACGGCCACACGTAAATTTATATACATTTTTTTCTGTCAAGTCATAAATGAAGTTTTGGCGACTTAAAAAAAATAAATACCCGAGGTGAATAACTTTGGGAGTCTACCCACTCCCCCTCTGAAACGCTAGGAATATATAATACTTCAAATCAATTCGAAAGCACCTCGTCTCTGGCCAGCTAAAATTTTATTGTGATATTTCCAACGGTTTACAAATTACAGAATTATTTCCAAAAAAGTGTTTTGGAATAACTGCACAGCACTAAATTTCGGTCTTAAATCAATAATTCTGTTATTTTTCTTTGTAAATAATTTAAATTTGGTATGCGGATAAAAAATATTAGATTGATGTGTTATTATATGATTCAAAAAATATTACATCAGAATTTTTAAACTTACATGAACTGGACCATTTTTAAAACACCTCTAAAAATACATATTTCTTTCAATAACATTATTAAAAGTTTTATTAAAAATTTGTAAAAAAAAATGTTAAAAATTGTAATAGAGGCATTCTAAGGGCTGTAATATTCATTGTAATAATTGTTATGTCTCTGTACAATCGTGTAATATTAAGATTTTATTAACGTTTTTTGTCATATTTTCTTTAATAAAAAATGTAATTTTATATATTTCGAACATTTTTCAACATATATTGAGCTTTAATGTACCTTTGCAATGATCTATCCTAATATTGTTGAAGATTACGCGTAATTAACCTTTTAATAACAATAGGGTCAATTTTATGCAATTAGTTCTCAAAAGATTAAATTAGCAATTTTTGCAAATAAGTCAAATGGAAGTATTTGTTATACTTAAATATGGACGAATTTATGAAAAATATAATAAAATATAATATAAAGGAACTTTAAAACCGCGATAATAATCGAACTAAAGAGATTTATGAAATTTAGTCACTATTTTACACGAATTTATAGTTTTTATGATAAATGTATGCTTTTGGTGACATTTATTTTCTTAACTAACCACTTATTTGACATAAGAATTAGCTTAACTAATTACATCTGCAACTAAAAGGTTAAATGAATACATATATCAATAGTATTGAATGAGACCTTTCCAGTGATGCCCTAAAATATAGGTTACTATGGAAAATGTCTAAAGTATTCAAACTTTAAGAAAATAGTATTTAAAATAAAATCATAGAAAATTTTACTAAAATTTTCATTTCGCAATAATGAAAAATAATTTAAAAATTTTTTTTACTCATTATGTATCATTGCAATTTGTCTATCATATGTTGTACTTTTTTTTGACAAAAAGTTAAAAATTATGTACACTCTTTTTTTTTTTTTGGAGGTATTTTTAAAATTATTGAAATAAATTAATAAATTATATAATTCTGCTTCAAAAATTATGCGAAATAGATAAACGATTTATCCAACTTAGTTGGGAGTATCAAAATTTGAGGAAAAGTTAATTACACAAGAATCCACTCTAAAATGAATATTTCGTGTAATAAAATATTAAAAAAATTCTATGCTCATCATTATTATCAAATAATTCATATTATAAATATTTTGAACTATAAAAATTTTTAAAAATTCCTTGCTTCTAGTAGCTACTAGAAATACTGTTTCAAGGTAGTAGGTAATTACATCTAAATTTTTTTGATACATACTTATGACACTAATGAGAATACTACCCTATCTAGACTCAATCGCTGAAACCTTAGTTTCTTCGAAAATTGGGTTTAAATTTTTGTGATGATAAAAGTAACGAACTTTTCTACAGACCATAAAAGTACCAAAGAGATAATTTTATGGCCAGAAGATTGACAATAAACCAATATTCTCAAAAAATGTTGCAAATGTTGAAAAAATATATGTGGCAGAAATGCATAGAATACTTTGTATATAAGAATTTAAACAGTATTTTTTTAAAACAATGATTTATGAAAAATATTCACGTTTGCATCATTATAACTACCAAACTAGATGTCTAAGCCCCAAAAAAAGTTATGAATCTTGTTTTTTGAAATGTTGACTTTCAAATGCAATAAAAATTTGATCAAAAATTAGTTTTTCATTTACCACAGTGCACTGTGCTGCGGTAATAATTAAATTAAAGAGAGTACTTGAAATTAAGTATCTATTTTACACAAATTAATAGTTTCTATGATAAATGTATGCTTTCATAAAATTTAACCTAACCTATTACGGACCGATGATCCCAAAATATTACTTTTGCAACGAAAGGGTTAAATAAATACATATATCAATATTATTCGATAAGATCTTTTCAATGATGTCCTAAAATCTAAATTACAATGGAAAATGTCCGTAATATTCAAACATTAATAAAATAGTATTTAGTAGCCGTCATACAAAGTGAATATTTATTAGTGTATATCTAAAAAACAATTCACTCGATTTAAATTTTTTGACCAGATTTATATTGAGCACGTATAAATTAGTCACAATTAGTATATGTTATATTTAAATTGTCAAAAAAAAACTAAATAAATAAAAAACAAAGATAGAGGGTTTTGCTCTAAAAAATAATATATATATATATATATATATATATATATATATAAGATAGAGGGATACAAAAACGTTGATAAAATTGGAAGAATTTCAATTGATAAAATTGCAAGAATTTTCATTTGAAATTTATACCATGGATGGGCGCTGTTATAGGTAACAAATAATGGCATCAAAAATGCAGTTTCATGAAATCCTGAGATAGATAGTTTTGAATATATGCCTTCGATATTTTGTAATTTTTTGTCAAAAATTTAAAACTGAAATAGTTTGATCAAAAACCATATTTTTGAAAGTATTTTTAAAATTGTCCAGCTCACGGGAGTGAAAGAATTGAACCCCAAATATTATAGAGGTACCTTATAACATATTAACCTTAAAATTTAGTGAGGTACACTCCAATATACTTTATCTCCATACAAATGGAGGCATTTTAATGTACATATCGTCACCTAAAATGCAGAAGGCCGTAAGACAGAAAAATTTAATGTTGCTTTTTTACTAATATACTGACCAGTGTTGACAGTTTAGCATTTTTAAGGCTAAATACAAAAACGTTGATAAAATTGGAAGAATTTCAATTGATAAAATTGCAAGAATTTTCATTTGAAATTTATACCATGGATGGGCGCTGTTATTGGTAACAAATAATGGCATCAAAAATGCAGTTTCATGAAATCCTGAGATAGAGAGTTTTGAATATAGGCCTTCGATATTTTGTAATTTTTTGTCAAAAATTTAAAACTGAAATAGTTTGATCAAAAACCATATTTTTGAAAGTATTTTTAAAATTGTCCAGCTCACGGGAGTGAAAGAATTGAACCCCAAATATTATAGAGGTACCTTATAACATATTAACCTTAAAATTTAGTGAGGTACACTCCAATATATTTTATCTCCATACAAATGGAGGCACTTTAATGTACATATCGTCACCTAAAATGCAGAAAGCCGTAAGCACAGAAAAATTTAATATTGCTTTTTTACTAATATACTGACCAGTGTTGACAGTTTAGCATTTTTAAGGCTAAATCTAGGCTCAAATTTTCTTTTTTTAGCTTTTAACTTTTTTTCTAGCATTTTTTAATTCTTCAAATTGGCTTAAAAAGGCTAAAATGTTAGTACTTCAACAACGATGAAAATAATTTCTTATTTACTATTACTAATTTTATTTTTACAGAATCATCCATTTAACTAATTTTGTATGTTTATTCGCACAAAAAATTGAGATTATTTTTATTTAAAAAAAAAAATTTGACTGCGGGGCTTCATTCTTCAAATTATAATTAACATAAATGCTCATTTTATGAACTTACTAAATTGCATACATATTATAATTATTTTTTAATATAATCATTAATCATAGAAACTATTTATTAATATAATTTTAAACAAATTCTTATAAAAGTGAAAAATCATACAAAAATTAGGAATTATAATTTAAATTGTGAAAAATCTCTCCGAAGCATTGCCTCATTTTTCATATGAAATAAAAATGAAATTTGTATGAGAATTTTTTGAGTTATTTTCCATTTGGCTATTTCGCTATGGCAGTCGTATCATGTTTTATTAATAAATTTACTGTAATATCTTAAAAAATACCAAAAACTATGAAAACCAGAAGAAACAAGTTTTTAAATTAAAAAAGTGTTAACTTTTTTTTGGCTTTATTTTTTGGGGCATTTAGTCTTTCTTGACCTTTTTTAAAGTTCAATTTATCCTCTCTGATACCGACCCATCTTAAAAAATTACATCAGTATTAACATAAGTCAAAAAGCTGTAATATAAACTTCATAAACGAAAAAGTCATAATATTTCTTCCGGTTAAGATAAAATTCGTTAGAAGAGTATTTTATGCTTTAAATATTTTTTCCTTAAGTGAACGATTAAAAAATTTTACTTAATTTCTTAATTTTAAAGCAAAAAATTAAAAATTGTGGTTACGACCTTTTTCATTTTCATTTGACTCCTGCTGTAAAAAATTGAAAAGTGTGGTTACGGAAAATATTACAACAATTAGTGCAAGATACTATTGGGCATTAGGCAGTTATAATTGAAGTTTGTAAAAAACGTCACATGACTCATTTTGTCATTTTATTTTGGAATATATTTTACACACAACTGTTTTGGTTCGTATAAATAAATTTAACAATCTTAATAAAATTTAATGAATAAAATTTCCTTTAAAATCAAAAGGTCCTTTTAAACTTGAGTTTTTTTCTAAAGTGTAGTGGTTGGTATAACCTCTTTATATCAATTGTATGAGTAAGTTTGACTTAGATTATTCCATTTACAGTTAAAGCATTGCTCACAAGTCGATAATGCAATCCATGATTTTCCATTGTTAATCATGATTAAAAAATATTCTAATCATGACTAAAAATACTCTAATGAGGACATATAAATAATTGTCTAAAGCTATTATAGTATCAGTGTTAGGGTATCCAATGGATAATCGTTATTCGGTTATCCGATCAATTTTGTTCGATTAAATGTTCAAATAATTTAAAATAGTATATTTTCGAATAATGAATAAATTTAATAATTTGTGTCGAATAATCGATTAACCGAAATTTAGTTTTCTGGAGTTAAAAATTTAGATTTTTTTATTTTAAAGATAAATTTAAGTCAATTACATATTTTTTAAAATATCTATTATATCCCAGCAAAGACAATGCTTAAGAATTAATACAGAGAGCATCCAAAGATTAAGAGAGATTCAAATGACTTTCCTCTCATTAAATATGTATCAAAAAAGAGAACATTTCCCAATGATCAGAATTTACACTACTTTTGGATCACAAGAGCAGGAACTTATTGACTTCTTTGGATATTTTGCTGGAATAGAATATTTAATAGCATGCGATATGATAAGTTTATAGTAGTAGAACTAGTAATTTCAAAGCTATGAAGTCATAAACCTTTTATTTTCATAAAGAAACTCAATTTTTCAATTTTACAATTTTATGGCAAAAAAGTCATTCTGACATAGAAAATAAAGAGGGTTACATCAAAAATAATAATTATTAAATAAAGCTGATTTAGAATATTTTGTAGCACTAGGTCAAAAAATTTAATTTTTTCATACAAACGGGCGAAAGAACTGGTAAGAAGAACCCTTTAGGAAAGAATTTTATTTACATTATGCTTATAAAGAACTGTTTTAATAGATTAAATACAATAATTAGATTATTCGGTTAATCAAATAATTTGTCATTAATCGAATATTAATCGGTCGACCTTTAACCTCGAATAATTATTTGTCAAATTAACCGATTAATATGAAACCACGAATAATTGGTTACCCTAATCAGTATTAAAGAAAGGATTCGGGAAGGATCCTTGTTTAATTTTTAAGCATAGTTGCAAGTGGTCAAAGTAAGGCTTAGATGCGATGAAGAAATCAAGTTAAGTGAACAAATTCAATAATCAATAACAGAACTTCCCATAACAAAAGCTATATTCCCCATTAAACACAATCCAAGCGACATTTTCAATAAAATTCATCAATTTTTTGCCCTGTGCATTTAGTTCATTGTCTTTTGAAGATCTGGAAGATCTGGTTATATTGATATGTGGTAAATCTTTCAAAAAGTTAGTCTCTAAAACTTCCTCATCTGCAATTCTTGCAGACATTTGAAGGATCAAGTTCCTATACAAAATCTTCAAACTTATCGAATTCATTCTTCCGTATAATAAAATAAAACGCATTACCTTCAAATTTGGCACTTAATACCGATTTTTTGGAAATATTTAAAATTTTAAAAGTATACGTATTTTAAGGTTTTTTTTTTTTTTTTTTTTTTTTTTTTTTTGAAACCATATAAATATTTTCCACTAGCACGTTCAGTTCTGTGTGCTTTCATAGCTGCAATTCAATGTAAACAATAATTATTAAAATATGGCGAGAACAAAAGCTGTCTGTTAGCTGTGACATGGATTTCAAAAAGAAAAAATATATCTAAATTATTGATGCATGTTTTAGATTTAATAAATTTTAATGATTTTTCAAGATTTGCTACTTATATGAAACTATATGAAATTATATTGCTATTGGGCGTTTGAAATATCTACATTTTTTTAAATTACAATCGTTTCTGTGTTATTGTTAAATGTTGTAAAGTGTACCTCAGTGATAATTCTAATCCCTTTGTTGGAGCATCACGCCGAGATGAACTCTATTATTACGAGTTTTCCCCGAAATCAAATATAAGTTATATTATGTCTATAACACACTCCTACAGATACATAGCATTCTACATACATATGTATATTACGTTACACTCATTATATACAATGCTTTATATAGATTTTCATATCGAGCCCATACCGCTAAAATATTTTAACCGACATTTTCGATATTCGGGTTTTATTAAAATCGAAAATTCGGAACCATTTATATCATCTATCAAAAAAAAAAAAAAAAAATGTAACAACTACCTGTCAGATTTAAAGCAAAAATATTTTTTTCTAATATGCTTGCTATCCATTTTTAAAAAGTGCAATCACAAAAGTTCATTAAGTTATTTTCGTGTTAAGAGCTTGATATTTTATTCCCTATTCATACCTGATTAGATGAATTTAGTGTATTATTATCAAAGGAAACATTTATGTGCTATAGTAAAGATTTAATTAATTTTAGAATCGGATCAATAAATTGTTTTGTTTATTTTTAATGGAAATTTCAATTATAATTCTTATTGAATCAATTAGAAAAATTAATTGATTATTTTCAGTTAATTAATAGTATCATTTTGGTAACTGAAGCAAAATAAAACAAAAAATTAATTAATGTAAAAAATTTTGTAATTGAAGTTCATTTCTAGTTTTTTCTGTGTAGCAAATAATTTAATAATAACAAGTAAATAAGTAATTTTTTAAGATTTTAAGTCTTCGCAGAAAAAAAAAATAATAATCAAAATCTGTGCATTTAAACAATTAAAATATGGGAAAAGGAATACTAACGAAATTTCGAATGTGATATTTTAGCGAATGATGTTAGGTCAGAGGGATATTCGTTATATCTGACATGAGCTCTTTGATATGTTTTTATTAAATTTTGAAAGAAATCACCAAATTTATCTGTTTTCTAATTAAATTTTAATGGGTTCTGATTTATTTAGCGATAATTCATAAAACCCAACTAATTTTGCATAACGAAGAAAATTTTTAAAATCTTAAAAATACACTCGATTTATCATTTGGACTTTAGACAATACAAAGCTGCTAGAAGAACATATTTTCAATATTTTAGCAACCTTTCTATCTTTTCTCATTCGTTATTTCGAATTTTCGTTATATCGCTATTTGCTATATCGAGCTTTGACTGCACTAACATTTTAACCATTTTTGATTTTATGCCTTAAAAAAATTTTTTTCCTGTTTTTTTTATGGCATATTAAAATCCATTTGCATAAATATAAAGTGACTCGAATGCAAGTAGAATCAGTTCGCGAAAGTTATAGCGGTTTTAATTAAACAATTTTTTCAAGCTAGAAATTTATGAATAATTCTGTTAAAAATTACGCGCAATATCAAAACCTACTGAGTTGTTAAAATAAAATTTATGATATTTTCAATATTTGATGACGTTGCTTATACAAATTTTCGAAAATATGTTAATGGTCTGGGGAATTTCTAATAACTATTTTCTACACATATACCCTACAAACTTCAGGGTCAATGCGGAACATGTTAGCGACATCCGATCGCTCTAATATTTTGCACACTATTTACGTAAAAGAGAACAATCCGCATTATAGTGTATTTCAGGAGTGGGTCTTATATGGGGTAATTATAGAGTAATCCTCATGAAATCTGTAACTAGGCATTGTTATATATATTGATACTGCAGTAATGTGGGATTTATGCAGATAAAAATGATTTTTAGAAGTGGGGCTTATATGGGAGCTATGGTTTAATGTGTAATACATAGATCGTATATTTGTATGGGGGCTAGTTGAAATAATGGACCGATTATATTCAATTTAAACTTTCCAAAAAATCTTACATGCCAAATTTCATTAAATTAATGTGTGAACAGCCCGAGGGACTGCAAAGAAAGCTAAACGAAAACTATATATGTAATCGTAAAGTTTATTTTTTGTTGTACTAGTGAGCAATTTATTACAACAATATGAAATACATAGCAACAGTATCCATAATGAAGTGTCCTTCAATGAATTAACTACAACATGGACCAATTTTAAGGAAATTGTTATTGTTTAACTAAATCTTTAATCTTTAATTTGAATACACTTTTATATTTTTGAATAGACAGTTACAGTTTTTTTTCATGGGCGAAAAAATTTCTGCGATGTACATTCAAGCTGGTCACTTGACTTAAAATAAAAGAAAAATTTGCCTACATTTAATTTCGGTACTAAATTATCATATACATTTTTACACATAATTGTTTTTGATGGAATATTTCATATATGGTTTACACATAATTGCTTTTGATAACTTCTAAACCAATCAGGATATCTTAAACGACGACTAAATATAATTCATAATGCAATATAACTTTAAAAGTGATAACCTATAATCGAAACACGTACGATATACATTGTACTACAACAAGCGGTTGTATGCAAAAAAACTAACATAAAGTAAAAATAAACGGCGGATAACAGGGATGCAGGCACGTGATAATCGGTGACATTTAATAGGATGTTTAAGATACCAAGACGAAACTATATCATGTTTTCTTTCCCAAGTAGAGTAATCGATGATTTCACTTTTTGGAAAAACCGGTTTTCGAATATTTCGAATAGATGAAATTTTTGGAAAAAACCGGTTGCTGTTTTTAAAATTGCAAAAAAACAAGTTAGAAGTAAATATTTGAATCAAAAGACTACATTGCTCTAAAAATATCAACAAATGTTATAATATTGAGTTTAAAATTTATTATATAGAACTATTTTAAGAAACAAATTTTAATTAAGATAAGAAAATAATCATCAAAAATGAGATTAAGTTTAATATACAGAAACAATGAACAATGTGATGATTTATCCGGACAAAAGTAAATTTGTTGATCATTATCTTTAAAACATCAAATCATTCTTTGAAACGTCAAAACATTTTATTGGAACCGAATTTTCTAATAGGTCATTTTCTAAGGGGTGACAATAATTTTTTAAATAGTTTTCTGATACCAAAAATTTGTTTTCGTTGAGTTTCATTTCGATACCAAAAAATTCAGTAGGAGTAAAGTGATTCTGAGGAGAATGATTTATATAGGTATATCCTAAAATAATACCCGATCTTCATCAATATATTTTAGAGCAAATTCTAACTTAGTAAAGTAAAAATTATAATTTTGGCCAGCTAATTTTGCAAAGTGTCACACTGTGCTGTGGCCTAATATGAAAAAATGGTATTATTTTTTCCGAAATCGATTATGCAGGTAGACCTCTACCAAATATTAATCCTTTGAAAAGTAAAAAGAAAAAAAAATAACAACTAAATCCATGGATATGCGAATTTCATCCAAGATAATTTTTACTTCAATATTTCTTTAAACTAATAGAATTTATTTCAATTTAACCTTAAACTATATTAATAAAACTATGAGTATTAATAAGTTAATAAATTTTTCGTAAATTTCCATTTAAATATTAGCATTTAGTAAAGATTCTTTTCTAAATAAAATGTTATATCAGTTTTTCTTTTTTATTTTTTTGCTTTTTTGTATTTAAGAAAATCGATTTATTCGACTTTCGAAATTTGAATATTTTAAAAAAGCGACAGCGCATAAACCGCGTCGATAACCCTATTTCCAACATATAATTTCGAGGTTTAGTATTTTTTATGTTTTGCTTTCAAAATTTAGATATGAGCCATTATTAAAAATTTGTAAATTGGCAGATGTCAATTAACTATTAGTTAATTTTTACAAATACAAATTTTGAAATAGAGATTGATACTTTTTGCAATTATGCGTTTTTTGCCTTATATCTCGTTGATGTGCCCTAAATAGTCAACGCAATAGATAGTCTCAATGTTTGGAAAACAAGAGCGAAAATTAAAAAAAATCAGTTTCTAATGGATAAGCATGGATTAGTGTGTGAACTTGTTTTTTTATTATTAAGTTACACAATAAAATCGAAGGCGAATTTAAAATCAATGTATTGAAAAATATGGACTTTTTGAAAACTAAGCAAAAATCTTTTTTTTTAGCAAATTACAATTTGCATAAATCTTTATCGGGACCATACATTTAAGTCAAGTGAAAATGGGACACTATTGTTAAAAAACATTTTGCTCAGACACATCGCAAGAACAGCACGATTGGCATAATTAGTAGGTGTTTACTATTAAAAAAGTAAAAAAAAAAACGTTTTCATCACTTCAAGACCAGAACTTAGTGCATATTTGGATCTTTTTTTTTATTGATAATTACTATATTTGTAGCAGGAAAAAAGGTTCATAGTTCATAAAAAATTAAAATTTCACAAATTAAAAAGTAGTTTTTATTACCTTTTAATAAACAAATAACTGAATTTTTATTAAAAAATTCTACAGAAATAGTTTTTAGAGAAGTACTTCAATGAATACAAAGAACAAAAGAAGAACATTTTAAAAATGACAACCATAAGTTAAAAAAAGAACTTATGCAACTCCTTTTCACTACTAAGTACATCCTTCCAATGATAAAATAATATCAAAATCATGACTTTTTCAGCTCCTTTTCAGTTTCTTCTCTGCGCGTCTTTTTGAGTAGCGTTTTTTTTTGTAGTAAACTTGAATAAAATATAAGTTCGTATAATATAGGCAGAAAATTTAAAAAATTTTATTTGGAAACCTTAATTATTCTACACCATCAAACATTGAGAATATCATAAGATTTATTTTAATAACTTAATATGTTCTGATATTGCGTGTATGTTTGTAAAATTTTTTTATATATTCGAATTGAAACTGCTATAACTTTTGTGCCCATTACGCAAAAATATTAACGCGAACAGATTCTGTTTATAATTGAGACCCTTTATATTTGAACAAAGTTGATTTTAGAAATGTGCATAAAGAAATAATATATATATATATATATATATATATATGTACCATACAAATTGTTCGTGTTGAGGAAAATCCTATGTTGCCTTATATACGCAAGATAAACACGCTTTTTTCAAATAATTCTGTAATTTGCGATCCGTTGGAGATATCTAAATTAAATTTCACAAGGTCAGAGCGGAGGTGGTTTCCAGTTGATTTGGTGGAGCAAACTCATTAGCTGGCCACGAGGGTAGAGGATAGAACTCCAAAATTGATAAACTCGTGCATGTAATTTTTATTAAAATTCGGTCTCTCACATTCCCTATCCAAACTTTGTCAATTTTGAAAAAGTTTTTTACATTTTTTTGTAAAATTCTTAATTGTCAAAGCCGAGATCAACAAAAAAGTATATTAGCTATATACCCTCATATGTTGGTTAAACACACAACAAAAGAATTCTAAGCCACGCCTTTGACAACAGCAACAGTGTAGCACGAGCGGCCAAAAGTATAAGAATACAACTGTAGTATTTCAAAAAAAGTTGTTCCACATTTGATAATAAACTTTTTAACTAAAACAAATTTTAAAAAAATTTTAGAATATAAATTGTTA